>OZ020190.1:138869098-139530362 GCA_963971165.1 Philopedon plagiatum | reverse complement strand
TCATGAAGTTGGTTGAAAAGAGGCCGAAACCCACCATATCCTGTGTGTAAAAAGTCCTGAACAAGATGATTATGTGGAAACTAGACAAGCGAAAAACAGTCAAAACAACAAAAAAAAAGTAAAAGAAGATTTGGGATGGAAAATCATTTGTGAAACTAGACCCATTTTAAAATGTGTTTTTTTTTGTCAACGGGGGGTTTTAGACTACCAGCTGAGGTTTGCTGGATAATAAATTAGTTGGTAACTGTTAACGCCCACTCTCAACATCATAAAGTTTTAATCTTCAAATATTGTATCACAACTTTTCCGTCCGAATTTGATATTACATTTTAAATTTAAGTTTTTAATACCATTTTATCTTCATAACGCCCAACTATCTGAGCATGGAAACTTTTAAATGCCGTTAATTAGGAAAAGTTGTAAAACTAACATTTTACCTGATGAAAATTTTAAACGAGTATTACACTTGAATCGGAATTTAGCTGTAATTAAACGGAGTTTAATTTTGCAAGTTTTGAAATTAACAGAAGTTATTATCAGTACCATAGTTTTGTTCGGAAATATGAACATTTTTGAAAATATATGGTTTGAAAATCAATTTTTCGAGAAGATTTCTTAGAAAAATATTTATTGAGGTGCTGAAAAGTACTTTTCAATACGCGTGTGACATAAGGCACTTTCTAGTCAAGTTAACCGAGCTTTGTTTCTCACTTTTATAGGTAATCGTAGGAAAAACTCTTGTCACACTCATTCGACTTGTGGCCCTTGCCTTCGTTCGGCCCACCAAACTTTTCACTCGTATGAAAAGATCTGTTTTCAAATTTTTTGTTGAAAATATTATTTCAACTTCCAAATTCTAAATATCTAGAAAAACACAAAATCATCCATGACAGACAGTACGGATTTTGTCACCAAAGATCCACAGCTGATCTCCTTAGCTTTGTCACACATAACTGGAACAAGTCTCTCGAATTTCATGGCGAATCTCAGATTGTTGCTCTTGATATTTCCAAGGCCTTTAACCAAGTATGGCATTCCGCACTCCTCAACAAACTACCCTCTTACGGTCTTCCTACCAAACTATGTACCTGGATCGGTAGCTTCCTCTCTAATTGACGCATATCTGTCGTGGTTGACGGTCACTCATCTAACTTCCATCCTATCAATGCTGGCGTCCCCCGAATGTTCAGTCCTGGCACCAACCCTATTTGTTCCTCACATTAATGACCTGCTCTCTTCGACTACCAATCCCATCCACAGTTATGCTGACGATAGTACTCTTCACTCCAATATTCATTTTTCCAGACTCGTCTCGTATCAAAAGTTGGATAATAGACGCAGATGCACCTATCCCTTTCCCAAGATCTTCAATTAATCTTAGACTGGGGTGCCAAGAACCTTGTTCAGTTCAACGCCTTCAAACCCACTCTTAGTCCCTGTCACGCAAAAAATCTGGCAACGCTTACCCTATTATCGTAGATCCGTTTTCCCCAGGGCTTATTTTGCGCAAATGAAGTTTTTGTCAAAATTTTAATCAGCGTGCATTTTTAAATAGCGCTCAATTATTGGTAAAAATGACAATGAAAAATTTTTAAAAAAGTAATAAAAAAAAGAACAATATTTTAGCCCAATTTTAAGTAAATACGACTTAATTGAAAAATACCAAAAAAAATCAAATAAAACGCAAATTATCAGCGGCATAAAGTGTCATACGCTCATAACTGATTTAAGAGCTTCCCTTTTTTCGTAATAACTTTTACCCCTTTTTTTTTAAACGGCAAAAATTAATCTGAATAAAAATGTGTAAGAGAATCTCTGTTGACACAATGTAAATTGGTCGAAATAAATTAGCCTTTTATCGTATAAATCCACGCTTGGTTAATGTAATGGGGCGCAGGCTGCTTGGCACATGTGAAGATACCGAAAGAACTAACAAAAATTAAAAAAGGGGTGCGGGCAAATACTCCTCTTAGGTCGAATAATATTCCGTGTTTTTGGTAGAGTCGCTTCCACAGAAAAATAAAGGGTTTGCTCAGGTTTGTTCCTGCGACCATTGAATTTGGTATTGGTAAAGAACACCCAACAGCGTATTTTCATCTAGTCGAGGTCTAAGAAGGGCGCAGCTTGTCTACAATCAGTCGAAAAATATAATATTTTAAATCGGCTGTCAACAAAATGATTTTAAACATAATCTTGGGATACTAATAGACGTTGTAAAACATGACAATAGCACTACAAACGACGGCAATACTGCCGGAACTTTATTTCAACATTACGAAAAATCAGCAGCAATCACTGGATTGAACAAAAACGTAATTAAAAAATTATTGCTGTAATTCTTTATGCGTTCTCTTCGAGACAAAACTTAAATGTTGACACTTTTAAAGAATATTTGAGAGATACTGCAAAAGCTGTATGTATGATTATAGTTGGTACTATATGCCATCAAGTGTTCATATGTTATTAATCCATGGGAAGGAATTTGCAATGACATTTCTTGTATTCCCATTGGACATTTATTTGAAGAGGCATTACAAGCTAGAAATAAAGAGTTTCGTACATTCCGAGAATATTATGCGCGAGAGCGAGGACGGACCGATAATATTGAGGACATATTGCACAACTTGTTAATTTCTTCAGATTATTCTTATTTTCTTTATTAGACCGAAAGATACTAAGAAAAAAAAACATTTTTTAAAGAAACTAACGTCGAGGAAGACGATTCTGATAGATCAGTCTCCAGCTCAGATTGTGAAAATAAGGTTAATTAAAGTAAATAAATACGTAAAAATTGAGAATAAGTTCTCTAAACCACCTGAAAATTCCTTATACTATAAGGATTTGAACAAATCATGGTAAAACAGCTCTTCTCCGGGCTATATGCCCCTCCGAGCGCTGGATTACATACCAAAATTTGCCGTATTTTGACTAACACTCTTAGACAACAAAATACTTGGTTTGACTGCAAGAAACTACCAGGAAGCAGTGTTGCCATTTGGGGCGACAAGTCGTCAAAATGACGACTTTTTGGTCTCTATGAGAGTGTGGCGGCGATTTTCAATAAAATGCTTATTTTTGGCGACTTTTTACAGGTGAAAAAATTGAATACAATACGTAGGAAGAAACAACGTCACAATAATAATCATTATTGCACCGAGGGATTTCTCAAAGAGAATATCTGAACGCGTCACGAATTGTGCGTCAAATTTTGGGGTTTCCCCGAAAGCCTCCTTGTATTCAGATTCAGACAGTGAATCAGAATAATTTTTTTTTTAATTTTTAAGCTTTTTTTGATTTATTTTTATTCTTTGTGTGCCTATAATAAAGTTTATTTAGCTTGGTCCACAAAAACATTGTTTTTTTATTTAGTATTGACAGTTTTCTAACTCTAACCCCAATATCTCAAAAAAGCTGTGGCGACAAAGTGGCGACTTTTCATACTGATCGATGGCGACTTTTTGCTTTGTTACTCTGGCAACACTGCCAGGAATGAGGTACCTTTTTCTTTAGTTAGGATGTCGTTACCTGCATACCGGTTTCGAACTCTTTAGTTCTCATCAGTACAGGATAAATGAACATACCTACCTTCAGAAACAACATACTCTTTAAGCTAGCCATGTCACACTGTATAAGCAGTATAAAACAGGCAGCGCCATCCATTAGCAGTTTCAAGCAGTCGGAGTAGAATTTTACGTATTTATATATGTACCCCTGACAAGTAGACTTCATTTCATTGTTAATTAAAGTATGTATGGTTTTTACAATTAGTATTTAAGTCTATTAAACTTAGTTGCTTTAAACCGAAAACAGTATTTTTTATTTATTTTGTTGAACAATAATTATATTGTTTACGCAACCGGTACCTAGTAAGGTACTACGTAGGTCTAAATTTAGTACAGTAATAACGTACTCCAATATATTGTGTTTTTATGTGCCTCAATTTTTGCAAAACAGCGAGGTAAAGTACCAATGTGAGACGCATCAGCTACTAGAAAACTCGTAATTCCCCTTTAATTACGTTACTGATTTGCGAAAACAGCTAATTATTAACAACCTAACCTAATTATTAACAACCAAGGACAAAAGTTAATCCCTCTTTAAATATCTTGTAAACCCCAATAATTAAAAAGCAAAAATTGCTTTTAAAAAATTAACGTTACAAGTTATAAATATCGAAAAATTATCCACCCGCTTGTAAATTTTGACCCTCGTCTGTATTTTAATTCAACTTGATACCCTTTTAATTAAAAGGCTTATTTGAAACCATTTATTTAAAAGGTATTTGAAAAAGATCCGTCCAAGCGCCGCGACGCGTTGCGTTGATTCCACTTGCCGCAAGATGTAAATTAAATCTAAAATTTTTTTAATTAAAAGCAATTTTATTATTTTATTGACTTATAACTTTTGAGTTTATTTTTGTAATTAACAAGGCTTCACGTTATTCTCGGCGAGATCGTAAGAACCCAATGCTGTGTAGATCTAATAATAGGGAATATGCAAGAATAATAAATAATTCAGATAAACCTTAAATATTTCTTTTAGTATTTTCTACATTTCTACATAAATTAAATATCTATAGTAGGGTGCTTCGTTTTAGACGACTATTTTTTTTTTGGTGCATTGACGGAATAATGTTATAAACATATAAAAAAAAATCTCACCAAAGATGAGCTCTTAATTTGAATTTTAAGTACTCGCGAAATGAATTTGAAAATTTCCCATTTAATTAACATGTAAATTTTATTCATTTTTTTTCAATTATCTATAGCTTTGCGACATTTCATGATATTTAATTGGCAATAGGTGGAAATTACAGAGGAATATGTCCTCTTTAAAAGTGCCTGTAGCCAATTTATGTTTTGTAACCGACCTCGCCATTGAAGCCAATTTTTTCTCGAATTTAATTTTTTTTTATTTTTCTCGTAAACCACTAACTTTACAACAAAATTGTATGTGAGTTTTTTATAGGGAATTTACTTTCCTACAAACAAAGTTATGTAAGCCATAACCGTAGAGCTAGTAGTTTTCGAGATACATTCACTTAAACATCTCAAAATTTGCAAAATCACTGTTTTATCTAAGATTTTAGTACTTTTTAATGAAATCATTGCTGAAAAAATATATAATGTATAAGAATGAAATATAAAAATATATATTACACATTGGTAAGTAATCACCAAAAAATATTTCGTGTAATATGAAGCCGTTTCTTATTACCGTATTACTGGTAAATATGTATTTACCTACCAGTATAATATATTATATATTTCTTCAGCCATAATATTATTAAAAGTATTGAAATCTAGCATACGATAACAAGAAACGGCTTCATATTACACGAAATATTTTTGGTGATTACTTACCAATGGGTAATATATATTTTTATATTTCATTCTTATACATTATATATTTTTTCAGCAATGATTTCATTAAAAAGTACTAAAATCTTGGATAAAACAGCGATTTTTCAAATTTTGAGATGTTTAATTGGATTTATCTCGAAAACTACTAGCTCCACGGTTATGGCTTACTATGGCTTACATAACCTTTTTTGTAGGAAATTAAATTCCCTATCAAAAACTCACATTCAATTTTGTTGTAAAGTTAGTGGTTTACGAGAAAAATAAAAAAAAACATGAAATTCGAGAAAAAATGGGCATCAATGGCGCGGTCGGTTACAAAATATAAATAGGCTATAGGCACTTTTAAAGAGGACAGATTCCTCTGTAATTTCCACCTATTGTCAATTAAATATCATGAAATGTCGCAAAGCTATAGATAATTGAAAAAAAAAATAAAATTTACATGTTAATTAAATGGGAAATTTTCAAATTCATTTCGCGAGTACTTAAAATTAAAATTAAGAGCTCATCTTTGGTGAGAATTTTTTTTATATGTTTATAACATTATTCCGTCAATGCACCAAAAAAAAAATAGTCGTCTAAAACGAAGCACCCTAAATCTATAGTGGTTATTTTTATTCATTGATTTTTTTTATTGCAAATTCGTATAAATTTCGAAACATGTAAAACGCAATGCTACTGGTTGTGAGGGGGGGGGGGGACAACGTTACCTCGAGCTACCCATAATTTAAATTTAGAAAACTGTGTTTTCTAAAAAATATATTTTCGGAAAATGTATTTTTGAGATATTCTTTTTTAAAAAAAATATGTTCGAGAATATTTTGTAGATCCATGTCCGAAAAAGCATCTCTCGAAGAAGCTGTTTTTTGAAACAATTTATTCAAGTTAAAAGCAAAAAGCATGTTAGTTGAAAAAAAGCAGAACAGTTGGTCATCTGAGCTTACGCGCGACAAGACAAATTGTTTGATTGATATGAAAGTGTAAATGTTGTAACATTTTTTCCTTAGTGCCTTCTGCTCATTTGGGGGGACGGCGAGAACATACGAAAGTACAATTTTTCTAAAACCTATTTTTCAAATAAAATAAAAAATCACTTTTCAAAAATACATTTTTTCAGAGAACATCTTTTTCGGATATTAATTATTTTAAGCAACGACTTTTTAAAAAAGTAATTTACGAGAAAGTAACATACCAAACCTAAGGAAATCTCTTCAAACCCAAAAGCGCGTTTAAGTTTGTTTAGGAACTTTTTTCGACTTTTTTTTATTAACATTTTCCAGCTACTAGAGTTCATAATTTAATTTTCTAAATTCTGTTTTCGAAAAAATATATTTTCGGAAAATGTACCTATTTTTTAAAATATATTTTGAAAAACACTTTTGAAGAAATGTTCTTTCAAAATACAGTCAACTTCGGATATAACGACCTCCGCATATAACGAACCACCGGTTATTACGAACAAAAATTATGGTCCGGCCAAAACGCCATAAGAATGTATGTATTTTTTGTTCGTTTATAACGAACCCGGCTATAACGAACTATCGGCTATAGCGAACCCTATTTTGATTAGTTTTTGCTTGTGGAAGTTCGGTTATAACGAACTGTCGAAATTTCACGTACGTATCACTTCCATATTCGTAAAGTAACGGCCGAGAATGGCAACCATAGAGAAGCGACAAAGACAATACAAGATTTCATAGGGCATGTGCGACGATAATGTGGACTTCTGTCTATACCGCATCATTAGTGTGACGAAATATCTTTCTCCATTCAATATTGTGGATACGTGTCTGCCCAAGGTCAGCAAAACTGGTTACCCTAAATATCAAAGGCACCGACACGTTTTGTCGCTTCTCTATGGTTGGTATTCTCGGATATCGGGTCGAGTAGCGACCTGTCAGGCGCCATTTCAATTTGTAGTTTAATTTCGGCAATAGGCGAGGGAATATTGTTCTAGCATAGAGCAGAGCGCGCCAAAATTCAGCAAGCGAAAGTTTATAAACACTTGCAGAAAAAGTTGACATAATTACAAATCTGCAAAATGGGGTTGTAAATGCCTAAATCTGTAGGGACTATCAGTTACAAAAGTCAAAGACTATTAATATTCCTAAATTTTAATAATAATAATTTTGACAACAAGAGTGTTGATTGAGTCTGGTGATTGCTTACAAATTAAAATTGAAAAACATGTAGTAGAAAAAAGAAAACATTTCAAATTACTGATTTTGTATAAATTATACAAATATGTATGTTTAATAAGTACATACTTTAAAAATACTATTATGTATTGATTATAATAAACGACTCATAAAAAGTACCTATACATATGAATGTACATAGTACATATTGTTTTATTCTCTGCACTTCGGATATAACGAACGCCCTGCTATAACGAACTGTTTAAAGATCCCCTTGGTGGTTCGTTATATCCGAAGTTGACTGTACATGTTTTCGAGAAGATATTTCATAAGTCGTTTTTAAAAAAGCATCTTTGAAAAAGCTGTCAGGATAGTTTTGCAGAAATGTACGTTTGAAATAGATGTACTCGAGAAAATATTTTTGACAAGTTTCGTTAATCCGTTAAAATACTTTCAAAAGAATGTTTTTATGTTTATGATTATTTTTTTCCTTTAGAAGTCAAAACAATCCGGTGCAAATTTTGATAAAATCGCAGTGATATGTCTAGGGAACATTTTCAGAAACAATCAAAGAGCATGGAATCAAAAATGCCAAAAAAGGCTTGCACTTTTTATGTAACATATTATTTGGTCCATTTGTCCTGTTCTAAACCCCATCCGCGGTCATACTGTAGACCAACCTTAACATTATAATCTGCTTTTGTTAGAACTTGAAATAACGAAAGCTTTCAACATAAAACGACACATACATTTTAGCGAAATATTTCGAGTTTTATCTGCTGACAATATTATGCATTTATGGCTTTCAGGACCGTACTGCTTTATTTCTGAAAAATAGTTGGGACTTTACGACTCGCATTAGAATTTCGTATTTTATAGGAGCCTCTAAATGAAAAGAACCTTAGTGAATAGTTGAAACATACATTGTAGTCTGAAAATAAGGATTATTTGTCACTTTATACACAGTGTGTCTGAGCTTTGTTTATAGCATTATTCATTCATGCAAGTCATCATTACAAACTCAAAAATGTCAATTTGAAGAAAATTACTGGGATAAATTAATTATTTTTTTACTTTTCGGTTATAATTTACTAAAATTTCAAATGCAGCCATTTAAGCAATGGTAAATGACGTCAGAAATTGTCTAAAACACGCGTCGCTGTTTCATGCTACGTGCTTATATTCAATTCCTTTTACTTTTTTGCTCGGAATTTTTAATAGCCTTGTGATTAATCGTATTGTTTACAACAATCAGTCAAGTGCCTGCCACAAAATAAAGAACGCGGAACGCGACCTCGAGTGTATATTCGGTTGCCTATATTCGGCATATATGTAATCCGAGTGGTTCATCCCTATCTATACAGTGATAACGTAATGGTTGGAATAAATCCGTTTAAAGTTATTTTTTTGAAACGCTCGGACACGTCAAGCTTTGATTTTAGGTGTGCTTTGTTTAAACTAAATTTGATGTATACAGGGTGACCCAAAAAGAATATATCGTGTTACACTTAATTTTTTGAAATAGAAAGCTTATTTTTTTATTTCATTTTTGAATTCTGCGTAAAATTTCAATCTTATTTCATGTATCATATCCTATATCTAAATTGAACCGTTCTTGAAAAGACAGATTTTTTGTACTCGCTCGATGCGAGAATGTGTAAATATAGTTTTTCCTGGGCGATGGATTGGTCGACGGGGTCCGATACAATGGCCGGCCAGATCCCTCGATTTAACCCCGCTAGATTATTTTCTGGGGGGCTACCTCAAATTCAAAGTGTACATCAATAGACCAAATAATAAGATTGACGACCTAAAAAATCGAATAAGGTAAGATCAACAGAACCTCAAGTGGTTTAAAATGTTCTGCAAGAATTCGAAGATCGTCTCGGGTATTGCCAGGACGTTGGTGGAGGTCAATGCCAACATTTGTTCAAATAATTTTTTCACAAGTATGCCATTTATTATTTTTAACGGTAAGCTGTCTGGTTTTCAAAAACCGTTGAAGTATAATACATGAAATATGATTGGGGAAAAAATAAAGGTGGTTTACCCTTAGATCAAGTTTACATTTTTGAAGTTTCTGACCTCCCTGTATATAGAAAGTATTTTATCTACTCCTATTAAATTATACATTAATTACTCAACTACTTTTGAACAATTAATAGTATCTATAAACAAACAACATGAGTTATAATAACTCACTGCTGTAACCATGGGCGTACCCAGGATTTTGTCTTGGGGGAGGCTAACTGGTCTTGGGGGGGGGGGGGGGGGGGGGGCTGAGTGGTACAATTCGGTGGATTTCTTCAATTAGTAGTGCACTTTTTTTTTAATTTTTGTGTGTCTAAGATGTTGGTCTGGGGGGGCTGCAGCCCCCAGCCCTCCCCTTGGGTGCGCCACTGGCTATAACTCAGTATAATAAATCGGAAAAGATTTATGAACTGAATATCAAGGTGGCTCTGTACAAGCCGATTGGCCGAAAGGAAACGGTCCATTATTCTTATTGAGGGAAGTAATGTCACTCGAATAATTTTGACGTTTTCAAATTAAGTTAATACCTAATTATTGTAAATTTTGTGCTAAAAAAGATGAATTCTCTGTACTTGTATCTTAGTATTTATTGTTATAGTCGTAGATAAAGTATAGTATTCAACTTGCGGTAATGGTCATAACTCACTTGATGAATTACAGCACTCGCCTGCGGCTCGTGCTGCAAACTTCATCTGCGTGAGTTATGACCTACATTACCGCTCGTTAAATAATATACTATTTTTTTACAAAGATTAAGCAAAAATTTTTATAAAGAATAACTTTTTGTTGAGAAAGTAAGTCCATTTGTGGTATTAGTAACCCCATCCAGGGACACCCTGTATATAAAAGGAGAAACTGACTGATATATCAACGCAGCTAGTCTGTAATATAAATAGAAAATATTTGTCGATTGCGTAAAGTTCTTTTTGTGATTATAGTGTAATTTGTGTGTAATCCTTTTTACTAAACAATGGAATTTCTTAAAAACTACCCTATTCTATAAGTACCAACATGCACAAATACCACTGCAAGTGCTCCGAACAGACTATTTTATTATGTGCCATGAACAGCCGAAGAAGAAAATAGTGCAAAGTTAATTAAAAATTTTACATATTACGATGTAAGTATCGCTAAATTCAAGTAAGCGTACTTATTTTGCTATTAATTTGATTTTATGGTATAATAAATGATAAAAAAGTTTTAGGACAAATAATGTTGAGGCTATAATTTACCACTGTCAAAATACACTTGTAAAAAATAAACAGCCATCGTAAACGGCAACGAAGAAAATAGAGTAGGTTTGTTGGTCCGTAAATTATTTGATTGTCCTTATTGTCATTGTTGAATAGTCTTTTAAATCAAATGTTTCGTTATCCACGAAAGCTTCCAATTTTCGGGAAATAATCAAGAAAATAAATGAACACTCGATTTTACACTATACCAGCCATAATAACAATTCCATTTACATGGAAAATGACGTCACAAGCAACAGCGTCGCGTTTTACAAGTTTCGAAAATTAAAATAGATTTTTTTTTGTTTGGGTGTGTTAAAAACTAAAATAAATGGATAAAAGCAACGGCCATAAATATTTACTTTATATAGAGAACACAAAAAATTTTCAGGTTTATTGTTTCCCACGGGATTTTTTACAACTATTACCAATTCATTTCTATCTCAATATGTTTCAATAGCAGTGTGCATCTGTAAAAACACAAAACATCCAAAAACCGACTAAATTGTTTTTTATATTTCAGTCGGGTGGAGACGTAATCGGAAAATATAAAGCCCAAACCCAGAATAGCATATCACGTATCGGCTGCATAATTGACGAGCAATTTTGTCTTAGAATGGCAGCGGATCCGTTAAATATTGTAGTCATTCATTGGCTTTCGCATGTCTGATATTGCTGTCTGATACTAGAATTGCTAGAGAAATTGTTACGTTGCGCTAGATTAATACCAGGCTTTCACAGGAACAAGCAATATGTTAAACCTTTTCGGCCAAACTCATCATTTTAAGACCGATCTAATATGATAATTATTAACGCCTAGATTCAATATCGCTACATTGGTCTACTTTGAAAGTTATCGGCCAGATTCTCCAACGCTTGACCGGTTTTATTTGACAACCAAAAGTTTTAAACTTACAAGTGGAAGAAAGAGACAACTAAGTTTAATATTATAAATTTGTCGGCCTTTCGTCGCATATCTATAGCGAAAAGGGCAACTTTAGTACGTTTAGTTTCCTACGGTTGATACAATAACACAGCTCCACAAATAAAATCGAACTTTCGTTTGCAGGGACCTGACCATAGACAAGATATATTTAGACCATCACAACGTATTCGCGACACCAGCTGAATCCGTCCAATGTATGGGCGAAAAAGTGCGTTTGTACGCATTGGGCGCCAGTCAGATTTTTAAACGACGGTCCTCCCGAGGCATGCGCACTCGGGACGTCTCGTAAAAGTGGTTGTTGAACTCAATGACGCAACGCGGCGATCAGAACCGGGCCGAAAAAATCTCAGTCATTTGTATGTTATAGTATTTTTGGTTGGGGTGGCGAATATAGCGAACCTCTGAAGCTTGTTATTTCGATACAAAAATAGTCTTTACAAAGTGTTACAGACATTTCATATGTTTCGCCAATTATGTATCCAACTTTTAAATAGATATAAGGAATTATTTCGTAGTCTATTCTTACAAGTAGTGCATAAATACAAATAGTTTAATTCCAAATTTAAATTATATCAATATGTGAAAGAATAGGAGGTAAAAAATATAATTTATCTTAAATGCACTCCGGTGTTGAAGTGAATCCACACACGGAGAAGTAGAAATATTTGTCAGTGACGTATCTTGAGTGTGGTCAAGGTGTCAGAAAGGCACTGATGGGGTGTGTGTGTATTAGGGGCATTGTATAAGGGGTAAGATGGTGTAAGAAGGTCATATATAGTGTCAATGCCTCCTTCCCCTATATTGCATAAGGGTGAGTGTGACCAAAAGGCATATTTGCGCTTTCGCCAAAGGGGCACTAAAAATACTAGTGGATTAGGGTAGAGGGGAGTATTTTAAAAGGGATGGCGAAAGAAAAAAGTGCTTTCGCCAAAGGATCGCTAAGATATCACTGGATTAGAAGGGTGTGTCCAAAAGGCATATTTACGCTTTCGCCAAAGGGGCACTAAAAATACTAGTGGATTGGGGTAGAGGGGAGTATTTTAAAAGGGATGGCGAAAGAAAAAAGCGCTTTCGCCAAAGGATCGCTAAGATATCAGTGGATTAGAAGGGTGAGTGTCCAAAAGGCATATTTGCGCTTTCGTCAAAGGGGCACTAAAAATACTAGTGGATTAGGGTAGAGGGGAGTATTTTAAAACGGATGGCGAAAGAAAAAAGCGCTTTCGCCAAAGGATCGCTAAGATATCGGTGGATTAGATTGACATGGGGCCGTAAGTAGTAGCGCTTTCAGCAAAGTATCAAGTGCACACACTGTAAATAGGTGTAAAAATATTTACATCTTACCCTAGAACTTGGTTTGTTCAATAATTATACAGGATGGGATGCCAATCCAATAAAATATACACATGTAATTTTTTTGATTTACTATTTTACTTCTTAAAACAGTTGCATATTTTATTTCTATTGTTTAGAATACTATGTTTATATTTTATTTCAACTTTCAATTTTGTAAATGTAACGTTTAAAAAATTAAGAGGGGGGGACATTAAAGAGACGCATTGTATATATATATATATATATATAAACTGAGCTATTTTCGAGGAATTATCGACAGTTTTGTATAGCAAGAAAACTAAGATTTAAGTCAACAAACTATACACTTTTTGTTAAAATCTCACTAATGGTTACATTTTTATCATTAATAAAAAGAATAATTACAAGTAATATATTTAGCATTTATTACTCGATAAAAGATTCACGTCATGTGGAATAAATTTTGAAGTACGGTCCTGTCTATCACAAGGCAAACGTTCGACAATGCGCAAGCCCGCAGAGGACCGTCTTTGTTTACGGATTCAGCTCGGTAAATTTGCCGCATTCGTAATTGGCATTATTTCTCTACTATATATTTTCTCTATGGACCTGACCCACCTTTCTATATGTAATCGAGCACGCTGAATCCGAATCCGGGGTCAAAATGATCCCATCACGTCAGGTTTTTTTCTAACCTCAAAAAAGCTAAAACTCATGACAATCTATACAAGCCGAAATAAAACCCCGTAATTATATATCCCATTGACCCCACAATGCTCTAAGCTTCAAATCCGATAACCTCGAACCCTACAACCATAACCCCTTAAATACCATGACCCTAAATCCCATAATCCCATAATCGTGAAAATTAATATTTGGAACAGCTATTGCAGGGGTATCAATTTAATTAATACCCCTGAACCTCTCAACCACGTAACGTTTAAACCCCATTATCCTAATCCCCATAACCTCAACTATAAGCACAATTTTTTATTTAGTTCTGGTCTGGGGGCCCTCCTACTACTGCGATTTCTGTTCCCTTACACTTTATCAGGGGGCTATCTACAGCACTTACATTACATAAAACTTAAGGGCTGGCTACACAAGTTTCTAAAAGAAATTTGATAGTCATCTTTACACATTTGCTTCCCTTCATGTTGCTATTTTAAATAACAACAGACTCAACGAATTAATTAGCAGAGGTTTTACTTTATTAAACAAAAATACTAAAAAACGTAACAAAGTTACGATATACGCAAAAATTTTGCATGCAATGCATATCTTCAAAATTTGTTGTATAATATACTATTAAAGAGCATGTAAGAAAGTACACATCTACATGAAGCTAAAAAATCAGAAAAAAACATTTTTGCACGTAATTTTTACTGCAGTTTCTATTAATAAACAAATAAAAAAGTTGAGAAACAGACCCGTAATGCCAGAAACCATAACCAGGTTAACATTTCTAATATTCAGTTCTGACAATTGCTACAAAAAAATTTTAGAAGCCTGGGTGAACAGCTCTCACCAGCCCCATTTCAAAAATATATATTTTCTCGCAGATAACGCCATTAAAGCATCAAATTTTGTTACAAAAGTTTCTCTTTTAATATTTAATAACCATAAATTTTTTACTTCTTACAATACTTTCTCATTTCTGTTCCCATGGGTTTTGGATTTATTTGATTTTGTGTTAACACTTGCCCAGTCTTAAAAAAGTATTTTAAAAATAAAAAAAGTTTGCTGTATAAAAGTCTTTTAAGTTAACAGTCTTTAAATTGGCTTATAAATATGCTGATGATTATGATACTGTTGGGATGCAGACAGTATTTTATTTTAATTTTTCATTTTCGTGAGGTACAACACTCGATTTTCTAATAATTTTTTTTTGTCAAGAAAATGAACCAACTTAAATTATTTACACAATAGGGTAGAGCGAAATATGTTTTCTTAAATTTGGAACGCCTGAGATACAGAAAGTTGTGTAGTTATTTTTCTTTATCTTGTGGCGGTGAAGGGGACACACGTAAAAAAAAACTAAAATCCCAAAAAATTTCTATTTCCCAACTACAACTTTCTTAAGGTCTGGCAACATCATTTTAAAAAAATTAAATTTTTGTCATATACCGTCGCTCTACCCTAGTACACAATGTCAGAAAAAATAATTCGTTTGTCAATGCATTTCATCGCACTTGTCCCACCTGCTTTATTTTTTTTTCTCTCTTTATCTCGTCCCACTCTTTCAATATCTTCTAAATTTGTCAAACAAAATTACATTTTTTGACCTCAATCACCTCGAAAATGACCCATTAGTTAACATTTTTGGAGAAATTTCCAGCTGTTCTTTGTACAACCCAGAAAATCTCTAAAAATAATCTGGCAAAAATGCCATACTAAGACTTTTCGCACACCCTGTATATAGATGAAGTTCAAAATTAACATGATTATAGTACATTGCAGGTATATTAAAAAAAAAACTCTAAGCAGTGCTTTCATTTGAACACAGGCGACCTGCTTTTCGAAAAAATCCCTTAACTTATAAAAATGATGAATGACTCCTTACCTGAAAAGACGTGGTAATCGCTGACACTATTTCGTAGGCGTATTCCCAAGGATGACCCTTCTGCGGTCGAAACGGAGTTAACAAAAAGTTTAAACCCAGTAGAGGTACTAGCAGCAAAGTTGCCCTGCAATGGAAAATAAAACTAGAGCAATGTCAATTCTGATTTGTCTGACTAAAAAATATGTTTAAAAAACTAAAATTCGACTATGCAAAATACCATGGATCTATTATAATATGGATTCGATATCCGTATACTGTGAGCGTATCGAACGTGAAGCCTTATATAATATAAATATTTTGTTGTTTGTTATTCTCTTGAGAGAGCAGTTTACGAACTACGAACATAGACAAGACTACGAATTTCTACGTAATTGAATCAAGAATGGTAGTAGAAAGAGATAAAATAGCATTGGAGTGTTGGAGCTCAGAAGTGTTGTTGTCTGCTGGGTGCTTAGGTTTGCTTAGAAAAACGTCTGGGAACGCTCGGTTACACGTACGTCTTTGTCTAATGAACTAGAAAAGAAAAAGTGCGACGTATAGATTTATATAGATTTATAAATGACTCAGAGTGACTTTAAATAATCGCCTTTAGAAATAACCTAACATAACATAACCTATAAATAATAAAACCTTTTTAACTTAAATTTATTACTATTTAGCAGAAAAATAAAATATTTTGGGACTTTTATTACTTTTAGTAAATCTTGTGATGCTTCTAACGTATTTTTGTACAAAAATACAAGGTAAAATAAGATGTGGCCAATGTTTACAAATTGTGTTTACAGTGTCGTTTAGAATGGTTTGTTTTGGCTTCAAAGAATGTGAACTCATCCCGTATCCAGTCCTAATAAATCCATGCAAAATACCAACTGAAAAGTTTGAAACAAATTGTTTTTTTAAGAAACCATGTTTTTAGGAAGTACATTTTTTCACATATTGTTTCGAAAAAGAATATTCATATTAACAAATAACACTTTTAAAAGTAATTTACTACAGAGTAAGTAGTAGAGCAGACACAAGGAAACGCAAACCTGACCGAAAACCAAATACGGTTCGTTTAGGTTAGTTTAGGATCTTTCTGTGATTTTTTTCGTTGACATTTGCTAAGCCTGTAGAGTTCATAATTTAAATTTATAAAAACTGTTGTCTAGAAAATATATTTTCGTAGATTTTTGTAGATCCATTTCCGACAAAGCATCTTTCGTAGTAGTTGCTTTTTTTAAAAAAATTTACTTAATTTAGCATCAGAAAATGTTTGTTGAAAAAAAAAAAAGAACAGTTGGTTATCTCAATTCACGCGATAGGACAGATTGTTTGATTAATATACTAGTACTACTACAATTTTTATATTTTTTTTTAATTCAAAAAAAAACATTAAATTTTCTTCGGATGTTAATTTTTGCTAGCAACGGCTTTCTGGAAAAGTAATTTACGTGAAAGCAACATACTAAACCTAAGGAAACCTGATCAAACCCCGTTTAGGTTTGTTCAGGATATTTTTTCGTCTTTTTTTCATTATCGCTTTCCGAGCTACTAGAGTTCATGATTTAATTTTTTGTATACTGTTTTTGTGGGGATACCCATGAGCGCCCGCAGACTTTATTCTCAGAGGGGGCCAAATAATATATATATATATATGTATATATATATATATATATATATATATATATATATATATATATATATATATATATATATATATATATATATATATATATATATATATATATATATATATATATATATATATATATATATATATATATGTTTAAAGATTTTATTACTAATAATTAAAAAGTATGACAATCTAGCAATCCCAGGGGGGCCACGGCCCCCCTGGCCCCTCCCTGCGGGCGCCCATGAGACTCCCTCAAAAGTAAAGTTTCTATTGATAGACCTATCACTTTTCAAGAGTTAAAATAAATCATAACGGAAGGAATTAATGGAATACCACCTGAGATGTGTTTAGCAGATTTTGACCACATGAAGAGCGCATTGCAAGAGTGTTTTGACCGAAATGGAACGCATCTCGACAATCTAATTTTTAAAACATAAACTCTGTGTATTTTTGTCTAACTAAATTATTTTCAAAACTTAATGACTTTTTTAATTAGCCTTCAAAACTAGAAATCCATTCCTGAACACCTGGTACAAATATACATACATACAAATGAACATACAATACATACATGGAGTGCTAAAATCATAACCCTTCCTTTTTGGCTTCGCTGTAAATAGTCGGGTGAAAAAATGAACTTTATTTTGATTGGCTATTTTACAGGCAGAAATTAAAAAAACTGATGTAAACGTTATTTAAGTTTACTAAGCAAAATATAAACGTATATATAACTCCTTTACAAGGTTTTCAATTTACCCTGGGGCAAAACTGTAATAACAGCGGCAAACGTAATAAAAATTACAATTATGCCGCAATTTATACTTTGCAATCTACCACGGAACCGTATAAAATGGAACGGTATTAAATTATGTAGGAAAATTCCTTCCATAATTTTTTTAAATTTGAATTTTATAGATTTTGAATCAAATTAGAACGCTAAAATTTATCTCTTTTATGTTATAATTAGGAGATTGTTATCCGTCGCAAAAATTAGGGATACATTTGTTATTAGCGTGATTTTTTTTTATCAAATCACCCTTGAGTTAGCAATCAAATATAGCTCATTATAAAACGGGGAGAAGGCCTCTGGTTTGTAGTCCTACGATGAGCGACCCAAATTTAAGCAGTAAATTAAGCGTTAGCCCCGCTGCAAAAGTTTGGTGACGATTCCCAACTTTGCTAACATGATACTTGCCAAAAACTTTAACCTTACTTGGTTCTACTACTTACTGATTCTAAGTGTCCATGTCTGGAAACTTGTTAAATTCTGTGATTTTAGAGTTTTAGATTTTTTCCCTTTTGTTGGACAGTATCCAGTATTCATTCGTTATGTTCAGTATTCACAATGTTCTATCGTTAATAATATTAAGTTTATAAAGGTAACCACTGCCTCAGGAAGAGTAATCATGTACCTAATCAAGGGGAAACAATTTTTACAATTAAGTATGTATTATTATAATTTAAAGCGATGTGAACTTAAAATTTTATTTAAATTACACCCAAAACTACTGTTATAACGGTAGGTTGGTCATCAAGGTTATGTTATGACGTAACCTGAGCAAATCTCCGCCCATCTCGCGCTACCCGCCGCCGATGGCACCAATGCCGTATCACATCGCGTATGCGCGGAGCTGAGTTTATTATATAAATAATAGATTCCTGGCAATTCGCCCAACAAAAAGTACGAAGTATCAGAAGCTCACAATCTCAGGGCCCCTGCCCCCCGCTCCTGCGGGCGCCCATGCTAATGTTCCATTCTATGAAAAACCCTAATCAAACCCAATCAAACAAATAGACGTTTAAAAACTTCACAAATTGTTTTGCAAGTCCGCATTTTAGTTCTACCTTTGCTCACCACTGGTTCCTTCAGCCTAATTTTAAACAAAACGTGGAATAAGCTGACCACTAATCTGCCTCGCTTAAATAACCCCTAAACCGTTCAAAGTAACACCAGTAACCCCAATTTACAAAAGCTAGTTTGAGATAAATTAAAGTGTATTAAAATGTTTTGAAAATATTTGACCCGTGAATAAAAGCTTTTTCACGTTCAAAGACGAATGGGGATATTAGGCTATAATGCAGCTTTAAGGCTTTAGGATGAAAATTTTAAGTCACATCAGGGATATTTTAGTAATATGCAGAGACAAATTTTTTTATGACGGATGTTTTAAATCTTGTTAGATCGGCTCTTTGGTGGCATCGAATTGTACAAGAAAAAATATACTATATACTATTGAAGGTGTTATTCTTGAGCTAATTTTAAGCATGAGAGTTCATATAAACATATGTATATCCGATACTGTTTAGTTTTTCAGATACAGGGAGTTAAAATTTATTATTTTTTTCAGTTTTTTTAATTTACCGTATTTGTTTGAAAAGATAATTAAGTCAGATTTGGTACACGTAACAGTTTTTGCAGTTCCTATAAAACAAATAATTAATTATATATGTGAAATAATCTACATAGTGTCACTCTTTCCAGGGTCAGGCTACATTTTACCCCCTCAAGCTTTTTTTGTATATACAGTGTAATTTTTTTAAAGCCTGACATATACTAACTTTTGTATTTAAAGAAATAGACTAGTACTTTCAAAACCAGAGTTGTATGAATAGATCATCGTCATCTGGACTGGCTGGATACTTTGAATTCGGTACTTTAAATTTGGAAATTGTCTCGTGAAATCCATGTCAGTCTACAAGACCTAAAGTTGAATAGGTTTGTTGTAAAACACAAAAAACATCCACATTCCCTGGCGTCACAGACCCTATCCGATCTTCCCAACACGACATCAGACGAGGAATTTTACTTCGAAAATCAAGATGTCCGTTTATACGAGGAGCATCTGAAGAAATGCCTTATTTGCCCAGGCAAGTTGGTGTTACGGTTGTTTTTTTATTGCAGTGTAATTTGTGAATAATTCTTTTTACTAAACAATGTAATCTATTAAAAAAACTAACCTATAAAGATCGTATTGTGCCAATGTGCAAGAGTACCACCGCAAGTAGTGCGTGTCCTGAATACCTCATTTTTCACGTGCCCAGAACAGGCTTTGTTGCAAAAAGTACATACGACATTTACCTCTAGTGCTAAGTTAATCAAAAATTTTTCATAAATAGGTGTCATTAAAGGTCAGCATCGTTAAATTCAAGTTAGCATATTTGGCTGGAAGTTTATTTTTATGTTACAATAAATAATAAGTACTTGTAACGAAATTTTAAAGACAAATAAGAGCGGCTTGCGAATGCGTAGCTGCCTTTTTACTGGCGAAACTTCTTAGAATTACTGGCATTTACTGGCATTTTTCTCTGCGATTACTGGCACTTTCGTTAGGTTAAATGAAAGCATATTATAATACAATAATAAGCGTTTTCGGAAAACCATTAATCCGATCAACCCTTACCATCTCGTATCCTTTTTGTTTGACCCTATTAAAAAGAGACAAAAGATAACAGCTGATGATCTGATTAATCGGATCAATGTTCCCGAAAATCCCATATATAAAGCATAAAAATATAAAAATCTGGGGATATGAAAGCCACCGACCACCAATCCACTAATATCATCATCACCATCCTTTGATTTGAGCTATTCAATTGATGCTTGCGCGCGACTTTTGGCTTTGGACGTTTAAACTGAAGAGAGATGGTAATATAAATCGATAGAGTTTGAATCGATAATGAATAATTTTTATTTAACATTTAAATAGTTAAATAATATCATTATATAATATATGTATTTTTATGAAAAAATAAGATTACTGGCAAATTACTGGCATTATCTTAATACTGGCAGAGCCCTAAATTACTGGCAAATGCCAGTAATTACTGGCAAGTCGGCAACGCTGAATAAGCGGCCATCCACCATACAAGCATCAACTTGCCGCAAATTATCCGACTGTCTTTGCACCAATTTCGTTCCGGTCATTGTTAAACATTTCTTTTAATTAAATGTAACGTTTTTCATCCATGAAATTTCCTAATCTCTGGGAAATAATAATAACCAAGAAAATAAATTAACATTAAATACTAAATTTTGAATAATATAGAACATTTTGCATGATTAGCATTTTTTATTCTTTTTCTAAAAATGCCAACTTTATTTTACAGTAAGCCTTAACAGAACTTTTGGCGATATCAGATTTATTAAGTTTGCAGCCCTCAATTCATAAAATTTAATAACATATAACAAAAAAATCCACTTTACGATGTGGTAGCAAAATTAGTCTCGATACACTTATTTTAACCACTTTGTTTCTTCGAGCTTTAATTCTAAATTTAACAAACGACATACTCCCCTAAGACAAGAAAATTGGGTCCTTTTCTCAGCACCCCAATTTGCTTTTATGAGAATGTAGATGTCTAATTTGATTTTTTGGGATCTTCTAAAATAGGTTGGGTCGCCTGAGCTATAAAGCGTACGAAAAAAAAAGAGCAGCCAGTATTACTACCTTTTTATTTTATAACGATTATCCCCGTATGCGTTTTGGACAATATTAACTATAATTCTCTACTAAAACGAAAATCTAAAAATCAAATCCCTAAAAATATACAAGTATCTTATACGAGAGCAGCTATACCACTAGAATATGGTTTATGTCGGAGTCAACTAGAGGCTTCTCTATAAAGAAATGTGGAATTTCAGAACTCCATATTCATATTTGTTGGAAATTTACATAACCAGAGAAGTAAAACCATGCCTCGTCAATAAAAACGATTTTTTCAAATACGTTTTCATTATTGTGCAAATTACCCATAAACCACTCTGAAAATTGCATTCGCTGCGACTTGTCGTTTGGTAACAATTCTTGGACTGACCTTAAACGATAAGCGTGCATATGCAGGTCACATTTCAGGATTGTATTGCAGGTTCCGTAGGATACATTCACTTGCTGGCTTAAACGCCGAATAGGGGTTTGTGGGTGTTCATTAAAAATTTGTCTCAATTCTTCTACATTTTGTGCAGTGTAAACTATGGGTTGCTGCCTTCCTTTCTATTCACACTTTATGTTTCTTTAAACATCAGATCTAGTCAAAACTTGGCGAAACTCCAGAACTTGACTGTTTTATTTTTCATTGACCTATGCCTTTTACGTAGGTTTACATTTTAAGAGTAATCATTCAGGACATGCGCAATTGATTCTACGGCATACTTTGAGGACGTTTTTATGTGATTTTACATTATAATTTATTTACCGCAAATTTGTCGGCAATTAGTCTATATTTAAAACAAAACATATTTATTTTCTGTTGTAAAGTTAAATTTTTTTAGATGTTGAAATAATATCCTCCAACTGTAAAATCGCAAACTACCACGACAGAAGACGACGATCGTGTCAAATTAAATAGTTTAATTACAGCGACAGAGATAAACTTTCCCTTTGTTATAATTAATCCGGCTGAGATTGCAGCAGTTAAATTTTGTAACTCAGTAGTAAGACTTAAATGAAAAAATATATTATGCACTTTATTGCCGTGTGGCTAGTATGTGGTCAGTGGCGTAGCCTTGGATGAATTAGAAAGGATTCGGTGTTCCGTATACTGTGAGCGTATCGAACGTGTAGCCTGTTTATTTGTTGTTTGTTATGAAAACATCTTACCCTAGAGGTCCAGTTTACGAACTTTAGGAAATACGTAATTGAATCAAGAATGGTAGTAGAAAGAGATAAAATAGCATTGGAGTGTTGGAGCTCAGAAGTGTTGCTGTCTCTGTTGGTTGCTTAGGAAATACGTCTGAACACTCGGTTACACGTATGTCTTTGTCTAATGAACTAGAAGAGAAAAAGTGCGACTTATATGTAGATTTACAAATGACTCGGAGCGACTTTAAATAAGCCTTTAGAAATAATGTATTTAAGAGCTTTCTAACCTAAATTTATTATTATTTAGCAGAAAATAAAATATTTTAGGGCTTTTATTACTTTTCGTAAATCTTGTGATGCTTCTAACGTATTTTTTGTACAAAAATATACGGTAAAATAAGATGTGGCCAAGGTTTACAAATTGTGTTTACAGTGTCGCTTAGAATGGTTTGTTTTGGCTTCAAAGAATGTTAAATCATCCCGTATCCATTCTTAATTCATCCAAGGGCGTGGCCATCTTTTAGTGGGAAATGGTGCAGAATAGGGAATATGCATACAGGGTGCCGGGGTGATATTAAATTCACTGCCCATATTGAAACCGGTAAATCAAAGAAATATTTTAATAAATGGTGCTTCTCAATAATAAGGTGGTAATCGCCACTTAACTTTTCTCCAACTAGCGGTACGCCACTGGCAAGAAATACATGCTACCGAATAAGTTGCAAAATCTATCAATAATTTTTTCTTTGTAACAAGCCAGCATAAGAAATAATGGTATTGTTACCTTTGTAGCAGTGGCGTTCCATGCCATTGCCAGTGTAGGCCAAGCAACAGAGCAAAATATTAGCGATTTTTTGACATTAATCTTATTAGAAAACCGCCTGTGCCATCATCTGAAAGACGATCCGTAGATGATTCCTGTTATGTTTCCAACTCTGAATTTTTTCCCTTTAATTTGTTATACACATTTTTAAGCAAAAAACGCGATTTTTTAGTTTTTTGCTTATAAAATGAAAAGTAATGACGCAACCTTAATGGTGTAAATGGACGATTTGTAGAGAATAAAAATACGAACAAAATGAGAGGTCGAACGTCCCAATAGGATAAGTAGCAACGGAGAAAATCCGGAAAAGTAAGTTTTTTTTTAACTTCATAAATGGAATATTTTTAAACGTAGAGGGTTCAAACTTTGCAAAAAAGTAGTAATTTATAGCTACTTTATGTATGCAAAACCCCGACGCTGTCCAACGATTAGTTTTGCCACAATCGTCATTTTAATTTTTCAATACACTATTTTGCAACAGGTCTGGATGCTCTATTGAAACGGATTTGAAAAGTTTAATTGAACAATATGTATATTTTAATTTTTCCATAAAATGCTACGAAACTGGTTGAAAATGCACGTAAAGATGCGTGAAAATGGCCGAGCGCGCGAATATTGGCTCTCCTTCGCTCCTCCGCTCTCTCCACTATTCACCGCTGTCGGGCGCTCGGCCATTTTCACGCATTTTTACGTGCATTTTCAACCGGTTTCGTGCATTTTATGGAAAAATTAAAATATACGTATTGTTCAATTAAACTTGTACTTTTCAAATCCGTTTCAATAATTAAAATCGGACGATCCATAGAGCATCCAGACCTGTTGCAAAATAGTGTGTTGAAAAATTAAAATGACGATTGTGGCAAAACTAATCGTCGGGGTTTTGCACACATAAAGTAGATATAAATTACTACTTTTTCCCAAAGTTTGAACCCTCTACGTTTAAAAATGGTCCAATTATGAATTAAAAAAAAATTGTTTATTTTCCGGTTTTTAATGATTTTCTTTATTGATACTTATCCTCTCGGGACGTTCGACCTCTCATTTTGTTCGTATTTTTATTTTCTACAAATCGCCCATTTACACCATTAAGATTGCTTCATTACTTTTCATTTTATAAGCAAAAAACTAAAAAAATCGCGTTTTTTGCTTAAAAATGTTTATAACAAATTAAAGGAAAACAATTCAGAGTTGGAAATATAACAGGAATCATCTACGGATCGCCTTTCAGATGATGGCACAGGCGGTTTCCTAATAAGATTAATGTCACGACAAATCGCTCTATTGCTTGGCCTAGTGTTCGTCTATATATTATTTAATTTAGTCTATGCTTATATATATTTAGACAGCGCAATTAGGAAGTTTTCATTTTTTTTCATTTTCTCCTAATAAATAGTCCTAAGAATCTAAAAAACATATGTATTTTTTATTTTTAATTATCTGTAGAAATAAAAAAGTTATCGCCCTTCAAAGTTTGAGGCTCGATGTACTCGATGACATCAAAACACACAGCCCCGTCAATAGCGGAATAGGCGCCCGCAGCAGCAGCGAACAGCTAGCTCGGCGACAGAGTTGTGTGTAGTGACGTCACCGGCCGATAAAAGCCGCGCGGAAAGAAGTTGAATAAGTTCGTCAATTTTGAAGATATCGAGATGATTTTTTTTTGTTTGACAAGTTAAGTGAAAGACTATTAAATGATGTTGTAGTTACTCGATATTTCTGAAATAGGAAACTTCCTAATTGACTATTTCTTCTTGAAAATTCCGAAATGCTGCAACAGTTGTTGCTAATTTGGATGTTGGTTGATATTAAGACCTGTTGTTTTGATTGAAAAATTCGATTATCTATGTATGGTTATAAAGTGTAAGAAAAATTTAATTAGAAACTGAACAAAAAGAGAAGATGTTCTGGTAAATTATGTTGTTAAATTCTTTTGTTATACAAAATTTTACATAAGAACGACCCAATCTGCCTTCCCTCTTTTTCTGCCGCCTGCTCTATAGATGCGTGCTCTATAGATGGGGCCCAGAGTCTTGACCACTTCCAGAACTCTGCCCTTCCTCTGCACAAACAAGTAGGGGTCGGCACTGAATCCTTTCAACTTCATTCAAAAATTCTACAAACCTAACAGTATAGGGAAAATAAGACAAAATCGTGTTACAGATCCCAATGCTGTCCTATATGTCTCGTTATTTAAAACGTTTTTTTGTCCAAAACAATACATTCGTGAATTCCGGCTTTATCGGCCATGTGTTAGCCGCGTCGTTTTATGGGAAATAAAATTAGGGTCCATCTCGAGGGACAAATAATGTCCGATAGGGCTGTGTACCCTCGCCGGTGTCAGCAACCGCCATCTTAATTTAATGGCAGACGGATTGACGTCAGGACAGAAAAGGAAAAATGATACGGATAAAAGTTTAAATTGAATGAAATAAGAAAAACTGGAACGGAAACGTCATCTTTTGTAAATATAGTATTTTTTTCTACACCCGTACTCTCAAGCATATTCAAATGAAATGTATTTGATCATAATAATATGATCATAATAATGTTCATTGTGAGACCGTGTTATTAGCCAATTTGAAACCTATACTTGTTTAATCAAGTGGCCTCTTTTTACTACAAATGATCTGAAATTGACAGATTGACAGATTATTACTTTTAAGAATATTTAAATTAGAAATTATGTTAGATAATGGTATTAGTGATAGTGAATAATTTAATTTGTTTAACTGTAGCTAAATTAAATAAATGTTAACCAGTTTAATATTGATTTTAATATTGATTACTAAATGGTTGTATAAAAAGTAGGGTATGAACGACTATGTAATGGCTCTTAATACACTTGCATTCGTAACGACGTGTATTAATAGCCATCATTACACAATCGTTGAATAATATATTATCCTAGTTGTATTCAATTGGATTCTCTAAATATATTAACATTAACTATTACCCGCGGCTTCGGTTGCATATAAGTTATATCCTTTAAAATCTGACATTTGTGGCGTACCCCGTATCTTATCATGAAAAATTAGCCACTCAGCTTTGGTTAAAAAAAAATCAAATTGGTTTAAGGATTTTTAGTATCGAAAATGATGATGGCGCTCCCACGGATAAAAAATTCCGGAGGTAAACTACTTCTGCATTCAGTTCTCCGGGCGATGCAATGACTTTTTTACCCTAAAGGCATGGCCCATGGCATTCTAAAAGGTTCCCCAAACTCTGTGTGCTCAAGGGCCCCTGCATGGGCTAACTGGCATTTTTGCAATATTTTTTGACACATCATATCCTAATAATTTGAAGTTAATAAATTGTAGTTCTTTGTTTTCATGACTGAACTTTAACGAAAAAATAAGCGATTTAAATCAGTGGGAGGTATTCTTAGATAACTAACTAAATTTAATCGGTGATTGCTCCCTTCCTATAAAGAACGAAGACACTAAAAATATGAACATCATGTATTTCGACGAGCTCTTTCCGATGACGTATATGGGATTTTAACCCATTGTGACCCCAAAAAAATTAAAAACCGTGAAATATATGGGTTACAAATCGAAATTTCCAGTTTTTTCCAAATATATGCATTTTCCGGTGATTTTAGGTAAACAGAAAGTACATGAGATTTTAAAATTTCACTAATGAATCCGTCGTTCGATCCGACGTTTTGTTTTCGAGTTATTAGGTACTCCTGGGCTGATGAGGCCCAAAAAGGTCGAAATAATATATTGTCAACAGGATTGAGGTGTAAGTAAATTTTTGAAATCATTTTATGACAGTTTTTATATTTTTTACATTTATATATTTTAAATGATTAAATTTTTCTTGCTACTTGATTAAATTCAATTTTTGCTATGTGCATTTAGATTTTCTTAGATGGTCATAAAGATTTTTTCTTTAGCAAGCAATTAATGTCTAAAGTATTGTGTAGGAACAGATACAGTTCTTCCAATACTAACGATATAGAATTTTTTCTTTGTATATATTTATTGTTATATATTTAGTAATTTTTGCGTAAAAGCCAAAAAATATGTTCTAACAGAGATTATTCGCAAAAAAATAAAATTTAAACTTAAAGAAACCAAAGAGGCATTTTTCCACATAAAAAAACACACAAAAGAATTATTTTCCATTTTCCGATCCTCACCAATTTTCTGAAGTTCCGGATCCTCTACAACCTTCGAAAATTTACATCGATTTCATTTACTTTTGCGACCTGTACCCAATTTTATCGGAAATAGCCAAAATTTCGACTTTGACGTTTAATAGCTCCGAAACGAAACGTCCTATATAACTGAATTTTTTACCGAAGCTAGTTGCACTATTCCTCTATCAACCCAAAATATTCGATTGCTCCTCCTCTGACTGTTTCCGAGAAAAACAAGTCTCTTCGACTTTAGGTTAAGCTTTACGTTAATGTGTAGATTGACACTTATTGTTGCTGATCTCCTGACGTCATTATTCACTAAGGACTAATGGCTGCTTTTTAAATTGTACCTAATAAATTATACCGAAAAGTAAACATTTTTTGTAGCTAAATTATCCTAGTAATTTTCTTAAAAATAATTTTTTTTGGTCTTTTAACGACTTCCCTAAACAATTTATGCAATAAAATGTATATGTGCATATTCCTTATATGTCCATTCCATATATTCCATATTCCTTATTATGTCAAAATGTTATTGACAATTTTACGCAAAGAATGGCCATCTGTAGAAACAGCCGAGGGGGGGGGGCATTAATGGAATATTATTTTTAAAATATAACTGCCATATCTCTACTTTTTGATAAAATAAACAAGCATGATATTTTTCTAAAATTGTTGGTTTTATTTAAAAAGTAAATCCCTAAGTACCTATGGGGACGCCCTCTACTTATACACTTTCCAAGCTATTTTGGAGTGAAATCTTTTTCAATTATTTATATTAAATTTAAAGTATTTATTTGTTACATGACATTAATATTATTAAGTATCATAAACGTAACTTTTCAAACTTCAACCCTTTTATTTCCATCAGGTATTGTTGGGTCCAATTAGTTAGAAATGGGTCTAATTAATATTGAAAACTCCAAAGGGATAATTTTCGATCCTTATCCACGTTAAAGTGCCTCGAGATCGATACTTTATTAATTAAATTCCTCTGTCTCTTGATGTGAAGAGGATTATTGACATTAATCCTGTAATTTAAAAGGTGGTCATGTATGTGTCATTCGGGTGTCTCGACATGAAATTGCTTTTGATCTATCATCTATCGGTCAGAAATTTAAAGAGATTAATACAATCCATATTTTTATGTATTTTAAAGCCTATTGTCGAGCACTGCTGTCAAGACCAGCCTCATTTGACAGGTAAGGGGTTGTTCAGGTTTTTATAAAACAACTAGGTTTAGTATAGGGGTATTTATTATATTTGGACCAATAGGTAACTTTTTTATTTGAAAAAAATTAGAAAAAAACATCAGGCAACGTAACTGAAAAACAATTGAACCTCAATGAAAAATTTCGTTAATCCGTTTTCGAAAGAGCTGTTTTTCGAAAAAAATTACTTTCAAGAGAGATATTTTTTGAAAAAAGAAAAACTATTTGGAAGTAATGTAATGTAATGGACTGTTTTAATGAATTTTAAATTTCACGCCTGTTATTCGTTGTTATGCATTTGGCAGCATACGCGAATTTGCCGCGATGCCGCTTTTAATTTCTTGACATTTGTTTGTTGACAGTTTGAAGTTTATCCGAGCTTTACTTACATTGCTTTTACTTGTGTTTTGTGTTTTTTTGGAGCTTTAAACTTTTAACTTGCGTCTAAAAACTGTTCTTTTTAAAACAATCATATTGTTATGGTTGTCTGAGTCCTGCTTGCGAAATGCCGAAGCAGCTAAATAGCCGCTGCCAACAGTTTGTAGCATTATCATCTGTGATACGCAATTTTAAACAAGAACGAGAACCCATGACAGCTGCTAGAGAGGTGATTTTAATATAATAATAAAAAATTTACTAATAAAATAAATAACTTAATAGATAAATAAATAAACCATCACGAAAATATTGAGTAGATAACTTGGCAGAACAATATGGACACATAGTGTTACGTCTTCCCCCAAAACATTGCATTTTTAACCCAATCGAACTTATATGGGCAATTGCGAAATCTTAGTACAACAAACACGTGGGTATATAGCGATGGTAAAACAGAACAAGACTGTTTAAACATGTCATTGTGGTGTGAGGCACTGCAAACTGTTACTCCTGAGACATAGAAGAATTCAATTAGGCATAATACAGAAAATGAAATAATAAAATTGTATGACAGAGAGTACATACTTGATCGACTCCCTTTGATAACTGGCAATGATAGCAGTGATTCCAGCACTTACGATTCAGAATCTGATTAACGTAGACATCATTTGACGTAGACATTAACCAAGTACCACTATTACACAGTTAGTTATAAAATTGATATTGGTGCCCAAAAAATACACTACAATATTTGTAACTGAATAGTGCTTGTGAGAAAGTTTTTTTTTATTTTTTAATATATTGTAAAAAATAAATAAAATTCAGTGTAATTTTTTCCTACCATTTTGTCCATTAAAAGATATCTTAAGCCGGCTACACACACAGAAAGATGTACGCGTGCATCAACGCCCGTGTATGGTATGAATGTGGCACGAACGATAAAAAAAATCGTCATTTCATACCCACATACGGGCATTGATGAACGTTGATGAACGCCTACATCTCCTTGCGTCTGTAACCGATTTTACATTTTATTTTTCGTACTTGTAGTTGCATATTTAATGTCTTTTACAACGATATAAACTTTTTAAATTAGTCTACATATTTTTAATGTTAAGAGATAAGTCATTTAACAAAAAATAAATAAGTAAATAATTCAAAAACATCCATCCATGTGCTAGTTAAATTATTTCTCAATATTCGATAATTTTATAACAATTTGTCAACAGTGTTCTCTAAAACTTAAACACGTGTTTGAAGACGTCCAACGGTTTTTATTTTGTACGAACTATATATCCATTTATAGAATCCGAAAAATATTCAAAAAGCTTGATTGATAGCGAGTTATTGCCGGCACAAAACTTCATCGTTCATTCATCTTTCTTAAACTAATGCTACCGCATTACAAACATGACACTTCACTTAATCGATCACCCCGTGTAGCGAAAGTGTGTGGTTTGTGTATCCCTAATAATTATTAGGGAAAATTCGGGAAGGGTGAAACACAAATAGAATCAACCACATTGCTGTTTGTTGGGGTCAGGACTGCCAACAGTCGTAAGTTCATCCTTTAACCTTTGATTTGATCGTCAAGGGTTGTAATCCTTTGAAACATTTATAGACATACGTTCTTTATCTGTTTATATAATCAAAGATTCATCATTAGTAGATGCTTGTCTAAGATTTAATTCAATTTTTGTTCCCGTAGTATAGGTATGCAACGATTTATGTATTAATGGCCATTTCATGAGAGTTACATTAATATATTTTTTTAAATTCTTATTTACATTGTACATTGCCCAAAAAATATCGATTACACCGCGGATTGCCCCCGCTTCCATGGACCACACCCACCTGGCTTGTACTTTTAAATGAGCTTTGTTTTTGCATAAAATAACACGGCAGAATAGGACGGACGTTTATTAAACAAATAACATAAATATAATAATTTATATTATATAGAATAACCAGCTTTAAAAATTAATTAACTATGCTTTTTCTATTCCTTACCGTAAGGCCTGTAACGTTGATCTCGATGCTCCTCCACCACCACCCTGTCTGTCGTTGGCAGGACCTCTTCTTAACTTCATTACAACCACTCTTACTATATTAATAAGAAATATTAGGTTCAAGAATATGGTTGCTCCAACAGGTACTTGTTGAATTATGTCAAATCTGGATTCTCCAACCCAACACCTGTAACAAAAAAGTCAAATTTTTACTTGTTCTAAAAACACAAATTATAACGAAAATGGGATTGTTCAGTCAGTTCGCGTTAATAAATATGTTAATAGTCGAATCAACCACAAATGAAATTTTGCCATTCCGACGGATAATAAAAAATATTTCGGCCAGATTCTCCAACGCTAGTCCAGTCTAATTTGAAGTTTTATACTAGGAACGTGTTTCTGAGGTTTTTCGCAAATTTATAAAGAAAGGGGCAACTTTAGTACGTACTTTCAACAACAATAGAACTAAATTCATTCTAGCAACCGGTTCCAAGACGAAAATCATTTGGAATGCAAGCAAATCGCTGAAATATCAGAATAATAATTCATGTTACTTATTAACGACTTATTAACAATGCCAGGACAAAAGTCTGTCAAAACATAACTGATCAACTATATGTTAATTTAAACCAGTACTAATAAAGAGAACTTCACTTTCCAAGGAATTGCACCATAGTATATCAAGATCTCTGGTTCCATCATCAATAGTTGGTCTTGACGATTCGCTATTCCGTTTTTTTTTTAATCTTCTGACAGCCCACGAAGACCGAAGTCTAAGTAGTATGTACCGTGGGTGCACTGGGGAATCGACTCACACATCCAGAGCTGGAAACATCCCTAGGGATTTCACCAGCCCTTTAAGAGGATGTGTGGGGTGGTACCACCTCGGTCGAGGAAGAATTCCTCTACCACCTTCAAAGAACAATCACAAAATATCCATGGTCGAAGCGGGATTCGAACCCGCGCCTCTCGGTTGCAAAGCTGGCGCCGTACCAACTGGGCCACCGGAGACCCGAGATCCATCCGTTCGCTACTGCGCTGACAAAATTTTTAGAAGACGAATGAACGCTACTATTCAGACATCACGTTTCTTGGTTATTCGTTTGATGGTAGGTTAGCCACGACCTAAATTGTTGTTATCCGAAGATTTTTCGACGTCCTGAATGAAAAAATCAAGAGGTTATAAATATAGCGGGAACAAGGAAGAAAGGCTCTTGTTCGTTTCAGATCTGTAGAAGAAACAGATAGACGAGACATGCTATCTTGGGCATTATTTTTGGTAGTTAAGATTTAAAAGTATTTTTAATGTATATTATTTCCTGAAAGGGAAGCTTAATATGGAAAAAGAAAAGTTTCTGTATTGTTTTATCGATGGTTTCTTTTATTTGCCTTTTCCGAAACAATTAAGTATGATTGGAGATGTGATTTTTTTGGCTTTTGATGGAACTTTAGAAGACCAATATGGATTTAGGTTCTTTAGGGTTCCCTCGTAACTAAAGGGACCACCTATCGGAACCACCTTTGAGATCCAACTTTCGGGTCCACTTTTCGGATCCACCTTACCGATTCAACTTTTCGATTCACCATTTATTGTACCATTGTGGGTTAGTCTACTAACACAGTGTATTATGAAATTCCTTAGAAAAAACCAACAGGTGTAAGGTTTAGTATTACATTCCGAATGCAGGATAATGAACTACAAGTAGCATGAAACCTGACAGAAGCACCATGTATTATGTTGGTGCTTTGATATCAGTTTGATCAAGAAAAACACAGTTTAAGACCAGTTTTTTTCATTTTAATATATAATTAATTAAACATATAATTTTACAATTTTACCTAGTGCCTAGAAATCTTTCTTTCATTCATTATGTAATGGCAAATTGGTTACTCTGATGTCAAAGATGAGCACCGCTCAGGAAGACCAACTTCTATAACCACTCCTGAAAAACTGGTTCTGTTCGTGATATGATTTTAGAAGATCGACAATTTAGGCCCAAACGTTTAGTAAAAGCAGTGCACATTTCATATAAACGTGTGTTTCACATCCTTCATCACAACTTCAGTTAGCGCGTTCGGCAATGCAATCTTTTCCATCGTTTTGCTCGGAATTATTGACAGGCACGTGATCGGTCGTACTGTTTACAATAAGAGGTCATGTGACCGTCAAAAATTCCGAGCAAAACGATGGAAAAGATTGCATTGCCGAACGCGCTATGTATAAGAAAGCTTTCGGCCAAATGGATTCCAAGATGCTTGAATGCTGATCAGAACGCATTCGACTGACAATTTCGAAGCAAATCTGCCGCCGTCTTGAAGAAGATTCCTTAAACTTCTTGAATGCTTGGTACTATAGACGAAATGTGGGTCTATTACTATGACCCAGAGGCTAAAGAGCCATCCAAAGAGTGGAAGCATTCTGGTTCTTTACAATCCAAAAAATTTCATTTTCCGAAAAATCGATTGGCAGGATTATTGCTTCGGTTTTCTGGGACAAAGATGGGATAATTCTGATAGATTATTTGGAACAGGGTAGAAGTATCACGGAATCATATTATACTGAGCTGCTAACTAAATTACGTAGGAAAATTGTTGGAAAACGCCCCAGAAAATTGGCCAAAGGTGTGCTCTTTTTACAGGAATACGTTCTTGCTCACAAATCGTTGATTGCACTGCAAAAAATTGATGGAATTGGTTTTGAATTGGTTGACCACTATTATTTCTTCCTAAAACTCAAAAAATATTTGAAAGGTAAAAAAATACTTTCGACAATATGACGAAGCCATACCCGTTGAGGAATGGTTTGCAAACCAAATAAACTTTTTTTAAATGGCTTAGAATCACTTAATGAACGTTCTGCTAAATGTGTAAGTCTTAAAGGGGTTTGATTGTGTCGAAAAAATAAAATTTTGTTTTGAAATAGTGTGGCGTGGCTAAGAACTAATCAATACTCCCTCGTAGGTAAAGATTTCTCGCCCACTAATCTACACTAAGCAAGTTTTTAAAATCAGAAACCTTATTTACATATTATTGGTTAAAAGGTTTATTGTCAAAATATTAAAAAAGAAATCTTTTAGACGATCTATTTGACGAATAATAATTTTATTCGCTGCATTAAATCTCCCAATCTTTTTTTTATTTTGTTTTGTAGATGCTAAAAAGGTAATTCCAAAGGTGTTGTCGATAGGTTTCAAGTATATGAAAAAAACTCTCATCATATAAGCACTTTCATAAAAACCCTCAAGAACCTGAAGAGATTTTCACAATTTAAGGAAAATTTTTTGTCCAATTTTCAATAATAATTTCAAAAAATATATTTATTTTCTGTTGAGTCAAATACATGAAAATATCATTGAGAGCCAATCCTACATAATAAAGGCAAGCGAATTCTATTTAAAGAAAAAAGGATTTTTTTCTTTTGTATACAGATAAAGATTATATTAGCAAAAAGCTAATAAAAATTTATTTTTACTAAACGATGAGCTGTTTAACTAATTTGTGACTTTGCCGACATTAGGCCGGCTCCAAAGAGCAAGTGGGGTAGTGCCCCAGGGCGTCAATTCAATTGAATTACAGATGTTCCTATAGATGGCGCTCACGCATATTCTGTACCGTTTCTGTTTTAGAAAAATTATTGATAATGCTTTTTAGGGAGCTGCCTGATGGTCGTGTCCATTGATTTCGCATCGATTATAGATACCAATATTTTTATTTTAGAGTAATTAGGGATTTCCAAGTTATTTCTAACCCACCAAACGAAATGCCCCCCCCCATACTTTTTAAGAGTTAGTTATGAATAAAAGCTGTTGTCTCTTCTTGCCGAAGATCAATGGTTAGGTCAGTCTGATGACCCCCAACACGGGTGAAAGCTTACGATCTACCCGTCCCGGTATTTTCCATTAGTTCTTAAATGTACCGACTTTATTGCAAGAACAGAATACACTTGTCTTTTTTGTTATACGATAAATATTTTCGTTTTCAAAATATGTTTGTTTCTACAATATACATTTTAAAATTATAGGCATTACTATTATGCCGCCCTATGATAGTCCAAAAAGGAACAACAGACCAACAGAGGATATATATTATCGTCAGGACTAATCGGTACTGCTGTGGGGCTTTAAAGGCCTTTTTTGTCTTTAAGCCAACACTAAGAAAAAAGAAAAACTCTTTTTCTTTTACTCTATACCAAGATAAAGTAGTGAAACTCAACTCCCAATAGAGGATACAAAGAATTATTTCGTTCAGGTTTCTCTGGCAAATGTCTTGGCATTGAACCCCAATCAATCTTTAAATTGGATAATTCCTTACCACCCTAAAAAGTTTATTTCTTCCGTTAGCTGCCGGTTATTTTATCACTTAAGCCCTAATTTTCTCGCAAACCATTAATCAATTATCCCTTTTAAGGGAAAAGCAAATTTAGGAAATGTATAGAACCTAGGCTTTTAGGTATGTCTTAATCAAGTTAAGAATAAAACACGATTATAGATTGTAAGGTACAATAATCTCTTGTTATTCGTGAATTTGCTCAGGTTTGAGTATTCCCTGTAGCACGACAGCACGACTCGACCAAGCAAGCCTTTAAAAAGACAGTTTCAGATGAAAAGAACCATGGATTTGTTAGGACTGGATACGGCATGATTTAACATTCTTTGAAGCCAAAACAAACCATTCTAAACGACACTGTAAACGCAATTTGTAAACATTGGCCACATCTTATTTTACTAATTTTACCTTGTATTTTTGTACAAAAAAATACGTTAGAAGCATCACAAGATTTACTAAAAGTAATAAAAGCCCTAATATATTTTATTTTCTGCTAAATAATAATAAATTTAAGTTAAAAAGGTTTTATTATTTATAGGTTATGATATTTCTAAAAGTGTTTATTTAAAGTCGCTCCGAGTCATTTATAAATCTATAAGTCGCACTTTTTCTTTTCTAGTTCATTAGACAAAGACGTACGTGTAACCGAGTGTTCAGACCGAGGTTCAGCCGTTTTCCTAAACAACCAGCAGAGACTGCAACACTTCTGAGCTCCAACACTTCATTTTTTATCTCTTTCTATTACCATTCTTGATTCAATTACGTATTTCCTTAAAATTCGTAAACTCTACCACTACGGTAAACGGTAAATGTTTTCATAACAAATACCTAACAAATATAAAGCTTCACGTTCGATACGCTCACAGTATACGGACATCGAATCCTTCTTAATAAATCCATGAAACGAACCCATTATTCCGCACAATTGGCACTGACGCACCATTTTTTTAAGTTTATGGATAAAATCCGTTTAGGAAAATTGCTGCGATCGACGGGCCTGGGCTCTCGGCAACACTTGCCAACATTGAGGCAATGTTTTCAAAAGATCGCTCGCTATACGCGATCGGCCTGTTGTTTCACGTTTTACAACTGAACCACTTTACATATATACAGGGTGTTATGAAATTCACTGCATATATTGAAACCGGTAAATCCTGGAATGAATTCACGATAAAAAAAAGGTAAATATCGTCCTTCAAAAAAAATTTGATCTACATGTTCCATGTCCCATGGTTAATAATCGCAATATATCTATGTACATGACAGCTGTCAAATTTTAAGAAGCTTACTATGACCGAAACGAAAATGCTGCAAAATTTAAAATGTGCGTTCATTTTGGAAAACTCTTTACTTACCATATATCGGAGAAAGTTTTCTTTCTGTGTGCATTGAATAAGGTAAAAATAAGCCTTTTTATGCACATATCCAAGCGGCTATAAATTATATAATCTAATAAATTTTCGTTAACTTTCCTGGTGACGCCAGCACGACGGCAACGTTATGTGACAATGCGCTTTTGTAATTGAGTTCGCAGATTATAAAAGTTTAATAAAACTTTGCTTTCAGAATGGACATGTGTGCGAATTATTTAAAAACTTTCCTTTTTGTGGTTATAAAAAGCTTTATAAAACAGGTCGTAAAAGATTGGATTTTACAGTACACAGGTAGGGAAAATTGTTAAATTGTTGGATTTTGCTTAAACAGGGTTAAACACTCCTCTGAAATGGTCATCCGGATGAGTTTTTGGTTTGTGCTCTGGTGTCAGCAACCCACCTAGCACAGCACCCATCGCGCGGATAACTTTCCCATGCAGAAAACTTTCCATAAAATATGGGGCGTCCACTTTTTCAATATGCCTAGAGTCTTAGCTATCTCACCCAAATTTAGCTGAGAAAACGATTTTAAAAACTCTCAATTTCTTCAGAAGTAGCCGTTTTTGACCTGTTAGAACCAGGGGCATCTTCAGTGCTCCTACTGTCACAAGTGGAAAAACCAATAATATCTCATATATTCTATTCGGAAGTTCAATAAATAAACTATATTCCTATTTTACTTATTCATAAGTTATCGCCCTCTACATTGGCAGGATGTAGCTCATTTATTGAATATGCATAAAAATTGCAACTATGAAATATTATAGCTCCTTTATAAAATCAAACAGGTACTTGAAAATAATTTATTTAAACGACGCTATTATCTAGTCAGCAGAATTACGACCTCTGACCCAAAGTCAACGCTCCCCAAAAGGAGGGGAAAACTGCTGACTGGGTGATAGGACGATCGAAAAGACGAGTGTTGGAAAAGGCACTGGTGCACGATCCCCGGTCCGATGCGTTTGTAATTGTGATAAACTGTAGAAGAAATGATCTTCAAATCTGTAATGTAAGTAATAGAAAATTAAGTTGTCTTTCGAGAGTAAATTACATATATGTATTTATTGTTTATGTCAAGATAGAATGTTCCTATTTATTGTTAATAAATGATTTAAGTTTGTTTTTCGTTACCTCTACGCCCCTAGTCACCGTTAAAACTAGGGCGTGACTATTTATTTACAATAAATGGGAACATTCAATCTTGACATAAACAATAAACACATACGTACATATATGTGGAAGGTGGTAGAGGAATTCTTCCTCGACCGAGGTGGTACCACCCCACACATACTCTTAAAGGGCTGGTGAAATCCCTACGGATGTTTCTAGCTCTGGATGTGTGAGTCGATTCCCCAGTACACACACGGTACATAGTATTTAGACATTTAGACTTCAGTCTTCGTGGGCTGTCAGAAGATAATGTATGTATATATATATATATATATATATATATATATATATATATATATATATATATATATATATATATATATATATATATATATATATATAGTTATATACAATTATCGACCGTACTAGAGAAGGAATAAGCGGGAATGCGGTCTGTTAAATAAATTAGTTACTCATTTCATTCTTAATCCTCTATATTTCGACTTGATTTAAGTCTTCATCAGGAGGTCACAGCTAAAAACACAACAGTGTTATAATTACCAAGTATTATGCTAATTTATTATTTTGTTATTCTTTATGTGAGGAATTATCAACTATATATAATACTAATTAACTAAGTTTTACTTACAATTACGAGTTAAAAGAAGTCACAAACACTCACAAAACGAAACATTTAAAATTCCTTAAAAATATGCATCAAAACAACTGCACACTACATATTAAAATCTGTTTCTGCATCCTATTTATGGTGGGTAAAAACAATATTTCACACAGCTCAAAAAAATTAACAATCCAATTTATTCTTTTTTTCCTTTTTTGTGCGTACTATCTGTATACCAGGCCATCTTCACAAGTTTAATTAAAACGTTTGTCGATACATCATACATACCAGGTCATTTGTAAAAATTGATGGCGAATTTCTTATTATTATAATTTTTAAGGAACGTAACTTAATTATTTTATAACATTTGTTATTTTTATTTTAAAATATTACAGTAAATGACACTCAGCCCTTCTATATCGGATCTAGAATTCATTGTGTTTTTATTTTTATTTATATGTGTCATCTCCAAGAAAAGTCTTTTTTTATAATTCGACTCATGGTCAAAGATTTTTGTGTTAGAATAATCAAATTGATGATCATAATCTTGGAAATGACATGCCAGAGCGCACGATCTCTTTCCAATTCGACTGTCACTTTTGTGTTGTGTTAGCCTCTGTTGGAGGCTTTGTGACGTCTGACCAATGTAACAAAGGTTACATCCAAGACATTCCACCTTGTAGACTACGTTCGTGTTGTGTAGTAGTGGAACTTTATCTTTCGTCTTCGTAAAAACCTGACCTACAGTGGTAGCGTTATATTTGGCAATCTTCACATTATCAACATCCGCAAGATTTTTTATTATATTATCAGTTAGTCCCGGAATGTAGGGTAGCTTTTTATACTTTACGGTCTGATGAAATTGATCTTCTGTAGGGCCATCGTAAAAATTTGTGTTATAAATAAGAGATTTAAGTAGCTTATTTGGATAACCGTTGTTTGAAAACATTTTAAATAATTTGCCCAGGTTTTCTTTAAGAAAGCGATTATCAGAAATATGTGTCACTCTGTTTTTCATAGCTATCACCGTGTTATGTTTCTGATTCATCGGATGATTAGAAAAATAATTGATATACCGCCCTGACGATGTCGGTTTTTGATACCAATTCAAAATAACTTCATTATTTTCACATCGAATCAATAAAGTATCCAAAAATGGTACGCTATTATTATTTTCTGTTTCTATAGTAAATTGGATATGATTGTTTATTGAATTGAATATCTTTAAAGTATCATCAATTTCATTCTTCGGTATCGCGGTCACCAAATCATCAACATACTTGTATAAAAAAGGTAGCGAAAAGGACAATTTTGTGGTGATCAATTCCAAGATATGGTCCATGACAATCTGAGCCAATATTGGGCTAATAGGAGAACCCATTGGCGTACCAAAAATTTGTTTGTAAAACTTATTATTAAATGAAAAATGACAGTTACCACACACGAATTTTAGTAATGTATGGAAATTTACTTGAGACAAAGTTGTGTGAGGCTGTATCGTATTCCAGTGAGTTCCTATTAATTCAAAAATAAGTTGTTCGGGTATATTGGTAAATAACGAGACAACGTCAAAAGAAACCAATACATAACCTTGAGGCAAAATTACTCCTTGCATCGAATTGACAAAAGAGAACGTATCGCGTATATTATATGTTGTTCTGTTAGCAAGTGCGTCAGCTAAAATATTCGATAAGAATTTGGAAAGATTATAGCTAGCTGCGCCTATGCAACTTACGATAGGCCTCAAGGGAATAGCAGGCTTATGTATTTTTGGTAAGCAATATAACTTGGGAATCACTGCGTTATAAACTGTAAGAAATTTTGACGTTTCATCATCAATTTGTTTTTTCGTTTTTAGTTCTTTTATTATTTTATTTAATGTCCTTTGATCACTAGAAGTAGGATCTTTGTTTAATTTTTTGTACGTACTTTGGTCATCAAGCATAACATCAACTTTAGCAAGATAGTCACATTTATCCATTGCTACAGTACACCCTCCCTTATCTGCCTGCAAAATGTACAATTCCGGATTAGATTTTAAAAATTTTTTTGTTTTAAAGAATACCTTTTGAATTGGCGCAATTTTAGTAGAATTAGATTTAACAGTAAAATTAGTTATATTATTGGCGATACGCGCTCTAAGAATATTTTTACTATTTTCGGGGACGTCACTGATAATATCTTCAACATCAGCTAAAATTCCGTCAACGTTAACATGCTCCACTATAGGTGAGATACCGAACTTGGGCCCTAATGACAAAAAATCAGCAACATCCTGTGGTATATCTATATTAGAGACATTTTTGAACCATTTTTTATTATCTAAAAATAATATATCTCCCCGATAACTGTCCCTCAAACAATTAAACTTTTTTATATTCTGACCCTTTACTTTATTAAAACTTCTATTAAAAGATAAATCTAACCTATGCGTATATTCATTCATAATATTCAGTGGAAGAATGGCATTTAGATCCTGTTTAATCTCAATTACTGAATTGTTAATTTTCTTTATCGCGTCATAACATACCTTAATTTCTTTTTGTCTCAAGTAAATTTCCATACATTACTAAAATTCGTGTGTGGTAACTGTCATTTTTCATTTAATAATAAGTTTTACAAACAAATTTTTGGTACGCCAATGGGTTCTCCTATTAGCCCAATATTGGCTCAGATTGTCATGGACCATATCTTGGAATTGATCACCACAAAATTGTCCTTTTCGCTACCTTTTTTATACAAGTATGTTGATGATTTGGTGACCGCGATACCGAAGAATGAAATTGATGATACTTTAAAGATATTCAATTCAATAAACAATCATATCCAATTTACTATAGAAACAGAAAATAATAATAGCGTACCATTTTTGGATACTTTATTGATTCGATGTGAAAATAATGAAGTTATTTTGAATTGGTATCAAAAACCGACATCGTCAGGGCGGTATATCAATTATTTTTCTAATCATCCGATGAATCAGAAACATAACACGGTGATAGCTATGAAAAACAGAGTGACACATATTTCTGATAATCGCTTTCTTAAAGAAAACCTGGGCAAATTATTTAAAATGTTTTCAAACAACGGTTATCCAAATAAGCTACTTAAATCTCTTATTTATAACACAAATTTCTACGATGGCCCTACAGAAGATCAATTTCATCAGACCGTAAAGTATAAAAAGCTACCCTACATTCCGGGACTAACTGATAATATAATAAAAAATCTTGCGGATGTTGATAATGTGAAGATTGCCAAATATAACGCTACCACTGTAGGTCAGGTTTTTACGAAGACGAAAGATAAAGTTCCACTACTACACAACACGAACGTAGTCTACAAGGTGGAATGTCTTGGATGTAACCTTTGTTACATTGGTCAGACGTCACAAAGCCTCCAACAGAGGCTAACACAACACAAAAGTGACAGTCGAATTGGAAAGAGATCGTGCGCTCTGGCATGTCATTTCCAAGATTATGATCATCAATTTGATTATTCTAACACAAAAATCTTGGACCATGAGTCGAATTATAAAAAAAGACTTTTCTTGGAGATGACACATATAAATAAAAATAAAAACACAATGAATTCTAGATCCGATATAGAAGGGCTGAGTGTCATTTACTGTAATATTTTAAAATAAAAATAACAAATGTTATAAAATAATTAAGTTACGTTCCTTAAAAATTATAATAATAAGAAATTCGCCATCAATTTTTACAAATGACCTGGTATGTATGATGTATCGACAAACGTTTTAATTAAACTTGTGAAGATGGCCTGGTATACAGATAGTACGCACAAAAAAGGAAAAAAAGAATAAATTGGATTGTTAATTTTTTTGAGCTGTGTGAAATATTGTTTTTACCCACCATAAATAGGATGCAGAAACAGATTTTAATATGTAGTGTGCAGTTGTTTTGATGCATATTTTTAAGGAATTTTAAATGTTTCGTTTTGTGAGTGTTTGTGACTTCTTTTAACTCGTAATTGTAAGTAAAACTTAGTTAATTAGTATTATATATAGTTGATAATTCCTCACATAAAGAATAACAAAATAATAAATTAGCATAATACTTGGTAATTATAACACTGTTGTGTTTTTAGCTGTGACCTCCTGATGAAGACTTAAATCAAGTCGAAATATAGAGGATTAAGAATGAAATGAGTAACTAATTTATTTAACAGACCGCATTCCCGCTTATTCCTTCTCTTATATATATATATATATATATATATATATATATATATATATATATATATATATATACATATATATATATATATATATATATATATATATATATATATATATATATATATATATATATATATATATATATGGAAATGAAGTAACAAGTAATTTTCCCAAAAGTCTGGGTTCCCTTTAACTCACTTAATTACAAAACACAACATCGCAGAATTATGATCAAAATATAATTAAGCGCTTTTCTTTTAATAGAAAGCAATTATGGGAAATTAATTAATTAATTAGTTGTTTGCTTTTGGGTCTGGCTTGTCGATAATGAATTATCTCTTATTTTTAAATAATATTTCCTAATGGAAAAAATCTTCCTTTAAATTCAAAATGTGTAGGTTCGGTTTGATTATTTAGATTTATAACAGTTGTAAATCACGTAACACCTCAAAATATGAACGTAACCTCATACAAGAGAATCCCAAGCATTTGTAGGCAACCAGATATACATCATGTAGTTCAGGCACTGCCGTGATACAGTAAGTATCATGAGGCTCTGCAGGCGCTTGTGTCGAAATTAACTATGGAATCTTAGATTAGATGGCTCTGATTGTAGTGGTAATATCCCAATTTATCAATATATCATCCAGTTTGAAACACCGGTCTTTGTGGTTATATATTTTGCGAAATATTCGGCGACAATAAAAACTAATAATGGGCTTTTTACTAAATGTTCATTTTGGAGTCATTTTATAGAGTATCATGGATGAGTATTGATGAGATTGATCTAAACGAAAATAGTTTTCAGCTCTTTAATCGTGCTATTAATATTCACAAAATATCTTACGCGCTTGGTGGTGTGAATTATAAGAATTAAAAGCTAGGAAAGCACAACATTTCTGATATATATGTATATATATATGTATATATATATGTATATATATATATATATATATATATATATATATATATATATATATATATATATATATATATATATATATATATATATATATACAGAGATTTTTTTAACTCGGGATATGGCATTTGCGTGGTAAATTTTTCAAAATTTTCACCCCACGTCAACTTTTGTTCTACTCGGAACTAAAATAGAAACGGAGTTGCTGGAAAAAAACATTCAACGTGAGATTTAACCTGAAATTTTTAGTAGCACAAAACTTAACATGGGGTAAAACAATTACAATGAAAATCTCGAGTCACGAGTTAAAAAAAAGCATTGTGATATACGACATTTCTCACTTACAATATAATATAAAAATGTATATCTTAATTTAACAAAATATTTTTTGTCGCATTGTCGCATAAATTTAAAAGAAATGCTTCTCTTTCAGTAAAAAAAAATTTAGAAAGATTTATTGTCGATCTAAAAACATCCTTTATATAATTTTCTTGTGTAACCAATTTTCAGATCTCATTTTTCTTTTAGGGCAATCTAAATCTGCATAATTTAAAAGTTGACGAAAACAAGCCGAGGAAAATTGGTTATCGGTTTTTCGGTTTTATCCATCAAAACAGTGGATCATGTTAAAGCTTGATAAATATAACACTATCGAAAAATTGTTCTGTTCTGATACTGTTGTATATTTTATGAAGAAAAGCTTTAAGAATACATGGTAAGTTATAGAGGGTGTTATGAAATTCACCGCTTATATAAAAACCGGTAAATTCTGGCATGAATTCAGATGCGGGGAAGTTAGTCATAAATGGCGCTTCGCGATAATAAGCTAGAGATCGCCATACAAAAAAAAATTAACCACTGCGCACCACTAGTAATAAACACATGGTTATATAAAAAACAGTGAGCTAGGTTGCTGTGCTGCCAAGTATCTCAACAACGATTCAACACATTATTTTTGACCACTGTAACATTACTACCGCGCAAAGGCAAAATGATGTATTCGCAATTTTGCCCAAATTGAGGTATTATGCAGTTGTTAATGTACCATTGCGCCCAAAAAAACTAAGACAACAAAATTTGCTGAAACTTACTGTGATCTCCTGGACTATTACGTATTACCTTAGGTCGAACCTCATGCAGGTATCATGTGACAGTTGTCAGTTTGATTTATTTAAATAATTGACTTTACATTTACTTATAATAATAAATATGCCTCAGTTAACCCCCCAGCAAAAATTGCGAGACGGTGTCAATATAAGAAACATAGCAGATGAAGTAGAAGTCGACAAAAATACCGTGCTCTTGGCAAAGTAAAAAGTTGCAGAGCATGGAGCTATTATTAGAAAAGCAGGTTCTGGTCGCCTCAAACTTTCGACGCGAGATCAAGATAGAGAATTAGTTGATTTTTTAAGAGATCACCCCTTTGAAACTGCCATAAAGGCCAAAGAAGAGACCAATTTCTCAGGTCAGTTAATATGGCTCGTAAGAGAATTCGCAATTCTGATATAAGAAATCGATGTGGCGCTAATATAATATTTTTAACGGATAGAAACAAACAAATCAGATTAGATTTTGCCCACGAATACCTCAACCAGAATAATTTGTGGGAAACAGTGGTATTGCAGACGAAAAAACATTTCAGTCCAGTAATAATCGGAGATTCCGTGTTTATAGGTCATCTGGTGCACGATATGATGGGATATATACTCACAAAACTAATAGAAGGGGACGTTTCTTTGTAAACGTTTGGGCTTGGATTAGTCCTAGGGGTCCAGGAGCTTGTCAGATCGTGGAGGGGAGACTTACTGCAGCGCTATACTGCGATATTCTCCACCAAGTAATGATACCCTCGGTTGGCGCAGTTTATGACCAATATTATATATACCAGCATGATAATGCTCCGATACACAAAGCCAGTTTTACTCAAAATTTCATTGAGGAAAATAATATTTTACTCAAAATTTCATTGAGGAAAATAATATTCGTGTTTTACCATGGCCTTCGAGGAGCCCCGATCTCAACCCGATCGAAAACGTTTTTGGTTTAATGATAAAGACTATAACTAAGCATAATTTCCAGCCAAGAAATCAATATGAACTCCGCGAAAGAATAAACCAAGCATGGGATGAAATCAACGTACCTAAATACTACGAGAAACTTATTTTTAAGTATGCCGCGAAGGTTGCAAGATGTTATCGTCAAAAATGGTGCAATGACCAAATATTAAAAAATATGTAAAATGTGTTTTAAATTAGAATTTTTTAGATTTAGAAATGATTTAATATTTTTACCTATTGATTTCGATTTAATTTTTAAGGTTTGATTGCTTTTTGATTTTTCATTCATGATTGATATACGCTTAAAATATGTTGTTTTGATGAATTGAAAAAAAATGTAATCCAAAATTATAACTTTGGGGTTCCTATATCTATATCTGTTTTATCTATATCAACCATAAAATTCGTAGCCATAATTTTCTTTGCCTATATTATGTAAAGAAATTGTTGTGTGACACATTTTTAGTAAAATAAGCCTTTAGAATTAAAAATGATTTGGATTATTTTCGGTTTTCACTAAAATTGCTAAGAAAATGACATGAAAAGGTAATACTTAGGTTAGATAATGCTGTGGTTGGAAGGATCGGATATGGAGTGGTTTAGGTTTTTTTTTTAATAAAAATAATGTTCAATTTGCGGGGGAAATTATTGGGAATGTCTGTAGATTACCCCAGGGCATCCATTTCCATTTATTACACCACTGTTATAACACCATGTATGTGTTTGCGGTTTTTTCGAAAATTAATTTGTATCTTCAATTTGTTGCACGTTTTTAAAAACATATTAAACATCGGAAAAATTTTCCTACTTTTTCGCAAAATTAATTTTGAATTTAATAGTCTGTTTATGCAATGGTAATGGAAAAGAAGGCAAAAAATAACCTGACAAACTTAAACAAACCTAAACATATTCAACTTGTTTGGGTTTACTCAGGTTTGCTGAAGGTAACTAATTGCAGTATTGCAAAATTGGTCAACGTTTAACTAACATTAATTTTTATTTAATAATGCTTTATTATAAAGATCCGCTTTTTCACATTGACATTTGGCAACCTTGCATGACGTTGCACGAAATTATTAATTGCAATCCAGATTAAAAACGTATACAGGGTGTCCGAAAAGTCTTATTATGGGCAAATACCTTTGGTTTTAGTAAAGATAGAGACACCAAATTTTGGGTGTATCATATTGGGTAATAAATCTACTTTTTTATGTAATTTAATTTTTTCAACCCCCTTAAGAGACGCTGGGAAGTTGAGGTCAAACATTTTAAGTGCAACCCTATGCCGTGTGGTATCTCATTTTAAAGGTCTTCAAAAAAGAAAAATATTACCGCAAACCTGAGGTCCGTATCCTAGTTCATTTTTAAATGGCAAGAATTTGTGAATTAAAAATCGTGAAATTTTTTTTTTAAATATACCTTTATTTCTCTTGTTATTTCAAGTTATTCAAAATGACACCATGAACTTCTTTTTAATTGTTATAGGTTTGCTATGTAAAAACGAATTAAGATATGGACCTCGGGCTTGCGGTAAAATGTCTCTTTTTTGATGACCCTTAAAATGAGGTACCAGGGTTGCATTAAAAAAATTTTAACGTCAACTCCCTAGCGTCAACCCTCAAGGGGGCTGAAAAACTTAAATTACAAAAAAAAAACAATAAGATACACCTAAAATTTGGTGTCGCTATCTTTACTAATAGCAAATATATTTGCCCATGACACCTTATTTTGTCGAAAATACTTCTTTTGAAAAATTGTGTTTTTGAAAAACTTTTAGATCCAAATTTCATTGTTCTATTTTAAGTACATAGGCCTAAAGCTGGAAAGGGATTATATGTTTTATACAGCGTGATCAGTTAAGGCTACGTGGACCGGCTATATCTCGATTTCGATACGATTTTGAGGTAAAAAATGTATTAGCAAATATGGCATAAAGACGTCGAATAAAAATATCTTTAAGTTTCCAAATTCACTGCTACTATACCAAAAAAGCATTTATTTTTTAAAAAGCAATAATTTCACACCACTTGTATTGCCTTTTTTTACTTTTTCGTACCTAGTAAAGGTTGCACACATTTTCTAATATCTAGAACTTTCATGTCACAATATTAAATGCATTTTGTAGATACTTTTCAAAGTTATTTTGGCGTATGTATACATAACTGCGTATCGCAGTTGAGTAAAAATCCATAATATTGTATTTAGTAATTCAGACACGTTGTAATACGTGACTGAACAAGCAGCGTAGATGTTGTCAAAAAAACAGAACGAATTCCTTTACACCCACTAGTAATCTTGCTCGAACAATACTGGCTTAACAGTCATTACAGGATCAAAGGTTTGTGAAAAATACAACTCTTCATGATAACTTTCTTTCTTAGAAAATTCACAACACGTGCAAGTATATTAAAGTATAGCTTATGTTTGTATATAACTGAGTAATATATTATATAGGTGGTTTGGTTTATGGTATGACTTTTAAAAGCGCTTGTAAATATATATATATATATATATATATATATATATATATATATATATATATATATATATATATAATGTGTCGTGGTTAATCCGGGAATACATCTGTTCGTTTGATTCGTTTCTAGGTGAAACTTGCAGACGTTTCGCCAAAATCTCATTTGGCATCTTCTTGTGCTTACTCGCTGGTCGTAGAAAGTAAACTTTCTACAGACAGGAGTAGCTCTCTATTTTTATTAATAACAATAAAATCATAAAAAAACTAAATTCGTTTGTTGCTCATATCGATTTGACAGATCATTGTTTGATAGGGGTCTCGTTGGATATTGAGTCTAAGAAGCAGGAAATAAAAAGAAAGACTTATAAAAAAACTGATCACGGTGCCCTGTGCGATTCTCTGTCTTCTGAAAACTGGGATGACTGCACATCAATAAAAAATGTGCAGGAATCCTACCTAAAATTTATCTAAACTCTAAGTAAACACCTAGACAAAGCAACAAAAATTATATCTATAAATAATAAACATAGCAAAATCAAACCGTGGATTACCCGCGGATTAATTAATTCTATTAGACACCGGGATTCTCTCAAGCAGTCACTAGTTAACAATTACTCTGATGAATTGAGCCAAAAATACATAAGCTACCGTAACAAATTAACTAAACTTATACGTAAAACAAAAAATGACTACTATTCAAATAAAATTCTAGAGTGCAAAAATGACCACAAAAAAATTTGGTATCAAATAAACGAAGCGACTAATGGAGTAATTCCAAAAAAGATTATCGACATTATAAAAAATTCAGATAATACAGAAATAACTAATCATATTGACAAGGCCGAAATATTTAATAACTTTTTCGCGGATATTGGTAAAACTATGGCTAGCTCCATCCCTGTTATCGCTAAACCTGATAATATAGTTAAAAAAACTCCACAAAATACTTTTTTTCTTACACCGGTTACTAACGCAGAAATAACTAAAACTATTCTTTCCCTAAAAAATAATTGTGCGCCAGGTGAAGACCGGATCTCTACGGAAACGTTAAAATATGTCTATAAATTTATTTTACACCCGCTAAAACATATATTTAATCTGACCTTTACTGACGGCGAAATACCTAGTGAGTGGAAAACAACCTTAATAACTCCGATATTTAAAAAAGATGATCCAACTGAACCCACTAACTACAGACCGATTTCTTTGATAAGTAATATTGCCAAAGTTTGGGAGAAGTGCGTGAAGAACAGACTTATGCTTTTTCTGGAAAATAATAATTTGTTTTATAAATATCAGTTTGGTTTCAGAGCGAAAAAGAATACAGAAGATGCCACGCTTGCCCTAACAAGAGAAATTATTAATCATCTTAATAGTGATAAAAAATGCATAGCAGTATTTATGGACTTGGCAAAGGCTTTTGATACTGTCTCCCATAAGCTCCTTCTGGACTCATTGTTTGATGTGGGTATAAGGGGTCAAGCCCTGAATTTAATAAAATTTTACTTGTATAACCGTTTACAAAAGGTCATGATTAACGGTTCGGTCAGTTCTGGTAGAGTGGTGGACACTGGTGTGCCACAAGGTACTGTGCTGGGGCCGCTCTTGTTTCTTATATATATAAACGAAATTGGCGGTTTACCAATTAAGGGAACAGTCATTTCATATGCAGATGGCACTGCAATTTTATTTCATGGCAGTAACTGGAGTGAGGTGTATGAGGAGACGGAGAGGGGTCTCCGTACGGTCCAACACTGGCTAAACGCTAGTCTGCTTAGTCTAAGTATTCCTAAAACCAAGTTTTTGGCTTTTTCTATAACTTCTTCTGGCCAACCTATGAAAACTAATATTAAGATTCACTCCACTACGTGTACCCTACCCGCTAATGGTTGTCGGTGTCCATCTGTCGAAAAAGTTCAGAGAATTAAATATTTAGGGATCATTATAGACCAGCATCTTCGATGGTCTGAACATATAGTGGCAACTGCTAAAAAGATCAGAAAGTTGTACTACAAATTCTATCAGTTACGAAATATCCTGCAACCAAAACTTCTCAAAACTGTCTACTTTGCTTTAGTCGAATCTATACTCCGCTACTGTATTGTTGTGTGGGGCGGCTCGACAGATGGTGCTCTGAACATACTTAAAATATGTCAAAATAAAATCCTTAAAATTATGTCTTTTAAAAACATTAGATACCCTACGGAGTTGCTTTATACAGAAATTAAAATTCTTAATCTGCGTGGTCTGTATGCTCATAGCTGCCTTATTTATTTTGCAAAATCTAAACACTTATTTACATGCACGGACCACCAATACCACACCCGATCTGTATCGAATGAGGATTACCAATCTCCATTCTTTACAAAATTTCATCTACAAAGAAATTTCCTTTTCTTTGGTCCAAAGTTTTTCAACTCTTTAGCTGCACCAATAAAAAAATTAAGTAGTAATGTAAATAGACAACATTCATATAAAACTTTAACAAAAAAATTTGTATTTGAAAATTATCACATTTTTAATGATATTATGAAATTTTAGAATATCTATTACCTAGAAGGTTTTGTTGGGTGTGTCTTTCTCGCTTGCCTCTTTCCCGGTTTGCTCCCCGTGGCGGCTTCTGCTGTGCATATTCTCCCGGATCTTATTTTGCATTTTATATTTGTATTGTAGAATATTGTAACGAAGAAAATTAAATAAACACATACATACATACACGGATTGCTAATCTGTAAGGTTGGTGATTTGTCAGACACAGGCTCCGTCGTGAGTCTAGTTGGCAAGTCACCATCCTCAAAAATAATAATGTGATAGGATTTATCGACCTTGTTCTTAAATGTTACATCACATTTTAACTTATCCCATTGTACCTATCTATATTATATCAAACTTAAAATACTGTATATTTAACTTTGAATATAAAATCTTTGAATATATATATATATATATATATATATATATATATATATATATATATATATATATATATATATATATATATATATATATATATATATATATATATATATATATATATGAAGAAATATTGATCCGGGAGTACATCCGTTCGTTTGTTAAATTCCTGTTGGAATCTGGCAGACGTTTCGCCAAGGTCTCACTTGGCATTATCAATGCTTACTCGTTGGTGTCAAGTCGTAAACTGATGAATCTTTGTCGTGACTCTCGATATTTATGGCCTGCGCCGGAGGTTGTAGCGGTTCTGGTTAGCTGGCGTTGGCTCCGCCCCCTCAGTCGTTGCTTCGTTGGCTGTTTGTTGTGATGTGGTTGCGAGTTGATGCGCTTCGGCTTGCCGTTTTACTATTGTCTTCCATGTACAGGACAAATGCAGAGCGTCGTCCCTTTTGTTTAGATGACCGGTCTTTTCTATTTCGATGGCTTCTCGTAGTATCCTAGTTTTGTAGTTTTCGACGTTTGCCAGTTGCCTGCAGCTATCAAAATTGATTTTGTGTCCTGTTTGATGTTGATGTTGAAACAGGGCCGATGTAGTTTGTTTGTTTCTGATAGCCAGTTTGTGTTCTTCTAACCTGGCTGAAATTCGTCTGTTGGTTTGTCCGGCGTACATTTTATTGCAGGTACCGCATGCTACACTATACACACCTTGGTTTTCTAGTTTAATTTTCTGTTTTGGATTTTTTAATGTTGTTCTTATGGTTTGATGTGGTTTATATACAGTGGATATATTATGCTTACGAAGAATGCGACCAATCCTATCAGTAGTTCCTTTGATGTATGGCAATATGGTTTTTGGTCTGCTTTCAGAGTCTTCCTGTTGTTTCTGCCTTGGATGCTGTTGCAGTTCTATTGCTTTTCTGATTGTGTTATCTTTATATCCATTCTGTTTTAGAGCCGTGGTTATCTTTTCTAGCTCCTGAGGCCTGTTGTTGTCGCTGGTGAGCCGGATGGATCTGGAGATCAGCGTGTTTGCTACTGCCTGTATTTGTGATGGGTGGTGATGTGATTCGGCATTCAAGTATCTATTGGTGTGAGTTGGTTTCCTGTATACCGTGTGTTCTAGTCGTCCATGTTGAATGCCGAATCACATCACCACCCATCACAAATACAGGCAGTAGCAAACACGCTGATCTCCAGATCCATCCGGCTCACCAGCGACAACAACAGGCCTCAGGAGCTAGAAAAGATAACCACGGCTCTAAAACAGAATGGATATAAAGATAACACAATCAGAAAAGCAATAGAACTGCAACAGTATCCAAGGCAGAAACAACAGGAAGACTCTGAAAGCAGACCAAAAACCATATTGCCATACATCAAAGGAACTACTGATAGGATTGGTCGCATTCTTCGTAAGCATAATATATCCACTGTATATAAACCACATCAAACCATAAGGACAACATGAAATAATCCAAAACAGAAAATTAAACTAGAAAACCAAGGTGTGTATAGTGTAGCATGCGGTACCTGCAATAAAATGTACGTCGGACAAACCAACAGACGAATTTCAGCCAGGTTAGAAGAACACAAACTGGCTATCAGAAACAAACAAACTACATCGGCCCTGTTTCAACATCAACATCAAACAGGACACAAAATCAATTTTGATAGCTGCAGGCAACTGGCAAACGTCGAAAACTACAAAACTAGGATAATACGAGAAGCCATCGAAATAGAAAAGACCGGTCATCTAAACAAAAGGGACGACGCTCTGCATTTGTCCTGTACATGGAAGACAATAGTAAAACGGCAAGCCGAAGCGCATCAACTCGCAACCACATCACAACAAACAGCCAACGAAGCAACGACTGAGGGGGCGGAGCCAACGCCAGCTAACCAGAACCGCTACAACCTCCGGCGCAGGCCATAAATATCGAGAGTCACGACAAAGATTCATCAGTTTACGACTTGACAGCAACGAGTAAGCATTGATAATGCCAAGTGAGACCTTGGCGAAACGTCTGCCAGATTCCAACAGGAATTTAACAAACGAACGGATGTACTCCCGGATCAATATTTCTTCACATTTCTCCATCCGTGAAAGTCTACGTTCAAACATATATATATATATATATATATATATATATATATATATATATATATATATATATATATATATATATATAGGGTGTTATGAAATTCACAGCATATATTTGAGTGGGTGATTCCTGGGATAGTTTACAGATACCTAATACTTTTTTCCCTCAAATCGCACACTTTTTTATTTTAAAAAATGCCCTTATACGACGCTCTTAAAGCGCCTGACGTCATAGGCTCTAATATTATAAAGAAAAAACAAATGATCCAGCCGGGGCATTGCCAATCTTAAATATTATCGTGACATTTCATTTTTTTTCTAGTGAATAACGAAAATAATTTAAAGTATGTATTTTAATTCCTCAGACGCATTTTATCAAAACTGCGGATTTTAAATTAATAGCAATTTCTTTACTTAATATGGGAAAATATGGACCACTCGTGAAATGAGTTTGACATTGTAAGCAGAATGAAACAGACAATATTAAACGGGAACACAAACAATTATGCCATGCCTATTACGTAAATAATAATATGAGCATTAACCTACCAGTCTAAAACTTCTGCTTTTAAGAATGGTTAGAAATTAAAATACGAACACTATCCCGCCGAGTATCTCAAAATTTACTATTTCACATAATTTACTATCACACTAATTGAGCACAACTACACAGTATTATAACCAAATTCTTTGATTACAGAAGGAAATCTGATTAAAAAAAATTATTCGCCAACAGGTTATTCATTTATAATTGCCACAAATGCATTTTACTTTTAAAAAATTATTTACGGAAATAAGATATAACTTTCCTATATATTTAAAAACGTAGAAGGTACCGGATGTATTTTTGCAAAAAACGTAATTTCTGTGTGTTTTTTTTTAATATCTTACACCTCTTTACATTTTTGAGAGAACTAAATCCAAAACCGAGTAGTGAAAGTTCAGCGACGCTATAAAATTTGACCGCATCATATAAAAACAGTAAAAGCAGCCGGCACTCATTTATTACTTATTTTTGGCTAGGTTTCCGCTTTTAGTATTATTATTACTGGTCGTAACAGTTGTTTTTAAAACTGTATTTTCGAAAATTAAATTTTGAATCATAATACATTGACTCACAAAAAGAGTGATGATCTTAAATCTTCAAGTTGGAATTAAAAACTTAAAACCATTTAAATGGGATATTCGTTTTTGTTCAAATTTTTATTCATGAACAGTCATGTCTGTTTATAATACATGTACGCTAATTTCTTCAACAAAATTTTTAAAAGAAATATGTTTTAAAAAAAAACTGTATTTAAAAACGTATTAATTATCTAAATAACTGCTCCTGTATTTTAGAAAAAATATCAATTTGTTGATTCTCAGTAAAGTTTTCGTAAAATTTTTAAACTTTACCAAATCTTTTTAGTAATCAGATTTTTACAGTTAAAATGAAAATTCTAGTAATGTTATAACAATTTGTGTGTTTATTCACGTGACCTTTTTAATTATTGTTGATTTTACCAAGAGTGGAAATTTAAAATTTTAATTTATTTGGCGTGGCCTCTGTTTATTTTGACCTAAATGGGAGATGGGACAAATTAATTTTATTAAATTTGTAGTTACATTAAAATATTATAGCCAGATTACTGCTGAGGTCGCTTTAAATTTACAATGAAGGGTTTATATTGAGTTTTTCTTTATCTGAGAGCGCTCTCGTAGACATCAAGCTTAAGTGGTATTAGCGTCCATTCTTGTCTTTCTAAAGTTATGGAAAAAATTGTAAATAAACAACTCACAGAACATGTAAACTCAGTCGGGGTTTCGACGAAATCACGGGTGCTCTACTGCTTTAGCGAATGTTAGTGATGATATCTTTAGAGCTACTGATGCTGCTAGAGTTACGGCGTTGCTGTTACTGGATTTCTCGAAAGCCTTCGACTTTTTAAATCATAAAATTCTTTTAGCAGTTTTACACTACATAGGTTTGAGCAATAATGCCGTAAAGTTGTTTGAAAACTTTTTAACTGGAAGGACCCAGTGCGTTAAGATTGGGGAGAGTGTATCTGCAGAGTTATCTATTACCAATGGCGTACCGTAGGGGTCAGTTATAAGTCCTTTGTTGTACGCTATTTATACTTGTAATATTCAAAGTGCTCTAAAGCATGCTAATGCTCAATACTATGCAGATGACACCCAAATATATCTGTCTTTCAAAAAGGAAAATACTCTTGAATGCTCTGCTCTCTGAACCTAAGATCTCTGTCTTTGAAGCATTCTTTGTATCTAAACCCAAAAAATGTTATTCGGTCCGAAAAATGACGTCAGTTTTATAAATGATCAAGTCAATATAAAAACAGATAATACTACACTAGAAATAAAAAATGATGTACGTAATCTTGGACTTGTTAGACTGAATACCTTAAATCGATGTCTCCTTCGAAATTTAATGGTCGTATTTTCAAGTATTACCTGAACAAACCAAACAATCTATAGTAAACAATCCTTTTATAATCAAAATTTTTAGAATATTGGGTTGTTAATAATCTAGTAAATATTTACCTATATATTAAATTTTATTTTAAACTAACCACTATGTTACGCCAAAACAAAATTTTTATTTCATATCATATTACGGTTAAGTAGAGCAGGATAGATAACCCCTATGGGGTAGTCCATCACTGAACTTCGCCTTTTTTTACATTGCAAGAAATATTTTTTTTGAAATGTACACTAATTTTTATTGTAAAATAGGACGATGTAAAAATAAAGACATTATTATTATTATTATTATTATTATTATTATTATTATTATTATTATTATTATTATATTTTGTAGAATATGTTGAAATGGTTAATGCTTATGGTACAATATTTATTTTTATGAAATTCGCTATTGAAATCCTTTTTGTATAAGGCTCTAGGGGGAGCCCATTGCGCCCCCCTAAATCCGCCACTGCTACTGTATGTATGTATTTTACAAAATAACCTTTTTTATTTAAGAATTTGTCCCTGAGTTTCCCAGAATTTGCTAAAGAAATATGCAAAGTACGTAGGTGCTACTAATGAACATGAATGGCAAGTGGCTTAAATGTAATTAAATTTAATTTTGAAACTAGATTGGGTATATTAAATTTACTTGGAACAAAGGAAAGCCTCACCACAGCGACAAAATATGTATTGAAATTGGAAAGTATAGTCATGTAATTAAGTAAATGTAGTTTTTATTAATATAAAATCGGCTTTGGTGTTTTTAATTTTATAAATGTGATTTAGTTTATATATAAATAACCTAACCTATAACTATTTATTTATTAACGGACACTGCCAAATTTCATAAAAAGCATTACATTAGTAACTAATCCATGCAGAGGAAAATATTAAAGAATGATAAAATAATTTTAACATATTATATACAAAGAAAAAATAACCAAACAAGAACAATATACAAAGTGTATGACAAGCTTCGATTCACTAGAAAAGAAGTCAAGTCTGGGATACGCAATGGCTAGTCTACACGATCGTGATATAAAGCCGTTTAGGCCAAAATCAAAGCGCACAGAGTGCGCCAGGTCAAGTTCTCGCTAAACCGACCGCGCGCGCAATATGCAATGTTTACACGAACGACTTCGGGTACTTTTCGGCCCCCCTCCCCTATCTTCGCGGCTAGTTGCGTTACAGGACTAAATTTCACAGTGGGGTTAAGGTTACCAAAAACAAGCAGTATTCCAAATTTCATACGTCTAGGTGGAATAGTTTTCAAGATACGAGTGTCCAAAAATCACAATTTTGGGCATTCACTGACCCATTGGCTGACTGATAGATCATCATAAATCTAGGGTACTTCCAATCGAGCTAGAGCTTTGAAATTTGGACCATAAATAGTGTTTAAGGTGATAATTACAATAAAAATTCAACATGGCGGAAAATCCAACACCAATATGACAGATTCTGACACTAAATAGATAGCGACTTCTACTTTAGAAAGTTAGGTGTGTACGTAGTGTAGTGGTTATCACATCCGCCTAACACGCGGAAGGTCCCCGTTCGATCCCGGGCGGAAACAGATTTTTTAAAATTTCTGATTTACTTTCAAATACCTCTATTTTATGATAATCGCAACAAACAACCTTATCGACAGAGTCATTATTAAAAATTTTTATTTGAAAAAAATATCGTTCATGTTGAGAAAAATTTCTTTAGACAAGGTACCCAAAGACGTTAAAAATGTACAGGCTGACTCTTGCTAAGACCAGTCTATTTGAAGAGTGGAAATTTCAAAGGTACTTAGTGCCAATTTTAATAATTTCAGTATTTTTCCTTTAAAACGAACGATGTACCATCGGCAATAACCTATAAAATGATCAAAGTGCCAGATAGATCATCACAAATCGACGGTACTTTCAATCGAGCTAGAGCTTTGAAATTTGGAACTTAAATGGTGTTTAAGGTGATAATAAAAATCAATAAAATCCAACATGGCAGATTCTGACAGGAAATACTGACTTCTGCTGTAGAAAGTTATACAGAGTACGGGCAGTCGACATATACACATATATGTACTATACAGGGTGTCTAAAATAGGTGATACCACTATTGCTATCTCCGAAACGGTAAAAGATACAAGGTCGGTTAAATTGGAGAAAATGTGCCATTTTCACTCCACATTTATATTCCGTTTACGGAGTTGCCAAATTCTCTATACTTTCTTATCTACAGAGGATTTTTTAAAAATAGTCAAAAATTTATTTATTAAATATCTCGAAAACTATTATAGTCAGAAAAAAGTTGTTTTAACAAAAATCACACGATTTTTTACCTTCTCTAAGGTAACTTTATTGTTTTGTTTATACCATTTGTTTTTATTGAGTTACTGATACTAACTTGTTTTTTCAAATACGGACCTGGACTTTTTGCTGCATTTGTTGAAAGAATACTTCATACCCTTTACAACTGTGGATCACTTGATTATGTTTTTCGACGTTTTGGTGAAGAATAGTATCATCATCAGGATATTCTACCAGTACGGACCTGGCATTTTCCAAGTTAATGCGCCATTTCACGACCTATTATGGCGACAATTAGGTCAGAATCAGTAACTATCGATTAAAGTGTTTTAACTGGTAAATTGTAATTATAATCATGAATACTAGCCAGGACCCTCAAGTTTGTAAAATTGGCCCAACGCCTGAAAAAAGGATAAGCTTACTTTTAATTATAACAAATCCTAATAATTAATGCTTAGAGGAGTTATTGGCTTCGTGTGGTCCGTCCAATCGCGTCCATCAACCTGTTCGTCCGCCCGTCCATATGTTATACTTATAATTCAATGCAACGTCAAAAAATAAAGTAGAAAATGGATTTTAGATTCGAATTCCTTATAATCCGAACCCAGTAAATATGACAATGGTTTTATGCTAGAATATAGTTAAAGGTCTTTGATTTGAGATAATATGGTTTGTTTTCAAAGCCAGTAAATAGTAATTCAACTGCACCAGCAGAAGGAGTTGCAGCAGAAATGAAACTATTAGGTAAAATAGGATTATTTATTATTATTTTTTAAACTGAAAGGTGATTTTTGGATACGAAAATATTAAAAACGTAAATAATGAAGACGTATCATCAAGGGTGTCTTTTACAATATGTGGTAAACGTAACCACTACTTAGGTGCTGTTAATAAAGGCCGCTAATTATATCTGATCTGAGTCTGCTAAACTTTTGCTCTCAATAGCTCATTGGCTTAAGTGCAATTTGACAAACTTTAATGACCAAAGGGTTCTGGTTAGTAATCATGAACATAGTTTAAAATTAATCAGTTGAATAATTGAAACCACAGCGATAGGTTGTGAAATTGTGCCTTAACATGGAAAATCCCAGGTCCGTATCGATAGAAAATCCTGATGATGTTATTCCTGATCAAAACGTCGAAAACCATAATCAAGTGATACATAGTTATAAAGGGTATGAAGTATTCTTTCAAAAAATGCACCAAAAAATCCAGGTCCGTATTTGAAAAAAACAAGTTAGTATCAGTAACTCAATAAAAACAAATGGTATAAACAAAACAATAACGTTACTTTAGAGAAGGTAAAAAATCGTGTCATTTCTGTAAAAACAACTTTTTTCTAACTATAATAGTTTTCGAGATATTTAAGAATTAAATTTTTGACTATTTTAAAAAAATCCCCTGTAGATAGGAAACTATAGAGAATTTGGCAACTCCGAAACCGGAATATGAATAGGGGCTAAAAATGGCACATTTTCTCTAATTTAACCGACCTCGTATCTTTTACCATTTCGGAGATAGCAATAGTGGTATCACCTATTTTAGACACCCTGTATAATAAACAAATATCATTTGGTATCTGAACAAAAAGTTATGAAATCCCACCAAAAACATATACATATGTAAAAAACAGGCCAAGTTATCGTCAGGGCTGTGTGTTTTTTTATCTGAAAAAAAAATAACTGAAATGTAAAAGTTATGCCATGCTCCTTGCCTACACGTTATTAGCAGTGGCTTGATAAGCACAGTAAAATATTAGGAACTGAGCAATATTGAGACCCTTGAAAACTTGCCAAGTTTGGTCTGTAAATTTATCAATTCACACAATATGTTCGGTGATAATTTCAGGCAGCATTTAATTTCATTTTAGTACAATTTTTTGCTTTATTTTTCTTTTGTATGAATATTGTGACAATATTAACCGTAAATTCATATTTTATAGCTATTTTTTAGCGTATTAATAAACGTTTCAAGATATTTTATGATTTATTTTAAGAAAATTATGTTATAAAGGAATACTGAGGTACTAGTGACAGAAAAAATGTCACCATAAATCTTTTAACGTATTAATATTCTTAATGAATTTATTGTACACGTTGAAAGTTTAAATAATTGACTGACAATTGCTTGCAGGATATGAAGGTATACTTAATATACTTGTTAAAAATTTTAAAGCCGAAAAACAATGTCAAAATAAAATTGGTTTGGCCAACGTAAATAATGCCGCCGTATAAGCTTATTTGTCTTGTTCGAAGGAATGGGTTCGAAACTTCTTTTCTTCCAGAATAAAATGAAATTTTTAACACTTACATAAATAACTATTATTCATCTTAAATTTTGTAACAATTTCGTGGTTTATATCCGGGAACCCCTAAAAGAAACTTTTATTTTCTTAGTTATTAAAGAAGGAATAAAGGGATTCCATGTTTAAAAGCCACAATAGCTTCCCAATTGTTGTTGTCGCCGAAAGAACATCCCCGCTTTGGAAATTCCATCAAAATAACAGATAACAAAGCCGCCTTTTTTATTTATCGAAGGGCTTTGTAAGTTGACTTTAACTTCCCCTGCTCGGATTTATTCAGGTATTCTATATATGACGAAACGAAATGACTTAATATTTCCCTCTTAATTGATTTTAGTACTTAAACTTATTATATTCCGCCTGATGATGTCTTAACACAATGTAAAATAGCATTTTCTCTTTTGAGGCAGAAAATACTTCTCCCATTTCAACTTGCACATTCTCTATGTTTTCCAAATAAGACCTAATCTAGAGTATTGCTATCATATCTGGGGAGTGGCATCACCTTCGACACTTAACGACTTAACATCCTTCTATCTAAAAGAGAGGCATTCGACTCATCAGTGATCCAGTCATCACAAGAAAACTCTCTTCTCTCGCTCATCATCGCGCTGTTGGAGATTTGTCCCATTTCTACCTATATTTTCACGGATTTTGCTCTGAAGAACTAGCCGCTATAATTCCCCCTTGACTGTTCCTAACAGAACAACAAGAGGTTCGTTACGTATGCACCCCTTTACTGTGCAGCCTTAGAACATCCCACTTTTCTCGCTCATTCATACCTACGGTCTCCAGGTTATGAAATAATTTGCCTGTAGATGTTTTTCCTTCCCTTCTCAACCACAATCCTTTAAATCTCGTTTCAGTAGATTGCAATTTTCTTCTCTTTAGATGCCCACGTTACGTTAGTATTAGTTCTTCTTGAAGTCTACGTAGACTGTCTCAGATGAAAAAAATAGTATATTACACTCCGCGGAAAGTGTTTTATTACTGTCGAGTGATAAGATATCTCCAGGGGGAAATGAAACTTTTTACCAAGGTTTGTATACTGTTTTATTTTCAATCAAAATTTTTAAATTTTGTCTTATTTCTTTTTTTGATTTTTCCTATGAAAAAAATTGAGCCAACCATGACATTTATTTGCGAGCGCCTGATGTCACAGATATGTTTTGTCAAGAGTATAAGTTAGGAAAATCGTGAGTGGCAAATTTGTGAAGCTATGCGATGGTTGCTAGGGGGCAGACAGTACCTAGATATTAGAAATAAACACGTCACGAACCACTCGTGTGAAGTTAACACCTTTTTTTTGGAAAAATCCAATTTTTGTTAGAGTTGCCGATAGAGCTCACATAGTTCTGGAGTTCTAGATAAAAAATTTTAATAGTTCCGGTGAATTGAGCTCAGAAATCGCGAAAAACGATTTTGGGTTGCTAAATTCACGCAGAACCGCTTTTTTGGAAAAAAGAGGTCTGAATGCTTAAATCTATAGAAAAGGTAAAGTACTAGAGCTTCTGATAGGTTTTGGTGATAGTTCCGGTGATTTTGCAAAGTTACAGGCAAAAAAAAATTTTTGACAGATTTTCACTAAAAAATGGGCAAAACAATCTTTTATAAGTTCTAATTGAAGTTATAAAGTCGTTTTAAAGAGTTCTTAAAGGTTCTGCAATGAGAACTCCGATAAAAAGATTATTCCAATAGTAATTAACAATTGAATCTATAGATAAAGCCAAGTGCCTCATATTTCGCACTATTTTTGCAAACCTAAAATCATTCTAATGAGAGCTCTGGGTAGATTCAAAGAGTTGATTTTATTTTTTGCAGTTAATGGATATGTTACCCGCAACTTCCGAAATCTGACAATCTGCGAAACGCCTAGCCACATTGCAAGCCGACCAATTGACCAGGCATTATGCAAATTGACGAGATCTTTAGATGATTTGAAAAATGACTAAAATACCTTAGGCAATCTGTAAAATGCCTGCGACAATAATCAATATGCTTAACAGATATATTAATATCTTACATTGACTAGGCATTATGCAAACCGTTGGCTGACTGGAACCAATTCTCATTATGTATTGTAAAACATATTTAACAAACCTGAGCAAACCTAAATTTCTACATACAGGTTTTTAATCTGTAATATTTGTTTGTTTTTATGTTTCGGACTGGCTATGACTGTTCAGAATGTTAGTTAGGTCTTCTCGTTCAGCAAATGTCACAAAGGCGTTCTTATAATTCTTTTTACTGCACAATTTACTTAACATCCCGATAAATAACTCTTTTTTCCCGTCCGCTATGGCATGTATCGTTGCGACGATGCGATGGCACGGCAACCGCAATGCAAAATGCCTAGCCGATGTGTGATATTCAGCTTACAATTCAGCAAATTGACGACTTTAGCAGGCATTTTTCAGATTGCTTGAAGTGTTTTAGCCATTCTCCAAATTATCTGAATATCTCGTCAATTTACATCATGCCTGGTAAAATGGTCGGCTAGCAAAATGGCTAGGCATTTCGTTGATTGTCGGATTTCGCAAGTTTCCGGCAACATATTATATAAATTAATATTCTTGCCCCAGTGTGCGGCGTTGAGATCGCAGGACCATGGTAGCCACCTAAATGGCATATTACAATTAATGATTCGGTCTTCAAAAAATGTTTAATTATCAAGAGTTACGCGAATTGGTGCGCCGTCCTGCTGGAAGTAACCTTGTCGCATCTCTTCATCGTCTAATGCGTTTACAAAATTTTCTAAAATTTCATTACGGTATCGAGCCGAATTAAGAGTTCTTTCAAAAAAAATCGGTCCAATTACTCTTTTTTATATAAGGCTGCCCACAGCCAACTTCCTGTATGTGAATTACCCATAAACCACTCTGAAAATTGCATTCGCTGCGACTTGTCGTTTGGTGACAATTCCTGGACTGAGCTCAGACGACAAGCGTGCATACTGCATATGCTGATCACATTTCAGGATTATATTGCATGTTCCGTAGGATACTTTTACTTGCTGGCTTAAACGCCGAATATAGGTTTGTGGGTGTTCATTAACAATTTGCCTCAATTCTTCTACTTGTGGTGCAGTGCGAACTTTGGGTCTGCAACTTGACAGATATATTTTTCATTCACCTATACCTTTTACCTATGTTACCTTTCAAGAGTAATAATTGCGTAATTGATTTCACGGCATATTTTAAGGACGTTTTTTTATGTTACGTTATGTCGTACAATGGATCGGCCAGCGGTGTGCAGTGAAATTTCAAAGTTGTATATCTCTGTTCCTACTTACAGGAACCGTACCAAATTTAGGGGTTTTAATAGTGAGCCCACTGGGAATGTTTTGGTAAAGAATAAAAAACATTTGGTAATTTGCGAAAAAAGTTGAATTTTTGCATTGCCTACCCTGGAAAAAAAATGAACGCGTTTAGATATTTTATTTATTATTTTTCTCAATAAATTTTACATTAACTTGTCGACAATTTTTAAATTTTAAGAGAAAAAGATGTGTTAATGGAAAGTCATAATCATTTGAATTTTTTTTTAAATTATATTTTAGGTTTAAAAAACTTCAAATGACTATAACTTTCTACTAACACATTTTTTTCTCTAAAAATTTAAAAATTGTGGACAAAATGATGTAAAATTTGTTTAGAAAAAATAATAAATAAAATATCTAAACGCGTTCATTTTTTTCCAGGGTAGGCAATGCAAAAATTCAACTTTTTTCGCAAATTACCAAATGTTTTTTTTCGTTACCAAAACATTCCCAGTGGGCTCACTATTAAAACCGCTAAATTTGGTACGGTTCCTGTAAGTAGGAACAGAGATACACAACTTTGAAATTTCACTGCACGCCGATCCTGGATCCTAAAAATCAATAAACTCACTTGTTTTTTTTTTACAAAAAGAATGCTCATGATCTAATTTTTCTTTTCATGTATAGAGTACGTCGCAAATGTTATGCCAAATTAATTCGCGAACGAAGGCGTGGGTACAAGTTAGTCAAATGTATATTTGCTCTAATTACATTTTACGATCCATTTTAAATTTTGGTTTAGCATAGGTTTTTATTGTTATAAATGTGTTGCATGTTTACAGCTTTAACATCGAAGCTAAAATTGCTTTTTGTAAATGTAAAAGTTGAAAAGAACCTTTAAGCATATATTTCCACGAGACGTTCTGCATCTTTGTTTACCTTGAAGATGGCATCGTCTTATTGATTTTCCCTCTTTGTTCTTTTTATACCGCTACTATATTACCCTTGTCCAATTTTGTTCCTTTATTAAATTTTCTAGGAAAGGAAAACATATTATTCGTTTGTTAGACTGTGTTGCCGGCAACGATCAATGAGCACAGGGAATATTCAAGTTTAAAATTAGTTTTAACAACTTCAGTTTTATTTTACCTACTATAACGTCTTCTCCGCTTAGCTGAAGGCCAGTTCTGAGCGCTTTATTACTATTATTTTGGTTTTCCTAACATTATTGTTGCTCAGTTATTTGCTATATATATAATTTTCCATTTTCCAGAGTAGACACTTAAAAACACATATATTATGGGTTTGTTCAGGTTTATTTATTGCATAAATTGTTCAAACCCAAAAATGTTATTTTGAAGAAAATTTTTTTTCTAACCTGAAATGCAATAAAAGTCTTTAGTTTAAAATCACATGATTAAAAACAACAAACCAGAACAAAATTACAGCGAAAACAGATGCCCAGTCTGTTATATAACTTTTCTATTCAGAAGGTTTCAAAGCAAAATTTAAAAAAATCGATGGGGATTAAGTGCCAACCCGTTCCCAATACACCTTTTAGAGCCGATTTAATTTTATAAATAACGAAAATTGAAAACATTTGAAAAAAATCTATGAGGATGAACTGCTAACCCGTTTCCAATGCACCTTTTAGAGCTGATCTAATTTTTTATATAACACAAATTAAAAAAATTTATGAGGATGGAGTGCTAGCCCGTTGTGATGTCGCTGATAAAACAGATGAAATAATTACATCTAATGGATCAAAAATACTGGCTACAGCCAAAAAATTTTATGGAAAGCAATTTTGGACTTTTGCAATGTCAGAAATTATGAATTAGATGGAAATACAACGGTGGAGGACCTGGCTTCTATGCTAAAGGATTTGGTCTTAAATATGCGAAAAAAGAACGATACGGAGTTTAAAGAAACTATAATCAAAACCATATGGAACATAACACGCCGAACTCCTCAACAAACTACCTTCATACGGTCTTCCTACCAAACTATGTACCTGGATCGGTAGCTTTCTCTTTAATCGGCGCATATCTGTCGTGGTTGACGGTCACTCATCTAACTTCCACCCTATCAATCCTGGAGTCCCCCAAGGCTCAGTCTTGGCACCAACCATATTTCTTCTTCATACTAATGACCTTCTCTCTTCAACTACCGTGCCATCTTGTTGGCATCGCTCTTGAACATGATCTAAGTTGGCACAAACACATTACTTCAGTAGCCACATCGGCAGCTTGGATTTCTCTTTCGTGTCAGAAAATACTTCTCCTCTTCCAACTTATATACTCTTTATGTTTCCCAAATAAGACCTAACCTAGAGTACTGCTCCCACATCTGAGGAGCGGCACCACTTTCGCCACTAAACAGCCTTGGTTCTATCCAAAAGAGAGTCATCCGACTCATCAATGACCCACTCCTCACCAAAAAACTCCCCTCTCGCTCATCGCCGCGCTGCGCTGTTGAGGATATATCCCTTTTCTACCGGTACTTCCACGGATTTTGCTCTGAAGAACTAGCCGGTATTATTCCCTCCTTGACTGTTTCTAACAGAACAAGAGGCGCGTTACGTATGCATCCCTTTACTGTCCAGCTACAAAAGCCTAGAACAGACCACTTCTCTCGCTCATTCATATCAAATAATGGAACAAATTGTCTGCAGATGTTTTCCCTTCCCGTCCCAACCTCCAATCCTTTACATCCCGTGTCAATAGACTAAATTTCCCTTCTCTTCAGATGCCCACGACACGTTATTACTTAGGCTTGAAGTGTACGTGGAATGTCTTAGATAAAAAAAAACAAGTAAGCTCTTACAAAAAAATACTAGTTATGATAGATTCAGTCAAGAGCGAGTTGCCGCGACGCTGTAAGACGAAACCTTCAGTCGAATCTCTGTAAAAGGAAACAAAGTTCAATAGCGTCAAGTTTAGCACAAATAGCCAAAATGGTAAATTTATGGGATGAAAACACCCCTGAAGGGAAATTTTATCATATCGCTGCAGTAGAATTGGCTTGGCGAGGTGGAAAAGATGCAGCTTGCTTAACTGACTTTTATAATTATGAAACAAATAGTGACAGTTCTGCAATAAATCGGATTGAATATAACCTCGTGTTTAGTAAAACCTGCCAAGGTGGTTCGAGAAAGCGCACAGAAAGTAAATTTAAACAAATGACAGTTACGTCTATCCTGTGAGATTATTTAACAAATTATTATCAAAAAGAGGCTCTAATATTAAAACTAACAGATTATTTTTAAGATCAAATCGTTATTGGAAAGCAGAATGTGATCGTTGGTACGTTGGTATAATTCAGAATTGGATAAAATCGTCTGCCGAAGCGATTGGTCTCAATACAAGGCAAAAAAAAATAACAAACATCGAAATAAAATAACTGACAATATGCGTGGAAATATAGCGTCTCTTGAGAAGCTTACCCCATATAAACTCAATAGCACAAAAATCCTTGAAAGCTTATCGCTAACAGCTTTAAAAAGATAAATGTTCCTTATGAACTCTCTAACATAATATTGTAAATCAAACTAAACAAATGTTAGAATTTTAGTTTTATACGCATTCAACATTGTTGTTCTTAAACAGACATGAGTGTTTCAACGGTACTGAAAAATATTCTCATGAAGATATCTCAATAGAAAATAATAAATCGAAATACGTATATAGAAAACGTGAGAAAAATTGTATAAATCGTAGTAGGTAATCCACTAATCACACTGGATTATGTCCTTAAGAGTATTCGTTACTTTATGTGAAAAAATATTTTGTTTAGAGGAAGAATATATATATATATATATATATATATATATATATATATATATATATATATATATATATATATATATATATATATATATATATATATATATATATATATATATATATATATATATAGATACTTTGTTACTTTTCTTGAACCATTTATAATATATCTTTTTTATTGTTTCTTTCTTGGGATTAGGTTCATTATAAAAACATTTTTTTTTTATTATTTTTTATTAAAAGTCCATTGACGTTTCGACCCCTTTTCGGGTCATTTTCAAAATGTTTTTTTTATTTGGTTTGTTAAAAGACCTTGAAAACTATAAGGTCTTAGAAGGACTTAAGTCCTTCTAAGACCTTATAGTTTTCAAGGTCTTTTAACAAACCAAATAAAAAAAACATTTTGAAAATGACCCGAAAAGGGGTCGAAACGTCAATGGACTTTTAATAAAAAATAATAAAAAAAAAATGTTTTTATAATGAACCTAATCCCAAGAAAGAAACAATAAAAAAGATATATATATATATATATATATATATATATATATATATATATATATATATATATATATATATATACCACTACCAGTGCACCACTGAAGTTTCGTTCGAAGGTAGGATATTTTTAAGTTTTAATTGTAACTAAATTACTAATAAAGCGGTTTTTAGCTTTCAAAAAACAAAAAAAATTCTGATGAAGGTCGAAGAATACGACCGAACCGTTAATATAATGGGAATAACAACCCACAATATTGTATCATTTTTCCCCGGGATCCAAAAACCCAAGAACCCTCAAATAAAAAATATATAAGGATCCAAGAAACAAATCAAACCATAAACTATATATATATATATATATATATATATATATATATATATATATATATATATATATATATATATATATATATATATATATTAACCTAAATTTGAACAAAGTTAAGCTTACAATTAACCTCAGTAATAAATAAGTAAAAATATTATTTCATACTTTTCAGTGCTTTTCTTTTTGCCGGTTCATTATGTTGAATTTCTTTATTTAAATTTACAATATATGTATATCCATTTAAGTAAATTTATTAACAATTTTAAGTAAAGCAGCCTGTTAAATAGAAATACCTGCATAAGTACCTTTTCCTAAATTACTAAATATTGATTTATATATTTTATAACCAGAAAAAAATGTTGGATTTCAATAATTTTTCTCTTTTACAGAAGCCATTAATTAGGCAAACATTAGGCAATAGCATTTTTGCTGTAAGATGTAATGCTATTATATAACAACAGCAAGTTTATCCATTAAAACAAAAATAAAATTTTACATACTTAAAAGAAGTTAATGCCAATCATTTCCCCAGAGGTAATGAAAACAGACATAAAACTTGCAAATAAAACTAGCTATAAAATCTTTTATGTACAAATTTTTTACCTTTAGTTTCACGGAATAAACTTCTTTTCCGTAAGGAAATTATTATAAAAAAGCTAAGTGCAAGCCATAAATGTTCATATTAATGTTAAAGTTTATTTCTAAGATGACTTTTTGCCATCCAAGAAACAAAACTAAATAATAGGCTTTGTGTTATCGTATCTCCTTTTTGTAAAATATCTCTTATTTCTTCTTGTACCCAAATGGTCTGTGGTAAAGCGGGAAAGAAAAATATATTAGTTTCTTTTATCTAACAGATGTCCCTTAAGATTATGTGCTAAAAGAAAAAGTTTTTCAGTTAAACTTTTTTGTATTTCTACAATAAATGGGTTTTTTGTTAATACTAACCACATATTACACAGGTTGTATTAGAATGTAAATATAGTGTATTTATTTAAAGCCAACTATATACATATATATATATATATATATATATATATATATATATATATATATATATATATATATATATATATATATATTATACATGATGCTGCTTTTTCTAAAAGACAGACTTAAGACATCATTTTTTATCAGCTTAATTTTTTAAAAGAAAATATCGTGTTTCTGCCAACTGTCAACCTGAAAATTTGTTCGGATTCGTTTTCATCTCCCTAAATTATGTCAGCGTTGGCGAAATAATGAGATAAAATATTCCCTTTTATATTTTTTTCCCTCTAATTAAGGAAAAATCATTTAAGTACATTTTTCTTGATAAGCTTTTACCGCAAATCAATAAATATACAATGTGTTTGGTAACGAATTGGCCATACCTTATCAGTGGCTTCCCTGGCTCAGCTTAGGTCTTTTAAACCTAACTTATCTTAGTACAAACGCTAATAATAAGAGAGATACAGGTGTTAAAGTTAAAATTTTAATACTGTCTGTCATGGATGGTTGTGTCTTTATCTAAATATTTTAGAATTTGCAAGTGATCACTTTCTCCATAATTTTGCTGACAATAAAGAGAAGAAAGATAGGTCTATAATTGAATCGAAGGAACTTCAACCCTTTCTTGGAGACAGGCTGCAGTCTAGTGATGTAAGGATACGTATCCAAAAATCCGTTGGATCCGAATATTAAAAGAATCCGGATTATCCGGAACCGGCCGAGAACTTGAATACGGATTCGGAATCAAAATAAATTCGCATCGGGTGGTTACTAATGCAAAGAGAAAACGGAAACGGAATCGAGTGTAAGCGAACAACACGGTCTGCGATTTGGCATATTTGATATTGTGCTTTCTCTTTCTAATGACATTTCCTAAAAAAAGATGGCATAGTTATCGGGGTAACGGGTATCATATGAGATGAGACCCATTGGTTAAACTAGCCCCGCCTCACCCGAACCGAATTCAAACGAGAACGGCGCGACGCGGTGCCTTCTTATCCCTAAACTTCGACTTCGACTGGTATGATACCGATACCGCATCGACCTACCTACTATAGCCGTGTATGTATCCGGATAGAAAATGTTTTAGTCTGTTGCATGCATACGTATACATGATCTGTAACCGCTTTCGCGCGGGTCAAGAAATGGATTCGTATTCGGATAATGGATACGGATATTAGCTGATTCCGATTCCGTATGATTCGGATATCTAATGAATACGGATATTTACAACACTAGGCTGCATACAAGCAGTCTTCCAGCTACCTGGGAAGATACCCTTGTCATAGGAGATCTGGAAAAGACGAGTTAAGATGGGTGCAAGTTTTGAACCGCATTTTTTTAGAACAATTATTGCTGGTTGGTATGCCATCCAGACCGGAGGATATTTTGGTGTCAAGGGGTAGAAGAATTTTTGGAACTTGTTTGACCTTAAGTATTATATCGGATATTTTGAGGGGTACAGACGTAGGTTGGAAGAGCTAAATTGGAAGGAGAAATAAGGGTTTCATTGGCAGCGAATTGTTTGGCAAATAGTTCAGCTTTTCCTTTAGAGGGGGAGATAATCTCGTTGTCGGAGGTCAAGGGAAGAAAAATGCTTCTACAGAAGTTTTGACGAATGTTTTTGGCATGCGACCAGAAAGATTTGCTGCCGCCGGAACAGGAAAGCCCTTAATTTTTTATGCGGTTGTTAAAAGCATTTTTGGACTCTAAGATCTCTCTTCTTATCAACTCTTAGGTTAAATCAACCTAAATTAAACCAGGGAAGGCACTGCTAATGTTTTGCCTATTCGTTACGAAACACCCTGTATTGTATTAGTGTAAAAATAAAATATTTAAATTACATATTAAAATTTATATTGGTACATTGGAAATTCAAATGAAGCTTGAAATGTATATTTTTAAATTGACTGTTTACCTCGTTTTTAACTTTATATTATGAAATTAGCATTATAGGCTGATGCGGAGCTCCGATGTGGAGTGACCCTAGGGATGTTACAAGCCCCTAAAAATATTTGAAAAAGAATACTGAAAAAATGAAAGAATGTCAGCTTGTTATGATAAGCCCGGTAAAATATATGTAAGTTCTTTGATGCGTCACGTTTGGCAGTGGTTTTAGCATAAAAACTACCGCTGTCACCGCCTGAATTAGATGGGTGCACCTTGTGAAGTGATGCCATGTAGAGTAGAGTGGAGCGGAAGGACGCACATAGGATATAAATAAATATACAAGCAACAAATATTTATAAAACCAAACTTTCATTTTTTTATCCAATCAGGTAACCATTTAGTTGTAAACCTAAAACGTTTTTTTAAATAACACCGGCACACAAAAAAAAAGTGGTCTGTACATTTGACCAGACCCATCTATCTATATGTATTTTGATGCGCTGAATCCAAATCCGAAGTCCGTTTGGCCCGTACACCCTCAAATTTTGAGTAAATTGCAAAAAACGCTGAAAATGGCTAAAAATTGCGAAAAAGTGCAGTTATGAAAAAGAAGAAAATTTTATTGAACTAGATCAAGTATGTTTCTTATGTATTTTGATGCGCTAAATCCAAATCCGACGTCCGTTTGGCCCGTACACCCTCAAAATTTTGAGTAAATTGCGAAAAAACGCTGAATATGGCTACAAATTGCGAAAAATTGCAGTTATGAAAATGAAGAAAATTTTATTGAACTAGGTCAAGTATGTATGTATGTGAAGTTCATTTGGCCCGTACACCCTCAAAATTTTGAGTAAATTGCGAAAAAACGCTGAAAATGGCTAAAACTTGCAGTTATGAAAATGAAGAAAATTTTATTGACCTAGATCAAGTATGTTTCGTATGTATTTTGATGCGCTGAATCCAAATCCGAAGTTCGTGTGGCCCGTACACACTGAAAATTTTGAGTAAATTGCGAAAAAACGCTGAAAATGGCTCAAAATTGCAGATATGAAAATGAAGAAAATTTTATTCAACAAGATCAAGTATGTTTCGTATGTATTTTGATGCGCTGAATCCAAATTCAGAATCTGTCAATCTCAATCATTCATATATTTATCAAAAATCGTAAAAAATAGCAATGAATAGCAAAAAATATTATTGTTCTTACGCACCAATGAGGACTTTTATTACATAAATGTGGGAGTGATTTCTTGTAACATTATACTCTACAGAAGCCAAGATACCCACTACTGCAGAACTGCAGTCGCTTGATGACGACGCCTGCGGGCCTGCTTTGTCACCCTGACCAGACGCCGATACTGGGGTTTCGAATCCCTGCATCGTAAACTTATCGCTTGTGTCTGCCATGACGGCATACACGCCGTTAACCCAGGGACTCTGCCAGATGGTTCTGTTGCCCACCGTCACCACGTGGAGGTGCCCTGGTTACAGGCACAAGCAATCAGTCCTCCGAAGTTGAATTGCAAGTTCTAGCTATTTTTCGAAGTTTTTTGCAATGTACTTGAAATTTTGAGGGTATTCGGGCCAAACGGACTTCGGATTCAAAATACATACGAAACATACTTGATCTAGTTCAAGTTCAATAAAATTTTCTTCATTTTCATAACTGCAATTTTTAGCAATTTTCAGCGTTTTTTCGCAATTTACTCAAAATTTTGAGGGTGTACGGGCCAAAAGAACTTCACATATATACATACTTGACCTAGTTCAATAAAATTTTCTTCATTTTCATAATTGCAATTTTTCGCAATTTGTAGCCATATTCAGCGTTTTTTCGCAATTTACTCAAAATTTTGAGGGTGTACGGGCCAAACGGACGTCGGATTTGGATTTAGCGCATCAAAATACATAAGAAACATACTTGATCTAGTTCAATAAAATTTTCTTCTTTTTCATAACTGCACTTTTTAGCAATTTTTAGCCATTTTCAGCGTTTTTTGCAATTTACTCAAAATTTGAGGGTGTACGGACCAAACGGACTTCGGATTTGGATTCAGCGCATCAAAATACATATAGATAGATGGGTCTGGTCAAATGTACAGACCACTTTTTTTTTTGTGTGCCGGTGTAATCAAACAAAAACATAATTTCTAAAATACTAAACATATACTAATTGGGAATTTTCCCCACTGCATTCAATGGACAAAATTCAAAAATAGGAAGAAACTCTTCTATATTCAGTTAATTAAATAGCTAGTATAGTATCCAAAATTTATCAAACCAACAATATAAATCCCGCAGCGACGGCATTTTGGTCGAAGTAAACGATGAAGTCGGTATGACAATAGCTTTTATTATCGCCTTCTTAGTATGAACATAAATGTCAAGCAAAGTTATCGTCGTTTTCTGACTTATTTCTGTGAATTATTTCGGATAGTTTTGAAGGTATGTACTCTACTGTATATTAAAAAAAAAGTTATTTGATTTGTATTCGAGTGTGTTTACTACCTCTTATGATTTTATAAATATTATTATTTAAAAAATATCAATTATTTAATTTTAGCCAAAGTTTTAAAAAATACATATTAAATCATATCTGTGATTTTTTTTTTAAATAAATATGTCTGATATTAGGCTACATTAAAATATAATTATTTTTTGCCGCTTCTTGCCGCTTGTCTTGCAACTAATGCTTTTTTCAGATGAAACGCCTCAAATTCCACGCAAAATTTTGTATAATGTTGGCAGTAGCAAAGAATTTTTTTTAATGTTATGGTAAAAATGCGTAGCGAATTGAGCATATAACTATTCAGAAGATTTTGAGCAAATATTGCTTAAAGAAAGCAAACATTTTTGCTTAACTATTGACCGAATGTGGAAAAATTGTAGTAGAATGCGCAAATCATTCGAAAATAAGCATGCAATGCTTAACGGAACTTATATTTTCGGCATTAAATGCCAAAAAGGTTTAAGCAAAATTTAGTGGAAAATATACAACCAGGTTCTAGTCGTGGAAGACCACAGAATCTTTTCCAAGATGCATCTCAAAAGACAAAAATATACGCAGAGTTGAAGCGCTTGTTTCAAGCTATTCCCCAGAGGAGCTAAGTTTTTATTGCTCAGCGACCAACTGATGTGCAAAAATCTGTCAGTAACAGTAAAACAAAGAATAGTTTTTTTTGGCGGTATGTGCAAACTTCAGTGAATGGTTTCTGTGGCCTTTCTTAAGGTACGATTTTTTCATTTTAATTAGTTTTTATTATTTGTATTGTAGTCAAGTTCCAGTTGTATTGTGATTAAGTTTGCTTTCGGTATCGTACTTAATATCATATTTTTTAAACCGATTGATTGCTCAGAAAAAAAATTGTACTCGCACCATTGCAAGACCCTGTATTACAACAAAAACTAAGCTGTCGTTACTATTAAGTTATACAATTATAGATTTATGTATTTATAATAAAGTTTAAAGTATATTGAAAACATTAATCCATTTTTTATAAGTCGGAGTATTTTTGTCCATTATTCCCTATCTTGTGCAACACTGTGCACTAGTGGGGTAAAGGTCCCAAACAGGTAGGGCAAAATTCCCACATATAGATTTATTATTTACAACAGTCGCAACTAAATCATTTTTATGCGCGGTGCATTCCTTGTGCCATCATTTTAAATATTTTTGGCATTGGATCCAGTCTTCAAGTGAAGCAACCAGGACATCTGGGGACTGTTTTCTTTCTTGCCAGTTTATTCTTTTTGGCTAGGACTGGTTATTCTTTTCTTTACTAGCAGTCGTAATTTTATCTTCTCGTCGTGCCCCTCAAGTTTTTCTTTAAAGGGCGTGCTTGATAATATTTCTGATTTTTGGCCTTCCCTTCAGAGCGAGGAATTTTGCCCTACGAAGAAATGAGACATTTGCCCTTCATGACAAATGAAATTTTAAATTCACCTCCACTACTAACGAACTACCCTTCATGCATATAAATTATGTAGTATATAATCTACAACAAGCTAGGTTCTGCGACTATATAGATTTTAAAGAATGTTAGCAAATAAACTACTGTAGTTTATGTAGTATTTCGTTAAAATAACATGCGATGTGATAAAAAATATAAATTATATCATAGAAACCAGAACACGACTCCTCTCTTGTCAGGAAAAGACTGGCGTATGCAGTTTATTATTCTGTAACAGATATTTAGCCCAGTGGCCAAATTGTACTTGGTATTGGGATAATTAGCATTTAAGACTTTTGTTCGTGCGTACTTTGGCCCCACTCTAGTCTATAGTTGTTTGACCAAGCTTGTTTATCATAAATTTGAAATTGTCTTTTGCGCTCAGATTCTTAGAGCGGAGCAAGTGAACCAGAAACGCCCACCCCACGACTCGTAACAACAAAAACGCAACTATTTATATTTTATTACCTATTTAAAAATAGTATTTCAAATTAATCGGGGCTCAATTTTAAATAAAACCGCCAATCACTTTGCTCAATGCTGGTTTTAAGAAACTGACAGTTTGGCTAATAAAATATTACCTTCTCTCGCTAACAAAGGAATTCAAAAATAAGCCTAAAACGCCCAAAATTTAAGCTTAGCAAATGTTCTTATTATTGAAAACGTCAAAAACTTGCTTTATAAATCATACCCTAAATGTTTTTTTGCTAAAGTACACCTTTCTACATAATGGCAGCACTGAAGGCACTTTTTCTTTACCCCCAGTTTGTTTGAGTGAAATTAATTATGTTGGTTGATGGCTTTACATTTATTTTGTACTTTTGATTATAAGTTTTATAAATGATACGACTGTGATTTGAGCAGACGTAGCATTTATTTAACTATGATTTATTTTGGGCGGGAGAGTGATTCCTACTTAAGAGGTACAATATTTCATAAATACAGGTGGCGCTAGACGACTAATGGGGTTTAAAATCTTCTAACAACGTCTTAGACTGTAAAGTTTTGTTGTTAAGAGGGATATTATAACCTTATTGCTGCAGTAATAGTCGTTATAGTAAAGCATATCAAACAGCCTACTGGCCAATAATTGAAATATCTCTACACTGAAAAAAGTCCAGGCAAAGATTTGCCTACAATTTTGTAGCACCCATTTTTCTCACAAATTGTCATACTATTATCTACAAGTGTAAGTATAATTTCATGTCGGGGTTTTACACATACTTTACAAATTTGTAACAAAGATTTGTAGGGGTGGGTCTTTACTTCAGGTTACAGAATATTCTACATTGTTGTAGAATATACTTTGCCAGTAACTTTGGACGTGGAATATACAAGTTGTAGAATGTAGTTAATTTTTTTTGCAAAGTATTTAACAGCAAAACATAGTTTTCTTTTCAACAATCCATCATGTAGAATCTTTTGCAAATTGTTTGATTTTGTCCTACAGCACTTTAGGATAAAAAAAAAGCCGTGTTGCCGCACATTACATTATTTTCTGGATATTGCCAAATAAGAAAATAACGTTAGCTATTTAAATGACATAAAATTATAAGGACTATTTAATTTTAGATAATAAATACATATTTATGCAATGCTTATTATTTTTCTCTATCGAACAAAACAAAAAGTATAAGAAATATACCCCTTTTCTCCTCTATTCCTACATCAATATAATCACTAAGATATTATCTGACAATGCTGCAACGAAAACCGTTCGTTGCGCCCGACGCGTAAGGCGTAATTAGCCGAAACACCCGTGTGTTCTGGTTGGAATTACGCACAGCCCACAGTTCTACCGACTTCTGCTTCCGATCTTTTAAAGTGATGCAATACTTTTATTTTTCTGTTTTTATTTTTACTATGTAATAAATAATAATGTGTGAGACTAGTGTAGAATTATTGTTAGAATCCTGGGGCTTCCCCGAACTGGTAGAGATATTCAAAGGTAAGAAATTTAACTTAATATATCAAATAAAAGTAATGTAATCTAATAAATAATAATACAATCTTCTGGTGGTCGCGTCTTTGTACGTTTCTTAATTTGCAATATGGCGGAACATCTCTAAATGGAACTATACAGAGAAATAAAATTATAATAAGCAAACTCTAAGAAATGATGTGCAATTATATTATTATAGCATATATGTTCAGAAACTAAGCGTGAAAGTAAATTAAACTAAGAGAGAACCAACTTTAATTGTTCTTAATTTAATGTTAATTTTTAAGTTTTTGGGCCAAGTTTTCGGTCACATTTTGACGCATGACTGTTATTAAATAACCTGAAAACGTTTTTATAATGTGTTTCGCCAATGTCATTTTATTAATTTATTAAATTAAAAATTCGGTCAAGTGCAAGCTATACCTACTTACACAATTAGTGTTCCGTGCCATCAGCCCCTCACTTAACCTGAGTAAACATCAGCCGCCCGATCTCCGCCCATCTGCCGCGCTACCCGCCGCCGACAGACGGCAGCAACGCCGTATCACATCGCGTATGCGCGGATCTGAGTGGGCCAAATTAAAAATTTTGAAAAACGTGTAAGGACAAAAATTGTTTCTTGCATCGTGATTAATATTTTTTGTTAAAAGACTTTTTCTCTAAAACCAATGGTTCAGCAGTTATAGGGAAATAAACAATTAAATTGTTGATAACAATTGATTGCGCTAGAATTTTTCAATCCTGATAATTTTCGCTCAATCTACACCTAATTCTGAATGTTCACGTTTATTTTTCAGATTCTTCTGAGTGATCCGTCTGGTGGTAAGGGTGGGGGACAGCAATTTTTAAGCGTTTTTCCCGAAAAATGTTCAATTTAAGATATAAAGTGTGTATTTTGAATGACCATGTGTAAGTATTTTGGTTATTTTTGATTTTCATGTTTTGTATTTATATTTTATAAGTTGATTAATCTGATATAATGACTAGTGGAACATGTTACCTAATTACAGAAAAATAAAAACTAAAAATTAAATTTTTGTTTTAGTAACATTTCGTATGCCTTTATAGCTTTAAAAAAAGGTTTACACTTTCACAAGTTGGATGCCTCAGTTCCACCAATTAAGTCTTGTGTTTGAATGGCTCTGTAAGGGTTTGTAATTTACGAAAGTATAAAAAACTATTAAACAGGATTACATTTTGCCATTAAGACGGTACAAGTATTTTAATTTTTAAATAATTGCAAAAACTTAATGAAACCCAACGCAAATTATCCACTTGGTTGTATTTAAACTCATCTTCATCTTGTTTTTTAAAAGAAATAAAAACTCACAAATTCAAAAGTATTTCTGAAAGTTTTTGAATAGCCTTAAAATAAAACTGTTACGCATCATATGTCTGCAATATGACATTAATTTTTATATATTTTCGTCCAGCTTTACAACATTGCTGTATCAGCTTTCGTAAACTGCAATACATAGTTCCACAAGATTGTAGTAATTATTACACCAGTTCTAGTTGTTCTTTATGGCGCATCCACTATTTTTTGTAAAGATTATAATATACTCGTATATATATATATATATATATATATATATATATATATATATATATATATATATATATATATATATATATATATATATATATATTATATATATATATATATATATATATATATATATATATATATATATATATATATATATATATATATATATGCGCCATAAAGAACAACTAGAACTGGTGTAATAAATAATTACTACAATCTTGTGGAACTATGTATTGCAATTTACGAAAGCTGATACAGCAATGTTGTAAAGCTAGGTTAAATAAAGTATGAGACCATTATATAATCTGTCACTGTACGGCCTATAAAATGTAGGACTAGTCCTAGCACAATTTTTAAGAAATGATATAAAAATTGTGGTTCTCATACCTGCATAATTTGTTCCTACAGATTCTCCAAAAAGTAAAACCAGGTCTTACAATTTTACAGGAGATTACCTCACAAATTCCAAAATAACCTTACAATTTATGGCTCCAGTGGTTTGATATTGTAGGAAGAGGCCTTACAATTACGTCAGGCTATTGCTTTAAATTTTAAATTTTATTTTTACAAGCAATGAATGTCATTATTACAAAAAATGATAACTTGTTATTTTTATTGTAAAAACTTTTACTTCTTAAACATAACACTTACAACAGCAGTTTCTCAAATGATATCCTACAATTTGCTAATACTTATCTAACAATCAAACAAGTCATGCAGTAACAATTTTGTGCTATCTAGTTACATTCCTTGTTACCGTCCCTATATGTCCCTTTTTTTGTAGAGTCTAATCTTACAATTTTAGTACTTAACCGTACAAATTTTTTTGCGTGTAAGTCGACTCAAAAGGTGTATATGTGTATATTATAAAGAAACACGACAAAAGTGATTTAAATGCTTACTTTAAAGAAAGCAAGCATCGTAAAATAGGGATTAGATGTAATAAAAATGAAAATGATAATCCTTTAACTAGCTCTAGAAAGTTGCAACACCTTCACAACGCTAGAACACCTATGTTAGTCAGTTTCCCTTATTAAAATATCTATTTAAAACATTTGGCTTTTCATGTCGATTATAAAATTAGGTATTTATCCTATGATGACATTTAATCAAACTCGAATCCTGGAACACTTGGTGTCGATTCCATAATTGAAAAATATCCTTGGTGTGGTGAGGATTATTCTTTATTATTAGTCCACTCCCACGGCTTGGACAGAAACAGATGAAGTCAGTCAGTCAGCGGGCATGCTGTGCGAAATGCTTTCAGGCGTTTTCCTGATTTTGGAAAAACTTTTTTTGTAGTTGATATTACATTATCTACATCTGGATAGCTTTTACGGAGTGCTGCAGCCAGAAGATACAAGGCATGTAGCAGACAAGTGATATGGAGTAACTTGGGATTTTTTTTTTAGGGATGCGCCTAATTTAACCATATTGGCCGCTCCGTCTGCTACCAACATTAGTACATTCTGCCCCTGCACCAGAACGTTCTGTAACACATCCGTTACAAGTTGTTCTATGACTGCAGCAGTTGTATTTTGGAGTCTATTGCTAGCAATTAAATAGGACTTAGTCGGTTTCGCAAAATTTAAAACGTGCAATAAAACATTTCCCACTGGATTATTTCTTTTATCGTTTGTTTTATCAACAGTCACCCATATCGATTTATTACGTACCTACTCCCTGATCTCCTCTAGTAGATTTTTGATATACGGAAATTTATTTCTCACTTGATTTCTGCTTGACAGTGGCCACTAGGGAATGTATTTTTGCCAAAGCATGTTAAAGGGTTGTTTATCCAGTACATATTGTGGAATTCCACACACTCCAAACATAAATATTAAATTATAAAGAAATATTCCGTAAGAAAATTCTAGGTCTCTATTTTTTTTATGCCGTGCACTTTAATGTGATATTTACAGTTTATTTTCTTCCACTCTAACAAATAGCGTTGACATACCTATATTATGTTACAATATACTTTTGAGCCAGTATACTTTAATTCGGGAAACTTAGCAATACATTTTAATACTTTGTGGGAATACAGCAAACTTTTGCGCTGCATTTTGACGAGATACCGACCAACAACTCATCAACCAGCCCGCGCGGTATTATACCTTGGTACTGACGTCGAGTCACGGAGCCGCATGGAAAATGCAAAGTAAATGGCGATGCCGGCCATGCCGCGCCGTATTTCTGTCGGGACGCGTGTTTACCCTTTTTCTCGTCTTAGCCGGCGCTCTACCTATCCGCCATTTAAAGCTAAAAACGAACCAACTCTAATAATGAGACAAACGGCTCGAATTGTTAGCCTCCTCGTGAAATCAGTTAAAAAGTAAATCCCACAGTACGTATTGGAACCATTTACTAAAAAGGGCCAAAGGCAAAGTAATTATCAAGATTTATTCGCATATCTCCTCACAACAGCAAAAAACACGATGTACATTTTCAACCGTTTTCTGTTGTTGAGTCGCCATGTAAACAAGTTTTATTAACTTTACCTGTTTACATACAGCTAATTTTTTCCTCATCGTTTGTTAAGCTGTCTGCAGTCATGCTTTAAATAATCAATCATTTTCATATCCAATATAAGCCTATTATTTTTTAATATAATATGGAAAAAAGTCTCTAGCGTATAATCTCTAGTTACCGTTAACCTCTTTTATGACAATGATGGATGGAAGATAAAGTAAAAACATTTTCATGTTACACAATAAAACTGGTTTGCAGCTGTGGAGTTTTCATACCGAAATGACCTCGAAAACCTATAGAAATATGCTTTCTCGAAGCCCGAAGTAGTTTTTTAATAGGTTTGATTATAAAGGGTGTCGACTAACTACTTCTGGCCGAAGAACGTGCTAGAATTGCTCAAACTTACTAAGAAAATTCCCGTTCTTGTGTGAAATAATTCGTAAACTTTGTTTAATTTTAGGACGAAATTATGAGCCAAGTGACAACGCAATTCACAATATTATTTGAAAATTTAAGGTTATATGCACCTTAACAATGTATTCTTTTAACAAGATGGCGCCACGTGTCTCAAGGCGAAGGTAACTTTGGACCTATCATGGACACGTTGTTCTGGCCGCGTCATTGCTCGAAATGGTGATATTCAGTGGCCTGCAAGATCATACGATCTAAGCCTCCTAGATTTTTTCTTGTCGAGCTTCCTCAAGGACAAAGTCTATTCTAACAATCCGAAGACGATTTATGACCTGAAGCAAAACATTCATCCATTTATGTGAAATTGAACCGCAATAATTGTGCCAATATGTTTTTGACAGTTTTTACGCAAATAATGGTCATCAGCAGAAACAGCCGAGGAGGGTATTTGACATTTTGACATTTTTAAAACATAAGCTATTGGAAAGTAGTTTCAGTTTAATAGGCATGTAAAATTCAATTGTTAATATGTTTTTTTAGAATAATACTTTTAGTTTTAATTTGATTTTTTTTTGACAAATATAGGAATAAAAGTTACGTGTTTACGAAAACAAATAATGTATAATTATTCAATGTAGTAATGTTAGCGTGACTCTGTCGACAGTGAAATATTTAATTACCTAGAATTACGTGTTCCAATAGTCGTTAAGCTCAGCCAACTATATATTCTTGTTTTACTAGTGAAGTAGTGTATGTACAAAAAAACTAGCGAATTTCGATGGGTCTGAGCCCCCCCGGAGAGATACCTAGATTCAACACTGATGGCTGCTTTATAAAACCGAAAAGAGATAGGAGGAAAGTTGTTACAAATGATGAAAATACAGCCCAGGTTTTACAGCAAGTTGATGATAATCCCAAAACTTCACCAGCCAAAATCAAAGAAAATATTGGTGCTTGAATAAGCTCTTCATGGAGGATTCTACAAAACAACACGTTTCATCCATACAAAATCAAATTAGTCAGTAGATTGGAGCCAGGGGATCCCGCACGAAGACTGGAATTCTTAGCAAGATTTTCCGAATTGTACGGCTAAAATCAAAATATCTTGTCTAACATTTTATGGAGCGACGAGAGTCGCTTTCATAATAATAGAATCGTGAACCGACATAATTGTCGCTATTGGTCCCAAAATTATCCTCGTTGGTTTAGAGAAAGCGGAAATCAACGCGTTTTTAGAATTAATGTTGGTGCGGTTTATTAAATCGATCTTATTGGACCTCATTTTTACGAAGGCACGTTAACTGGAGAACGTTATTTACATTTTCTTCAAATTATAGTTGCAGAACTGTTAGAATACATGACGAATATGTGGCTGCAGCAGGATGGGGCTCCTGCTAATAATGCTCAAATTGTTAAGGACCATTTGGACAGACAGTATCTCAATTGATGGTTTGGAACCAACGGACCAATAAGATAGTCAGCAAGGTCACCAGATATAACACCCTTCGATTTTTTTCTTTGGGGTCACTTAAAGGATATTGTCTACGAAACAGCAGTTGAAGATATGGCCGATCTAATAAACAGAATTACAGCAGCATGTCCTGCTATTACAAGGAGCGTCATTTTGGGACACTATGATTTTCTGTCCGCTTTCCAGGAGAAAATAACTCATCAGTTTAAATAAAAGCTTGACCACTTTATTTGTTCTCTTCTTTGTTACAAAAATCTAATATGCAAATAATGTTTTTTAAAACCATACATGATGTAAAAGTTTAAGAAAAGCAAGCAAAAAATATTATTGGTATTATTGGTTTTACATTGCCGGTTCAATTTTATAATAAAAATTCGGGATCTTTTATATTTGTTTATTCGAAAAAGTTGCCGTATAAAGGTACATGATGTTTAATATTTGCTCGCCAAAATAGAAAAATGTATTGAAGTAAATTTTTCAATAAACTTGTTGAGTAAACGTATATACAGTGTAACCAGTAAAGTCCGCATCATATGGGATTTTTTTTATTAATAGCTTTATTCGAAATTTGACTTTGGCATCAATTTCTGCTTCGATCGAGATTAAAATTAACCAAAAAATAGTAGCCACGTGATTCATATTATCTGCCAAATTTTAATGTTTTCCAAAAAAAATAAAAAGTGGGGTTATTTCTCAAAATATCGAAAAAAGTTATTAGAAAACTTTTTCTAAATGCAATTTTTAGCCCAAATGCAAAATTTCAGCTGCATAAGATAATTTTGATTTTTTGCCCATGTTTTGTAAATTGCACCACTGTTGCAAAATAAGACTCAACGCAACCTACATAAAACTTCTTAGTTTTGACAATGCTTTATTCCAGACACATTCTCTTTAAAGTAGAGCCATATTAAATGTGCGTTTTTCTACAAAATCCAAATAGGGCTATTAAAATTTGGTCACATGTGATGCAAAGTTTATTTGTTTTTGACCCTGTATACGGTAACTTCATAAAATAACTATTTTTGAAAAAGTAGTTTGTGTCTAAAAGTAATACACCTTAATATTAGGAAAATAGTTTAATTGAAAAGAGTCAAATTCTCTAATAAAAAAATCATAATATGAAAATTAAACACATTTAAAATTCAACCTTTTTAATTAATAACAAACTATTTTTTTACACTGTGTACTTGTTTGTCTTAATTATAATGTGTATTACTTTTAGACACAAACTACGTTTTCAAAAATAGTTATTTTATTAAGTTACCTTATACAGGGTCAAAAACAAATAAACTTTGCGTCACATGTGACCAAATTTTAATAACCCTATTTGGATTTTGTAGAAAAAAACACATTTAATATGGCGCTACTTTAAAGAAAATGTGTCTGGAATAAAGCATTGTCAAAACTAAGAAGTTTTATGTAGGTTGCGTTGAGTCTTATTTTTCAACAATGGTGCAATTAAAAAAAAATGGGAAAAAATCGAAATTATCTTATGGAGCTTAAATTTTGCATATGGGCTAAAAATTGCATTTAGAGAAAGTTTTTCTAATAACTTTTTTTCGATATTTTGAGAAAGATCCCCACTTTTGAATTTTTTTCGGAAAAAATAAGATAATACGAATCACGTGACTACTATTTTTTTGGTTAATTTTCATCTCGATCGAAGCAGAAATTGATGCCAAAGTCAAATTTCGAATAAAGCTATTAATAAAAAAAATCCCATATGATGCGGACTTTACTGGTCACACTGTATATATAGACATAAAATCAATTTTTTTTGATAGGGGTTCTTTAAATACTTTGTCATTTAAAATCCCATATTTGATTTTTTTTAAATGTTATCTATATTACAACAGTGGCCGTGCGATGACAAATATAAAAAGAATCAGACAAAAATAATTACAAAAACATTGTATACCCACTCCGAGAATTGTTTCAAAAGCTTTTTCTGTAATCGTAGCAGTTAAATGTCCTTTGATATTGATATGGCCTTTTACATTTTTGTGAAAATTATTTAAATCTGTTATGCCGACTGAGTTCTAGTGAGTTTTCTCGCTTATACTGAATATTTATTTCCCTCATGTACTAAAAATCCCATAAGGGGTGTGGTCTTTCGCAAAATTACAGCTATAATTCCCCTCAAGAATTACAGCGATTATACAACTCCATGTATATTTTTCCTATATAGAAGGATGTGATTAATAAGTGATAATCATTTAAGTGATTATCGCTTGGTGGCCACATTGTAATTGTCATTTTTTGACAAATTATTTCAGAAGTCATTTCTGTCAGTTCTTGTTACAATGCTGAAGCCCAAATTCAAACACCTCCAACCTATGATAATATTTCATCCAATGGTTCAAGTTTTCACTATAATAATTGTAATTTTGTTATTAACAATAATTATTATAATAAAAATGTTTAAGATAAGAAGGGTATATGTACTTTATTTCGTTGTATAATCTTTTGAATACAACTCGATGTTTCGAGATTACCTAATACTTTTACCTGACACACAACGCGATACCGGCAACACTACTCCTCCTTCGGAGTCGTAGTGTTGCCGGGTATCGCGTTTCGTGTCAGGTAAAAGTATTATTCGGTAATCCCGAAACATCTTGTGGTATTACATTCGGTAATTCCACAGTAACTATCAATAATAATCAAATTTTGTACTACTACGGTGTACTAACAATCATACAAATCCATCATTTTTGACTACGTATATATTATATATGTACTTTCTTTTCATTTAATACTTAAACTAAATACTTTTAATAATAAAAATATTTAAAAAATATATATTCCCTTTAACAAAATTGGAGGTTTCTTTTGTACATCCTGGTACATATTATTATATGGATATTAAAGTGTAACTACGGTTACCGCGAAAACTTATTTATATCAATCTGGTTGGGTCTTTGTCACGACATTATTTAAAAAGTTAATTGATTAGAAATTAGGATTTCTAGTAGACTCAAAAATATGGAACGTTTTGGTAATCACTCTTTAGAGGAAATTTATAAAAACATTAGTAACAGCATGACTGTGAATAAAGTAAAGAATACAAACTTTGTATGGAAGCAGTTTGTGAATTTTTGTGAGAAGAGTTCATATACGCTAGATAGAAATGCTACGGTAAATCAAATAGCGAATATTTTAATAGACTGGGCATTTAATATGTGGAATCAAAACGGCGATGAATACAAGGGACATACTATTAAAACCATTTGGAACATTACCACCAAAATGACAATGAAAAAATTTCATGATGACTTTGGGATTACTTTTAATCAATTTTTAGATGTTGAGTTTAAGACCACACATGAAGCAAAACATTCAAAGCGACAACAACTTCAGAAAGAGCCCGATAAACGAAAATAAAGTTCAATTGCTTTAAAATATAACGAAATTAAAATGCTGGTAGATAACTGCAATGAAGAGACTCCGCATGGACTATAAAAAAACTTTTTTTATTTTATCTTATGAGTTACCATAGAGAGGCGGGGAGGGAAGCACATGCCTTATGAGCTATTTTCAACAAGAAATGGATAACGAATGGGGGTTAATTTCAGGGGGTAATCGGGAAATGAAAAATTTTAATTAAATTATATACTTAATAACATTTTAATTATATACCTTGGACATTAAAATAAGATTTATCGGGGGCATTGTTTAGAAATTCATTAATTCGTGTTACAAACAGTAAAAATCTTCGATTTCTTAGATTTATATCCTTTTCAGTTTTGCTTTAGATATAAAATCAATTTAAAATATTTCAAAATTTCTATATACATACATTGTTGTTTATCTGTAACATGCTGTTAACCATGGAATACTGTGCCCACAACGTCGATGGGCTTCAGTTGTTGCGCCACTTCTGAAAAATATGCTAATAACACGGTCTCTGAGAAAGAACTGCACCTTTTATCTGATGATAAGTTGGGTAGATGAAGTCACAAATGAGGAAGTGATGAACTTAGCCAAGGAAGAAAATACTATTTGGAGAACTTTACCGAAGAGAGGGGACAAGATGATCGGAAACATGGCGGTCTAACACAATTGATTGTAGAAGGCATGGTAGGGGGTAGAGAAGGAAGAGGTAAACTAGTTAGATCAACTACCGAAGGATAAAGTTAATGTTAGTAGTGTACCTGAGGCGGTCCGATGGCCGTCCATCCACTTCTCGACCGCCATGGAGTTCTTATGTCTTCAGCAATGACCTTGAAAGAAGAGGTTGAAACGTCATGTATTCGGAAACGACCTTGAAAGAGCTCTTGGTTGGTACGACGTCATCATGGTCATCATCATCCAAGAAGGGGTAGTTTCTTTTAGTTTGCATTGTTGCCAACTGGGGGCGTTAAGTTGTGCTTGCACTGTTTATCATACTGCCTTATCAAAGAAAAGAAGATGGAATGACCTTGGCAGAGGTTAGATGAGTCACCCCTGAGCGTGTTTTGTTTTGGGCGGAAGAGATTTGATGACGCAAGGTCATTGCTGAAGACATAAGAACTCGATGGCGATCGAGAAGAAGTGGATGGACTGTCATCGGACCGCCTCAGGTACACTACTAATGTTAGCTATAGAGAAACGAAATATTCAGCATAGAGTCGTCAAAGATGGAGAATCACGTTCAGTTCAGAACACAAATCAGTGCCAGGAAAAAAGAATAAAATGAAATTTCGTATTTCGTTGGCATTAGTTAAACTACTTATTCTTTTTTATAATACTCGACAGTCCAGTCCTGTGACTTTAACTATTCAAACTCCATATATGCATTTTCTACATTTTATCGAGGTTGCTGAGTTTATTGGCAAATCCAAATTGTTCCGAAAATAATAAAACTTTTATTTCTACAACGGCAATATTCTGTAAATCTGATGATTGCTGTCTATATGTCGATCCAATTTAAATTTATCCTGCGCTTGAAATCCTAATAATGGATACATATCCACTTTGGGTTTGACCACAGCCGTCTTCAATTCTCAGCACAAATGGCAACGTCGCAAACAGTGCCGCACGTGAGCTGATTTTATTTCGTTAATATGTATTATATAAGATTGAATACCACATAGGTTAAAATAGTGAATATAAATTATATAAAAATAAAATAACACGTATTTTGGAACCTTTTTTGATTCTCAGCACCCTAACACCCGAATAATTTGTAAAATGCAAGAAACAACACAATAATAATAATAATAATAATAATAATAATAATAATAATAATAATAATAATAATGATAATAATAATAATAATAATAATAATAATAATAATAATAATAATAATAATAATAATAATAATAATAATAATAATAATAATAATAATAATAATAATAATAAAGGTTTTTATTTATATAATACACGAGAATCTTTCAGATGCTTTGAAATGTAAAATCTAGTAAGATTTTGAACATACGTACATTATGTATTTAAACGTGTTTAAACTAGAAGTAAATAATTTCATTCTTTAAACATTTTGTGGTGTTGACAAATATTTTGGTTGATTTGTAAATAGGCGGGGTACTGCACCATTCCTTAATTTAGGACGTGGTAAAGGAAACTCGATCATGGGTATTGATATTTTTATCTTTGCATGTTTCATTGTTAATAATGTCACTTGCATCAGAATGTTTACAGCATACAATTTAAGAATGAGTCCTGACAAATTGTCTCTGTGAATAGCGCGCAACCAAATGTTTTTATTTTTATCGTCTTTTGGAAAACTAAACGTTGTTTGATAACCTTCTGTTTTAATAACTAACATAATTTGTTCTACAGCCAGGCACACAACATTTTCGCGGCATGTTAAAAATCAATGTAGGTACACTACTTTAGACCAAGAGAAAATAACTATCCGTAGCCGCATCAAACCCAAGCAAATACATTTAGAAAGTATATTAATCACTTTAAAGTACAAATGTTTATTACTATTGTTCAACAATATCATGGCCGGTCCAGGACGGGACCGCCGCGCCGGCCCGTTCCGGACCGAAGACATCCGGCCCTTCGGGAAATCTCCCAAAGTCCCAGCCGGCCCATCCGCCCCTGGCCCCCCGTGCTGTATTGCCAGATCATCTACTTAAAGAAGGCTGTGGTTTTACAGATCAAAAAGTCTGTAAAAATATAGAATATAAAGAGATAAGTTTAGATATTATTTGAGGAGTTGCTTGATGATTTTCAATTGCCGCCAAAGCACATCGCTAGTCAAAACCCGATCAAGAGGACAAAATTCACTATCAGGTAATCGTTTAAATTATATTCCTTGGTAGTAGTTAGTGTAATAATCATGGACTGACTAAAATAAGTAACAATTTAAAAACGGAAACATATCAATAAACTAATTAAATCAAATGCTCTCTCTCTTTCTAACCCTCTTATCACATTTCTGGTAGAACGACTCTATCTTTACGGTGCTAATAAAGTTTATGACATTTCCAATCAGACTACGAAATCCTTATGCAGCGAAACTTCTACGATATTCTTATCAATACGAGTGAAATCTATTAAGTATTAATGGAAAATGGAATATACCGATGCAATTTCAGAACTTTTATTACTCTCGGAGGTTCTAATAGAGTTAAAGGTATATAGGAAGATGTGAACATAAATAAAAGAAATAAAGTTTGCTTACTAAAACTTTTTGCAAAAAATCTAATTATTTTATTTGAAAGAGAACGAGATAAAAAATATAGTTTTATCTCAGAAAAAGTAAGGTTTGTTTTCATTTAAAGACCATCGGCAATAATATTTATTTATACGGAGTGACCAAAAAGTCTTACTTAATATCTGGCAAATATCTTTGATATTAGTAAATATAAAGACACCAAATAGGTGTATCTTATTGGTTAGTAAATATACTTTCTCATGTTATTTAACTTTGTCAGCCCCCTTGAGGGGCGACCCTAGGGAGTTGAGGTCAAAAATTGTAAATGCCACCCTATGCCGTGTGGTACCTCATTTTGAAGGTCTTAAAAAAGAAACATTTTAACGTAAACCCGAGGTCCGTATTTCAATTCGTTTTTAAATGGCAAGCCTTTAAAATTAAAAATTGCGAAAAAAATTAAAAATTTAAATACTTTCGTTCCTCTTATTACTTTAAAAGTTGTTCAAAATGACCACCATGAACTTCTTGGTAGTTTTAAAGCCGATTCTCACATTTTCGAGAATGGCAGGTGTTACTTCTTTACAGACGTTCACAATTCTTTGGCGTCATCCAAATTATGACGTTTCTCAGGTATGGTCGTTCTTTTAGGTATCCCCAAAGGAAAAAATCGAGAGAAGTAATGTCCGGAAAACGAGGTGGCGATTAAATACATCCACGTCGCCCAATCTAACGCTCCGGGAATTCATTATTTAGATATTCCCGAAATTCGACGCTACGCGTCTCGATAAACTACATCATCTCTCGACAGTACCTAATCAACCATTTTCCGTCTCGGATTGTAATATACTATTTCATCAATCAATTATTATTGATTTAAACTTTCTTTACTATAAATTTCTCAAAACTTTTTTGCTTGAGACTAATCGAAATATATATTTTGTGATGTTACGAAATACATTCTTCCAAATCGATTTGTAGCGTCGCATTTTACATTCTTGTAGCTAATTTTTTTGTTTTAAAATGTTATAAAACAAAGGTAACTTATGAAAACATGGTGGTTTATAGACCTAAAATCCCTACGAACGTCTTCTATGAAAAGTCTGAACTTTCGTCGTTTTTTCTTGACAATCGGAGATACAGAGGTGAGGCGATGCCGAGTTGATAAGTGAGTGACAACGTTTATTCTTTCATTTTCCTTAATAGTTTCTTTTACGTTTATGTGTTTGATATTATTTATCTTATTCCAGAAAGAAATTGCCTCTCCAACGGCAATTCACAAATATGTAAATAAAAAGTAATATAGAATATAAACTCAAAATTGCGGTGGCCCTTTTAGAAATTGTGGACGCTGTTGGTTGTAAATATAATATCCTAGACTCATAAATATAAATTATCTGTTTATGTAGCCGAGCCCTAGTTCTTGATATTTGTGTAATGCCGTATTACCATAAATATTACGAATACATGGAATAATCTTACATATTAGGTGGAAAATAGTGAGAAAAAGCGGTATTAATTTTTTTCCCAAGAAAATGAACCGACTTTGTGTTGTGAAAAGGTCTTATAATAGGAATCCTTAATTATAATATAGAGTGTCCAGAAACCATCGTAACAAATGGGGAAACTTTTTTACTTTTGATTTACGGAAAAACGTTATTCTTCAAAAAAAGTTCTGCTTGTTGAGAAAATAACATTAAAATTATTTTTGGATGATTGATAAAAAAATTTCTAATGAGTCGATAGAGAGGTGCGTTGTACCGACCGGCGACGCGTGTCACGTTTGAACTTAATTATTATGTAATTTTTAACGTTATTTTTATAAGTAACACAGGACCACAAATGGGAACCGAAAAAGTCCTTTGGCGAGATTGATATCCCATATGTATTTTGGTGCGCTGATTACGAATCCGAGGTCCATATAACCCCAGCACATCACGTTCAAGGTCGTTTGAAGGTCAAATGCATATATTACAGAAAAACAGTAAATCTGACCACGGATTCGGAAAGAGCGGGAAATTTTACGTCCAAATAAGTAGTTTTTAGTTTTTCCAACATGCCCCTCCAAGGTCATCTGGGGGTGAAATGACTCACCGATAGACCAAATTCTTATTTCCCATATACATCATCCCCTTGAAAGTGACGTGCTGGGATTATATGGACCTCGGATTCGTAATCAGCGCGTCAAAAAACCTAAAGATACCTGACTAAGTTGTACGTAAAAGTCTGTAGTTGTGATGATGTACCTATATGGGAAATAAGAATTTGGTCTATCGGTGAGTCATTTAACCCCCAGATGACCTTGGAGGGTCATGTTGGAAAAATTAAAACTACATATTTGGACGTAAAATTGCCCGCTCTTTCCGAATCCGTGGTCAGATTTTCTGTTTTTCCGTAATATATGCATTTGACCTTCACATGACCTTGAACGTGACGTGCTGGGGTTATATGGACCTCGGAGTCGTAATCAGCGCACCAAAATACATATAGGATATCAATCTCGCCAAAGGACTTTTTTCGGTTCCCATTTGTGGTCCTGTGTAATTGGGGAATTTATAGATTACAGAAAATTATCTTTTCTTTTTATATCTTTTCAATTCGAGTTCTATTGTATTTAGTAAACGCTTGTCCAGATCATTGTTCAGTTCATTATTTAACATTCTTTAGATTGCTGTTATTTTATATCTTTATTTTTTGTCTATTGTTATATCATTATTTGTACAGTATATTTTCATTTATTTCGTTAATATATATCTAATTGTTTTTCAAAAGTTTGGGGTTTTATTCAACATATTAAACTTAAGTTCAAATTTCGTTGGCCCGTCGGTGTCAAGAGGGAGACGGCGCACAGTGGAACCAGCTTATCTGAACGGTTGGACATCGCTCATAACTCAAAAACTATTTGACCGATTTTAATGAAATTTGGTACTCAGGCTTGGTTTGGGCTATAGTTGGTCCCGTTTTAAAATGGTTTTAATGAAACCCATAGAAGCTGAGAAAAAGGGTGGGGGTAGTTTTGAAAAATTAAAATGTATGTCAACATATGGCTTGTGGGGTATCAAATGAATGGTAATTGGGTTTAGAGTTTTAAAAAAATATTTTTTTTGCCAGTGTGGTCAAATTATGTTTTTATGGAAAATATGGCTTGTGTGGTATCAATTGAACTTAATTCAATTTTTTTTAACCTTCTTAATACTGAATAAATGTGTGCCTCGTAAAGCACTAACTGGGGTAATTTTGTACTCCAGCCAGCCTATTATTTTGTTTTATAAAAAATATATCTTATACAGTGTGGTCACTTAAGTGTGCAACATATGGGATTTTTTTTTTATTAATTATGCTCGACCAAAATACAATTATTGTCGAAAGCTGGTTCTTATTCGATAACCATTTTAGGTGCACTCAGAATGGTTCCAAGTCAAACGGTATGCAGGGTAGTCATAAAATATAAAAATTGCACAAGAGTAAAGTACCCTTATTTCAAAAAGTTCAGCAAAATACTATTAAGAAAAGTTGTGTAGAATTAAAAGTTATGCTCGAACACCAAAGTATAGCCTTCTAAGCATTTTTTTTTTTGAAAAAACACGTTTATAATTTAATCAAAATCAAATCAGTCTGGCACAATTTTGTTCACATTCAAGTATATTTGAAAAATTAATTTAGATTTGTAATATTTTAGGTAATCCCAAACTTCATGTTTGTCGCAACGATTTTAAACACAACTTTAAAATTTCTAAAAAAAAATTCTTGTCAAGGTAAAACGTCAGTAAAAATCGGCATATTAAAAAAACTATAATTCAAAGGGCATATTAAACTAATTTCCAACACTTAGTTGTTGTTAGATTTTTTGTTAGAATTTGAATAAATTAAAATAATTAGGAACACCAACAAAATCATATATTTCAATCATTTCTAATTATTTTCTTTTAAGGGGGCAGGCTGGGCCAGCATTTTATGGCGAATTTAGTACGTGGGCATGTTTCTTTATCACCTGCAATGTTGAACTTTTGCCAGATTTTGGATACATTAAGATAATTAGAAACAAGTATTGGCTTACGATTAAAAATATTGTGTTTTAAAAAATTTCTAATTATTTTCCTTTAGGGGGGCAGACTGGGGCAACATTTTATTATACATTTAATATGTGGATATATTGGTCTATTATGCACAGACATTGTTTTTTTGGAATGCTTTGGATAAAGTAAGATAATTAGGAATAAATATTTGCTTCCAATATAAATTTAATTATTTGACTTTTACGTCATAGAGAAAACGTCAATCAGTCTATGCAATTAAAAGTAAATTAAAAACGAAATGAGTCCTCCACATATCTACTATAAACATGGAATTAAACTCGGTTTTAAAAAATAAGAATATAAACGGTCTAAAACTTATCAAAAAAATTTCACAATTTTAGACAATTCCAAAACACCTAACTTTCATACCCCTGAAAACATGATTTCATCAAATATTTTTAAAAAGTAACAAATAAAGTACACAGATATACACTTCAAAATTACATAATTATTATCACTTAACCATTAATCTTATTTTCACATTTTGTCAAATGTCCAAAGATTAACACAGGCTCGTTCCACTGTGCGGCGCGACATCAGAGTTCTGTAGATGGCGACCACTTCTAGAACTTCCATCTTCAAATGGCAGCAACTTCAGTCTTCTAGATCGGCTGCAAGATTTAGGTTTGAGTAACATAGAGTCTTGTACTAATATTCACTAACTTTGGCTTCCTTTCATTTGAATATTACTGTGACTGCAAGAAGGCGTCTTTGTCAAATGTATAGTTTAAACTAGATTAATTTATAAGAACCCACAAAGCGGAATATTGTTACAGGTTCATTTGGCTTAATCTGACATAGATAAAAAATGATTCAATTTGTGACACTTAGACATCTCAGACGGAGTCAGGGTTAATGGTGTGAATATTAATAGCATCAGATATGCCGACGATACCGTCTTAATCGCTGACTTGAATCTGGGCCTACAATGACTCCTTAACAACGTCCACACGGTTTGTAAGACTTTGGAATGAAAATAAACATAATAAAACAAGGTAATGACAATAAAAAAATCTAAGAATGTTACACAACCATTTCTTATGAACGGAGAAGTTCTAGAGCAAGTGGATAGGTTTAAATATTTGGGATTTTGAGTGGACTGCAAGTTGGACCCTGACGTGGAAATACGAGCTAGAACAGAACAAGCCAGCAACTGCTTTGTACGACAAAAGAAGTCCTCTACGACTCACGAATCAGCCTCAATCTGCGCTTAAGACTGTCAAAATGCTACGTTTGGTCTACCCTCTTGTATGAAGTACAAATTATCAATAAAATGGAAGCAGATGTGGACCTATCGTAGAATACTCAAAATACCATAGACAACGCATGCCACAAACGAAGATGTTCTACGCAGATTGGGAACAGAACCTGGTACCTTTCCGCCTCCCGTGGAGTGACACCGGCCTCATCCGAAAGGAAGAACTAAGGAATTTGTTGGTAATATCTCAAAAAACAATTACAACTAATTAAATTTCTTCCCGAAATTTTTTTTTAAATTCATTTTTTAACAATCTGGTGTCTGGCGTATTTATTTTGACACGAAAAATTTCCTGCTATTTCTAATATGGAAATTTAACACCTTTCTAGAATTTTGTCATAAAATATTTAAAATACCACCATCGCATCGCAGAACGTAAAACGTCGCTATTAAGTATTTAGTGGAGGAGCAATAAATTTAGAAATTTTCACCGGAGTTAGCTGATAGCTCCACGTGAAACATCGGACTTAATGTAGCGAATAATATTAACTGGAACAGGAAATTTAACACCGTCTAATCCGGTGGATTGCCGATTTTACGTTTTCGCCCGCTACTTTATAAGCGCGTATGGTAATTCTACCAACTCGCTTGTTATTTTCGCTTTCTGAGTAATCACAATCAGCAATGTTTCCACGTGATAGTCCGAGAGTCCGAGAAGCACTATTAGTCATCGTAAAAGGTTCACTTAATGCTGATGTCTCTATATAAAAGAACAAACTGACCGATTGACTGACATATCAAAGCAGAGCCCACACCGCTGGGTCCAGAAATTTAAAATTTTGCACGGAGCTTTCTTATATAAGCATAATCTAAGGAAAGACTTTTCAAAATTCTACCCCTTTATCAAGAAAAGGGTAATTTTAGTACGCACTTTAGACAATAATACAACTAAATTCATTCCAGCAACCCGTTCCAAGATGAAAATCATTTGGAAACCAAGCCAATCGATAAAATATCAGAATAATTCATAAGTTTTGATTGACGACTAATGAACAATGGCAGGACAAAAACCTGTCAAAGCATAATTGATCAACGAAAATATCTTAATTTAAACCAGTACCAAATCTTAGACCTTCTTAGTGAATCTGAACGTAAATGTTTAAACATGCGTTTTAGATTTTTTAATAAATTAACCTCTAATGGGGTGAAATGGAAGTGCAAAGTTTGTAATGGAGTGAAATTATTATACGGTTCTATTACCTTAATTTGAAAAATACCCTAAAACTCGTCCATGTTCGACGCGCCTGGCTGAGCGAGCACATGGCCCGACATAGCGCTTGACAGAAAATTGGGCGCGAAAAACTAAAAACAATTGAATTTGTTGAAATGTTGCCAGACATATAAATCTTTAAGGAGAATTCATTTTCTGTTTTTAAGCGTAATTTAAGACAAAGTTAAAAAAAATGTAAACCTTTTCCTAAGAAAAAACAAAAAACAAATAGTAAAAAGGCACTGCGAAATCAATCCTTTTTGTCAGTAGCCTTAATTTTAACTAATATTTATGACACCCTATATTACGTTATTAATGAGATAAGCGTTATTCCTACTAGCCTAAACTTTCTGCCAAGAAAAAGTTAAAAATCAAAACGAAAAATACTGATTGAGCACAACTACACAGTATTTTAAAAGTATAACCAAAAGTCTTTCATTACAGCATATTTGTCAAAAAAAAAAACACATTATTCTGTTTCACGCAGCACGTTCAGAAAGTTGTTATTCGTCCTTTTGTTAAGAAATCGTAACTTTTTTTTGAAAAGGTCGCCTAAATGAGTTTGCATCCGCAAACGTTACCGTAAGGTAAGTATTATTAGTGTCTTAAGTTTAATTTAGTTTTCAACCGTATTAGGCTACTGTCAGAAACCCTCAAAGCACAAACTAGATAAAACGGAGCAAAATATTGATAAACAATGGATCGACGAGGACCATTTTCTAGGTAGTGAAAAAAATTACACTATTATTTCAAACTAACTTCAAAAAAAAAAAATATTGATAACATTCATTGTATGGTTTTTATGCTGTTGTTGTAGGTTAAATGTACTGTAAAAAACTTAAATATGGCGCACGGCGCCTGATGACATTCAGAATGCTTCTTTTTCGATCTCTCTTTGTCATGATACATGTATCATGTCTCTTTGTCATTTCCTGTCTTAGTGTCTTGATGAAGTAGCTGGCGCTGACTTGGAGCGAAAATTTAAAATATAACGCGTATCTGTATTGTTGCCTATGCAGCAGAGTACGTTTTATAAACTGGCGAATGCGCCAGAAAACTACTCTTATGCAACCATCACTATCTGTAGTATTTTTTTGGGTTGCCTGTCTTTTGTTAAGGGTCAATGGCATACCTATAATGTCAATGGCAATGGTTGTTTGATAAATAAATAACTTTTTAGTTTTTCAGTGTTGATAGTAAAAAAATACCTTGGGTTCTTTTAAGCATTGTGTTTTAGTTAGTTATATAGTGGGATGCTTTTTACATTAATGGCTATACTTATCTACTGTTTTGTTAGTGTTTGTTTAGATTTTACTCTAAAAGTAACAAAAACATTAGTTTTCGTTTTTAATATGGCGGATAGTGATAAAAAAGCCTGCAATAACTTTTGTTAATTTTATTTATTAGTTGAATGCTCTTTTTTCATTAATGACTGTACTCTGTTGTTACTGCTAAATATGACGGTTTCAACACTGGAAGAGGTTCTGAAGGTAAAGTTTATTATTTATTTTTTTGAGAGACGATATCTACCTTTCTTTTTATCATGAAGCATTATTATTCAGTCTGAATTCATACCAGCATTTACCGGTTTTAATATATGCATTGAATTTCATAATACTCTGTATATAGGGGCTCAACCTTTGTATGGAGAAAAAATATTTGATTGTCCTATTAACTCGACACTTCATAGAGGTACGCTAGTCCGGTCTAATTTGACAACCAAAAGGTTAAACTGGCAAGTGTAAGAATGAGACAACTAAGTTTTTTACTATGAATTTGTTTTTGAGTTTTTTCGCAAATTTATAAAGAGATCAACATAACTCATAAAATTTTAATGACGACTTATTAACAATGACAGGACAAAAACTTGTCGAAACATAACTGATCAACTACTTAGATCCTAATTTAAACCAATGCTAAATCTTAAACCTTCTTAGTGAATCGGAACAGAGATGTTCTTTTTCAGGTGCCGAATTTTAAAAAATGCATATTTATAACAACCTTTAATACTTAACGCTTAACTAGAATCACTTAAGGAATCCATCTTGTGAAGTATTGTGATGTACATATAAAACGAAAATGTGTGATTTTTATTTATAATATTTTATCCTTTTGAGATATTTTTAGAGTTTTTTTTTAATTTCAGCTTAACTTAAACAAATATAAGGTACGTAATTGGATGAGTCTAACCAAGAGTGTGGTAAGACGTTCCTTTAATAAAATGGTTTCTATCTAATTAGTAAATGAATATCTAATACCCTTAATATCCTCAAAAGACAACCGTCTTAAAGAAAATGAGGTCTATATCCGTGTCCCTTCAAGAGAAGTCCAAAAGACATTATAGAAATGCCAAAAGGGACATTATAAGTTACACCTAAATTATCATTTAGACTTAGATTAAAGTAATCACGTCGTTTTGTTTATGGTTTTACATTTACGGTGATGTTCGGAAAAGGTAAGGAGCGGTTTAATGTGGGAAAGGTGGATACCGCATTACTTGAAAAGGGCTTCTAGTCATGAGAGGCCTTTACATTATAGCACAATGAAATGGTTGTTTCATTAAACATTTTGAGTGGGCAGTATTTTTTTTCGGGAAGTGTAGAGGGGTCATTGGTGAGTGTAAATCTCAATTTCTGAGATTGCACCCCCTCCCTCCATTTGGACTCGATATTGAAATGAATGGTGCAATCAGTTTTTTGGCGATATCTTTGTAACCGAAAGTCGCACAAAAATTCTATGCAGAAATTTTTGTACAAAATTAAATAATCTACGACTTTTATTTTAAACTTTTTTGCGTAGCATTATTAATAAAAATTTTATGAGCTGGAAATACTAAAAATGAAATAAGTCTTTGAGGCGACATAACTTTTTTATTTTTATCCAAAATCACATTGGTACTTTTTATTCTCTGACAATTAATTGGACCTGCCAATTCTTTTGATTATCATAATTTTAATGGGATAGGTATTTCAATTTTTAACTTTTTTTCTTCTTTCGCGATTTTTAATAAAACGGAACGCCACTGGTGAAATGTTTATCCATGCGATATTAGTATATTTACCAAATAACTTAAGCATGGATTTCAATTGAAATTTTAATAAACAGTTGCAAAATATTGAAATTTTTCCGGACACAAGAGTCGGTTTAGGTATCGAGATGTTGCACACATATTTAAACACTTTTTTCTCAAAATGTTTTTTAGTGAAAATCACGAAGGATCCCAACTTTTTTCATACTATGTGGAAAAACTAATCATTTATTTGTCATTTTTACTTGGAAAGTACAAGCTCAAATACCTACAAGGTCGCAAAAATAGAGAAGCCAACGGTAAGTGAAGCATCATAACAATGTCAGTATCTTCATTTTTATTAATATATTATTTTCTTTAAACTATATTTTTATTATTTTACCATTTTATACTATAATTCACTTCACCTGAAGGTTTCTAAGTGCATATTTTTACGGGATTTTCCCCGGGGGCCTAATTTGCAAAGGTTATTTTACTACCCGTTCATATTTTAACATTTCTCAGCAATGAAAATAATTTTTTAAAATTGTTGATCTTCTGAAAAATACGTTGTTAGAATCATGCTATAATGTCGATCAAAGTAAAGGGGATGAAGATTCACTTATTATTAATTCTGCCCTTGAAGAATCTCGACTGTTTAATTCTGTAACGATTGTCGCTGACATTGATATTCTTATTTGCATTCTGCGCTGGGACAAAACCACTCAAACGTTTTCTTCTTACAGCCACAAAAAGGACGATCACATGACAAATTTATTGTTCATCGACCTTAGCACATAGAGATATTGTTGCTGAAATCATTATTTTTACATGCTTTTTCCGGATGTGCAGCCTCAATCTTTCAGAAAAACCCTGAACTATCTTCCGGATTTAAATTATTTCAGCATGAAAAAGTCGACCTTGTCTTATATGGTGCTGACAAGCTTGAAGAATCGATTGATGGTCTTTGGTATAAACGATTCACCAAATCAATCACCAAGAGTAAATTATTCGCTCCCGCCTGCACAATATGCTGCTCGCATGGACACTTTTAGAGTTTATCATCAAGTGCAAACTTGGCTCGGATGATATAAAGATCCGGAATCTTGGGACCTGAAAAAAACATCACAAATGTTTACTCCATTACAAGATACAGAAGCACACGCCCTTCCTGAGCTCCTGAAAATAATTTTCTGTAAATGTTAAGGCAAGTGTGGTGCAGCCTCTGGATGCCACAAGGCAGGATTAAAGTGCTCAGCTGTTTGCCAAAATTGCTGCGGGTAAAGCTATGAAAACGTGGTGGAAGTAACAAATTTCTGGACGATTATCTTACACTAACGCCTTTTGGGACTGATGTCATTCCTTAACACATCACTGAAGAACCTCGATTAATAGTTGATAATGACTCGCAACCTGGCCCCTCAAAGCAACAGAAAATTATATAGACGTTTATTATTACTATTAATAAACAAATATTCGCAGGAAATGGACTTCGACAAACCCAGAGTTTCCTCCGGGGGCAATCATATGGTACACCGACGGTTCAAAAACCGAAGCGGGAACCGGTGCAGGAGTACATGGGGTCGGGCCAAGGAGGGACATGTCTTTTTCCTTGGGGAAGTACCCCACGGTATTCCAAGCAGAGACCTACGCCATTTTACAATGTGCGCTGGAAAACAATAGAAGGGTTTACTCAAATAAGCGGATCTATATCAGTCAGGCCGCTCTCAGGGCACTCTCATGCCACTGAGTCACTTCAGGACTGGTATGGGAGTGCATAAACGATCTTGGCGCGCTTGCTGCCAGAAACTCAGTCAAGCTCATGTGGGAACCGGGACACAAGGGCATCACTGGTAACGAAAAAGCCGACGAACTTGCTAGACAGGGATCGGCTACACCATACATTGGCCCAGAACCGTCTCTCGGGGTGCCTAAGTGCACGGCACGAGAGGCGGTAAACAGATGGATCAAACACCAACACAAAGTCCACTGGCACGGAGTACAGGGACTGAACCACAGCAAGGCCGCTATAGGAAATCCCAATCCTAGACTCACCAGCCAACTGCTAAACCTAAGCAGGATCCACTTGAGGAGAATCGTAGGGGTACTAACAGGACACATGGCTGTAAAGGACCTCCTCAACAAAATAAAACTGTACCAGGGAGACCTTAGCTGTAGATTATGCGATAGGGACAGGGAAACAGTTCAGCACATAATCTATAATTGCGAATCTCTAGATCGCAAGCGCCACCAACTATTCGGGCAACCAAACCTAGAACCGGATGAATTGATCACTCACACCCTTGTGGACCTGCACAGGCTTGTGCAGGAAACTGGGATAACAGAGTGGGTGTAATAAAAGTTTATTGGGTAGGCACAATAGGCCTCTAATTGCCGCAGTGCTTCCGATCTCGGACGGAGCCCATGGGGAAGAAAAAAAAATAAACAAATATTCGTGGATTAGGCCTACTATTGGAGAAAACACAATAAAAATATGCATCTAGAAACTACCTGAGGGGTGGAAGGAATCCTTAAATTATAGTATAAATTGCGGCATGTTATAATAAAAATAAAAGATATAGTTTAAAAAAAATAATATATTTCTTAAAATATAAAGATACTGGCATTGTTGTGACATGTATAATCTTCTATACCGTAAAACCCTTAAAAATATTGAAAATAAAAACCCAAGTAGGTAAAATTTATAGTCAGAGAATTCTCTACAAAAAAGCACAGACGTATTTTAGCATAAAAATAAAGAATAAGAAAGTTAAATCGCCTCAAAGATTTTTTTACCTTAATTTTTCCTCTTTTCCGGCTCATAAAACATTTATTAATAATGCTATGTAAAAAAATTTGAAATAAAAGTTGAACACAATTTGATTCTTTAAAAAAGCAAAACACTTTTGTGCGACTTATGGTTACAGATATATCGTTGAAAACTGATTGCACCCTTCTTTTTAATATGGCGGCCAAATGGGGAGGACTGCAATCCCGGAAACTGAGATTTACACTCACCAATGACCCCTCTAGAGATCCCTAAAAAATTGAGGCCTACCCAAAATGTTTAATAAACCCCTTTTTCCTACAGGAAGTGTCCGACAGTGAAGTATTTTGGGACGTCAGGATATTAGCTTTGATGTTACACAGGGTGTTATTAATTCGATACCTACGTTACCATTGGCATATGCCATAAGAGGTATAAAGTTGATTAAATTGGTCTAAAGTTAAATAATTTGATGTTAAGTTGTAAGAAGAAATTAAACATAATTATTTCCTCGTCATATAAGTAGCGCTGGGTCATGCGTTCATTTTCAAGAGAGCCCGCTCACTCGTTCAGCTCACTTGGAAGAGTCGTTCGCAAGGAGTCGTTCGCAAGGAGTCGTTCGATTGAACGAGGGCTGCTGAGTTGCAGTGGCGGTTGGTGAAATTTCAAAGTTGTGTATCTCTGTTCATACTTACAGGACCCGTACCAAATTTAGGGGTTTTAATAGTGAGCCCACTGGGAATGTTTTGGTAAAGAAAAAAAACATTTTGAAATTTGCGAAAAAAAGTTAAATTTTTGGTGCGGCCCACCCAAGAAAAAAATGAACACGTCTAGGTATTTGCTTTCTTCTTTTTTCTAAACAAATTTTACATCATTGTGTCGACAGGTTTTAAATTTTGAGAGAAAAAAATGTGTTAGGAGAAAGTTATAGTCATTTGAATTTTTTGTAAAATTATATTTTAGGCTTAAAAAAATTCAAATGACTATAACTTTCTACTAACACATTGTTTTCTCTCAAAATTTAAAAACTGTCGACAAAATGATGTAAAATTTGTTTAGAAAAAAAGAAAGCAAATACCTAGACGTGTTCATATTTCTTTTGGGTGGGCCGCACCAAAAATTTAAGTTTTTTTCGCAAATTACAAAATGTTTTTTTTCTTTACCAAAACATTCCCAGTGGGCTCACTATTAAAACCCCTAAATTTGGTACGGGTCCTTTAAGTATGAACAGAGATACACAACTTTGAAATTTCACCAACCGCCACTGCTGAGTTGCGAATTACAGAATCGCGGAGCTCTTTACTTTAACGTGACACCTGCACTTGTTCATGTGTATAAAAGAGAGCATAAAACGCGGATGTGAATTACACATTTACGACTGCCGACTGTGGCGTGACGGCTTCAAAGAAAAATAATATACATAACATAAATAAATTAAATAAAATTAATTAAAATATTGGAATGATTAAAATTTTTATTTGTAAAATGTTCAAAATAAAAGTAAATATATATTAACAAAAATGGTTTTATTGTCGATTAGATAATGATTATGTAATATGGATTTCAAAGTTATAAACTACCCGCAGTATACGCCGTTAAAAAACGTTGTTGCAGTATTCCGGCAAAGTAATTAATCGTTAATCGTAAAATAATAGTAATACGAAAGACGTACAAACAGGGTAATGTATTATTATAGGCCGCTAGATGCTCCACCACTCTCATTCTATTATACGACTCCGACTGACTGAGCCGCTCCCGGCGCGCGCTCTCGCGGCTGGCGCTCTCCGAGTTGTCTGAAACTCGCGAAAGCGCGGAGTGGAATTTCTACGAACGGACGAGAGCGAGCCAGATATTTTAACGAGCGGTGAACGTATCGTTCAGTTGATGGGAGCGGCTCATTCGCGACTCTTTGAAAAGAGTCGTTTAAATGGAACGACTCGTTCGCGAACGACCCATCGCTACATATAAGATACTGGCAACCTGGTAAACTGGCAAATACGTGGAGATGGCGTATACCACAAGTGTGCCCAATTTTGTAATTTTACGAAAAAAAGTTATTTAATATTTTCTGACTACCAGAAAAAACAGATTGTGTTGCTTTGTATTTTTATGGTAATATATACTATTCCACATACTTACATTTTTAATTCATGCCCCTCGCCCATGAGGGCTCTGACAGGAACATAAAACAGGGTCGTAACCAATGGTATTCCCCAACCGATAATTGTCATCCAAATCAAAAGGTGACTTTGGGAAATAAACGCCCACACTAGCACTGTATGCAGATAGAGACCCTCACAAAGCATCCAGGAGTAATTGGATATCATACAACTGTAGAGGACGGTGTGGAAGCCTATGCACCATAACTAAAACAAAGAAAAAAAGATCATTAAAAATTTGGATTAATATTTATTTGCTACCTCTTGATTATCTTTTATAAAAACGAATGCACATTTTAATTTGTAAATAAAACACATTAATTTTTTAAATAGGGCTGGTATTCTACTATTATAACATAGCGCACATAAGACGATTAAGTGTGAAATACATATCGGAGAAATGTCTACGCTCTAGTCGAATTTCGTTTTTTTTAAGTCCGGTGTTGTTGCAGTTTTGTTGCCATAAACACGAGATTTCAGAAACCCTCCTAGAAAAAGTCGCACGGTGTCACATCTCAAGATATTGTCGGCCAGTTTTGGTCGCCATTGCGAGATATGAGTCGACCAGCAAATTTAAGACGTAACAAGCGCAGCGTGTTGAAATCATTACGTTTTCCACATTGATGGGGTCTAATTAAGGCCTCAAAAATTCCGTTAGCATTGCATGATAACGTTCGCCTTTTACTGTCAGTGCAGTTGCAGCCTGGTCCTCAAAGAAGTACGGAATAATTATACCGTCAGACCAAAAAGCGCACCAAACTATGGCTCGTGGAGGATGCATTGGTTTTTCATGAATAACCCGAGGATTCTCTTTCCAACAAATTCGACAACAGGGAATATGCATATAACCCAAATAAATCGGAAATATTTTTTTATTCCCTACATAAGTTAAATTATTTGTGGTGATTGTTTTCATCAATTTATTTTGGTACTTATTTATAAAAAAAACGGATTTTTTACTGCAAATTTTCACGCGAATTTCGAAACTTGTAAAACGTGGTCCCACTGCCTTTGCCTTCGTTTAGTTTTGCTTCTGGTGACCTTAGTAATATTAATTTGGAGTAATTTTTCATAATCACTTTCGTTAAAATGTCTAGAACAGATTCTAGCATTTTTACATTAAACTTATCTTCTCGTTTGCATAGACGCTTCCAAACACTGTGTGTTTCTTTGTCTTTGGGGAAGCTAAAAACTAGTATCGGGCATAAAGCCCTTGCATTGATTGTCCACCTCATAACCATACACAACACACCCCATTTTGACGTTTAAACTCTTAAGAGTGATATAAAAACAGCAAAAAATAAATTTAAAACACGCGATCTTAACAAAGACGTGTCTCGTTTACAAAATATGGAGGAATTACTCACAGCGTGACGTATATGGCCACGCCTACCTGCGCGGTGTCATATCTTCTTTTATTTGTATCATGGGCAATAACTTCCGACACTGCGGCAATGTCTTCAAGAGACCGGACGCTACGCGCCTCTTGATTTGACGTTTCCGACTGAACCACTTTGCTCAAAATTTCCTAATCAACCTTTGCACTGTCGTATGTGGTGGTGTATTATTTCGACTGAAAATTGCACGCACTGTTTCCGCATAACTTTCTTTAAACACACAAAAAATTAAAAACAGACTTTGTTGAAAGTTTCTATACCATTGTATTAGCTGTAGAGTTGGTAATAATAACAATTTAAATTTTACGGAAAACACCCTATATAAAGAAAAAACATGAATATATCGACCATGCATCGTTCTAAAAATAGTTCTGCTGAAATAAGTATTATATATCTGATTAAATCAGCCTACCATCATCATGTTGACATTTACTTAAGTTGTGTAAACTGATGGATATTTATTTTTTGGCTTATTCGTGGCTAAGTAAACTTTTTTTAAAACCTTTTTGGGCTTTGTTAACCGGAATATTTTCGTTTAAATGTTAGGTAGCATAAAATGCAAATTTTCTTTATACATGAACGCCACAGATTGATATATGTAATTATATTTTACTGAAGAAGTTGTGGTCTAAAAATAAGTTAAAAAGCTAAAACACCACTACGCAAAATAACAACTAAAAACTTAAAACAAGTTGCGTATCTGGTAATGGGATATACAGGGTGTTATGAAATTCACTGTGTATATTAAAACCGGTAAATCCTTGTATGAATTTAGATTGAATAAAAATATTCATAAATGGCGCTTCACGATAAAAAAAAGGTAGGTATCGTCCCTAATTTTTTTTTGTAACTGCGCATCACTGCTAATAAATACATAGCCATATAAAAAAAAGTGAGAAATGTCAGTAACAAAACAAAGGTTTTTTTGACGTCACAACTCGCTGTGGCGTTGCCAAATCTCTCTACCATATTCCTATGTAAGAATTTTGAAAAAATAAAATTATTATTACCTTTGAAGAAAGAAATCCTACTACATATTTCAAAGAGTTAAAATAATATAATACAGCAGCTTTTTTATTTAATACCTATTATGAATAAATAATTAAATTTGATACTAATATTTATTTTTATTATTTATTTATTATTGTTACCTTTGTAGTAAAATCTCTTTAAAATACACTTCTTTTTAAACTATTTTAGGTTACTACGCTAACACAGTACAGCCATTAATAAAAAAGGGCACTCAGCTAATAATTAAAATTACCAAAAGTTAAACACAAATATTACACCTTTTTTGTAGTTATCTGCACTATTAAAAACGAAAACTAATGTTTCTGTTACTTTTAAAGTAAAATCTCTGTAAAATACACTTCCTGTAGAGATTTTACCAAAGAAAATAGAATTGTTTTGTTAAGTTTTAAGTTAATCTCATGCAACGCAACACTAACAAAACAGTAGTAATAGCAGTAGAAATAAAAGTGCTTTGAGTAGCAGAAGATATTTAAGTTTTTATAGTCCACTTAACCTTCAACAACAGCATAAAAATCATACATTTCTTTAGAAGTGAGGTTTAAGTAATAATGTAGTTTCTTTTTAGTACCTCAAAAATGGTGTTCGTTGATCCGTTGTTAACTACTATTTTGCTCTGTTTTATATAGATTGTGCTTTGATTATAGTGTTTCTTAAATCACCTGATAGCGTTGAAAACTAAATTAAATTTAACACTAATAATACGGTATTATGGTATCGTTTGAGGGTGCAAGAAAGTGAAAGAGTCGAGATGCGGATGCATCTTGACTTTAGAAAAACGTATTTAGGGGATCTTTTCAAAAAAATCGGTAAGTTACAATAATTTTCTTAACAAAAGGACAAATAACAACTTTCTGTTGTTTCTTAGGAAAAGTTTTACATTTTTTTAAACTTTGCCTTAAATTACGCTTAAAAACAGAAAACAAATTATTATTAAAGATTTTTATATCTGTCAACGTTCAACAAATTCAGTTGTTTTTAGTTTAGTTTTTCGCGCGCAATTTTCCGTCAAGCGAACACATAGGTCAGCCAAGTGCGGCGAACATGAACGGGTTTTAAGGTGTTTTTGAAAATTTTTAAAATGTTCGATTTAAGAAAAAAAGTATTGGGTATGTCTGTAGACTACATTCCATTATATGCAGTGAATTTCATAACATCGTGTATAGCCTTAGTAATTTTTATATACTACAAAATGTCTGTTATACCCAAGAAATATAATAATTGATTGACACCCTATTTGTTACTGCACACTTTTTTTAGCTTCTTTGAATTTCTGGTCAAAATGAAGTCCAAAATATTTTTTTGGAATTTTTGGGGAAACAGGCCCTAAAAATCGAGTTAAACTCGTCGAGTTTTTCACATAGGCGAGTGATTTCATCATTTCCCTGCATTTTGATTTATTAGACTTTTGTAATGTTGCCAAATCGTTCCTCGCTCGAGCTGGCATTCAACCAAAGATACAAAATCAATCTTACATAAAAACCTCTCTGCCTAAACATAAATTTGCTTATTACGAAAAAATTATTCTTAGAAAATATAGATAATTACAGAGAACAATGTAAGAAGAATAGCTTTTTGTACTATCCCTTTTAACTTCACATTCCGTATCTGAGCGCTAAAGAATTTTGCATTTGAAAGTAAATATTCATATATCATACCCATTGGGAAATTTCCCGAATCAGCTTTTTCAAAGCTTTAATCTATTTTCCATTGAAAAAGCTATCATAAATGGTTAAAATACTTATACAAACGAATAAATTCTCTTTCAAAACCAACGAATACATAAGACAAAGACAGAGTTGACAAGGTTTGTTAGGCTATATTGTTTCACAATACCCTTAGGTTTAGCTGACAGAAATGGTTTGTTACACGATTACATTCATTGCAGACTTCTCGATTCAGAGCCGATAACGGTGATAAACTATCCTTTTCTAATGAGTAATGTTGAAGGAGTCTGACATAAACCTTTGATTGAACTTTATGTTGACTATTGAGAGCTATAAAACAGTTTTGTATCAGTTCGTTTGTATTATATGTCCGAAATTATGACAACAGCGCAAATCGATACATTATTTTGTTGTGAAAAATTGTGAAATCGATATATTATATTGGTGTGAAATACGGCGGGTTTTTTAAATCCTTTAAAATTTTTACGTCTAATATTTTGCCGTAGACTTGTTTTAAGAAAAATCTGATTTCATTTTGATAAACTGCACCGTACGCACTATTGTTTTACTTATAAATAATTTTTAAATTCGATTGAATGCAACAGACTCATTCAGTAGTTTCAGCTAATTTTGTCTTTTGGTAGGCAGTATCATTTTTTTTAAGCAGCGACCCGCCCTTTGTGTATGCTCATTGAAAAGGCTAGGGAAAACTCTATTCGACAGAATTATTTTTAAATATCATCATTTATTCAACAAGGAGTAAAAAATAAAACAAATAGTTCATTTACTTTAAATAGATGTTAATATTTATGAATGTGGCAAATTTAACACTGCCTGATGCATTACAAATTGTTGTTGCAATAATAATGCACATTATTTGTATAGGTTTATGTTTTATGCCTTCGAATATTTAAACGCTACATTCTTAACTAAGTGGATCGAACGAGGAGGTCCAATAATAAAGTGGCTTGTAGGTCTCCCGATCTAACTACACTAGAGTTTTCGTACCTGGCTACTAGAAGGAAAATTAGGTTTCATGACAATCAATCGGACAGTATTGCTATTTTGACGGAACGCGTTAGAGGGAAGAAAGATAATCTACATAATAACGAGATTCATAAGTCAGAAAATTATATTTATAGATGCCAAAATGACAGTGGATATCATTTTGAACACGTATTAAAACCGAATAAACTAATAGGTATAAAATAGAAAATAAATCGTCAGTAGTCTCATATAACATTACATGACATACGTAACATGACTGTTATGGACTTTTTCCTTCTCTTTTCAATAAGCACCCACAAAGGGTGGGTTTGATATTTAAAAAAATCGGTCAAGTGCAAGCTATACTTGCACGATTAGTGTTCCATACCATCAACTTCCTACTTAACCTGAGCAAACCTTGGCAGCCCGATCTCCGTCCATCTGCCGCGCTACCCGCCGCCGACGGCACTAACGCCGTTCGCGCATGCGCCGAGTTGAGTGGGCAAAATTAAGAATTTTGAAAAACGTGTAAGGGCAGAAGTTGTTCCTTACATCGTGAAAAATATTTTTGTTTGAAAAACTTTTTCTCTAAATCTAATGGTTCAGCGGTTATAAGGACATAAACAATTAAATTGTTTATCCTGATAATTTTTGCCTAATCTACACCCAATTCTCAATGTTCATGATTTTTTTCGGATTTCAGAGCAATCATTCTGGTGGTAAGGGTGGGGGACAGCAATTTTTAAGCGTTTGCCTCGAAAAATGTTTAAAAAAATGCAATAAAAATACATCAAATATATCGTTGAATTCGGGCTTCAATAAGCTTTTCTTTGACACCATATACGATGCCCTTGAAAAAAATTCCATTGCCCAATTTAACCCCTGAGGTTAACCCCCAGAATCAATATTCAACTTCTTGATAATCTTTACGCAATCTACACCTAATTATTACCAATGTTCATGATGTTTTTCAGATTTTTCTCAGCGATCCTTTTGGTGATTAGGGTGGGGAACAGCAATTTTTAAGCGTTTTTCCCTAAAAAAAAAAACGAACAAAAAAACTACATCATATATTGTTGAATTCGTCACTCAATGAGCTTTCATTTGACAACCCACACGATGCCCTTGAAAAAACATTTTTTTTCATTTCCCAATTAACTCCCAGAATTAAAATTCAACTTTTTACACTTCACGTCTATAATCAGGCCACCACACTCTACCTCCGTGCTAAATTTCAAATTTTTACGTCGAATAGTTTCAAAGAAAGTCGCCTGTGACAGACATATGGGCGGGCACCGAAGTGATTTCATAAGTATCCGGTTAACGGAACACCAAAAATATCTATATGTCTGTCAAAAGGTAAACTGTCAGTACATGGAAAACAATTTAAATCGATTACCGTGTTCCGGCGCTGTCCCCAAAATTTGATTATTTCCGAGACAATAGCAATGTTTCATAATTTTTAAAAACTCTGTGTGTACCTACATATATACATACATAGAGTGTTAAAATCATAACCCCTTTTTTTGGGTTCACCGTAATTAAATAGAAAATTTGACAGGGGTAGAAAATTTACGATATAATATGTAAATTCCTATGAAATGTGTTAAGAAAACAACGCACCGTATACTAATTGGAATAGCACAGCATTCTCTCAAGTGTTTTATTTTCAACAAAATTCTGCACGAGAAAAAAGAACAAACAATTCGTCTAAATCACGAAAGTGTTGATACTACTTCTTTAAAGAGCAAAAACAAATAAAAAAATAAACCATCAGAGACTTGATCCTTTTTAGTTTATTTGATTTGGAACTTTCAAGTATAGAAATAAGATAAAAAATCTTTTGAAAAGTAAACTACACACACTCAGAAACTTCGAGATCGGTTCTTTTTCAAAAAGGTCTGTTTTATTTGTCGACATAGTTATATATTTCGCTTTTTAACTTAAACGTATATAAGACAAAAAATGTGGCCTAAACAAAAAAAAAGGAGTTTCTAATGCTTTCGCGCGAGTTTCGAAACTTGTAGAACATGGTCCCATTGGCTGTGACGTTAAAAGTGTTATAATAAGGATATGGCAAATTCTAGTATTGGGTTTATTGGTTTTGTTCTTTTATTGGCCTTGATGTCGACCATAAACATGCTTGTCCAATAAATATCCGAAAAACTATTTAGAATGAACAACGCTGCTCGATAAAACTTTTTGTATTTTTGACTGGCACTTTTCATAATGTCCGCATAATGTTCAATTACATGACTCGCACTAATTATTATATCTGCATAATATTGTAATATATGACGTGTCCTTTTTTAATATCTGCATAATGTTGTGATATATGACTTGCATTTTTCGTAATATCTTCATAATGTTTTGATATATGACACGCACTGAAACTAAAATGTTATTGAAAAGTAAGTAAGAAAGAAACTATATTTATGTCAAGAATTCATCGCTTTTAAATTTTTTACGCCTTCTAGGAGCATTCGAAAAAATGGTTTTAGTAAAAAACGCCATATTTCCTAACACATTGCGCCTCGGCATAACTTATAACTCTTTTTTTAAGTTGAGTATAAATAAATAATTGCGTCCCATCCGTTACCTTAGGAAACAGGGGAAAACAATTTCTTTCCAAAAGTTAATTCAATATTTTCTCGAGTTTCAAGGAAAAACTTTTATGAGTTATGCTGTTGATAGTTGATAAAAAGCTTTAAAACTCACATCTTCAGAGTTTGTTCTTGTTTAAATTATTTCAGTTACTTAATTAAATTAAAATTATTGTAAAAAAGCTTTTTACTTTCCTTGCTCCAAGAACTATTATTGGCAACTCTTGAGAAATAACCTTTTAAGTTTCCTTCACGTCTTCATGTTCAAAGACTCAAAATAATCATGGTTTTTCATGGTTTGATAGGTATGTTGGTAGGCACCAGAACTATCTATACGAGTATACAATTTAAAAAATCAGTGACAATGCTTAAATGCTTGCTAAGTCGATATATTGAAAGAAGAAAAATGTTATTCGGTATGTAAACCAAAAAAAGATTGCAATTGAAAAAAAAACGGTTTCAAATTTTTTTTTTTGGAAAAGTGTGACTAAGTAAATTATATTTTATTTAACATGTAGTGAGTACAATAATTGTGTATAATGTATAGTATCGCATTATACGACTTACGTTTATTAAATAAAGCTTGTAAGAGTATTCGATGTTGCCAAGAGAAACCACTATATCTATTTAGGACTACTCAATTTTTCTCTTCGCCACCTTGATTACAGTTAGTCAACCTAGAAAAATAAGTAGGGATTCCCAAAGGACGACCTGTACTATAGGTCAGAAAAATGCAATTTTCTATCTACGACTGCTGTTGTCTTTCCGACGTCCCAAGAGAATAGAAAAATTAGGAGCAAAACAATATAGATGTGTTCCTTGTTAAGTTCAAAGAACGGTTAGTAGGGCAAAAAATAATAGTTTACCAATGCTTCTATAGTTAACAAACCTAGAAAACCTATGCAAAACGGATTTCTGGGTCATTTTTAAAAGACCCATAAAGTACGGTTCAACCTACGGTAATAATGTTTGCTGGTCTATAGATATATTTACGTCGATGTTTATATGATGGAAATATTGGACACGTATTTCTGTACGTGCCAGTTCCCGAAAATAAATCTTCTTATAGGTGAAATCTACTAAAATTTGTTTATTGGGCTGAACTTCAGGGGTGATTTTCTCCCCTATTTTGGGGAAGTTACCAGGGAGTCAAAAGGTTTTTTATGTACTATAAAACGTGTATTGATGGAATGAAAGAAATCAGTGAAATTCACCTGGGATACTTGCCTTGTAAGTCTTAAATCTTTGCTACCTGTTTTACTTCCACAGAGCAAAATTCCACATTCACGATGGGGAATACGTATATCATAATCAAAATAAACCTCAAATTTGTTTCTCTATATAAATTAAAAATTTATGGGTATTTTTATCCATTTATTTTGGCCTTCTTTATGAACAAAAAAAAGTTTCTGCTACCTACAACTTTTCATAAAAAATTCAAAACTTGCGAAACGTAATACCAGAGTAGAGAAATGGGGGAGTAGCGACACTCAGCAAAAATCGTTTGAAGTTTCTGCATCAAAGCAAAACGCCGATGCACACTGCGTTCTCCGGGCAGCGTATTACGGGGACGTTCGATAAGTATTAGTCGAAAAAATATTTGGTCGGTTATTTGATACATACAAATTTAAAAGGCGGTACGTAACTCTTTAGTATTTCGATTCATTAGTATTAATGGCTTTATTAGACACTTATTCCGAGGGCATGAAACGAGGACTAAACCACTGCGAGATATCCATGGATATTCTCGTTCATACACTTCCCAAGGACATCTCATGGATACTTCAGGTTATTAGTAGGAAGTCTTGACGATATCTTGGAGACCTCTGTATTCTTGAAGGATCAGTGGTTTGCTCCCTCGGCATGAAACTGCCTTATAAAGTTATAATAAATAATAAGAGATATTTTTCTAGGCAGTTAACGAAGCCTTGCGTTGTTTCCTAAACATGCTAAATAAAGCACATAACAGTCTGAATGAAACATATTTACTTCGCATCTGTTTAAGTGGCTTGAGCACAAGAGTCTGAGCTAAAAATATATTTTTGGCAGTTGTTTAAATTTTGGGTTTAAGGGCAATCGTACGCTACACCACCTTTTAGCATGCTCCGGCGCGTCGCAGTGCCTTTAAAGGGCTCTAGCTTCTTTATTTTAAAAGATTAGTCTAACAGTAGTCGACAGAAAATGTATCATAATAAAATCGGCAATTTTCTGTGAAGAAAAAATATGATATCTTGTTTCGTGAGCGAGTTAAGACAGGGTTAACAAGAATTTCCCTGGTTGTAAAATCACGCGTTTTGGGCTAATTTGCTGGAAGATATCTTGACTTCAAAAGGGAACATTTTTAAAATTTGTTTTAAAAATGTGTGAATTGCAGTAAAAGATCTAAATTTTATTTAAAACTAAAATTTACTACAGCCACAAAAAAGCCGTTAAAATTTTTATCCGAATTTTAACGGATTTTCATGGTTCGTAGTAAATTTTAGTTTCAAATAAAATTTAGGTTATTCTTCCCTTCATACATTTTTAACAGAAATTCATACATCATACATACATACAATCAGACTAATTTTCTGACTGTCTCCGTAAAGACGCCACGAGTTGCCAGCAACCGGATAAAACTAGTTTAGTGAAGAGTCGGCAAAAACAGGAATAAGTGGCGAGTGTCGCTACCGTCTAATAATTCTACCGTGGTAATACTATTGGTTGTAGCGTCACATGTCATGTCACTTCCACGCTGTTGGGGATTTATCCCTTTTCTTCCACGGATTTTGCTCTGAATAACTAGCCGGTATTATTCCCCCCTTGACTGTTCCTAACAGAACAACAAGGGGCACGTTACGTATGCATCCCTTTACTGTCCAGCTACAAAAACCTGGAACAGACCACTTCTCTCGCTCGTTCATACCTAGGATCTCCAGATTATGGAATAAATTGCCTGCAGATGCTTTCCCTTCCCGTCCAAACCTCCAATCCTTCAAATCCCGTGTCAATAGACTACATTTCTCTTCTCTCCAGACGCCCACGGTACGTTAGTACTTAGGCTTGACGTCTACGTGGGATGTCTTAGATAAAAAAAAAGCCTAGTGTTATAATGGCTACTACATGGTAAATTGCAGTGAATATATTTTCTTGATTATTTCCCAGAGGTTAGGAGATTTCGTTGAAAAGAACCATTCATTACATCTGAATAAAAGAAATATTTAATAACGAAATTGTGCAAGGACAACTGGGTTGGATTTGTTGAAAGTTGATGCTTGTATGCTGGATGGCCGCTTATATGTCTTTAAAATATCGTTACAAATACTTATTATTTATTGTAACATAAAAATAAACATACAGCCACATATGCTTACTTAAATTTGACGATACTGACCTTAATTATACCTATTTATGAAAAATTTTTGATTAACTTTGCACTAGATATGTACTTTCTTCCAACATTCATCATAAAAAATGAGGTTGTCGGAGCATTTGCAGTGGTATTTTTGTACATTGCAGTTATTTAATAGGTTTCATTGTTTGATAAAAAGAATTATACAGAAATTACACTGTAATAAAAAAACGTAACACAAACAATAATTACTGTCCGGGTAAATAAGGCGGTTCTGCATACGATACTCGTCTAAATGCACACCTTTATTTACGAAGGTAAGTTCCATGTCTGATTGGTTGATATCGTGTTGCCAAAAGGAAAAAATAAATCGAAAATAGTATGTGTAGCTAAGAAATGTGGATGTTTTTTGTGTTGCATAACAAATCTGTTCAACTTTAGATCTTGTAGACTGACATTTTGCTATTCTTTAGCATAAAATATTACAAATAATAACAATTAGTTTCGTAAATCAATTGATACTCGTACAATCGTACGAGAAAATACTCAGTTGCTGTCGGACTATCACAGAAGATTCATATACGTGTTCTATCATGTGTGTGTACCTATGTAGCACATTAACATGTAGATTGGCACTTATTTTTGCTTATCTCCTGACGTCACTCGGCACTGAAGGCAAATGGCTGCTTTTTAAATAGGGAATATCCATATAACTCAAATAAATCTGGCTATGACGTCAAAAGTGTTATAACAAGTACATGGCAAATTCCAGTATTGTAGGGTCATCGAAAAATCAATAAAAAATACATTTAATGCGTAACTCATCCAATGACATATCCCTGCACTTAGAGTAAAAGGTTCCTAAAATCTTATTCATGTATATTTCAAGTCGAAATCGGTCCAGGAACCTTCCAATCTTGCAACAAAAACTGACATTTTTGCGAAATTTTGACACATCATATTTTAATAATTTCTACGTAAATAAAGTGCAATTCTTTGTGTTCATGGAAATGCAATGCAATGGTAGAAAATTTGAAAATTTAAAAGTTTCAAATTTTGCAGTCCCCGATGCAGATAAACCTATTTATTTATAACTTAAAAGAAAGAGCGATTTAAATTTGTGGAAGGTATTCGTAGATAATTAACGGATACAAAAATCCCAAAAAGAATCACTAAATAAGAAAAATAGTATAGAATAATGTCGGTTAAAAATAGGATTTGTTGGAAAAAATCAAGAAAATTTCAATTTTCAAAGTTATTACCCCTTAAATACGCTTAGAGGCATATTCGTATTAAAATATATACAGAGTCTTCCGAAAAGATGGTATAAATAATAAGTTTGTTTGTTCCTATAATTTGTCAAATATTTTTTTCCGGCAAATAAGATCTGAATGCTTGTGACAGAAACGTGTTTTTTATGATAGTTTTTTTTTTTAGTATTTTACACGTGAAATAGTATATTATTAAAATTTTTTTTTTTGGATTCTTTGATTTTTCAAATTTAAATTAGTATAGAATAATGTCGGTTAAAAATAGGATTTGTTGTAAAAAATCAAGAAAATTCAAATTTTCAAAATTTTTACCCCTTAAATACGCTCCTGGATGACTAATTCTGTATTCATTTTAAAGTCTGATTAACTGTAATAAAAAATTGTGTTGAAAAATTGGAAAAAATTACGTAAGAAAAAATTCGGAGTGATTTAAAAGTACCGAGGTCGAGTGCAAAAAAAGTAAAAAAATCGAAATTAAATCGGCGATTGCTCCATTACTATAACGAATGAAGAAACTACAAAATATGGATGTATGTATTTCGGCGAGCCCTTTCCGATGACGTACATTGGATTTTAATTTGGATCTATTTTGACAAAAAAAAAAACTGAAAAGTTTGGGTCAAAAATCGAAATTTTCCCAAATATATCCATTTTCCAGTGGTTTTAGGTTTAGGTAAATGTATTGTAAATAGAAAGTATTTGAGATTTTAAAGAGTTACTTATCAATCCGTTTTTCGATTCGACGTTTCGTTTTCGAGTTATTAGGTACCAAAGGGGGGTCTGCAAATGGCATTTTTCGACCTAAAAAAATTCCAAAAATTACATGCCATTTCCCGGTCCTCACCAGTTTCAATAGGGTTCTGAAGCTCCGGGACCTCTACAACCTCCGAAAGTTTAAATCGATTTAGTTCACTTTTGCGACCTGTACCCGATTTCAACGAAAATCGCGAAAATTTCGACTTTGACGTTTAATAACTCCGAAACGATACATCCTGTATGACTAAATTTCTAACCGAAGCTAGTTGCACTCTTCTAACACAGAAAATTCTCCTCCTCTGACTGTTTACGTTATTTTTGCTGATCTCACTTTAAACTACCTGACCACTTTGTACTGAGAGCAAATGGCTGCTTTTTAAATTGTAATAAATTATACCGAAGAGTAAACAGAAAATTCTATCTAAGTCATTCTGGTAATTTTTTTTTAAATATTTTTTTTTTTTTGGGTTTGTAATAACCTTAAACGATTTATGCAACAAAAAAATACGTGTATATTCCTTATTTTTCCATTTTTTTCGGTAAATTATCCTAGTAATTTTCTTCAAAATAATATTTTTGGGTTTGTTATGACTTATTGCAACTGCGACGTACATAAAAAAAATTATCTCATACGAACACGTTCTCTTGGCCTATTTTGGTTCAGGTTTTACAGAAAAGAACTTATTGCTTATGAACACTCACCCTATAAGTTCAGAAACTGATGCTGAAAACGTAAATAATATTTCGGACAAACTCACATTTATCACTGTTCTTGCCATCTTTACGAAATACTTTTTCGGTGTGTGTGACTGATTTAGTTTCTTTTTATACCAATAAAAAGCCGTTTTTCTGTTGAAATAGTGCTTTCAGGAATCGAAAGATGTGTTTTTGTTATTTATAGTTATTTTAGTAGTAACCGTTAACATATAAGAGCAGAATTCAGAGCACATCGCTCTATTTAGTTGTTTTCTTTAACATTCCTGCTGCTCAGTTATGGATTTTCAGTGTGTTTTGGCTCACTTTGAATTTTAAATCTCGATCTTCCGGGACTGTAACCAAAATTTTGTCTCAGGTTTAAATTTACTTTTGTGAAATGAGAAGGCTTGTAGTTTGGGTCTTGCTTTAATTTATCTAGCTAGATCATAGTAATAAGGATATATTATATATACAGTGTCTAACAAAAATATGGAAACCTCGAAATATCTTGCAAACCGTTCATCCGATTTTTATAAACTTTTGTAAACTTAGGTACAAAATTATGCTCGGTCCAATGGTGAGTTCCGCATTGTTGTCAAGTTTAGCGCTATTCTGATATCGACAGGAACATTTTTTTAATAGAATGCTCCATATTTTATTCGATTTTCGAATTCAGCTTAAAATTCTGAATACTTCTTACTGGAAACGTTTTACTCTTAAGTTAACAGTTTTTATATATTAAAAATATAAAATCACTATTAAATTACGAATATTCACCGTCTCAAAGATGCCGAACCCACCAGCTATCTTTTGTTGGCACACTGTCTTTCGTCTACTCACGTTAGGTGTCACCTACCAATTATTGCAATCTTATTGATCACTGATAAGTACTGAGTACTGTCAGCATACTACGTAACTATATTGTCCTAAACACACCACGACAAAGCTATACTGTCCTATGGACACTCTAAACAGAACTGACTTCAGTTATACACAGTACAAAATAACCTGCGCTAAACTAAAATTGATCGGGACACACCCGTGGTCTCTAAAAAAAAGTCACTATACATTCTAGCCTACTAACGCATCTAAACTATAAAATTGTCCTGCAGATTACCTAGGTACTTAATACTGCCAACTTATTGGTTGCAACAGATTTGATCCCATGGACCTGACCTTTTTTTAGCTGAAGAAATTGGACAAACTACTTTTTGAGCCAGCTTATTGCAACTGGACAAGCTGTAGCTGAACCATCTATATGTCAATTAACTAGCTGTACTAACTATAGTACAACAAACTAGATGTACTTACTATCTGTACTATCTAGGGTGAACTGACTAGCTGCATTAACTATCTGAATCAACTAGCTGCATTAACTAGCTGAACGGCCTAGGGTAGCTTGGAGAGCTGGAGATGTTTAGAGCTCATAGCTTACAAATTTATCTAATATTTGCTAGGACTCTTCCAGCATTTTCTATAAAGTATCAAGCTATTCCTTGGAGGTCTCAAGAACCAAAAGAGAGGCTCAGTCTTGTTCACATATTACATATTCTCTTTATCTCTGCACCTCAGCCAGCTGGGCAATCCGAATCAAGTTTGTTACAACGTACACCAAATTCACTTGTCTTTCTCCTAAAGGAGACCCCACTACACTATTCGAGGAAAGTCTCTTGTTTCTGTGACAATTAAAATCAAAACCAAATCACTAAATTATTGATTTTTTAACTTATTATTAGTCACCCTTCTGACGTAGCTAAAGCTCCGCCAATCGTACACCTTTACGGGAGTGCCTTAGCTCTTACTCCCATCGCTTGGTTTACTCCGAACTATTACCTTGTAATAATTCAAGAACATAACATAACATTCATTGCATACGCGATGTGATACGCGGCTGAGGTTTGCTCAAGTAAAGTGGGTTTGATTGGTTGGTTGATGACACGAAACACTAATTGTGCAAGTATAGCTCCGATTTTTTAAATTTGAATTTTGAATGTCTAGTCTTTAATAGTTAGTATTATTAACTTTGCATGTCCAGGATTTTGATCTTAACTGTGAAGGTGTTTTAAATCGTAATTCACTACTGTCACTCTTACTATTTTTATCCGTTAGGCATCTGGCCCAAAAAGGTTTTAGACTCCTATATCTGTTAGAGGATTGTGCTTACAATAAAGGATATTATTTATCTATTTAATTAATTTAAAGTCAAAAGTGAAAAAGTCGGTAAAAAATCCACGAGACGTTTTTACTTGGGGCTTTACGAAAAATATGAGTAGTTAACGGGCTCCAAAATATTATCGGGGATAATACCACGAGAGCTTAAAAATTACCGATAATTTTTCACGATTGCGTGTTTTCTATAATTTCACGAGTCCGCAGGACGAGTGAAATTTGCAAAGAAAACACGTAAGAGTGAAAAATTATCAGTAATTTTAAAGCTCGAGTGGTATTTAGGGGATTATTTCACGAATGAAAACACAAATTAATATGACAACCAAGAAAATGACAGAAAAAAATTATCGGTGTAATTTGTTTTAATTGACGTAAAAAAATTATCGCTGTAATTTTAAAAAACGTCACTCATCTTACGGGACTTTTAACACATGAGTGAAATAATCAAAATTATTCTGCTGGCCCTGTTTCCTTTTTAATTATTTTTATCGGATTGCTTCCTTCTTTATAATTGTTACCGCAAGCCACTGGTCCGGTTTAAATATATGTACTTTATCTGCACTATGCTAAACATTTTTAGATCGTTTGCATATAACAGCTGTGAACTAAAATGTTTCCAATATATTTCACTTAGTTACATCAACAGAACAGCTTGCTTATAATATAATGCATGCATGTACGAATTGTAATATTTTTTCTATGGAAACATTACACACCTACCTGTTCCATTAGTGAGTATTAAAATACATCTGGTTAATTACCGTGTAATCTAATTAGGGAGGTAATCAGGTTAAGTTTCTAAGTGACGAAAACTTAGACGGTACTGTCGACTTTAGCTATTTATATAACCAGTTAGGAAATGCTTTACTTTGTTTAACGAGTGTAATAATTGAGGGACGAGCGAAGCAAGATCCCTTTAAATTATAAGAGTTAAAAAAATTGCATTTCTTAGCGTGTTTCATACAAGATTTTTCTAATTTTGACAAAAATATGTAAATAAAATTATTAATTTTCATTATTGTTAAGTTTTCCTCGCAATGTGACACGTGGCGCCATCTTGTTGAAAGAAGATATTGTTAAGGTGCATATGACCTAATTTGGGCCATAGAAAGTTTCTTAACATATTGCAGCATAGGATTGAATTTTAAAAATTTTACCTCAAAACCCTAGCGTCAAACCCTCAAGGGGACTGAAAAAGTTAAAAAACATAAAAAAGTAGATTTATTAACCAAAAATTTAATGTCCGAATCATTATTAATAGAAAAGATATGTGCCCATACCAGAGAAAAACCAAGATAGAGAGAATAATATCTCTTCTTTCCGCCAGCTCGACAACGCCATGGCCTTCAAACGGCAATACCCCGAGAGGGGCGCGTGGGATTCTCACAATGTACCCCGACTATAGCCAGTGCGGTACCAATACGGCAAGCAGAGAGAGCTTTCTGGGGCGCGGCGAGTCTCAATACTCACTCTCACTGTGCTTTATAACATTTATACCGACGGGCTATTCTGTTTTTAACGTGTGGCTACATTTTTGGAGAATCTTTTAAACTTTTGATTCTTGTTTTTCATATGTGTTTTTTATTTTGCAGATTTTTTTATAATAACCCAAAATCTGCAACGCACGCCCGTGGCAGCTTTAGTCGGTAGTCGAGTGCGTCAGGCCGCTTTGGAGGTCATAGAAAGCAAATCGTATTTATGAATGAAATCAGTACGAGATATTCTTCTCTCTGTCTTGGTTTTTCTCTGCCCATATGCACCCTATATTTGTGCACGATATCTTTGTAGGTAGAAACTAGTAGGGAAGACGTTGAAAGAGATTCCTGGAAGATAGAGGCCTAAATCAGTAGAAAGAAAAATTGAACTCTTGAAGTTTAATGGAAAAAGAAGAATGTAAATGCAAGAAGAAGAGCTAATCATTTCCAAGAAACAAAAGTGCACTATAGGAAGTCAGATATGACAGAATGGACTTGTGGGATAAAAAGCAATAATAAGGTTAGAAATAACAGCATAAGGTTATGGATTACCGAAACAAGTGTCCAACATAAACAAATCTTATATTCTAAAAACCAATTATTTGCATGCTATTTGTTAATTGCGGAAAAATACAGCACAAGTATTAAAAAAAATAATCATTACGTTTAGATAACAATAAATGAATTTCCAACACTAACTCACGTAAAAAACAGCATAATTTCTATTCAAACTAATTGTTTTAAAGTCAAATTTGCGTGTTCGTTAATGGTTTTAGAGTTTTTCGCGTGTACAAATAAAAGTCTGTGACCTTGTTTTAAAAGATAATATGAATATGTTTAGAGCTAAATTAGCAATGAAACGCAGTTGACTTATTTTTAGCAAACACGATAAGGCTACTGAAAATACCACAAAGTACAAGAAATAGGGCATATACCTCGTGACTAAAGCATATTTTAATCCTGCTTGAGACCGTTGCCCAGGTTGCCCTCACCTTCGTTTTTAGAAATAAATTTTTACCTTTTGGGATTATAAGATACGCTTTAGTCCCTTGGTATATTTAAACTAAATTTGCTCTAAACAAACAACACGCCCATTTAGATACCAAAGGGGAAGTTTAGAACCAATACATATTTAATTCTACATTTCACCCCCTGGTCTTCAGGTACCCTATTTTAAAATTTCTAATGGCAACCCCTACCTTGTGGTACATCGTTTTAAAGGCCGTAAAAATTCTAATATAAACACTTTTAAAAAATTAAATTCGGTTTCCCTTGCCCTGTGACACGTGGCGTCATCTGGTTGAAAGAACATATTGTTAAGGTGTATATTACCTAACTGGTGCTATAAAAAGTTTCTTAACATATTGCGGTAGCGTTCACCTTATAGTACACGGAAATTAGGCGGAAAAACAGCGAATAGTAGAAAATATTTATATATAAATTATATTTGGGGTAACAAAAATTTATAGGGTTTAAAATAAGAATCTGAAGAGTTCCCATCTCTCTCGTGGACGAAAAAACCCCACTTTGACAAAAAAAACACCCCTAAAGACGAGTTTGTCAAGTTTTAAATTTTTCTCCGGAACCGTTTTTCCACGAAAAACCTTAAGGGATGGAATTATTTTCTAAGTTCTACGCAAAAAATGTCGTCTACTATGTGTTTTATCGCCACCTTCCTCTCGCAATAAGGGGAAGTTTAGTGCGCTTGATAAGAAATCGGTATATTCTCCTTTTAACGTCAGCTCTCCAGTTAGAGGGTTACCAGAAATCCAATTTACATTCCCCATAATGTGTCATTTAACATTCTCATTTTCAACACTTTTTGTGGATTAACGACTCTTTAACAGAAGAGTACTACCACATACACAAATGAAAGTATTTTACAAATAACACAAAACATAAAAGCAAAAAAAAACTAAGCAGCATTTTTGGTACCTCTTTACTAAAATTTTTGAACAATTTAAAATAAAAATTCTGTTGTTATGTACGCCATTAATTTTGTCACATCGATATCGACAAAAAAGGAAAACACAACTTAGAGCGCATGCCCGCAGTTTTAAATCGATAGACGGGTTCGATGCTGCAGCTGCGTTGCCAACTTGTTGTCAAAGTCGCAATTAGTAGATTTCAATGTTCCATATGCACAGTTACAATTATTATTATTATTAGTAATTACCTAAATATCTTAAAACAAAATTAGGTAAGCTTATATTAAATAAATAAATGTATAGCGAATCGCGAATATTGCTTTAATAATAAATTGGTCAGATTTAAATTAGTGAGCCAGAGTTTACGACAACCCGACACCTGGCGCGGCGGCGTTGGCAACCACGCGCGTCCCGAAAGCGATATTATTGGTGGACCGTCGACAAATTGTGTCTCTTTTTAACTTCCTCACGAGCGTATGTTTGTTTCTCTCTTAGCTTTAATACCTTTTATATAGTTCTTATACACCTATGAGGTCAATTTAAAATACGGCGTGTCCTGAGTAAGCTTGGCTTGATCACCGTTGTATACGGTGGCTTGATTCTTTCTTGGGGAGTTTATTAAGATTATTTTTTGAGTTAGAACATAGCTTTTGGCTTTTACGCAAAAATTACTAAATATATAACAATTAGAAAAGAAAAAGACAAAAAAAATTCTATGTCGTTAGTATTGGAAGAATTATATCTGCTCCTACACAATACTTTAGACATTAATTGCTTACTAAAGAAGAAATGTTTATGAACATTTAAGAAAATCTAAATGTACATGGCAAAAATTGAATTTAATGAAGTAGCAAGAAAAATGAAAATATGGAAATGTAAAAAAATATCATAAAATGATGTGAAAACATTTACTTACCTACACCTCAGTCCTGTTGACAATATATTGTTTCGGCCTTTTTGGCAATTAATGTCTAAAGTATTGTGTAGGGACAGATATAGTTCTTCCAATACTAACGACAGAATTTTTCCTTTTTCTTTTCTAATTGTTATCGTTCAGATTCACTAAGAAGGTTTAAGATTTAGTACTGGATTAAATTAAGATCTTCTAGTTGATCAGTTATGTTTTGACAAGTTTTTGTCCTGTCGTTGTTAATAAGACGTCATTAAAAACTTATAAATTATTCGGATATTTCAGCGATTTGCTTGGTTTACAAATGATTTTCATCTTGGATCGGGTTGCAAGAGTGAATTTAGATCTATTATTGTTGAAAGAGCGTACTGAAATTGCCCTTTTCTTTATAAATTTGCGAAAAACCTCCGAAAAAAATTCATAGTCAAAAATTTAGTTGTCTTATTCTTACAATTGTCAGTTTAAAACTTTTGGTTGTCAAATTAGACCGGACTAGCGTTGGAGAATCTGGCTGTAAATATTTAGTAATTTTTGCGTAAAAGCCAAAAAATATGTTCTAACTGAGATTATTCGCAAAAAATAAAATTTAAACTTAAAGAGATTATTTTTTGATTTTAAAAAATAAAAAAATAAATTATTAGGTATATCATTGAAAATTTTAGGTGGGTCAGTGACCAAATGACCTTATTGACGGGCCGCGCCTGCAATTTTGCTTGTTCACCTCCGAGTTGGAAATAAGCTTCGTTGGAAGAGATAATTTTTTTTGCAAAATTCTGCATTACTTCTAACTTCTTCTAAGATAAAATTAGCTAACGCACGGCGATGCCCGTGGTCTAATAAATAATTAACATGCAAAATATTAAATCTCTAGGTTAAGCGGTAAAAGAAATGGCGCCAAATTTAAATCCCCAAGAACCCATGGGGGCACCCTTAGGCAATAAAGAATACGATTATCAAAGTGTGGATGATTTAAATTTTTTACAATCAATCAATCAATCAATCAATCAATTTTATTTCATGCTGTTTACACTTTTGTGTTTACAATCGTCAACAAGTATTAATAAATAACAAACATTGAATATAATACACTACAGTAGAGTACAAAGAATTGTAAAATTATAAAAATACAGTTCACTTATCAAAGCGTTCCACTTACACCTTTGAAAAATCGGGTGATACGTACATATGTATATATTTCCGATTTTTTTACGTCTTTTTTGTCAAAGCAAATTCTTCCTTTCGCTTTTTGCTATTTCTATATTCGCCAGTGAATATATTGTATTTTCACCACCTTTTGGCCCTAGGGACATTTATGTTTGTCGGGTTTTGCATTTTCTTTAGTTTTTATGTTAAAACTAATGTCATGCCTCAAGGAATATAAAAAATACACGTCAGCAAATTTTTTCGATGAAAATATTTCAATAATTTCATTATGTATGAATCGAATGTCATCTACTTTACGTATTGATAAATTTACTCATACTAGAGTTTAACAAATGGGGGTAATTCCAGAGACGGCTTCTAACCTAGTTTGAACATAAAATACAAATATTTATTTACCCACATTGTGTTATTTGAAAGTGCGAGATACGAAAATATCATACAGGGTGTCTGAAAAGTCTTAGCATGGGCAAATATCTTTACTATTAATAAAGATAGCAACACCAAATTTTAGTTGTACCTTATTGGTTAGTAAATCTACTTTTTTACGTAATTTGACTCTTTCAACCCCCTTGGGGGGTTACGCTAGCGAGTTGAGGTCCAAAATTTTGGATGGAAACCTATGCCGTGTGGCCTCTTCGTTTAAAAGTCTTCAAAAAAGAAACATTGTTTTAGTATTTTAGTATTTATTTATTATTGTAATTCATTTTTAAATGGCAAGCCTATAAAAATTATAACTCGTAAATCGTATAATCGGGCGGGGCACAAGTCGACCATTAGTTGGCCACTTGTGCCAAACAGTACAAGTCGGCGCTGCTATTTTTTGTTTTGTAGGGCACTTTTTTCTAACTTTTTTCCAACTTTACTTCTTCATTTGTCGTTTTTATATGTTTTGTTTTTTGACATCTGCGCAGTAGACCAAAATGCGTACCACGCGCAAACCGAGCGTGCTAGACATGCGCACGGAATTTCAGGAGTTGGACTTTGGTGTCTACATTTGAACCCATTCATTTTTCAGAATATATCTCCAGTAGTTAAGGTACCACTACGTATTTAACTTTATAACTTTGTTCCCAAGTTTTTTTCGACTTTATTTTTCATTTTTTGCCATGTGCGCAGTAGACCAAAATGCGTACCATGCGCAAACCGAGCCCATTCACTTTTAAGAATATATCTCCAGTAGTTAAGGTACCACTGCGAATTTAGACAACAAAGTACATCCCCTGAAATTTCGTGCGAATGTCTAGCCCTCTTGGTTTGCGCGTGGTACGCATTTTGATCAATGGTAAAACTTTTTCCCCAAGTTTTTTTCGACTGTATTTTTCGTTATTTGCCACCGCGCAGATAGCAAAAAAATAAAAATAAAATCGAAAAAACTTGGGAAAAACGTTATAAAGTTAAATACGCAGTGGTACCTTAACTACTGGAGATAGATTCTTAAAAGTGAATGGGTTCAAATGTAGACACCAAAGTCCATCTCCTGAAATTCCGTGCGCATGTCTAGCACGCTCGGTTTGCGCGTGGTACGCATTTTGGTCTACTGCGCAGATGTCAAAAAACAAAACATATAACAACGACAAATGAAGAAGTAAAGTTGGAGAAAAGTTAGAAAAAAGTGCCCCACAAAACAAAAAATAGCAGCGCCGACTTGTGCTGTATGGCACAAGAGGTCGACTAATGGTCGACTTTTGCCCCGACCGATTATACGATTTACGAGTTATAATTTTTCTAGGCTTGCCATTTAAAAATGAATTACAATAATAAATAAATACTAAAATACTAAAACAATGTTTCGTTTTTGAAGATTTTTAAACGAAGAGGCCACACGGCATAGGTTTGCATTCAAAATTTTCGACCTCAACTCCCTAGCGTAACCCCCCAAGGGGGTTGAAAAAGTCAAATTACATAAAAACGTAGATTTATCAACCAATAAGGTACAACTAAAATTTGATGTCGCTATCTTTATTAATAGTAAAGATATTTGCCCATGCTAAGACTTTTCAGACACCCTGTATGATATTTTCGTATCTCGCACTTTCAAATAACACAATGTGGGTAAACAAATATTTGTATTTTATTTTCAAATCGAATCCTAATTTTATTTCCAACTAGGTTAGAAGCCGTCTCTGGAATTACCCCCATTTGTCAAACTTTAATAATGACCCAGTTTTAATAAAAAAAAAACTCTCTTCTTTTGCTCACCGATATGCTTCGGGTGATCTCTTTCTCGCATATAGACATTTATCGCTCTTTCTTAGAGGAACAACCATCTGGTCATGGATGTAACTAGAGGTCTTGGGGAAATATTAATTCTGCTATTCATAATCGAAATAAATAAATTAGGTGGAGTGAGCTAAATAAAACGAAAAAATACCCTATTCTATATTCATATATTAATTATGAGCACAATGATCTTCGGGAAGATCTAGCCCCGCAAAACTTCTTGAGGAAGTCGGTCCTCATGAAAAGACACTGGCAGCACTTGAGGGAATATTTATTCCCGCCGAAACTTTGGGGAAATTCGGCCACTCCAAACAAAAAAAACATCTTTTGGGGACCATTTTGGCCCACTTCGGGAAAAATTCTGGTCCCCTTCGGGAAAAAACCTCCTTAAAGCAATTTTAGATGTTAAGCCTGACGAGACAAATTTCAGAAAAGGACTGCGTAAAGCACGCTGGGCGTTCAGAGCCATATAGATGTTGATGACTTTTTGGCGTCACATCGGTCATGGCATTAGATCTCTACACTAGGCAGGTAAATTTCATCACAAGGATTCAAGCATCGGTCTCAGGCCTAATCTAACATGTGACATAAAATGTCATTCCTGAGCCCGTTGACGGCCAGATCGAAAGTGACACGGCTAAACTCCAAAATGGCCGATGAACCTGATGTCGATTTCCGGTCATGCTCGCAAAAGGATCACACAGAATCTAAGCCGTTTAGGGAACAGAAACACCCACTTTCAATGGAAGGTCATAACGGTAATTACCCAGATGGACCAAAGGTGGCGCTACTTCATACTGGCAAGACCTGCTAACTTCCATCCAATCGTAAAATCGCGACAACTCGCGATCGGCAGCAACGATCACAAACACACGGCATCAAAAATGTGCTCCGGAACGACTCGCACACTCCAAGCGCCATGGCAGTCTGTTCTACTCCAATCGTCAAAGCGAACTATCAAACTCTATCAAAACTGACATATGTAACTTGACTGACGGTTCCCAAGGTTACGAAGTGTTAGAAAAATAAAAAGTAAACAATATATTTCCGGAAAGAAAAAGGTAGGTAAAACCAGTCAATTACCGATAATTAAATTAAGTTCAATTTTCCGTCTAGTGAGAACTTGGAGCAAAGCACCACAATGAAGGAATTCAGTGCCAAGAAAAAAATATTAAATCAAATTATGGACCCCTACACTACAAGCTGCTAAAGCCAGGGAATAAGGAGACTTAGACGAGACAAAAACGATCAATTAAATTAAAACTCCTAGGACCTAATCTGAAGACAAGACAAAAAACCTTAAACAAACGTAGTTTAACGAAGGTAGAAATTAAATAGGCCCTTTTTAACAAGATTAATTAGCAAAAATAGGCAGACTACTGTGACAAAATTGAACTGTCACAAGCTTTATCCATAAACTGTGTAGAAAAATGGATTCTTTTCATATGGAACTGTCTTTTTACCAGTTTGCTTGGTGGAATACAGACGACTCCAAGAGCCGAAGCGACGGCGCGCCAAGTCGGATGTTTGGCGTTCTCTCTCTCCTCTTTCTTTGTTGTACAAACGCATAATGTATGAAACAAAATAAAATACTAGTTGTGAATAAATAGTGTCGTCTCCTCTTGCTGCAGGTCCAGGGTTGCAAAGGTATTTTGTTCTTTCTCTAAGATTCAATCCTTTAAGACCCATACCACAGACCCTCCCGGTATATTTTTTTAAGTCTGCCTGTCCCAGACAAAAAAATGTGATGTATAAACAAAAAACTACACATATTTCTTTGTACAGTGGCATTTTTTGCTGTTAAAACTCAAAAATAGGTTAAAATAAGGGAGTTATATTCTAATTACTAACTTTACAAATGATAAAATAATGTTTCAACATTTTGCTTAAATTAATGAACTATTACATTCGTTTATTCTATTAAGTATTTCATTACTTTTCAAACAAAATGTAAAGCCTGTTTAAACAAGGCGTCCCCGATGGCAATAAGCTTGCATAGTGGGTTTTGCATGGCTTAGCGTATAAAAATAAAAGAATCTAAAGACGCTTTTCCGCAACAAGAACCAGGAAATAAGTAAAAATAATATGTTGGCTCCGGAGGAACTTAGAAGCAAAATTAAAAACAATGTTTCACCTATACAGGGTGTCTAAAATAGGTGATACCACTATTGCTATCTCCGAAATTGTAAAAGATACGAGGTCGGTTAACTTAGGAAAATGTGCCATTTCTAGTCCCTATTCATACTCCGTTTACGGAGTTGCCAAATTATCTATAGTTTCTTAGCTACAGGGGATTTTTTAAGAATAGTCAAGACTTTAATTCTTAAATATCTCGAAAACTATTATAGTTAGAAAAAAGTTGTTTTTACAAAAATCACACGATTTTTTACGTTCCCTAAAGTACCGTTATTGTTTTGTTTATACCATTTGTTTTTACTGAGTTACTGATACTAATTTGTTTTTTTCAAATACGGACCTGGATTTTTTGCTGCATTTTTTGAAAGAAGACTTCATACCCTTTACAACTCTGTATCACTTGATTATGTTTTTCGACGTTTTGGTGAAGAATAGTATCATCATCAGGATATTCTACCAGTACGGACCTGGCATTTTTCAAGTTAATGCGCCATTTCACGACCTATTGTGGAGACAATTAGGTCAGAATCAGTAACTATGGATTCAATTGTTTTAACTGGTAAATTTTAATTATAATCATGATTACTAACCAGGACCCTCAAGTTTGTAAAATAGGTCCAACGCCTGAAAAAAGGATAAGCTTAGTTTTAATTATAACAAATCCTAATAATTAATTCTTAGAGGCGTGATTGGCTTCGTGTGGTCAGTCTAATCGCGTCCATCAACCTGTTCGTCCGCCCGTCCATATGTTATAATAATATAATTCAACGCAACGTCGAAAAATAAAGCAGAAAACGGATTTTAGATTCGAATTCCTTATAATCCGAACCCAGTAAATATGACAATGGTTTTATGCTAAAACATATTTAAAGGTCTTTAATTTGAGATAATATGGTTTGTTTTCAATGCCATTAAATAGTAATTCAACTGTACCAGCAGAATGAGTTGCAGCAGAAATGAAACCATTAGGTAAAATAGGATTATTTATTATTATCTTTTGAACTGAAAGGTGATTTTTGGATACGAAAATATTAAAAACGTAAATAATGAAGACGTATCATCAAGGGTGCCTTTTACAATATGTAGTAAACTTAACCACTAGTTAGGTGCTGTTAATAAAGGCCGCTAATTATATCTGATTTGAGTCTGCTAAACTTTTGCTTTCAATAACTCATTGGCTTAAGTGCAATTTGACAAACTTTAATGACCGAAGGGTTCTGGTTAGTAATCATGAACATAGTTTAAAATTAATCAGTTGAATAATTTAAACCATAGCGACAGGTTGTGAAATTGTGCCTTAACATGGAAAATTCCAGGCCCGTATCGAGAAAAAATCCTGATGATGTTGTTATTCCTGATCAAAACGTCGAAAACCATAATCAAGTGATACATAGTTGTAAAGGGTATGAAGTATTCTTTCAAAAAATGCAGCAAACAATCCAGGTCCGTATTCGAAAAAAACAAGTTAGTATCAGTAACTCAGGTATAAACAAAACAATAAAGTTGCTTTAGAGAAGGTAAAAATTTTGTGATTTTTGTAAAAACAATTTTTTTCTAACTATAATAATTTTCGAGATATTTAAGAATTAAATTTGTGACTATTTTTAAAAAAATCCCCTGTAGATAAGAAACTATAGAGAATTTGGCAACTCCGTAAACGGAATATGAATAGGGACTAGAAATGGCACATTGTCTCTAATTTAACCGACCTCGTGCAATAGTGGTATCACCTATTTTAGACACCCTGTATAGATGCCTGGGAAGAAAGTGCTTGAAACAAGGTTGGATGTGACAGAAGTAAAAATATTAAAATGTATGTGTGGAGTACCAGGGAGAGACAAGGTAGTACAAGGTCGAGTGAAAATTTGAAGTATTTTGGTGGTTTACGGTGTCCAATAGATCTGATGGGGTGAAACGGATGCCGGATTCCGATTCAGCGACCTCGAAAACATATAGACATGGGGACCTAGTTCAGTGGACATACATTTTTTTTTCGTGGGGCTGTGTTATTTAAAAAATCATATTTTTTTTTAAATTCTCGCTTATCAGGTAACAGAAATTCAAAAGTAAATAGTGGCTTATGTTCCTTTTTTATGCCCTTCTCCGCGAGATACCACAATACATGCATTTACATTCGAAAAAAAAAGGTGGGTTAGTTTCCATCCCTGGATGAAGGGTAAACTTCACGGAAATGCATAAAAACCGTTGGATCAAAAAAGGTACCCGCATTTTTGGATTTTTTGAAGGAATGGATGGACTCTTTGTTATCCAATTTATTCCAGTTGAAAAATTCACCCATATATACTATTTTCCGTGTTTAAATCAGCAAAATATATTATATTCTTGATTGTGTTACGAAACTATTATACTCATGCGGGAAATGCTATTTTCAACACTTGGTGTTTGGCCAGTAGTTTCGTTTGTCAGACTAGCGCAAAATTATAAAAAAGTTGCATAATACATTATTTTTCCTGTATTACTGATTATATCCCATACTACACAATGTTTTTTATTATGTTAACAACACAAGAAAACACTGTTTTAAGTGCTGCACACGGATCTCTGAATATACAAATTTAGGAACAGACAAAAGCAGAACGATACCTAATATTCTCTAACCCGTGGGGCAAGGCAAACACTTTCCCGACCAAACAAAAAAGGAAAAGAAAAAAGGGCTGAAAGGAGAGAATGTCAAATGAGATACTTCTGATCGTTACCCGGGTGAAAAGGGCAAAAAATAAATTTAAAGAATATATGTCCCAAACGTGATATGGAAGAGAATCGACAATTTTTACTACGAGTATAAGGATTAAATAAATTTTTATTGTTTTAACAAAAAACAGCACATGCCGGTTCTCGAGTTATTATTGGATTGGTAATATCGTGTTGCGGAGGTGTAATACAATAGGCAATATTCATAATAATCCAAATAAATCTGAAATATTGTTTTCTGTATTCTCTACCTATATTAAGATTTATGGCTGTTGTTTATCCATTTATTTCGGTTTTTATCGAAAAAAAAAAAGATTTAGAATGTTCATATAAAATTCGAAACTTGCTAAACGTAATCCTACCTAACCCAGGGTCAGGCGAACCAGGCGACTGCCTGGGGCGCCAACATTTAGGGGCGCCAAAACCACTCAAAAATAAAGTATCTAAAAAAACTTAAAAATGATGTCATGTAAAAAGCGACATGGCGCAATATTATTAGGTATTAGAATTAAAGATCTAGTATTTAGCTAGTAACGTAAGTAGCTAGTAAATAGCTAGTATTTTTGTTTAAAGCCCTATAACAATAATAGACAAGTTTCTGAACATTTTTGTCTTAAGACCCGCACGGAGGAAGATCTAACAGGCTTTTTTTAACAAATAAAAAGAGTCAGACTTAAAACAATGCATTATTAACAGACTTCACGAGAAGGTTATCAATTCAAAAGTAAAAAAACTCTTGAAATCTTCAATTTTTGCGTGTGTATTTCGGAATGGCAGCACCGATTTTATAATAGTTTTTCTCCGTTGTGTTATGCATGCCAGTCCGGTGGTCCTGTTGGTATCTGACTTTAAAAAAATAATAAAGGGACGGGGGCGAGAGGGTATTTTAACTTGCCACACTTAAGCAATACTAACAAAACAGTAGGAATAGCCAATAATGAAAAAAGGTTCCAAGAACTAAGTACAATTCTTAAAAGAATCGACGGTATTTTCTACCATCAGCACTATTGAAAAACTGAACACTAAAAATTTATTTATTTATTAAAAAAGACAACGCTTAATTTAAATAAACATGACACATGACATTGCCAAGAAAGCACAGGCATTACGCAAGCCAAAACACTTTATAGTGTGATTTTGCAACTAGAAATAAATATAAAATAACCAATAAACGATAAAATTTAAAATGGTGTTTCTATCCACATGATTTAAGTATAAAAAAACCAAAATTCAAAAAAAATTCAAATCTTTGGTAGGCTTATAAATTCATTTAGCAAATGAGGCAAAAACTCTGATTAAAATACCATTCCAAATTTCATCTGTTCTGGATTAGCGTATCTACAATTTCTTCTTACAAAATCTCCCTAATAGCGCCCTTTAAGGCAGTTAGGAGATCGGTCGATCAGGTGATTTGAACATTTATTAAAGCAGTAAAAAAGAGACGGACTACAGGGGCATAAAAGCAAGAGCGAGATAAGAAGATGTATTTTGTAGTTGTCAAAAACCACATGTGGAAGAATGTCTTTGATGTCGGTAATTTTTTACAATTTAGTGTTATACTAACTTATAATACTGACGAAACTCGTTTTTTATGCGAATAATAATACGGAAGGCAGTAGGTACGTAGGTTAGTGATTTTTTTAAGAATAATGCATTCCTGGCAATAGTAAATTATTAATAGTTTATTGTTGGACAATTGTAGCGTAATTTACTGATTTTCTTAGTAAAACAAATTTAAAACACATTTCTTTCAAAAATAAAATTTTGGCAACATCGCATGTGCGGGCGCGCGTATGGCCAGATTTATTGGTGTTTGCTTGGGTATAAGTTTTTTAGCTGTTCGATTAATTGAACCAAAAAAAAGTACATTCCAATATATGCAGTGAAATTCATAACACCCTGCATATTAACTGTTATGTGCTAATAAGCTCCAAATAAGTTTTTTTTTCATTTATCTTACGCTATAATTTGACAGTGGTAAATCATAACCTCAACAATTGTGTCCAGTCTTTCGATAGGATTTATTACACCAAAAATAAATATACCGCAGAACATTGTTACGGACTTCGTAGAAGTTTATTTTTAGATTTTAGGTTTATTTTATATTAGTTTATAATTTTAAAATACTGGTTAATTTTCACATGATACGCCTATGAAAGATGATCTTTACAGAGTATTCGATTCTGGTATTTTCTTCATGGAACGCCCATGATAGGATGCCTAGAATTTACCACGTTTTCTATTATCTTCTTTTATTGTATCCTGAAATGTTTCACAATCCTCCAGAACCAACAAAAGGGTTGTCGGTTTTTAGTTTGACCTTAGATACGCGATAGTTTGTTGTCAGTAAAGTGATTTTTTGACTTTGAGTGTAAGAAAGAAGGTTATTGTCAGAGGTGAATAAAGTTTAGAAAACCGGAAGTTTGTGTAGTATTTCGGTCGTCCGGTATAATAGTAGGTGTTAGAAGTGTGGGAGTTGAACAGAATCCAGAAGTGAAGTAAATAGCGTATGCCAGTGGAAACAAGAAGTCAAAAAGCCAATATGGAACAACAGTTTAAAGCTATTGTGAACGATGCTGGAGACCAGAATAAAACAAGAACTTAAAGATAACCAAGAAAGTATGAAAGGAGAATTTAAGAATAGCCAAGAAATTATGAAACAAGAGCTTAAAGATAACCAAGATAGCTCAGATTACTCAGTGGCGGAGATACATACAAGAAACAGGTGTATCAATGGGACCCTCAATTTCTTTCAGTTTGAGGACTTCAGGGTATCAAAGAATAACTTTTGATATTATTCTTGAGCTAGATAAAGAGAGTATCCAAATGTTTAGCATACTGAACATTTTTATGTGTACAAAAATCTTTAGTATTAAATTTCTTTCCGTTCATAATATATTCATAACATTTTAAAACATGACAGACTTTTTACCTTTTTTAAATTTATTTCTTCTGTGACTTTATTAAATTTACTTTTAGCTGGTGTTTTTTCTTTGACTCGAAAATAAGTTACAAATTTTACATATGGAGCAAATTCAATTTATTTTTATATACCTACGTTTCTGTATTTGCTGAGTGACATGTATTTTTGTATTCGTATTTCAGTTGATATAAAATGAAAATTGCTTATAAGAGGAAAAGGATACGATGGTATTAAATGTCAAAGAAAAACAAACTTTTTATATTTTTGTAAATATGTCAGTTAGTTAATTGTAAATTTATTTACACAGTCGCCGTTCAATCAATTATGCCTCTCCCGGCCTAGAAAAGAATCTCATAGACAGGGGGAGGGGGCACTGGTAATAGCAAATTGCATGTTAAAAATAATAAAACGATAGTACTCTTCACTCCAATATTAATTTTTCCAGACAAGTCTCGAATCAAGAGCTGGATAATGGACGCAGATCTATCCCAAGATCTTCAATTAATTCTAGACTGGGGTGCCAAAAACCTTGTTAAGTTCAACGCCTCCAAAACTCAGCCTTGCTCCCTGTCGCGCAAAAAATTCGGCAACATTTACCCCATCCACATGACTGGCCAAGAATCGTATTTTACTAGTGATCGTAAGTAATTGGCCTACCATATAAAACGCCAAAGTATTTTAAAATAAAATTTTCTAATAAAACCTCCTTTAAAACTTACACATTTAGCAGAGCGTTCATACAGAAATTTTAAGCCCTTTAAAAAGATCCTTGTCTTGGTCTGCAAACAGCTCCTTAACGGCACATATGGCTTCGTTATTTGTCGAAAATCTTTTACCTTTCAAATGTTTTTTGAGTTTTGGGAACAAATAATTGTTTGACGGTGCTAAATCCGGAGAACAGGGCGGGCAGTCAACCAATTCAAACCCAATTTCATCAATTTCTCGCAGTGCAGTAAATGACCAGTGAACAGAAGCGTTGTCGTGCAAAAAGAGCACAATTTTGGCAAGTTTTCCGCTGCGTTTTCCCGCTATTTTATTACGTAATTTAGTTAGTAACTAATTACAATATGCTCCCGTAATATATATATATATATATATATATATATATATATATATATATATATATATATATATATATATATATATATATATGTAAATAAACGAATAAGCAAGAAGGAGAAAGCAGTCGTTTTATTGGTGTTGGCCAAAGACTTTTCGGAAAATTGTAAATTGTAAATGGTGTAAAACTCCATTTATCCCAGAAACGTTAGGTAAGTTTTAACTCAGGTTAGTTTAATCGCCATTTTGGTCTTTTAATATACATATTTCAGATAAAGAGAGAGTTATTTTAATTTGATTATTTTGGGAACGGTGTTGGTACAAAATTTATCTTCATTTACGTCAAAGGTGGTATCAGTTTGTAAGCAATCGTAATTAATTGGGCATACCTAATACCCTGTTAATATGCCTATTGATACGAGATGCAGGCTTACGTGTTATATATTGATTTATTTAAAATAAACCCACCCAATGCCTTCGAACGTGACGGAGACTCCATAAAGAAGATATATCGTTAGCAACGCATTTTGTATCTCAGACAACAGATAAAAGACATTGCAATATCAATATATGTTTTATTTTACAGGAAATTTCCTTATCCTCGGAATTGATATGAGCACAATATTGCTTTATTACGTCAGAAGGGGTGTTTCGCTTGTCTATTTGTTTTTTTTAACTTGGGCAGCCCACAGGCATCAAGAAAAGAGAAATTATTAATACGAGACTTAAAGATTTGGAGATAAGTGGGGGTGGCGGCCAGGCGCGGCCCGTGAGCTTTTTACAGGTGGGTCCAAATTTTGTGGGCAACTAGTGATATCAACGCAACAAGCAAAATGCAGGCGAATGTACTGCAGTATTAAATTAAATGTTTATGGCGGTTGCTGTTATTCATTTATTTTGGTTTTTATTAACAAAAAAAAAGGATTTAAAACTGCAAATTTTCGTGCGAATTTCGAAACTTGTAAAACGTGATCCCATTGGCTGTGTCGTCAAAACTGAACTTATGACTCATCATGAGTACATGGCGAATTCCAGTGTTGTAGAGTCATCAACAACTCAATAAAAATGGTATTTAATGCGAAACTGATCCAATGAAATATCCCTGCACTTAAAGTAGAAGGTTCCTAAAATCTTATTCATGTATACTTCAAGCCGAAATCGGTTCAGGAACCCTTCAATTTTGGAACAAAAATTGGCATTTCTGCGAAATTTTGACATATCATCTTAATAATTTCGAATAAATAAACCGCAATTCTTTATTTCCATGGCAATCTTCGAAAATTCAAAATTTCTCAAATTTTAGATGTCCTCAATGAAAATAAACCTATTTATTTATAACTTTACCGAAAAAATAAGCGATTTAAAATAGTTAGATGTAGATAATTAGCGGATAAAATAAATCCAAAAAGAATCACTAAATAGGGTAAATAGTGTGGAATAATGTCTGTTAAAAATAGGATTTGTCGAAAAAAATCAAACAAATCCGAATTTTACCCCTTAAATACGCTCCTGGATGACCCATTCGGTATTCATTTTACAGTGTGATTATCCCTTTATAAGATAGTGTTAAAAATTGGGGAAAAAATAGATAGGAAAAAATACAGAGTGATTCAAATGTACCGATGTCGAGGCAAAAAAAGTAAAAAAATCTAAATTTAATCGGCGATTGCTCCCTTCCTATAAGTGAACGAAGAAACTAAAAAATATGGATAACACATACTTTGACGAGCTCTTTCGATGACGTATATGAGATTTTAATTTGAACCATTTTGGCCCCACAAAAAAATAAAAACCCTGAAATATTTGAGTCAAAAATCTAAATTTTCAGTTTTTTCCAAATATTTCCATTTTCCAGTGATTTTAGGTTTAGGTAAATGTATTGCAAAAAAAGTATTTGAGATTTTAAAGTTTCAATTATGAATCCGTTTTTCGATCTAACGTTTGTTTTCGAGTTATTATAGGTACCAAAGAGGGGTCTGGAAATGGCATTTTTCGACCTAAAAAAATTCAAAAGAATTACTTGCCATTTTCTGATCCCCACCAGTATCAGCTCCGGGTCCCCTACAATCTCCGAAAATTTACATCGATTTAATTCACATTTGCGACCTGTACCCGATTTCAACGGAAATCGCGGAAATTTCGACTTTGGCGTTTAATAGCTCCGAAACGAAACATCCTGTATAACTTAATTTTTTCCGAAGCTAGTAGAACTATTCCTCTATCAACCCAAAAAATTCGATTTCTCTCCCTCTGACTGTTTCCGAGCAAATCAAACCTGTTCGGCTTTCAGTTAAGCTTTACGTTAACATGTAGATTTTTGCTAATCTCCTGACGTCACTTTTCACTAAGGACAAATGGCTGCTTTTTAAATTGTAATAAATTATACCGAAAAGTAAACATTTTTTGTAGCTAAATTATCCTAGTAATTTTCTTCAAAATATTTTTTTGGGTTTGTAATGACTTCCTTAAACGATTTATGTAATAAAAAAATATGTGTATATTCGTTATTGTGTATAAAATTTCTTATAAGCTACATGTAAGCTAACCCTTAAACTGGAATATATACATTTTTCCTGAATTTTGTTCTTTAAAATGGTTTAAGCTTCGTTAATCCTATCTCGAGAAATGCATCTCGGGAAACAAAGACTTTGTATCATTACTTCGACGAGATAAATTGCCGTTGATGATTGCAAGATAGATAGAGCAGAACATTATTGGGTTTCATTGTCTTTGTAACGACGGTTCAGTATTATAATTAATTGAACAATTCCGTTTGATTACTCCTGAACTTGTATACAGGGTTGAGTTCCACCTAACCTTGTCTGTGAGACAATAGATGTAATAAATTTACGAGGCAAACCCTGTTCATTGCGATTATGCAGCACTGATCGACAAACTATCTTCTGCCTCCCAAACTATGTATCTGGAACGGTAGCTTTCTCTCTATAATAGGCGCATACTTGTCGTGATGGATGGTCAGTCATCTAACTTCGATCGTATCAATGCTGGCGTACCCCAGGGTTTAGTCTGGCACCAACCCTATTTCTTCTTCACAATAACGACCTGCTCTCTTTAATTACCAATCTCACCCATAGCTACGCTGACTATAGTGCTCTTTGCTTCAACATTCATTTTTCCAGACCGGTGTCAAAACAAGAGCTGGACAATAGACGCAGATCTATGCACCTTGCCTTGTCCCAAGATCTTCAATTAATCCTAGACTGGAGTGTCACAAACCCTGTTTGGTTTAATGTTCAGTGCCTCTAAAACACAGTCCTGCTCCCGGTCACGCAACAAATCCGGCATCCACATAAGAGGCAAATCCCTACAAAACAAAAACGTTCGATCTTGCTGTCATCGCTTTCGAACATGATCGCAGCTACCACAAATACATTACTTTAATAGCCACAGCAGCCAGAAGTTTGGTTTTCTTTCTCGAGCCAGAAAATACTTCTCCCCTTCCAACTTACGCACTCTATATTGCTCAAATAAGACCTTACCTAGATTACTGTTCCCACATCTGGGGAGCGGCACCACTTTTGGCACTTAACATCCTTGATTCTATCCAAAAGAGAGCCATTCGACTTATCACAAAAGAACTGCCCTCTCTCGCTCATCGCCGCGTTGATGGGGATTTGTCTCTTTTCTACCGATACTTCCACGGATTTTGCTCTGAAGAACTACCCGCTCTAATTCCTCCCTGGACTGTTCCTAACAGAACAATAACAACACTTCTCTCGATCAGGGGCACCAGGTTGTTCAGTCACCAAAATTTATTAGCAGCTTTTGGCGGCAATAACTCTTTATTGTCCATAGTAAGTCTTTAGCTTCGCCAAATCAAACGTGGTATATGTAGGTTAGAAGATGAGTCGTGACCAGGACGACCTGCTGAAGCAGCATGTGCTAAAATCATTATTGCCACAGAAAAGCTGATCAGGTAAAATCGAAATATAAATCATAGGTAAATTTACAAAGAGTTAGGCATTGGATCATTTGCAGTAGATACCATATTACATAAACAAGTGGGTGTGAAAAACTTTGCGAATCACTGGATCCCACATTTGTTAAGCGATGAACAAAAACGAGCACTAGTAGACTGGTGCAGATTTATGACAGTTAAATTCGATGCAGGCTCCTTAAAACAAGTATTTAGTATACTATACGTTACGAATGATCTCGCGACATTGTTGACAAGTCATATGTCATTGATGTCAGATCTGTCTAATTCTGGTTTGATTCACTTTGTAAAGGTTGGCGGAAATTTTAAATACTTTCGAACGTATGTTGCAGGAGCCAAAAGTATACTATCCAAAGATGATTTAATAAAACGCTACTCAGAAACGAACAGCAAAACACGTTAAAGATAGCAATATCAGAAGGTAAACAAATGGAATTTTAAAGCTGGGGGAATTTTAAAGTTATTATATCATGTGATCAATGTCACTCGGCCTTCTGTCTTCTGTCATCTTTCAAAAAACGAGCTGATACACTATATACATTATGTCATTACGGGTCTCGAATCTTGGATATACAGTGTATAACAAAGATATGGAAACCTTGAAATGTCTTGCTAATCGTTCATACGATTTTTATGAAATTTTGCACACTATCAAACCCAAGCAAACTGGGTAAAACTTTCAGAGCCTTATCACCATCTGCTGCACTTTTAGGTCGGCCAGAGCGTACAGCGTTTTTTACGTTTTCAGTTTGACAATTTATTAAGACTTTACTTACAGTAGATTTCTGTCAGGATATTTGTCATTTAAAATATAACAAACTTCTTGTTGCGTTCGCTTTCTGTCCCAGTATTATTAAAATTTCAATTCTTTGGGTTTCTGTTAAATGATCCATTTTTTATAAATAACCGAAACTGTCAATGTCAGACATTTCTGGTAAACTTTCGTGTACAGGTATTTTAAGGTAAAATACAATAAAATAACCATTTTTGACCACCATTTTCTTACTGGTAACTTTAGAATAAACTGTTCCCAAGTATTCAGAATTTTAAACTGAATTCGAAAATCGAATAAAATATAGAGCGTTCAATTAAAAAAAAAAAGTTCCTGTCGATTTCAGGAAAATGGATCGGGCGTAATTTCGTACCTAGGAGTACAAAAGTTCATAACAAATCGGATGAACGGTTTGCAAGATATTTCGAGGTTTCTATGTTTGTTACACACTGTATAATTATGAGCTCGAAACAAAACAAAAATCTTCTGGTTTGCGTCACGTTTGCTTAGGTGCATCACGATAATGCAACGCTACATACGGCCGCGAAAACTTTAAATTATATTAACTAAGACTGGTCATCCATTCTCTTTACAGTACCGACCTAGAACCTAATCGTTTTGTCTTGTTTCTGACGAGAAAAAAAATTGTGTAATAAGAGATGTCCTGATGCTCATGCGGCAGTTGGTTGTTAGTTTTAGGCCCATAATTCTAAGAACATACCGGTTTTTTGAATGTTAGTGAATCGCCTTGACAGTCTACATTTCATTTTAAATTCTATTTTTAAACAAAAATACTAAATTACACTTCTATCGTGCAAGCAATCCTTTTTCCAAGTCGACTATTCCCTACAGCTATAATTTCCTCGCGCTTTGTCCTATGAAGCGTTTAAAGTTGCGTTTAAAGCTCAGTTTAAGGAGTGGCATGCTAGACACATGGTGTGGTTAGTGGGCACTATCAGTTTCAGCTGCTATTGGCGAAATGAGATCCGGGCAAGATAGAAAGCTATCTTGTTTCATTACTTTTTCATCGTAACCTTATGCTTTATATTTTATATTTGATACGAAAAGGGGTCTGGCTAAAGTAGCATTTTAATAATGACTATGCATATACAAATAAACCTAAATTTTTTTGTTTTCTTTATGTAACTTAAACATTTTATGACGGTTGTTTTTATCCATTTATTTTGGATTTTATTAACAAAAATAAAAAATTTCTATTACAAATTTTAGTACAATTTTTTTGTAAAACGCGACGCTATTGATTGTGACATGTCACATTACGTGTTAATAAAAGTGTTATTATTGCTGTTGTACTGTCGATTCATTGATTATTTCCCGAAGATTGGGAGCTTTCATAAAGTGACCATTCGTCCCGCATTTATCCAATATATAATTTTTTGAGTAATTTTCTATATAAAATTAATAGAATCTCTCTAATATTTTTGATGAGTTTTAATATAATATAATAAACATAGGTACGAGTACGTTATTATTATTTTTAGTTTATTATCAAAACATTACACATTGTATATATATCATCATCATCATCATTTCCAGCTGTTTCAACCATTTCCAATTATGGTGTAGCCTCCCTTACATATTCATTTGTCATTTCGGCCCATTGTTGTCTATTGTTGGCTATTCGTATGCTATGCTATGCTATGTATATATATATATATATATATATATATATATATATATATATATATATATATATATATATATATATATATATATATATATATACAGTGACCGGCAAAAAGTTCGCAACATATGGGAAAAATTTTTATTAGGAGAGTATCGGAAAAACTTTCCCAGGGGATCGGTTCTGCATGTCCGATAACCTAAAAATCGATTTTGACATACGTCACGTGACCACTGGTATAGCGTCAAATTAAAAAAAAAATTGTTAATTTACAAAAAGTGAGGTTAGTTGACGAGATATCAAAAAAAGTTATTTGAAAAAATTGCTTAGAATTAAATTCTAGGTCCTTGTGCAAAATTTTAAGATTTTATTTAAAAAAATTGGAAAACTCAATTTTTTTTAAATATTTTTTTATCGATTTACAAATTTCCGGTTTTTTTCATTTAGATAGCTTGGCTAATGTAAAGCCCATGTATCTGGATGAAAATAAACGAATGTAGTAGTTTTTTCTACAATTGACAGGACAAAATTAAAAAAAACAGGGTTTCGCCGGACGCTAGCTGTTGCAATGATTTGTATCTAGCAGCAGTGTCAAAATTTTAGAGACATTTCAATGAGATTACATTGAGAAAACCTTAATCGTCTTAAATATATCTGAAGTTCGACTTTTTGTAAAGTTAAGGGGATTAAAATAGATAATAAACAAAAAATTACCTGTTTATTTAATCGAAATTTTATAAACGAAAACCAATGTAAGAAAAACTTAAAAGTAGTCAAATTCTGTACTAACAACACAAAAAATCATTGTTTTTCCTTGGGTGCACAAAATTTAAAACTCAGTATGACCACCATTTCTCTCCATACATACTGTTGTTCTCGAGCGCAACTCTCGATTAACATTTCGGAGCATTTTACGATTTATTTGCAATACACAATTTATAATGACATTCTCTAAATTTTGTATATTCCTAAAGGGTCGATGCTTGTACACAGGGTTCTTTAGGTATCCCCACATAAAAAAATCTAACGGAGTCAGATCTACAATTCTACAATTGACAGGACAAAATCGAAAAAATAGGTGTTCGCCGGACGCTCGCTGTTGCAATGATTTGAATCTAATGAAATGACTGTATCAAGATTTTATTAAGATTTTTCGCACATAAATTTAACAACCAGGTCTATTTAGTTGTACTTAAAACTACCAAAGCAGGCTCTGAAATTAAAACAACCAAATAATCTAGTAGGTTAAAAACAACAGAAAAATGTCAAACAAATTACAATTTGTTTGATTTCAACCTATGTCATTGGTTTATGTCTCGCATCTTACTAAGTTTGATATTTTACATAAGTTTATTAATATTTTATTCCTTAAAATGGCACCCACACTACTTCTTCAGGAAAAGATAGAAATTATTTTAATTTCTGGAGATAATTACAAAAGCCATAGAGAAACAGCAGCAATTTTTAATGAGAGGCACCCCGATAAATCCCTCCATTATTCCACAGTATCTCGTCTAGTCAATAAATTTAAAGAAACGGGATCGGTAGAAAATCAGTATAAAGTTTCCCATGAAAAACCGGTAACAGGTGACGAAGGTTCTCTGGATGTGTGTTTGTCGATCACAGAAACACCCCAATTAGCAGTTAGTCAAATATCGGAGATCACTAACATTCACGAAAGATCTGTGCGGAGGATATTAAAAAGAAACAAATTTCATCCGTACAAACCTAAATTTGTACAAGTATTAAAAGATAGGGATTATGACGCCCGCTTCGATTTTTGTGCCTGGTTCCAGGGTATGATTGAGGAAGATTTTAATTTCCCAAAGAACGTTCTTTTCTCGGATGAAGCTACATTTACCTCTAACGGAACCGTCAGTTCACAAAACTGTAGATGGTGGGCCAGCGAAAACCCAGACTTTGTAATTCAGAGTAAAGACCAATATAGTTTTAAGGTTAATGTGTGGTGCGGAATTTTCAACCTCAGAATAGTGGGACCTTTTTTCTTTAGAGACAATTTAAATTCAGAACGATATTTAGAATTTCTACAAACTGAGATATCTGACTTTTTAGACAATTTGTCATTAGCCGAAAGAAGAAATTTATACTTTCAACAAGACGGAGCTAGCATTCATTCCACAAATGAGGTGAAGAGATGGCTGGATCAAGAATTTGGAAACCAGTGGATAGGACGGTTTTCTGAAAATCCGTGACCAGATCTGACTCCGTTAGATTTCTTTATGTGGGGATACCTAAAGAACTCTGTGTACAAACATCGACCCTTTAGGAATATACAAAATTTAGAGAATGTCATTAGAAATTGTGTATTGCAAATAAATCGTAAAATGCTCCGAAATGTTAATCGAGAGTTGCGCTCGAGAACAATAGTATGTATGGAGAGAAATGGTGGTCATACTGAGTTTTAAATTTTGTGCACCCAAGGAAAAACAATGATTTTTTATGTTGTTAGTACAGAATTTGACTACTTTTAAGTTTTTCTTACATTGGTTTTCGTTTATGAAATTTCGATTAAATAAACAGGTAATTTTTTGTTTATTATCTATTTTACTCCCCTTAACTTTACAAAAAGTCGAACTTCAGATATATTTAAGACGATTAAGGTTTTCTCAATGTAATCTCATTGAAATGTCTCTAAAATTTTGACACTGCTGCTAGATACAAATCATTGCAACAGCTAGCGTCCGGCGAAACCCTGTTTTTTTTAATTTTGTCCTGTCAATTGTAGAAAAAACTACTACATTCGTTTATTTTCATCCAGATACATGGGCTTTACATTAGCCAAGCTATCTGAACGAAAAGAACTGGAAATTTGTAAATCGATAAAAAAATATTTAAAAAAAATTGAGTTTTCCAATTTTTTTAAATAAAATCTTAAAATTTTGCACAAGGACCTAGAATTTAATTCTAAGCAATTTTTTCAAATAACTTTTTTTGATATCTCGTCAACTAACCTCACTTTTTGTAAATTAACATTTTTTTTTTAAATTTGACGCTTTACCAGTGGTCACGTGACGTATGTCAAAATCGATTTTTAGGTTATCGGACATGCAGAACCAATCCCCCGGAAAAGTTTTTCCAATACTCACCTAATAAAAATTTTTCCCATATGTTGCGAACTTTTTGCCGGTCACTGTATATATATATATATATATATATATATATATATATATATATATATATATATATATATATATATGTGTGTGTGTCGTGGTTAATCCGGGAATTCATCCGTTCGTTTGATTTGTTTCTAGTTGAAACTTGCAGACGTTTCGCCAAAATCTCATTAGGCATCTTCTGTGCTTACTCGCTGGTCGTAGAAAGTAAAAGTTTACTTTGTACGACCAGCGAGTAAGCACAGAAGATGCCAAATGAGATTTTGGCGAAACGTCTGCAAGTTTCAACTAGAAACAAATCAAACGAACAGATGAATTCCCGGATTAACCACGACACATTTCTCCATCCGTGAAACCCTACGTACTTCCATATATATATATATATATATATATATATATATATATATATATATATATATATATATATATATATATATATATATATATATATAATAATAATAATAAATGCCTTTTTATTAACAAAAAAAAAAGAAATACAATTGACCTTTACAAAATAAAAATACAAGCAAGTATAGGGCGCAGTCTAGCCAAAGGGGCTACTCTACTGAACCCCAAGCCGCTTGTGAGATTAAAAATAGAGAGAAAAGAATTAAAATAAATCACTAAAAAAAAAAAAAATACAAGATAAAATTATAATGAAATAAATATTAATCAAAAGAAAGAAAAGAAGAAACCCAGCCACCACTCCATAAAAACTCTATCATAAAAAAAGTGGAAGAAAAACCAAAAAAAAAAAAAAAAACGCCCTGCCTTGAGAAGACAAGGAACACATTAACATCGAAGCAACAAAAAAATAATAAAATAAAAAAAAAGCATAGGAGAAGACAAGCAAAATTTTTACAGATGTTGTTGATTTTGACGATTAAGTAAATATTTTTTAAATTGCAATTTAAATTTGTTACTATCCAGAGAAACCAATTCCTCTGGTAAAGAGTTATATAATTTTACAGCGTTGTAAGTAAATGATCGCTGAAACATGGCACTCTGATGATGAGGCATTGTGATTCTATTAGAAAATCTAATATTGCGCGCGTGTACATCCTCACGAAACACAAACTTACCTCTTATGGACAGCGGTAAAGCAGGGTTATTTAATATTTTAAACAAAAAAACACCCAGATGCAAAGCCCTACGACTGCTCATTGTAAGCCAGTTAAGATCTTTAAACGTATGTGAAACATGGTCAAATTTTCGAAGTCCAAAAATTAGGCGTGAGCAAGTATTTTGTACCTTTTGTATTCTGCTCATGTCAATTAAATCCAAACATGGCCCATAAATAAAGTCACAATAGTTAAAACTGGACAAAACAAGACTCTCACAAAGCATTTTGCGCAGTTTAAAACTAAGGATATGACGGTTATTATAAAGTAATCTTAGAGACATATATGCCCTTTGAATTAACTTCTTAATGTAGTCCCTAAATCTCAATTCAGTGTCCAAGATCATGCCCAAATTCTTAGCCCTCCCGACCACAGGAAGCCGAACCCCATCAAGAATTATGTTAATATTTTCATTTAAAAAAGCTCTATTATTCTTGTTTCCAAAAACCATCAAAGTTGATTTAACAGGATTCAACCTTAAATTATGATCTGAAGAAAGTTGACTTAATATACTTAAATCTTCGTTAAGTAAATCTGTCGCGTTGATGTAGTCTTTACAGTTAAAATGAAGGTAAACTTGAGTGTCGTCAGCATACGCCTGAACCTTACAGTGCTTCAGAGACTTTAATATGTCAGAAGTATAAATAATGAAGAGAAGAGGTCCAAGGATAGATCCCTGAGGCACACCCGATAAAATTTGAACTTGTTCTGATAAATTACCATTATAAAGAATTGTTTGAAATCTGTTTAAAAAGTATGAATTAATTAGATCCAATGATGGTTTAAGAAGGCCATAGTATTTTAACTTTGCCAACAGAAGTGAATGATTAAGGGTGTCAAAGGCCTTCGAGAATATATATATATATATATATATATATATATATATATATATATATATATATATATATATATATATATATATATATATATATATATATTAAATAAATAATTGTCTTTCACCCCCCCCCCCCACCCCTTACAGCGCCCCGCATTCCTGGAGTGGAAATCTGGTCACTTTAAGCTTTCATGGATAAGAAATTTGATTAAAAAGATTGTTCAACAATGTTCACGAGGACAATTAGAAAAAATTGCGGTCTAACAAAAATATTATTTCTTCAAACTTGTTGAGAGACTTGGCAACACAACAACTTAGCTCACTGTTTTTTTATCGCCATGTGTTTATTACCAGTAGTGGCAGTGGTCAAGTAATTTTTTAGGGGCGATATCTAGCTAATTATCGCGAAGCGCCATTGGTCATTTAATAATATACCGATTTAATTTTTTTCACTTATTTATTTCCATACTTTCTGAAAAATTAAGTTTTATAGATTTGTTTTATAACTGTAAAATTTCAAAATTATCATCAAAGCTGTGTTATTCGTTATTCAAATGTAGAGCGTAATGGGAATTATTATTTTTTTTGTTATAACTAGTTTTGTGTTCTTTAAGTCTTTTTTAAAAACTTCTACCAGTTTGTCCTATGTACATTTTTGGGCAACTGCCACATTGAAGTTTATATACACCACAGATGACCAGTTGGACTTGAATAGTTCCCCATTGTTAAATTTATAATTTGTTGGAAATTCCACCAGCAACAAAACGGTATTGTTGTACATTAGCGGCGTTCGGTAATTCAATTTTTTCCATCGTTTTGCTCAGAATTTTCGACAGGCACGTGGTCAGTCGTACTGATTACAACAATGAGGCATGTGCCTGTCAAAAATTCCGAGCAAAACGATGGAAAAAATTGAATTACCGAACGCCGCTATTCTATAACTTAAAATTGTAAAATTAAAGGACTTTACCTAATCCTAATGGTATTGTAAACATCAAATCACCAGGTTGTAAAAATTTAGGTTAAATTTGTTGAGTATTTAATACATGTAATAAAAACGGTTTTTAGTTTATTCCAGCCATTTTATTGAATCGATTAATTTTGCAAGTTTCTTCCCACAAATGTTCAAATCTTGGTTGCCTTAATGCGTCTACATCATAGACAAGATATATTTAGACCATCACAACGTATTCGCGACACCAGCTGAATCCGTCCAATGTATGGGCGAAAAAGTGCGTTTGTACGCATTGGGCGCCAGTCAGATTTTTAAACGACGGTCCACTCGAAGCATGAGCACTCGGGACGTCTCGTAAAAGTGGTTGTTGAACTCAATGACGCAACGCGGTGATCAGAACCGGGCCGAAAAAATCTCAGTCATTTGTATGTTATGGTATTTTTGGTTGGGGTGGCGAATATAGCGAACCTCTGAAGCTTGTTATTTCGATACAAAAATAGTCTTTACAAAGTGTTACAGACATTTCATATGTTTCGCCAATTATGTATCCAACTTTTAAATATAAGGAATTATTTCGTAGTCTATTTATTACAAGTAGTGCATAAATACAAATAGTTTAATTCCAAATTTAAATTATATCAATATGTGAAAGAATAGGAGGTAAAAAATATAATTTATCTTAAATGCACTCCGGTGTTGAAGTGAATACACACACGGAGAAGTAGAAATATTTGTCAGTGACGTATATTGAGTGTGGTCAAGGTGTCAGAAAGGCACTGTGTGTATTAGGGGCATTGTATAAGGGGTAAGATGGTGTAAGAAGGTCATATATAGCATCAATGCCTCCTTCCCCTATATTGCATAAGGGTGAGTGTGACCAAAAGGCATATTTGCGCTTTCGCCAAAGGGGCACTAAAATACTAGTGGATTGGGGTAGAGGGGAGTATTTTAATAGGGATGGCGAAAGAAAAAAGCGCTTTCGCCAAAGGATCGCTAAGATATCGGTGGATTAGATTGACATGGGGCCGTAAGTAGTAGCGCTTTCAGCAAAGTATCAATCAAGTGCACAGACTGTAAATAGGTGTAAAAATATTTACATCTTACCCTAGAACTTGGTTTGTTCAATAATTATACAGGATGGGATGCCAATCCAATAAAATATACATATGTAATTTTTTGATTTACTATTTTACTTCTTCAAACAGTTGCATATTTTATTTCTATTGTTTAGAATACTATGTTAATATTTTATTTAAACTTTCAATTTTGTAAATGTAACGTTTAAAAAATTAAGAGCGGGGGGACATTAAAGAGACGCACTGTATATATATAAACTGAGCTATTTTCGAGGAATCATCGACAGTTTTGTATAGCAAGAAAACTCAGATTTAAGCCAACAAAATATACAATTTTTGTTAAAATCTCACTAATGGTTACATTTTTATCATTAATAAAAAGAATAATTTCAAGTAATATATTTTAGCATTTACTACTGGATAAAAGATTCACGTCATGTGAAATAAATTTTGAAGTACGGTCCTGTCTATCACAAGGCAAACGTTCGACAATGCGCAAGCCCGCAGTGGACCGTCTTTGTTTACGGATTCAGCTCGGTAAATTTGCCGCATTCGTAATTGACATTATTTCTCTACTATATATTTTCTCTATGGTCTACATGGTCTGCGAACGATTAATAAAAATGGATATGTCAAATTAAGTTAATATCTCTAGCTACAGTAATTCTTAAATGGAATTCATGTGTGGATAAAATAACGTTCAATACTGCTTGATTTTGGTTGCTTTTTGTTCTGCCTTATTTTTTACGTAGTAGCTATATGTCCGCCGGCGCGGCGCAAGGTTACTGTTAGGCTTAGAATTCCGCCGCAAGGCGGACTCATGCAAATAATAAGAACGTATCCGCCGTAAAAATTATAGTGCGGCGGAACGCAATGGTTGATAATTCATTTTCCACCTTTCGACGGATTTTACTGCATAGTAGCTAAGATCCGCCGACAAAATTTTGGCAAGCTTTATAATTTATATATCTATATAAATAACACTCCAAATTTACAAGTTGTTTTTCCCACAAATTTTTAGATCAGCGTTAAAAGGTGAGGTGAGGAGTTGTGAAATACGTTCTCGGACAGGTTTGCTCAGTTTTAGGTTTCAGCAGTATTTTTTCAAAAATTTTTATCTATCTTTGTTGAGTTTTTTTACTGCGACTGCACGATTCGGGTTGGTATAAAGTTTTATCAACGCCGCATCCACCTGACATTTTATTAAATAAGATACTGATGAAACCGAAAACTGAGCAAACCTGTCCGAGAACGTTATTACTACCTGACAAGGAAGTAGACCTTCTGTGATATTACTACCTGACAGTAAAAAACTCAACAAAGATAGATAAAAATTTTTGAGAAAATACTGCTGAAACCTAAAACTTAGTAAACCTGTCCGAGAACGTATTTCACAACTCCTCACCTCACCTTTTAACGCTGATCTAAAAATGTGTGGGAAAAACAACTTGTAAATTTGGAGTGTAACGAATTAGGTATATAAATTATAAAGCTTGCCAAAATTTTGTCGGCGGATCTTAGCTACTATGCAGGAAAATCCTTCGAAAGGCGGACAATGAATTATCTACCATTGCGTTCCGCCGCACTATAATTTTTACGGCGGATAAGTTCTTATTATTTGCATGAGTCCGCCTTGCGGCGGAATTATAAGTCTAACTGTAACCTACCGCCGGCGGACATATAGTCACTACGTATTTTTTAATTTTAAAAACAAATCTACAAAATTATTAGATTTAGGGACGGCCAAATTTAGTTTTGCCCCTCCTTTGAAATTTCCTAGATCCGGCACTGTTGTTAAGGCAGAAGTTTTTAGACAGATGTAGTAAAAACTTTTCACAATTAGCAATGCATTCAACGTGCCTCTTGAAGTGAATAATGCACGAACCTAACCACTAAACCAGTAAAAACATTTGGATAAATAATTTAGTATCTTAACTAAGTATTTGTTTGGGAAGCACGTGCAAAAGGGCACTAGAGAATAAAATAAAATGCCAGCAGGAAAAGGATAATTCGTTTATAGAGTTTATATGGCGTATGGTGTAAGTAATTATAGCTCGTATTCTAAGAATTCTGTGTAGGAAGTCCATGATAAATATTTATTTGCTGAAGGATGCCAAAGAAGCGCTGCTTATTTTTAGGAGATCAGAGAATTTTTGCGGCGGCGGCGGCGTTCGGTTTTAAAAGGAAACGAACAAAATGAAATTTAGATTTTTCGTATGTGCGTGCACTGGAAAGTAACTGTGTTTTTATAGCAGACAAATGATCGACAATATAAATAGACAAAACAGTAGTAACTTGCTCTTACTAACGTTTTTTAATTGTGTTATCAAAATATTTTAGTTTATTTTAAAATGCCTGACAAAGACATGACAAAACCAGCTGTTATATGACATATTTGCTTTTGCTTTAACGATTTTACTCCATTGCACACTTTGAACCCTTATTTCACCCCCATAGTGGTTGATTTATTAGAAACTGTTGCAAATTCCCAGGGAAGTAATGAACATTGTTTTAATTTGTATGCCCTTCTGCTTTTCTGTCATTTCTATTTTCATACATTTACTTCATTTCCTCTTTCGTTAATCGTTACAAGGTAAAGTTATTTTCAAAAGCTGTAGTTGGGTAAAATAAATTTCCATTGCTTGTTATCAATCACACCTCCCCGCTTTAATTCCATTTAAATTAGAATTACTAACTCGTATAGAATTAAACACAGAGTGTAAGCATGATGGAAAAATTGGAAAAATCGATCATAAAATCGCGAGAAGAGTAGTCGATTAAACAGTGGTCAGACCTGCTGTAATATATGAGGCGAAATCATGGGCAATAAAAAATGTACCTAAAGGATGTTTTAGGAGTGACATGAATAAGGATGTTAAGATGGATGTGTGAAGCAACAAAAATAGACACAGTTTGAAGTAAAAAAAAATAAGGACACCAAGGTTGTAGAAATATCTAGGAAGATGTAGGAAAAATGACTGGTAGAAATAGTAATGATTATATTAGCTTTTTTAGGAAAGATAAAAGCCGAGACGGTTTAAAGAAAAGAAGGTTACATTGAAAGAAAGCAGGTTTAACAGTTAAAGAAACTTAGAACTGAAGGTTGTGGAGAAGATTAACAGGAAACGTCCACCTCATACAGAGTGAGAAAAGACGAAATCACAAAAGAAAACCTCAGTGTAGAACTATTTACTGATAATAAAGTAAACTCTAACAAAATCTACAAAAATTCGTCAGGTCAACATTTTACAATAAACTACTTATGCTTTCACAAAAATATTTAGAGTGTTGCTTTAAATTACACGAAAAAGATACACAATTAAATTTTTTCCTTTTTTTACAACTGCTTTATCATAACTGATCGTGTTGGCTGCTTCACTATCAATATTTTTTCAAGAAAGTTCCATGCGAAAACTCCCCAGGAAAGAATAAAACCCAAGCTTGCTCCGGACGCTGCGTATTTTAAATTGATCTCATGTGTGTATATGGACTATATAAAAATCATTAAAGCTAAGAGAATTGGCAACTTATTCGGCATCATGTCGTCCCCTATCTCACGTAACGACGTAACTGACAAAAATTGGAAAAGTAAGATACGCTGCCAAAAATTTTCCGTTAAATGACCCCTTCTTCTCACGAAATTACGTAAATGTATTTCTTCTAGTTTTGCCACAACGATCAAACTAGTTGGCGAGGCATGTGTCAATCTTTTCAGTTAAAGCAAACCAAACATTTTTTGATATATTTAATAAAAAGATATTTGTGACCAAAATTACCCTTGCCAAATTTCATGTTTCCTGTAAGCTAAACAGAACTTGTACAGTTAGTTTATTGTCTGCAAATATTTATAATCTTCTCTCCTGTAGAATGCAAATATTACTAATAATTTTCTGTCCTGAAAAATTATTAAAATGTCAGTTACGTCATTACGTAAGATAGGGGAAAATGTGTTTCTTGTCAGTGACGGGTACCGCTGCGCTGGTTAGAGAAAGTTGATGAGGCGATTACCAGCATATTATTACATAAGTCATTTATGAATATTTTTCTTCAATCTGAATTCATACTAGAATTTACTGGTTTCAATATATGCAGTCAATTTCATAACATCCTGTATAAATAGTATAAATACCACTTTAATTTGACAAAATGACAATATTGAAATCATTAGCCTGCACAAAAGTAACTTTACATAACACTACATAGTAATTAAATATCTCCCGTCTGAGTATTTTCAGAAATTACTTGCCCTCTTTTATTGGTGGTATTTACGAAATCAATATCAAGAACAGAAAGCTCCGAAGCGATTACTTAAGCACCCTTCTTCCACTCAATAAAACCTTTGTCAAAAGGTAAAACCAATTTCAAGAATGTGTGTTAATTGACATTAGGTACTTTGTAATTAATTAATTACTGTAATTTTGTATTACAAAAATTGATTTTATGTTTTGTTTTGTACTTTCACAACAGTTCACATCCACGATTAGGTGTCTAAGAAAAGTAATGTATTCGTGCAGATTTTCGACTTCCGCTTTTTGACATATCTTTATGTTTTAAGGTATTCTCAAATTTTAACTATTTTCGAAGTAATGTGTACATGGTTCCATAACAGTTTTGAGCCGTTTTTGATCATTATCGACAAATTTCATACTTTTTTAAATTCCATTAAAGAATTGAAATGCATTTTATAATAATTATTATAATATTGTCAATAGTGCTAAGAAAAGATATTAATATTAAAGTGTTTTCGACAAATTAAACGAGGAAAAACACCACACATTCTATGAAAAATTAAACTCACTTACGGACAACGCTCTCTATCGACAACCAAGCGAACTAACCAAAAAAAAGGGACAGAAATTTAAAATGCGACCATTGTCTCTCGGTCTCCTCCCTGCCACTGAGCCACAGAGCGGCCGGTGGCTCGGTGGGTAGTGGGTAGCACCCCAGAAATGTGAAGCGGGCTCACTTGACCACGGGGTCGCACCTGGTACGATTCCGGTGCTGGACCATAAAAAAGTACAGGTCTGGATGTTTGTGATTGTTAGTATAATTCAAGCATGTGTATGGTGTATGCGTGCTGAATGAATAAAGGTGGTATAGGAATTCTTCCTCGATCAAGGAGGTACTATCCCACACGCCCACCCTCTTAAAGGGCTTTGAAAATCCTAGGACCGGAAAAAAATTTCAAATTTCTAGAACCGGGATTTTACGCAATACGTTAACGAAAGACATACAGGTGCCAAAAGAAAATATATTTATGTTTATTATTATTAAGGAAATCTCAAAGGAAAGTGTTATTTCGTTTCTTGAATAATAACACTTTCCTGTCGTTTTCTCGACAAATCTTATTTATTTCACCTCACTCTAATTTTAATGAAATGATATGTCATTTGCTCAAGTATTTCCGAAACTCATCCAGCATCATTTGTAGTTTCACCCTTCTTCCACTTAATGAACCTTTGTCAAAAGGCTACACCAGTAAAATAAGTTCTAATTGACTTCGGATGATGTATAATTGGATTGTTAATGACGCCAAGTTTATATTCTAAAAAGAAAAGGTCTATTGCTGTTTGTGACTTTATGTTTTGTTCTTGAAACAAAAACCAAGATTATAAAAGATTTTTTATAAATCTTTTTTACACAAAGAAAAATAATAGATTAATAATGCATAACTTTTTTTTTGACTTGAAGCCTAAGTACTAACGTACCGTGGGTATCTGAAGAGAAGGGAAATGTAGTCTATTGACACGGGATTTGAAGGATTGGAGGTTGGGACGGGAAGGGAAAACATCTGCAGGCAATTTGTTCCATAATCTGGAGACCCTAGGTATGAATGAGCGAGAGAAGTGGTCTGTTCTAGGCTTTTGTAGCTGGACAGTAAAGGGATGCATACGTAACGCGCCTCTTGTTGTTCTGTTAGGGACATTCAAGGGGGGAATAATACCGGCTAGTTCTTCAGAGCAAAATCCGTGGAAGTAGCGGTAGAAAAGGGATAAATCCCCTACAGCGCGGCGATGAGCGAGAGAAGGGAGTTTTCTCGTGAGGGCTGGGTCATTGATAAGTCGAATGGCTCTCTTTTGGATAGATCAAGGATCTTAAGTGTCGAAGGTGATGCCGCTCCCCAGATGTGGGAGCAGTACTCTAGGTTAGCTCTTATTTGGGAAAGATAGAGAGTGTATAAGTTGGAAGTGGAGAAGTATTTTCTGGCTCGAAAGAGAAAACCAAGCTTTTTAGCTGCCGATGTGGCTACTGAAGTAATGTGTTTGTGCCAGCTGAGATCACGTTCGAAAGCGACGCCAACGAGATCGAATCTTTCGTTGTTTTGTAGGGCTTGGCCATTCATGTGGATGGGGTAAGCGTTGCCAGATTTTTTTGCGTGGGAGGGAGCAAGACTGGGTTTTGGAGGCGTTGAACTGAACAAGGTTCTTGGCACCCCAGTCTAAGATTAATTGAAGATCTTGGGAAAGGGATAGGTACATAGATCTGCGTCTATTATCCAACTTCTGATTCGAAACTTGTCTGGAAAAATTAATATTGGAGTGAAGAGTACTATAGTCAGCATAACTGTGGATGGGATTGGTAGTTGAAGAGAGTAGGTCATTAATCTGAAGAAGAAATAATAGGGTTGGTGCCAGGACTGAACCTTGGGGGACGCCAGCATTGATAGGATTGATAGGACATTATACTATAATTTTATAAAAACATTATACATAATTTTATAAAAATATGGATTTAATTTCTTATAATGTATCTGAAATCTTACGTAAACTTAAAAAAGTTTACTGCGTAAACGCAACCAGTTTATAACGCGTCGCCGTCGCGCCCTGAGCCTGGAAGCGCGTTTCACAATAACCGCAGGTCGTCTAATACGCCTTTATGGCGATCTTTCTGCCGGCTTCCGTGAGATTTAGTTTGTCAAGGCGAGTTTGCTTGGAAAGTCTTGCATATGTAAAGTGTATTTAAGGGTTTTGTGTATTTCTGCTTTTTTGCAATGGAGAAACCATCTTCTGGGAGTGTGAACAATAATTTAGACTGTATTTGTGTCGTATGTATTAGACTGTATTTGTGTCGTATGTAGTTTATTATAAAAAGGATTTTCTAGTCGAAACTTGCAAAAAAAATAGTGACTTTATTAAGTCTGGCGGGCCAATGGTTCCTATTAATTTAGAGACAAATGTGGAAAAGTCGGTAAATTTTATTGAACAAGCATGTTATTTTTCTAAAAGTGTTGGTTTTATTTAAAAAGTAAATTTTGAAGTACCTTTTGGGACACCCTTTACATTACTTGTTCTATTTGTTGGAAATAAAATACAAATTGATAATTTTACCAATACATCGATGAGTCACCTTTAATAGCCCTATTGATCCACGCTAATGTGTTGTGCGTTGTAACTTCCGAGTCAACTTTTTTTAGACAAATTTCATTACTTTTGACTTATAACTTATAACCTTTAACTTTAGTGCGAAGAAAGTGTTCGGGATGTATTACCTGTATAATTTTCCACAATTTATTTTCATACAGAAGGTGCGTTCGCATTTTTAACCGACATCACGAGGAGGCTATCAATTCGACCCCTATGTGTAATTTTTGTATGTATGTTATACAGGGTGTCGGTAAAAGGCATAGACAAAATATATTTAGACCACCACAACGTATTCGCGACACCAGCTGAATCCGTCCAATGTATGGGCGAAAAAGTGCATTTGTATGCATATGGCGCCAGTCAGGGTTTTAAACGACGGTTCTCTCGAGGCATGCGCACTCGGGACGTCTCGCAAAAGTGGTTGTTGAACTCGATGACGCAACTCGGCGATCAGAACCGGGTCGAAAAAATCTCAGTCATTTTTATGTTATGGTATTTTTGGTTGGGGTGGCGCATATTGCGAACCTCTGAAGCTTGTTATTTCGATACAAAAATATTCTTTACAGAGTGTCAAAGACATTTCATATGTTTCGCCAATTATGTATCAAACTTTTAAATATAAGGAATTATTTTGTAGTCTATTTCTTACAATTAGTGCATAAATACAAATAGTTTAATTCCAAATTTAAATTATATCAATATCTGAAAGAATAGTAGGTAAAAAATATAATTTATCTTCAATGCACTCCGGTGTTGAAGTGAATACACACACGGATAAATCAGTGACGTATATTGAGTGTGGTCAAGGTGTCAGAAAGGCATTGATTATTACTACATTGATTACTAGTGGATTAGGGTAGAGGGGAGTATTTTAAAAGGGATGGCGAAAGAAAAAAGTGCTTTCGCCAAAGGATCGCTAAGATATCAGTGGATTAGAAGGGCGAGTGCCCAAAAGGCATATTTGCGCTTTCGCCAAAGGGGCACTAAAAATACTAATGGATCGGGGTAGAGGGGAGTATTTTAAAAGGGATGGCGAAAGAAAAAAGCGCTTTCGCCAAAGGATCGCTAAGATATCAGTGGATTAGAAGGGTGAGTGTCCAAAAGGCATATTTGCGCTTTCGTCAAAGGGGCACTAAAATACTAGTGGATTAGGGTAGAGGGGAGTATTTTAAAAGGGATGGCGAAAGAAAAAAGCGCTTTCGCCAAAGGATCGCTAAGATATCAGTGGATTAGATTGACATGGGGCCGTAAGTAAGTAGCGCTTTCACCAAAGTATCAAGTGCACACACTGTAAATAGGTATAAAAATATTTACATCTTACCATAGAACTTGGTTTGTTCAATAATTATGCAGGGTGGAATGCCAATCCAATAAAATACACATAGTTTTGGTAATTTTTTTATTTACTATTTTACTCTTAAAACAGTTGCATATTTTATTTCTATTGCTTAGAATACTATGTTTATATTTTATTTCAACTTTCAATTTTGTAAAGGTAACGTTTAAAAAATTAAGAGGGGGGACATTAAAGAGACGCACTGTATATGTATAAACTGAGCTATTTTCGAGGAATTATCGACAGTTTTTTATAGCAAGAAAACTCAGATTTAAGCCAACAAATTTAGCATTTATTACTCGATAAAAGATTCAAGTCATGTGAAATAAATTTTGAAGTACGGTCCTGTCTATCACAAGGCAAACGTTCGACAAGGTGCAAGCCCGCAGAAGACCGTCTTTGTTTACGGATTCAGCTTGGTAAATTTGCCACATTGGCAAATGACATTATTTCTCTATTATATATTTTCTCTATGGTAAAAGGTCTGTACAAAAAGCTACCAGGTATTCTTTAGACCAAAATAAGACGATTTTACCCAACTTACCTATATCCAAAAGTGTCTTTTTATCTTTTTCTTTCCGTAACGCCAACAGACTTCACATTATGTTTTATATCAAAATATTTTTTTTTCTGACTAAACCACGACAAATAGCGAAATCGAACAGGAGACAAAAAATGTCTCAAATAAGTATCTGTCAAAAGAGTTATAAAGGTATTGGTCAAACAGGTAGAAAAATTTGACCTTTCTTGCATGCGAATGATTAACTTTTGACTACTTACGTAACACTCATAAGTAAAAAAATCTTTCCAAAATACCCTATTCCAAGTAGAGACTCACATTCCAAATTTTATCCAAATTGCTAAAGGCAATATTTTTTTATTTAAAATAATAACATTTAAAACAAAATCTTTGACGTTTGTTAGCGCCCTAAAGAAACACTTTTGAATATAGGTAAGTTGGGTTAAATCGCCTTATTTTAGTCTCACGAATACGTGGTAGCTTTTGTACAGACCTTTTACAGGCACCCTGTATAATTCTTGAACGGATTAACCGATTTCGATGATTTTTGTTTGTTTTGTGGATGAGTTCTCTCGAATGGTCTCATTTTAAGGATTTTTTGCTGAAGTGAGTGGAAACCTAAAAAAACTGCGAAAAACTAAAAAAGGCTTGAAATCGACAATTTTTGCGTGTGTACTTTGGAATAGCAGCACCGATCTCAATAATTTTTTTCCGTTGTATTTAGCATGACTGTCTTGTTGGTATTTGACTTTAAAAAATAATAAAGGGGAGGAGGTGAGAGGTTTAAAACCGAATTTTATCAGCTGCCCCTTGCCCACCCCCCCTATGGGCGCCCATGCTTATCCATCACACTAGAGTTTAATTTATGATAAAACTCAGTCATTCGATATTTGATAATCACACATGACATCAACAGCTGATATTGGTTGCTTCGAAATGTCCCTAGATCAGTAGTGGGTTGGTAGTGGGCCGCATCAAGCTGACACGACAGGTCGCGTCGTTTAATTTTCATTTGATTTTGTTGTTTTGTGTTTGTAATGTTGGTGTTTCTGTGGGCGTTTTTTGTATAGCGTGTGTTTTAAACATCTTACTTTTGGCTTTATAGTTCTCAGAGACTACATTTTTGTGGTGTTTATTATTCAAGTTGAATGGTGAGTACAAGTCCGGTCCAGTCTTTTAGCCAACCTCTAAAAATGAAAAAGATCAGACATCAACAGGGTGACATAAATGACAAGTGACTTGGCCACCATATCTTTTTTTCACTTTGTACAATCCAGGAAGGCAGGAAGCCTAAGTACTAAGGTACCGTGGGTTGTATATTGCAAGGACGACTGATACACCCAGTACTGGAAACATCCTTAAGAATTTCCCCAGCCCTTTGAGAGGGTGTGCGGAGTGGTACCTCCTCGGTCGAGGAGGAATTCCTCTACCACCTTCCAGTTTTATTGCTCCGTCTGTTCGGCGGTTTAACTATAGACAGTTTAATTTTTAAAGAATTCAGTTATCTCAGGCGAGAATACACAGGGATTCCGTGATGTCTGTGTGCACTTTTTACTTCCCACAAGAGAGTACGCTTAGTGCATGTCTAATGACATCACGAGCCCTGAAGCTTAACCTTTGCTTTCGGAAATTGGCACCGGTATTTGCAGATAAGAAAGGTAAATATTGCAAATTCTCGGTGAGCTTTGCTGTCTAAAATTTAATGAAATTTTGACTATGAATTTGATTAAGGAAGTTTTTCACGCCGACTCTGAAATTTTAACATTTTATTTAAATATCCATCATATCATTTTAATAATAATTTTATTGACTATTTCACTGTTATATTTTACACAGAAAAAAATACGTAGCATCGACCAGTTTTAATTTTTTCACCTGTGCCTGAACCAATCATATTACAAATTCGCACAACCTACATGATTTTTCAGCGGTAAACGTTTTTACTTAAATATGAAGGTTTTGGGGATTTTTATGAATCATTCATATATCTCATCTGCAACACAATTGAGCATCGAATAAAAAAATATAGTAAAAAACATCGATTTTCTCGCTTATTTTAAATTGAATGGTATGATTTTTATCGTATTTTTGGATTCTAGATTCTAGGAGAAGTTCTATACATATTTTGTATAACATACCCTATGCGGATTTTTATACGTTTATGCAATATTTCAAATTAAAAATTATTTCGCATAAATAATATACTTTAAACGTAACTATCCAGGTTGCGAACGAAATACCTGCTACCTATTTAAATTTTCTTCGTAGGTAAATCAAAGTTAATGTCAAGATTGACAATAATACTTTAGTCACCGTGAATTTATAATTTAATTTTGACGCAAAATGAGTTAATCTATTAATGAGAGATACAAAATGTTAAAATTATATTTAAAAAAGGTAATTATTTAGATTAACGTAAACAGCGAATTTTTTCATGAAATTTTGCACAGACCCTAATTTTGGGTCGTAGAACACGAATCCGAAGTCAGTTTTTGGCGGTCTCGTAATATTTTTTTTTAAACTTTTAGGTTAGCTTTTTCAATGAATTTCTTTAAATTTCTTGGGTGAGCAAAAAGGTGGTCAGGTTTGCTCAGTTTTGATTGATATAGATACATATATATCTATATCAATCAAAACTGAGCAAACCTGACCACCTTTTTGCTCAGGTTGGGTGAGCACAAAAAAATTTTTTTTTACGAGACCGCCAAAAACTGACTTCGGATTCGTGTTCTACGACCCAAAATTAGGGTCTGTGCAAAATTTCATGAAAAAATTCGCTGTTTACGTTAATCTAAATAATTACCTTAAAAAATAACAATAATGTTAGAGCGGATCAAAGACAATATGAAGAAAGTGTCGAAGAGGGACAAGGAACTCCATTATTAAACATCATAATAAAAACAAACAGAAGACTAGAAGAAAGAGGAATTCTGGGCATCTTTGGATACATTTCTTTGGGGACATTTGAAAAATGTCGTATACAGCTATCATAATGAAAGTATTGAAGAAATTCAAAGGAATGTGAGAAATGAAGTAAGAAATCTGAACGAAAATGATTCTGGAAGTATAGTAAACACACTTCAGATGCAGAGAAGAATGTATGAAAAGTGCGAAGAATTAAGTGGCGAACATGTTGAAAATTTCTTTTATTCGCCAATTTTAACATTTATCTGTTTTATGTTATAATCCGTTTATTGTTTATAATCAATATTACTGACTAATGAAATTCATGATTTATTGTTTAATAGAATAACTCATTTTGCATAAAAATAAAATTATAAATTCACGGTGACTAAAGTATTATTGTCAACCTTGGCATTAACTTCGACTTACCTGCGAAGAAAATTTAAAAAAGTAGCAGGTATTTCGGTCGCAACCTAGATAGTTACGTTTAAAATATATTTATGCAAAATAATTTTTAATTTGAAATAATTCAAAAATGATTGAAAAACCGCATAGAATATGTTATACAAAATATGTCTAGAACTTCTACTAGAATCCAAAAATATGATAAAAATCATACCATTCAATTTAAAATAAGAGAGATAATCGATATTCGCTGAAAACATGTGCAATGTTTTCCGTGATGTGAGTTATGTTTGAGTTTAACAGCTTTGCTTCAGAATGAAGCACCATTTTCCGCTATTTTGATCTAGGTTTTGAGGTTAGAAAAAAATCCTGACCTGATGGAGTAATTCTATCAAATTGGTGTTCAGTAGCTTAAAATACATGGGGGGAGGGGTTTTGAGTCTACCGAACATGAAACTTTTTTTATTTTGTTGGGCTGTGTAATTTATATTTTTTGTAATAAAATCGCATTATACTTTGAAAAATTACTGATATAACATATAACTGCCAGAACCTAACTGATTAACTTCAGGATAAGTCTTAAGTTTTGAACTTCTTTACCAGATCTCGGGGTAAAAGTTTATCTCAAAGTTATTTTTATATAATTAAAAACAATTATTGATAGCCATCAAAAGTAATCTTAACAGAACGAAAAACAGACACCATAAGACAAGAAATTAAGTTAGTTTGGCAAACTTTAGAGTTTTTTCGCAACTCAGCTAGGTTTTTTTCCTTATCTTTCTCTTCTTTCAAATTTGTTAGATAAGTATATTATCCCAATAAAAATCTTCGAAGCCAGATTGAAAAAGCTTTTTGCCCTGTGGCTGTTAAGAAAGTATCCAATCGCCAGTTAATAAAATTTCTGCTGACTTCCTGAACTTCACATATAGTATTACATATGCTTAGCAGTGGTATTTTGAGACTGACTTTCTGGGAGCACAGAAAGAACTGTACAAAAGTTTTTATTCGTTTAAGGAGCCAGTATATCAATTTGTATGAATAAGCATGGTAAAAAATTATACAGTCCCTGTCCCAGCTGAACCAGCTTAATGTCATCGGAGGACAATATTGATTTGGAAATGACTCCGCTGCCGGCGCCGGCAGCCATCATGGATGCCGTGTAGTGTAGACTTTAACGAAACTTAAATCTTACTTCAAAATTATAACAATTATTATTCTGCGAATAATATAATAACCTTCGTCCTCGTTCGCCAACAAGCAAATAGCTACAATCTCACTCAGGCCGCTTCCATCTTCTACCATTATTATGTAAGTCGCAATCCTTAGATTTACCAGACAATAGTATCAACAAAAATAATCTTTGGAAAACATTCCATTAATTTTTTCATTCCGTCATCTTAGAAAAATAAATCCTTGAAAAGCCCATTTTAATCAACTAAAATCTCAATATCAGTACAATGGTATGAGTTTCTTAAAATATGCATTCTTCAAAATTCTTTGCCTCAGTCTTACTAAGATTTCCAAGATTAGTGAGGTCCTTCAATGTCATTTTACAACCTGTTTCTCTAATTAAGTTATCTAAAATATTTTTTTTATTTGCCCCAGCCTTCAAGGCTTCTTGAGTAGTAAAGTTTGCCATTTTCTGGCAAATTTAGTCTTTGTCTTGCTAGAAAATTGAAATAAGCTTTGGATGAAGTATGATCATGATTTTGTTCAAGCTCCATGATGCATAGAAATTGTTTATGTTCACTTACTTTCAAGAAAATGCTAGCCTGGCAGCCTTGCTTATACTTGGAACACTTCCTTGTTGACTTTTTATTTTTTGTCTTGAATGGTCTTCCACCTTTAACACGGACTAACCGCAGATGATAGTATTTCAGAGCCGGATTAATATCCACCACAGTATTAGGATTCTATTGTCTTTGAGTGTCAATTGTTCTGCTATACGCAACCAAAACTAATTGTTTGTGGCTTTCTTGTAGTCGACCAAAACGCAATTAAAATTTTCATATGAAGAAAATTGGTCACTTACTTTCATGTTTTATAGTTTTTACGCAAAATTAAAACAACACAATGTTTACATATCATTTAAAAGGCATAACTATTTTTATTTTAGGTTAGAACTGCCGGCACCCGAGAAATTTTGTACTCGGGTGCCGGCGCCGGTATCCATGCATCAATATTTTGGGAACTGGCGCCGGTAGCGGAGTCACTTCCTACTGTTTTTCTTAACCTATTGAGCGCCGGGCACTCGCTAAGAATATGAAAGATAGTTCCATATTCTTCCACCAGGTAATACCTGGATTCGGAGTCGTCACCCACTCCTATCTAGGCAAATAAAACGAACGAAAACAGGTGAACACAAAGCAGTGATGCCAACTATTTTTTTTTGGATCGTACAAGTATAGTAGAAAGATCGTATTTTGGCTAATTTCTCGCCAAAAAATAGAACAATAAAAGCAGTGGCGGCTGGTTATATTTTAAATTTCAGGTTTTTTAATAGTGAGCCTACTAGTAATGTTTTGGTAAAGAATAAATATTTTGTAATTTGCGAAAAGGTGAATTTTTGCGGAGCCAACACAGCTGGCCGTTTATAAAATGGACGTATATAGATTAATTTTATTTGATTCTTTTTAAATTACCACCACACAGACAATCATCTAACGATCGTGTTAAAATGTTATTGTCGATCCAATGCTGTTATTGCCACAATTTCTGGGGAAATAAATAATATTTATCCTCATTGTACCGTTAAATATAAACGTCAAAAAGTCACCCAATAATAACTGACTTACCTCGTTTCTAAAAAGTATTTCAGTCTCGTCGAATACTACATAATACCATAACAGCCATAAAAAGTTATTGATAGCAAACGAAGCGAATAAATGCATGTGTATCAGGATCCGAGCGCATCGTAGCGATCTGAAACAAATAAAATCGAGTTGTAAACATTTTGTAGTGTAAGAATTCTTTGATTTAGTATCGGATATAGCCAATTTATAGTACATTGGCATATTGGCAATTAAGGTAAATCCTTGCCTTTAGGATTGAGAAGTCCAATCGACATGTTGTTACAGATAATATAACGAAATTCATCTGTCGATACCGAACATGTATGATGTGTCCTTGGATAGATGTGTTTATTACATAACCCCAGATAAAACCAGACCAGAGGACCAGATGCGTAAGACTGTCAAATATCGTGTTCGGTCTCAATGACCTTGAGGGCTGCCTGCACCATCGCCTTGCGATAGTGCAGGCGTCTGTACTGTATGGCAATTACATTACATTTGAAGAAGACAGGGCAGTTGCTGTGATGTTGTGATTTAAATTTATATCCTCGGTCTCCGTACTAGAGGTCAGACGGCCGGCCGATCGTCTCGTCAATCCTTGGCTCGCCGTAGCATGAAAGTACAGGCGACATTGGAGCTTTCGCATCTGGTCTGGTTTTATCTGGGACATAATGGGAATATGTTTTTTATAGAAATTCTGATGCGAAAATTGAATTTTTTTATTTATTTATTTATTCCTTCTTGCCAACAAGATCACAGACGTGAAAAAGCAACGTCACAAAAAAGCCTTAAATATACTACATGCAACATGTAACACAGGCATTTAAAACAAAATAAAATAATACATTAAAAATAATACACACTAATATGCCCAACATCGGCAGTAAAATGGACCACAATGGTAACAATTTAAAACTTAATAATTAAATGTAAATGAATAAAAACATTTATCTTTAGCGAACGCGCAGGCTGCCCTCCCGAATCTCTCCCCTCCATCGATATTCCTTATCTCGGGTGGCAAAAGTTGGAAAGCCTTGACTCCTCGGTAGTAGGGCCCTCTTTCGAAAAAGGTTGACTGATGTGCCGGGATACGAAGGTCATTCGCACCTCTTGTTGTTATAGTCATATTCTGATTATATCCATCACTATTTGTTGAGAAATTCGAGATATTCTTTTTAACAAATTTAACCAGTGCTAGAAAATAGAGTGAGGGTGCTGTCAGTATACCCATTTCTTTAAAAAATGGTTTGCAAGATGTTCGTGGATGCAGGAAGAGCATGCATCTCAACAGTCGCTTTTGTGTTTTGAATATCTCTGTAGAGAATTGGGAGGCACCCCAAAAAGCAATTCCATAACTCAGCAATGACTGAGCGTAGGCAAAGTAGAACAACTGGATATTATGTGGTGACATACTATATCGCAGTCTGCGGATCAGAGCACACGCACTATTTAGTTTGGATTGTAGGTTTGAAATGTGACATTCCCAGTTTAAATTGGAATCAATGGAGACCCCCAGGAATTTTATGGAATTTATGTTTTTTATGGATTTGTGTTTAAAGTTAACATATAAAGATTCAATATTTGTCCTTTTATTGAACAGTATTAGCCCTGTTTTATCACGGTTAAGGCAGAGGGAGTTATTCTCACACCAGGTCGCCATTTCACCCACTGTATCCGAGCAACCCACCGACAGTCCAGAAAGGCTGCAGGCAGACAACACGACCGATGTGTCATCGGCGTATTGGCAGACAACCCCCCCAGCAAGCCAGCCAGGCAGGTCGTTCACATACAGAAGGAAGAGCAGAGGCCCCAAGATAGAGCCCTGTGGAACTCCTCTCTCAATTGGGTCACGTCCAGAAAAATGTGTTTGCCCATGATGTACAATACACACTGCCTGGCTTCTGTTTTCCAGGTATGAAGCGATCAGCTTGGAGCACACGCCCCTTACGCCATACCTATACAATTTTTGAAGTAAAATGCCATGGTCAATAGTGTCGAAAGCCTTCGAAAGGTCAAAATAAAGTCCAGCCACTCTTTCGCCATTGTCAAGTTTCTCAAAAATACTAGCGACCGCACGAAAAATGGCCATTTCTGTTGATTTTCCCGGTATAAAGCCATACTGACTACTTTTGAGTATTCTGCAGTCAATAACGAATCCCAATAATCTAGTGTATATGACCCTTTCAAAGACTTTCGACACCGATGCCAGCAGGGATACAGGTCTGTAGTTAGATGGACTATGAGTATCGCCCTTCTTGTACATGGGCACAATTTTTGCAATTTTTAGTTGATCTGGAAAGATTCCAAGAACCAAACATTTATTAATAATAGAAGTTAATGGTATGCAAATCCTGTCACTAATGTGCTTTAAAAGAAAAACGGGGATTTCATCTATTCCAGCAGAGTACTTATTTGGTAGGTTCATAATAATTTTATGAATTTCAGTGTAATCGACAGGAGTGAGAAATAAAGTTTTAATGTTATGTGTAATTTTACTAAGATTAGGATTTTGGTTATTATATTGGGGTAGACTAAATTGTTTTTGAAATATATTTAAAACTTCCTGAGGGTTTTCGATTATGTTGTTAGCATCATCTTTGAGTGCAAAATTTTGCTGTTTGCTCTTTTTGTTACATTCTCTATTGAAAATGTTCCACATTGTTTTATTTTTGTTTTTGGAGTTTATGATTTTGTTATCATTTAAAGAAATTTTAACGTCAGACAAAAATTGCCGATATGATTTTTTCTCAGTTTTATATTGATTGAAAATAATTTGGTTATTGGTTTGCTTGTAGAGAATATAAAGGTCCTTAACTCGGTCTGCAAACTCTTTAATTTCTGAATTTACCAAACAAGGGCTTGCCCTGATCCGGCTGCTCGAAACGGGAAAGGATAAATCAAAATGGTAGTACAAAATATTCTTAAAGCAGTCATACTGTTCATTCACATCAGTCAGCTGATCAACGTCAGCCCAGCTCTCATTATACAAGCTATTTTGAAAGTTAGCTATGTTAGAGTGGGTAAAGAACCTCTTTTTTATAGCGACTGGCCTGACATTGCTCAGCTCAGACCGAATGCTGATCTTTTGGCCGAAATGGTCTGAAATATCAGTAAAAATGGAATTAAACATCAAATTTTAAATTGGAATGTTACTGAAAATATTGTCAATCTGTGAACTAAGATGTATGCCCATTCTTGTGGTTCCAGTAACGTGTGGTATCAGCCCATAACTGGACATTAATTGCAAAAACACTGTAGACGCAGAACCTTCCTGCTCGAAGTTGATGTTAAAATCTCCACACACAACCAAGTGCTTTTCCGGGCAATAAACTTCATCCAGGAGAATACCGACCAAGCAGAGAAACTCATCAAGGTCAGCCTGCGGCGATCTATAAACCGTAATAATAATAAAACGAACCCCATTACAACATACTATCTCCGAGAGAGAAAACTCGAAAATTTTGTTTATTGAAACCAGACTGGTAGCAGGACATCTACTGCTGCGTAGAGTGTCTTTGATGTAGATTGCTGTTCCGCCCCCTCGGATATCCTGTCTTGAAGAGAAGCTTACCAGCTTATAGCCATCCACATTCACTTTCTCTATGTCGTTTCCCCGCATCCAGTGCTCAGACAGACAGAATATGTCAGGGTCCTCACGAGCCAACAGAACGTTTAGCTCAAGCACTTTGCTGTTTAAGCTGCGGATGTTCAAATGAGCAACACTGATGTAACTGTATGAATCCACTGCTTCAGTGATTTGATTAAGGTGCGATCTTATGTCTGATCTAAAAAATTTCTGCCCGACCTAAAGTCAAACCTTTCAAATGCTACTCCACGTGGCCAAAAACCTGGATCATAAATTGTGTCCTTAAGATTAGGGCTTACCCCGATCATGAAACATTTCTTCCTGCTTCTCTGCGCTTTGGGTACGCACTGTTTGATTTTAACCTGGTCAGCGTCGACGCTCGCATTTTTTGTGATGTGAGCCGATATAATTTCTTCAGTGATGTTTTCGCCAATTTTTGACAAAAACAGCCAGATCTTCCTATCTTTTCCTTGCCATGTACTGTCGGCATCCTTACTTTCTTGTTCTCCAAATTTGATTGACTTTTAAACTCTATAGTTTAAAAAATATAAATTGGCAGGAAATATCCCAAGCGAATCTAAAGAAACCAGAGCAAAACTGCACAAATTATGGGGTTGGTCAGATTTGCTCAGGTTCGTTCAAGCTTCCTTCTGACTTTTTTGTCGACATTTTCTAAACTATTACATCCGATTTATATACAAAAACGGTTTGCATTAGTTTTCTAAAATATATTCGGAATACTACTCGCGGCCAGTAGGCCATAACTATGTTATTTTTTAACGTATTTTTAAAAAATTATGTCCACAAAAAAGCATCTTTCAAAACGTATATTTGATATGTTTTTCGAAAAATCGTATTTTTTAAATAATTTATTTTTTCAAAAAGTTTAATTTTAAAGACGGTGCTTTTCGAAAAAATCAATTTTTAAAATAAGTGTTCTTTAAAAACCATTCGTAGATCCTTCCATTGCCACTGACCAAAACTGTCACATATCCCGCTACTTTCAGTACTATCAGGTGTCGTACACTTTCAGGGATGAGCAATTATTATCTTTTGGGAAAACTAACCCAGTAAGTGCACGCTTCTGGAGGACCTGTCAACGTCTTTTCATAGTCAGAATTATGCTTAATTTAAGTACTTTACACAACGAAGACTTTATAATTGCGGCAGCCATTCTAAAAAAACTGAAAATAAAAATAAAAAAACTGAAACAAAGCGTCTGCGGACCCATATTTATATGAACTCTTTGCCTAAGTTTCTTTTAAAGAATGCGATGGCACGTGTTTTTTGAAACACCCTGTATAAATTAACAGTACTCTGGCCGGTACTTGATTTATTTAAACTACAAACCATACCATACTTTCACTACACCCTGTACCAATTTCATAATCATTTGTTAATCATCAATTAACATATTTACCTAAAATGGGCGTTCGTGTTATAGGTCAATTTCTCAGAAGCACATGGAATATTGCAAGCTTTATCTAATATTATCGTATGGAACAATTCCACCAATTAGTTGCCATAATAATTCAACCGTCTATCAGACCGCTCAATCTATTACCTTAATGGAATTAAACGGGGGTATTGTTTGGAATTTTGATTACTTGTATATGTTAATAAAGTTAGCAACACCATTAGGATTTATTATTATTTTGCCTTAAAGGTCTTGACAAGCAACGAAATAGGGGAAATATGCATATAACCCAAATAAATCTGAAATATTTTTTTATATTCTCTATATAAATTAAATGTTCATGGCGGTTGCTGTTATCCATTTATTTTGGCCTTTATTAACAAAAACAAAAAGGATTTAAAACTGCAAATTTTCGCGCGAATTTCGAAACTTGCAAAACGTGATCCCATTGGCTGTGTCGTCAAAACTGAACTTATGTTGAGTCATCAAAAACTCAATAAAAATGGCATTTAATGCGTAACTCATCTAATGAAATATAAGTAGAAGGTTCCAAAAATCTCATTTATGTATACTTCAAGTCGAAATCGGTCCAGGAACCTTTCCATTTTGCAAAAAAATTGGCATTTCTGCGAAATTTTGACATATCATCTTAATAATTTCGAGTAAATAAACTGCAATTCTTTATTTTTATGGCAATCTTCGAAAATTCAAAAATTTTCAAATTTTAGATGTCCGCGATGCAAATAAACCTATTTATTTATAACTTTACAGAAAAATAAGCGATTTAAATTAGTGGGAGGTATTCTTAGATAATTATAACGGATAAAATAAACCCATAGAGAATCACTAAATAGGGTAAATAGTGTGGAATAATGTCGGTTAAAAATAGGATTTGTCGGAAAAAATCAAGAAAATCCGATTTTAGCATCTTAAATACGCTCCTGGATGACCCATTCGGTATTCATTTTACAGTGTCATTATCCCTTTATAAGATAGTGTTGAAAAATTGAGGAAAAATAGATAGGAAAAAATACAGAGTGATTGAAATGTACCGATGTCGAGGCCAAAAAAAAATAAAAAATCGAAATTTAATCGGCGATTGCTCGCTTCCTATAGAGAATGAAGAAACTAAAAAATATGGATAACACATACTTTGGCGAGCCCTTTCCAATGACGTATATGGGGTTTTAATTTTAACCATTTTGAACCCACAAAAAACCGTGAAATATTTGGGTCAAAAATCTAAATTTCCGGTTTTTTCCAAATATTTTCATTTCGAGTGATTTTAGGTTTAGGTAAGGGTATTGCAAAAAAAGTATTTGAGATTTTAAAGTTTCACTTATGAATCCGTTTTTCGATTTAACGTTTGTTTTCGAGCTATTAGGTACCAATGAGGGGTCTGGAAATGGAATTTTTCGACCTAAAAAAATTCAATAGAATTACTTGACATTTTCTGATCCTCATCAGCTTCAGTGGAGTTCTGAAGCTCCGGGTCCCCTACAACTTCCGAAAATTTACATCGATTTAATTCATATTTGCGACTTGTAGGTACCCGATTTCAACGGAAATCGCGGGAATTTCGACTTTGACGTTTAATAGCTCCGAAACGAAACAACCTGAATAACTGAATTTTTACCGAAACTGGTTGAACTATTCCTATATCAAACCAAAAAATTCGATTTCTCTCTCTCTGACTGTTTCCGAGAAAATCAAACCTGTTCGACTTTCGGTTAAGCTTTACGTTAACATGTAGATTTTTGCTGATCTCCTGACGTCACTTTTCACTAAGGACAAATGGCTGCTTTTTCAATTGAAATAAATTATACCGAAACGTAAACATTTTTTGTAGCTAAATTATCCTAGTAAATTTTAAACTTTTCAACACGTGTGCTGAAAATAAGAAAATGAAAGTGGCCCCATCTGTTCAAACGTCATGTTGACAAGTACTTTACAACACATGTGTTGAAAAGTACTTTTCAGCACGCGTGTGATATAAGGCACTTTCTAGTCAAGTTAACCGTGCTTTTTTTGTCTCTTTCATAGGTGGTCGTAGGAAAAAATATGTGCATATTCCTTATTACGAAACTTTGTTTTATGTAGGCGTGCGGTAATGTATACGTAGAAAAACTGATTTCATTGATCATATTAATTCTCGAAAACCGCCTATTAAATATACCACAGAGATAAAGAGTGATAACTTTTCGCCTTTCTCAGCTATTTTCGTTCAGATTTACGAAAGAGGTTTAAGATTTGTTACTGATTTAAATTAAGATTTTCCAGTTAATCAGTTTTGACAGGTTTTTGTCCTGTCACTGTTAATAAGTCGTCATTAAAAATGTATGAGTTATTCTAATATTTAAACGATTTGCTTGGTTTCCAAACAATTTTCACCTTGAAACGTGTTGCTAGAGTAAATTTAGTTTTATTATCGTGAAAAGTACGTGCTAAAATGCCATTTTCTATAGAAATTTGCAAAAAACTCAGAAACAAATTTATATATAGTACAAAACTTAATTGTTAGATACATTCTTTTTCTGCTGCACGAAACCAAAACTACTGTTCTGTTAAACAGGTGGGCCTAAGCTGAAGAGAAAGGAAATGTAGTCTATTGACACGGGATTTGAAGGATTGGAGGTTGGGACGGGAAGGGAAAACATCTGCAGGCAATTTGTTCCATAATCTGGAGACCCTAGGTATGAATGAGCGAGAGAAGTGGTCTATTCTAGGCTTTTGTAGCTGGACAGTAAAGGGATGCATACGTAACGCGCCTCTTGTTCTGTCAGAAACAGTCAAGGGGGGAATAACACCGACCAGTTCCTCAGAGCAAAATCCGTGGAAGTAGCGGTAGAAAAGGGATAAATCCCCTACAGCGCGGCGATGAGCCAGAGACGGGAGTTTTCTCGTGAGGGCTGGGTCATTGATAAGTCGAATGGCTCTCTTCTGGAGAGAATCAAGGATCTTAAGTGTCGAAGATGATGCCACTCCGAAGATGTGGGAGCAGTACTCTAGGTTAGGTCTTATTTGGGAAACATAGAGAGTGTATAAGTTGGAAGGGGAGAAGTATTTTCTGGCTCGAAAAAGAAATCCAAGCTTTTTAGCTGCCGATGTGGCTACTGAAGTAATGTGTTTGTGCCAGCTGAGATCATGTTCGAAAGCGACGCCAACAAGATCGAATGTTTCGTTGTTTTGTAGGGCTTGACCATTCGTGTGGATGGGGTTAGCGTTGGCAGATTTTTTGCGTGACAGGGAGCAAGACTGGGTTTTGGAGGCGTTGAACTGAACAAGGTTCTTGGCACCCCAGTCTAAGATTAATTGAAGGTCTTGGGAAAGGGATAGATACATAGACGTGCCTCTATTATCCAACTCCTGATTCGAAACTTGTCTGGAAAAAGGAATATTGGAGTGAAGAGTACTATCGTCGGCATACCTGTGGATGGGATTGGTAGTTGAAGAGAGCAGGTCATTAATGTGAAGAAGAAATAGGGTTGGTGCCAGGACTGAACCTTGGGGGACGCCAGCATTGATAGGATGGAAGTTAGATGAGTGACCGTCAACCACAACAGATATGCGCCGATTAGAGAGGAAGCTACCGATCCAGATACATAGTTTGGTAGGAAGACCGTAAGAAGGTAGTTTGTTGAGGAGTGCGGCATGCCATACTTGGTCAAAGGCCTTGGAAATATCGAGAGCAACAATAATTGAAGTATTTGTATCATCGTGATTGTATTTATTTTGGATATTCCCTGTAATAAACTGTGGTTTTGAATAAATGAATAAAAATAATTTAGAAAAACTCTCCATGAATTAAAATCTGGCAATAATCTATACTAATATATAAAATACTAAATTGACTGACTGACTAACTCACTCACTCATCAACGCCCAGCCAAAACTACTAGTGCTAAAAAGTTGAAATTTTGCACACAACTATATTTTACGCCGTAGACGTCCACTAAGAAAAGATTTTGCAAAACTCGCCCTCTAAGGGGGTAAAAGCAACCCCTCAATATTAAATTATTTTTTATTTTAAAAACTAATAAACGCCGAAACATGTCAATTTAAGTTTATTTTTTTACATACGACTACTTTTTTTCGTGTTGGAATTTGACCTCTAAGGGGTAAAAACATGCCCTTCTCACTAATTTAGCAATGCTATCTAACTACTAAGGTGGGTTAAGGCAGACCACTTTAAATTTAATTTTAACCTTAATTTACCTTTAATTTTGCTTTAAGAAATTTTTAGGGCATTAAAAGTGAAAGTTAAAGTAAAATTAACTCGTACTAAATTAAATGTAAAGTTAAATCAGAGTTAAATTAAATTTAAAGTGGTCTGCATAAACCCACCTTAACGCTTTCAAAACACTCAATTTCAAAAATTTAAAATACTACAACACAAAAAAATCCAGAGAACAGCTGTTCAAACCAAGATTACAATAATAATTTTCAACTAAGCCGACAAGAAGTTTTTGGAGGAAAAATAGAACCCATACAAACAAAAAAATCCTAATACTTAAGCATGTACTTTTTTTTATTTACCTATTTTTAATCATATTTAACAGAAGATTAGGCTTTTATTAACAGGTTTATTTATATCGTCCTTAATTTTTAAGCGAAATTTCCCACAATTTAAATTAATACTAAACTTTAACTTCATAACCTCTTCCAGTGTTAACACAGCCATTCGACTTTTTTCATCTTTTGTCTTTCGCAGTCTGTTTTTTGTTTTTTAATAAAACAATTATGAGTTAATTTTCAAATCGATTGCTAACAGAATCCGCAGGTATATCTTGTTGACTTCTTGTACAATTTAAATGTTTTAATGTTTTGTCTATTTTTGTAATTTCGGGATAGTAGGATAAAAGCTTTTAGTATTAGAGTCAATAAAAAACATTTAAAAAGTCGCCCGGGTTACGGAAAACGCAAATAAAATCTGACTATCCGGGAAAGCAATTTCCAGTTAAACACCTTTTTTAACTAACCGGAAACAAAAATGTTTGTATAGGACCTGGCTGACCTGGAATGTCATTAAAAAGTTTCTGTAAGTAAAGATCAGCTGTAGGTTCTCAACCAATTTAGATCTTTTGGTTACCATAAAGGGTGTTATGAAATTCACTGCATAAAAATGTATTAAAACCGGTAAATTCTGGTATGAATTTAGCGGGGGGAAAATTAGTCATAAATGGCGCGTCACGAGAATAAGCTAGATATCGCCCCTCAAAACCACTGCGCATTGGTAATAAACACATGGCCATATAAAGAGTAAGCTAGGTTGTTCTGTTGCCAAGTCTCTTAACAATAATTCTATGTAACAAGTTGGAAGAAATAATATTTTTGTTACCTTTAAAGAAAACAACCCTGCTAACTCTTCCAAAATTCTTAATGGTAATTATTTAGATTAGTGGAAACAGCGAATTTTTTCATAAAATTTTGCTCAGATCCTAGTTTTTGGGTCGTAGAACACGAATCCGAAGTCAGTTGTTGGCGGTCTCGTATGGTTTTTACAAAAAAAAAATTTTGGAAAACTTTTAGGTTAGCTTCTTCAATGAATTTCTTTAAATTTCAGCACTTTTACTAAAACACATCTATACAAGTCATTACGCACTATTTTTCTGAACCATATTTAGGCAAATTTATGTAAAAACACATTAAAAAAAAACAGAGAAAATATCAAAAAACTGAAAGAAAATAAACACGCAGCCCGAGGTCCACATTCTCGAAATTTCTGATGGAAAGACGCCAAATTTACAAATCGTTTTTCCCGCAAATTTTAACAATTTTAACCCAAGCAAACCTGAGCAAAAAGGTGATCAGGTTTGCTCAGTTTTGATTGATATAGATACATATATATCTATATCAATCAAAACTGAGCAAACCTGACCACCTTTTTGCTCACCAAACCTGAGCAAAAAGGTGGTCAGGTTTGCTCAGTTTTGATTGATATAGATACATATTATGTATCTATATCAATCAAAACTGAGCAAATCTGACCACCTTTTTGCTCAGTTTTGCTTGGGTTGGGTATACCCCTTTTTGTTCAGATATGGTTGCAGTCATCAGCATGCATTTCCATAAAAAATAAGTAAACGTGACAACACCGGACACAGAAATATATTGTTGACAGCTAAGATGAAATTATTATGAAACAAAATAGAATTGTTGATATGCCGTATTTCCGATGGCACTTCAAAGTTGGACATGAAAAGTACCACCCCTTGGGGAACCCGCCTGACAGGGTTGACCAATCAGAGTTAGAATGGCGATGACGCGTACGAATTATATTTTAGCAGATATTTCATTTGTTAGAAAGATCAAAGGGGTGAATCGTTGATACCTCGGTATGACTAGATGAAGACGAAAGCAGTAGGATATCAGTAGCCATGTTTGCTCTTTTTATGCCTTTGAAGAAGTATATTTTTAGAAGGCTAAAGTAATAAAAGTGAAAGATAAGACATCTTCCAAAGGAACTAGGCTTTTGACTTTTCGCCGACAAAAGAGCCGATAATAAATTAAGGGAACAATTTTCTTTAGATGTTTACTCCGAAATGGGCTTTGTGTGTAGCCGACTACTGCGTATTTAAAATAAAATTAAATAAATAAGAGATGCTAGCTTGAATTTTATTATTTGCAAAGGGTTTTATACTTTACTAATTTTTAATATTTATTAGAAAATAAGATAGAAAAATATAAATTAAAGGCACTGTTGGGTTTCTCCATCACCGGTTTTAGCCCTCTCACTCCCTCCCCTTTATTATTTTTTAAAGTCAAATACCAACAGGACCTCCGGACTGTCATGCTTTTTTTTATCTGGGACATCCCACGTAGACTTCAAGCCTAAGTATTAACGTACCGTGGGGGTCTGAAGAGAAGGGAAATGTAGTCTATCGACATGGGATTTGAGGGATTGGAGGTTGGGACGGGAAGGAAAAACATCTGCAGGCAATTTGTTCCATAATCTGGAGACTCTAGGTATAAATGAGCGAGAGAAGTGGTCTGTTCTAGGCATTTGTAGCTGGACAGTAAAGGGATGCATACGTAACGCGCCTCTTGTTGTTCTGTTAGGGACATTCATGGGGGGGGAATAATACCGGCTAGTTCTTCAGAGCAAAATCCGTGGAAGTAGAGGTAGAAAAGGGATAAATCCCTACAGCGCGGCGATGAGCGAGAGAAGGGAGTTTTCTCGTGAGGGCTGGGTCATTGATAAGTCGAATAGCTCTCTTTTGGATAGAATCAAGGATCTTAAGTGTCGAAGGTAATGCCGCTCCCCAGATGTGGGAGCAGTACTCTAGGTTAGGTCTTATTTGGGAAACATAGAGAGTGTATAAGTTGGAAGGGGAGAAGAATTTTCTGGCTCGAAAGAGAAAACCAAACTTTTTAGCTGTCAATGTGGCTACTGAAGTAATGTGTTTGTGCCAGCTGAGATCATGTTCGAAAGCGACGCCAACGAGATCGAATGTGTCGTTGTTTTGTAGGGCTTGGCCATTCATGTGGATGGGGTAAGCGTTGCCAGATTTCTTGCGTGAGAGGGAGCAAGACTGGGTTTTGGAGGCGTTGAACTAACAAGGTTCTTGGCACCCCAGTCTAAGATTAATTGAAGATCTTGGGAAAGGGATAGGTACATAGATCTGCGTCCATTATCCAACTCCTGATTCGAAACTTGTCTGGAAAAATGAATATTGGAGTGAAGGGTACTATCGTCAGCATAACTATGGATGGGATTAGTAGTTGAAGAGAGCAGGTCATTAATGTGAAGAAGAAACAGGGTTGGTGCCAGGACTGAACCTTGTGGGACACCAGCATTGATAGGATGGAAGTTAGATGAGTGGCCGTCAACCACAACAGTTATGCGCCGATTAGAGAGGAAGCTGCCGATCCAGGTACATAGTTTGGTAGGAAGACCGTAAGAAGGTAGTTTGTTGAGAAGTGCGGCATGCCATACTTGGTCAAAGGCCTTGGAAATATCGAGAGCAACAATCTGAGATTCGCCATGAAATTCAAGAGACTTGTTCCAGTTATGTGTGACAAAGCTAAGGAGATCAGCTGTGGATCTTTGGTGACGAAATTCGGACTGTCTGTCATGGATGATTTTGTGTGCTAAACATAACGGAGAAAAAATTACTTAATTCGATGCTGCCTTCCGAAGTACACACGCAAAAGTTGTCGATTTCAAGAGTTCTTTTTAGTTTTTTTGCAGTTTTTTTAGGTTTTTACCCACTTCAGCAAAAAATCCTTAAAATGGGACCATTCGGGAGAAGTCATCAACAAATGAAAAAAAATTATCGAAATCGGTTAATCTGTTCAAGAATTATGCGTGAATATACATAAAAATTACACATACAAGTGGAGTTGATAACATCCTCTTGTGAAGTCGGCTAAAAACTGATGAAAAATGAAAATTAATTTTTTTATCTGCAAAAGTTGAGAAAAGCGGTGCTTCCCCCGCTTCCTAACCTGCACGCCCCTGGTAGAATTATTGAAACCTAAAAATTTCATAAAATTTTTTATTGAAGGCATTTTATGAAGCAGCAGAAAATTTTACAAAAAATTCCTGAAATCGTAGTAGCATTTCCTGTTTATTTTAAAAATTAACGTTTTAATACCCCATAAACCCCAGTAACTACCGCGAACTTTACAGCAAAAGTTAATATGTTCCGTTAGGAAGTAAGCTAGAGCTGCATTTTGCATAAACTAGAACATTAATATGTAGTTTTCCGGATAATTGCGTTTTCATTACCACACAGAACTGGGGCAGAACACTGGCTAGTTCCGAGAGATTTTAAAAGTGTATTTTATTATACACTATCTGTTTGTTACCCACGGCTTTGCCCTCGTATAATTATGAAACAAAAACAGAAAAGAAGTAAAGGTATGTTAATTTCTTGTTCTTTCTAATTAGGCTGTAAATTTTTTTTATTAAAACTCTATTTTTTTACATTACTGACTTCCTCTATTCTACTACTAATCAACTCGTATGACCCCCCATCTTTTCATTCAATTGCATTGCTTCTTACATTATCCAAACTAATCGAAAAAATTGTGAAGGCGAGAATAATCGTCTTGGATCCAAGCAAACCTAAGCAAACCAACAAAAGCCTCAAAGGAGCAAAAATCTGTATTCTATCGGATAGCCTGGCAACTATAAAGGCACTAGCATCATGTGTCTTCTACCAACAACTTCTTTTCAAGAGCTTCTTTTGAAGAAGTTGTTGCTTCTACTCTTTACTTTCCTTGGATTGTCGAAAATCTCCCAATCAATGGCCAAAAAACAATAGTATAACTATAATGTGAGTGCCGGATCACCAAGCTGTGGAAGGAAATGAAATTGCTGACTAAACTGCTTACGGAGTATGACCTTCGTTTTATGGACATGAGCCCTCATGTGGCATCACTAGAGGTCATCTTATTGAAAACTTCAGGAAATGTTGAATCCCAGTTCTTTAAATATCGTATAAATAGATGACATTTCCCTTTTCCTCAGACGCCCACGGTATGTTAGTACTTAGATTTGAAGTCTACGTATGCTTAACGATAAAAAAATATTTTGGAAGAAACTTAAAACCTATTGGGGTGTCAAATTCTTAGGAGATCCATAATTATTGTCAAAATAGACTGGCTTGAAATGTTAGAGAATCCCTTTTGTCAGTTGCTATAAGTATTTGTTTTTTGTTCTGTTAAACTTCTAGCAAATTTCATACAAGAACAGCTCATCCTTAAAGTACTCCAGACAAGCCCTCTTCAATATGTGCTCTCTAAAGAATTTCCATTAATTTCTTTTAATTTCACCCTTTAAGAAGGTAATTTCGTTGTCTTTTCAAACAACGCGCGTAGCTGCGAAAATTCTGGGAGACTCTAATAAGATTTTCTTAAACTTTCTCTTTGTTTGGATGTTGGTTTTAGTTTGTTGTTTTACGGGTGTTATGTGTTATCATCCATTCCGTTCGTTTAATCTTTTGTAAGCTTGTGCTTTAAGATGAGATGTTGGAAATTTGTCTGCTAATATTATTGTGTTTGATTGTACGATAATTTAACGGGTCTCAGGTATATTTAGGGTAATGGGATTTAAAGGGATTGAGCTGAAATTACAGCATAAAACGCCATTTAGTTAATTAAATGTGCCTTTTTTATATTGAAACTTGGATTGAAACTAAGGGAAGACTGTAGGGATGGAACAATTACGTTTTTATGAAATGAAAAAATCTCATATCGGCTTCATTTGACATGACAGCGGATTTACGTCTCCTTTGTATCTTTGGCTTCTAAATACACCAAAAAGAGTAGCGAGTATAATTTTTCGTTCAATTTTTACTTATTTATTTCATACACTACGGAATGTAAATTCCAAATGGTACAGAGAAAATAAAGAATAAAGTATACAAGCAATATACAGAAAAACACGTAAAAGATAAGAAAGAGAAACATGAACATGAACATATTTAGGAGGGGGCGGAGCCAACGCCAGCCAACCAGAACCGTTACAACCTCCGGCGCAGGCTATAAATATCGAGAGTCACGACAAAGATTCATCAGTTTACGACTTGACAGCAACGAGTAAGCATTGATAATGCCAAGTGAGACATTGGCGAAACGTCTGCCAGATTCCAATAGGAATTTAACAAACGAATGGATGTACTCCCGGATCAATATATATATATATATATATATATATATATATATATATATATATATATATATATATATATATATATATATATATATATATTGTGTAATCTCTTGTTATAACCCAAATCCTGGCCATGTTAATTAGTTAAATTAAACATGGATTCCGTGAGGATTGTGGCCAATAATTATTTTAGATACTGTTTCCTACATAAAAGTTACTTTCGCATATTCACTTAGATGTCACCTTTTCACCAACTTTAGAAAACCTTTAATATTTTGTTTGTTTTTTTTTGGTGATTTGAGTTACAAGATCTTCCCGAAAAAAATTGTCATTTTCTTAATAAATTTGCTAAACAACTTAAAAATAAATTCACAGTACTCTCACTAAGTGTCCTATTTGTGTACTTTTGTTTGTCAAATTAGAACGTCCTAGCATTGGATATTCTGGCCGGTGATGACAATTTTTTTGCAGTATAAAAGTGTGGCCATGAAAACAACACACACCGTATTTTTAGCACAATTTGCAAAGTAATGGTAAATTTTAGCAAAATATTTAACGAAAGAACAAACCCGAAGGGCCACCAAGGGACCGGGAAAGTTTGGAAAATCTTATTTAAATTACTGCAGAATTCGAACAGATAACGCGCCTCGAAAAGATAACGAAGTTTAAGTTTTGAGGGTAAAATTTTAAAGCAGTATTCACTGGCCATTGCTATTACTTTGAACTGAATTTTAATTGTTGTTGCTTATTAACCAGTTGGGATAAAAAAACATGTAAACGTATTAAAAGATTAAGATATATTCGCGATACTATATAGTTCAAAACTATGAGCGAGTTTTTCATTAATGAAATTGAGAGGGATTCTGCAGAGGAGGTTATTGCCGCCCAAATCAAGAAAAATATATGAAGGACAATACGAAGATTTTGCATCCTGGTGACATTTCAAGAAAATCACTGAATATTCAGGAAAAGTACTCCTTTAAAAATCGAGGTCACTGTGAAGCTTGACCATATTGTGGTCCTAGTACTCAATGGTAAAAGTGATGCTCCCGCAGGGATTAAAAGTGACAGCTTAGTCCCTAAAAAATAAGAACTAAAATAGGCTTTTTTTAGCTACGGAGAGCAAAAAACTAATTATCACCCCAAGCCAAGGTTTGATAAGTCCTGGACAACAACAAAATTCTAGGCAGATTCCAATTTTAAAACAGCAGAATAAAGATACCTTAATCAATGATGAAATGGAATATTTATTCTCCTTTGATAGATCTTACCCTGAATTTTACAAATCCGTATTAAAAGTTATTTTTCCTTCCCTATGCATAAAACACGAAATCGTAAAAGCAGCATGGAGATTCGGTTTTTAAGAAAACACGAAAGCTCGAATTATTGCAGACGAAACCTGAACTTCACCTGTCATTCATAAATTTTGCTGCGGCCATTCTTATGCACTTTAAAGCAACTTTTCAGTTCTCTCGCCGGATTTCCCTAAAGGTTGGAAAACGTTGCAAACGTGACCTCAGTCGGATTAAAGACATAAATATTATATAGACCTAGAGCGAAATAGAGGTTCGGAATATATTAATAAGAAAATACTGTTTTCTTACAGTATAGAAATGAATATTTCATAATAGTTATTTTGTATTGAGCAACGACTAGAAGTATTGTTATGGATATTTTTGTGCCAAAAACAAGAAGGCGTCGCAGAAATTACCCACCTTGGTTCAACTCACAAATAATAAAAACAGTTAAAAAAGTTTGTAGTGTGGAGGAGGTTCAAGCGAACTGGTATTCATGGCGATCTAGTGAAATTTATAGTTAGGGAGCTGGTGGCAGTAATTTTTAAATGATTTCATTATTTGCCAGATGTTAATTAAAGCAAAGAAATGGGTAAAATAAACAGTATGAACAACTTCTGCCTTTAATTTATTGTTGCGATATCAAATGAGAGCTTGCAAAAGATGTAAAAAAAAATAAGTACTGTAAACAATACTATCGCGTCTGCCTCTTAATGTTGCTTTAGTTAAAAAAAAGAAATTCTACCGCCACATAATTATTAACAACAACTTTTTGAAGTGTTTTGAAATGATTATTTTTTCATCTTCAAAATAAAATCACAGAAAATCAGCACGGTTTTGTCAAGGGGAGATTAACCGTATCTAACCTAATTTGCTTAATACAATTTATAGCGGAAGCATTCGATCAAGACTGTCAGGTGGATGTTATTTTTACCGATTTTTCAAAGGCTTTCCTAAGGCTTTTTTAACAGACACAAGTAGTAAAGTTCACACTTTTGGCTTCTCGGATAATTTGATTAGCTTCTTTAAATCTTATTTGGCGAATAGGAAGCAGAGAGTAATGTGGTCAATCGTCTGTCCAGATGAGTGCTACTTCTGGAGAACCATAGGGGTTCATCTTAGGCCCCCCTTTAGTTTAACACCTTTAACAACAGCATTGTGAAAAACCTTGAAAGTCACACACTTCTTTATGCTGATAACATGAAAACTTATACCTGCATAAGGAATCTGGAAGACTGTGGGAAACTTCGGTTCTCACTTGACAACTAAACTTACTAAACTGACCTTTGAATATAAATAGATGTAAAGTTATGCCGCTTTCACTAAAACGTAACACACTGGTTTACGATTACGTAATCAATAATACTTCATAAGAAAGAGTGGAATCTTTTAGTGATCTTGGTGTATTGTTGAACAGTAAACTTTCTTTCTTTCCTCATATACTCTTTTATCGACTTCCGTTAAATTACTAGGATTCATTATGAGAAATTCTGGTAATTTTTTAAATATCACTGCCTTAAAATTACAGTTTTATGCATTTGTGAGGTCGAGAATGGAGTATGCTTTGGGATATGGTCGCTATATCATCAGATATAATATATTAATCAGCTTAAAAGGGTTTAGCAACGTTGTTTAAAGTACTTAAGTTTTAAAATTGATGCTTACCACCCTGAGACTGATATTCCTGAGGACTTATTGCGTAGACATTCGTTGGACTCTTTGGAGAATTAATAGACGCAAGGTTTTTGAACTAAAAGTTCTTTACAGCATCTTACATAATAGGGTGTAATGTAGTAAGATTCTGAATTCCTTACCGTTTCTGGTTCCTAGAGCATCATCTCGCCATCCATACACATTTTACGTCCCAGCACCAGTGGCGTATCCACGGGGGAGGGTGTTAAAACTCCCTTCAAAAGCCTGAAGTTTATACAACCTTTGTATCCAAAGGAGAAAAAGGAAATACAAGTTTTAGTCTTTTTGTCGTCAACTCCCCCTCCCCCCCCCCCCCCCTCCGACGGTATTCCTGGCTACCCGCCTGCGCAGCACCGGGCACCAATATCTAGAAATACACATCCAAGCAAACCGAAGCAATAAATAGAATGTGCAATACGTACAATATGCATCAAGGTACTCGTAGGTCTGATATTTTTAATTGTGGCATAAATAGTGTACGTCTGATCTGACATAATGTTGTGGCCCACCTTTGTGATTAAAATTATTCTTGTTTTATTTTAAATTGCTTAATAGTTATTACTTGTTAATAATGTACACTAGTTTCATTTTTGATTTTTGTCTTTCTTTTTTTTATATTGTTTAATGTTCTAATCCACTTTTTTCATTTTTACAATACTTTACATGAATATATTATACACGTAAATGTATTTTAAAATTATTTGTTGTATACCCATTTATTATTTGGTTTACAAACTGTTAAATGGGCGTAAAATAAATAAATATTTTTGCTACAAGAAGCATGTCAGAAATATCAGATTTTTGAAACTATCAGCGGAAATAGATATTCCTAACCTATATATGATTATGTGTATTTTTCTAGTGGAAATCCTATATAAACAGGGGTATATCTAAGATGAAATTATTATAGTCCTATGGGGTATATTGTCAGCCACATAGAAAAATTGAAGATTAGTCTGAAATAAATCGCCTAGTTTTAAATACAGCCATCTCCGCTGTAGTGAGTGTTGAGTAATAAGCAGTAAACTTTCACGAGAAAACGAAACAAATCGAAAATCACATTCTTAAAGTAAAATGAAATTAACATGACATTTAAATCACAGATTTTGCTTGCTTTCCGATAAGAAATAACATAACATTTCGATAGCCCTTACAGTCCTGAGTATAGTGTTGTGCCTGTAGGAAAATTTTGGAGATAGCCGCTTTTGAAACTCCACTAGACAATTTTTTTCGTGTAGATGATAGAAGGGAAATGACTCTTATTCACCCGCCTACTTTGAGAAAGTTATAAAACAAAATAAAACCTGTCATGAAACTAATCAGAAAAAATTCTCAGCAAAATAAATATTTCTTAACAAAACTTAAGGTGCAGAATAAAGTTATCAGCTTGACGTGAGAAAGAAATGTAATGGAATATCTCTAGGGAGGAAAATAAATCCGCAACTTTCAGACTGGTGGCTGATGGGGATTGATCTTTTTGTTTAGGAAACCTATTATATGATTAGCTAAAAGTTCTTTGCAAACAAAAAAACGCTCTTCGGGAACTCAAACAAATGTTTAAGAATCGTCTATCAGGGAGAAATATTTCTCTTTTGTTTGACTAAGATGAGACAAAGGAATGGTAAAAGTTGTTCGGGTAGAAAAGTAGCGGAATTTGGATAACACGGAGTTTCCCGTAAGTATGCAGCATTCTTGTGGGAACGTGTACACGAAAAAATATTAAATATAACTAACAAATCCTTAAATAATTCAGCATTTTTTTCACGTAAAATATGTTGTTAAGAAAACGCTATCTTTAAGTAAAAAGAACATTGTTTTTAACTGACTGAGACTTCAAGTCTAAGTACTAACAAAGAGAAAGGAAACATATTCTATTGACACGGGATTTAAAGGATTGGCGGTTGGGAGGAGAAGGGAAAACACCTGCAGGCAATTTGTTCCATATTCTGGGGACCCTTGGTATAAATGAAGGAGAGATGTGGGATGTTTTAGGCTTTTGTAGCTGGACAGTAAAGGGATGCATACGTAACGCGCCTCTTATTGTTCTATTAGGAACAGTCAAGGGGGGATTATAGCTGCTAGTTGTTCAGAGGAAAATTCGTGGAAGTATCGGTAAAAAAGGGATAAATCCCCAACAGCGTGGCGATGGGCGAAAGAAGGGGGGTTTCTTGTGAGGACAGGGTCAAGATTGAGTCGAGGGGCTATATTTCGGATAAAATCAAGGATGGTAAGTGTCGAAGGGGATGCCGCTCCCCAGATGTGGGAACAGTACTCTAGGTTTGGTCTTATTTGGGAAACACAGAGTGTGGAAGTTGGAAAGGGATAAGTATTTTTTGACTCGCAAGAGAAAACCAAGCTATTTAGCTGCTAATGTGGCTATTAAAGTAATGTGTTTGAGCCAGTTATCATATTCGAAAGCGATGCCAATAACTCCTTGTAAGAGATAATATACTGGCACAATACAAATATCTCTTTGATATAACTTTTTATAAACCCATAATTAAATTTTAAATACGTACATATTATAAAAACCACAAGCCTTGAGGCCGTCCAGTAAAACCCAAATAGATTTAGTGACCACAAAACCACATTCTAACTGATTTAAACGACCTGTCAAGAAAATCAACATGCTCTCACCTCACACTGATATTTTTCAAAAGTCTCATGCCGGTTCTTAAAAGAATGTCTTATTTTCGATGCAGGCCTATGGACTAATATTTACATAACATTAAAAACCACCTGGTGTGTACAGAAATAATATTGCTGCAGAAGATCAAGGAGTACTTTGCAATGTAGACTATGTAGATTTAGAGGAGGCCAGGTACGCAAGAAATGGACTAATCGGCAACAATGTTGTCACAAAATTGCAGTAAAAGTTTAGAAATCTAGTAGGCGGCAGTTTTGGCAGCTGTCATAATTTGAAAGCTGTCTTCTAGCAACCAATTTCATTTTAGTCGAGGCAATGAAGCAATAAAACAGCCAAAATCTCGGAATTTTTTGCACTAAGACGGATCGGAATGCGGTTTTTTGCATTCTCTTCCAAAAATTATTTGTAAAAAATGTATCTACTTTGTATCTTATACAAACCTGAAATTGCGTTGATGCTGTCAAAAATGCATTCACAAAAATGCATTTTTTGGAGTCGCTTTAAGAAAATTAAATAACTTTGTTAATAAGACTCAGAATTGGCTCAAACCGGGTTCTCGGGGGTTTTCGGGGTCGCTGATCACGATAATGATGTTCAAATTGACCCACAGCCGACCTGGAGCTCAGGATCGCTGATGAACGTCATCTCCGTGGGACTCTCCCAAAATTCACGCGGGGAAGGAGAGAAACTTGGCGCCCGGGGTTTTTTTGGGTCGATGAATTCAAATATGGCATCGGTGAACACCCCCCGGATACCCTGGTGCGCCGGAACCTGGACGTGGACGTCATCCCCGAGAGTTTTCCTGACAAGATCGCAAAAAACAAACCGAAAATCGTTGTGTGGGCGTTTTTTGGGGCGCTGAATCCAAATTTCACGTCGAAAACGACCCCCCGAACACCTGGTGCACCGGAACCTGGACGCGGACGTCACCCCCGAGGGTTTTCCGGACACGATCGCTAAAGACAAACCGAAAATCGTTATGGGGGTTTTTTTGGGGCGCTTAATCCAAATTTCTCATCGAAAACGACCCCCCCCCCCCCAATACCTGGTGCACCGGAACCTGGACGCGGACGTCATCTCCGAGGGTTTTCCAGACACGATCGCAAAAAACTAAACGAAAATCGTCTCATAATTTGACACATTCAATGATGTGTAATTCTCGCCTGGTGCCCACTAAGACATTAAAACATCAGGTTTGATTGACATTCATGGGAATGACATCGATGTCAAGATAAAGGTTCCGGTGCTAATGCACCATACTCCAACTATCTAATGATAGTTGGAGTATGGTCGCGGATGCTGGATTCGAGGAGGGTAGCTAAAAACCCCTTGATGTGAATTTCATTTCATGTTTTGCAAATGTGACACCTGGAGATGACTTTCAGGCCCAGGTTCCGCCGCACCAGGTTTGGGGCGGGGGGGGGGGGTCGTTTTCGATGAGAAATTTGGATTCAGCGCCTCAAAAACCGCCCCATAACGATTTTCGGTTTGTCTTTAGCGATCGTGTCTGGAAAACCCTCGGAGATGACGTCCGCGTCCAGGTTCCGGTGCACCAGGTGTTCGGGGGGTCGTTTTAGACGTGAAATTTGGATTCAGCGCCCCAAAAAACGCCCCATAACGATTTTCGGTTTGTCTTTAGCGATCGTGTCTGGAAATCCCTCGGAGATGACGTCCGCGTCCAGGTTCCGATGCACCAGGTGTCCGGGGGGTGTTCGCCGATGCCATGTTTGAATTCAGCAACCCAAAAAAACCCCGGGCGCCGAGTTTCTCTCCTTCCCCGCGTGAATTTTGGGAGAGTCCCACGGATATGACGTTCATCAGCGATCCTGAGCTCCAGGTCGGCTGTGGGTCAATTTGAACATCATAATCGTGATCAGCAACCCCGAAAACCCCCGAGAACCCGGTTTGAGCCAATTCTGAGTCTTATTAACAAAGTTATTTAATTTTCTTTAAGCGACTTCAAAAAATGAATTTTTGTGAATGCATTTTTGACAGCAGCAATGCAATTTCCGGTTTGTATAAGATACAAGTAGATACATTTTTTACAAATAATTTTTGGATGCGAATGCAAAAAACCGCATTGCGATCCGTCTTAGTGCAAAAAAATCCGAGGTTGAGTGCTTCATTGCCTCGACTATTTGTTTAATTATTGACGGTGTTATCTTCAGAGCAAAGTCCGTGCGGTAGAAAAGGGATAAATACCCAACAGCGCGGCGATGAGCGAGATAAGAGAGTTTTCTTGTGAGGAAATAATTTACTGTAATTAATTTATTGTTACATGGCTGAATAACTGTTTTCCCGTGTATGGGACGCTCAGAATAACACTTGAAGTTCCTATAATTTTTATACAAAATACACAATAATTTTTAAATACTAATTACACCAACGAAGTATTTTTACTTCATTACTCAAACAAAAAAAAACTAAGTGATTTGTTTAAATTTATTAAAAATTTATTTTTTAATTGTTCCCGGGTTAAACGAATTTTTTACAATAAAATTTCCCTTTTGTTTTTCCTAATTACCACGTTTAAACACAAAAGAAACGTTTTAACATTTTCCCCCGATAAAGCTAGCCGTCATTTTCTCTTTAATTTGCTTAAATGGTTCAATTTAATTTAGAATCATTAGTCATCGGTATTACGAGCTATAATGGAAACAATAAAATTGTAAGCAATTAAATTAATTATCCGGTAATTTTCTATATTTTTACTTATTAATGAGTATTGACTTACAAACGAAGGAATTTTAATTTTCAAAAATCACAGAAATTGGAAAATTAGATTAAGATTAGCGTTGCCACCTAAACAAACAGATACTTTTTGCGCACTAAAAATTAAATCTAAAAGACTAAAAAAATATAGGAAAGTATATAGTACAAGTTCTGAAAATGACTGTTTTCACGCGAGTGAGACGTTTGAGACAACTCGAACGAGTGTGAAATAGCTATTTACCTAACGTGCGGAAAGTGGTACTTTTCCGCACGCGCGTGCAGTCGACCGAGCGAGGCGAAGCGGAGTTCGGTCAGAAGTCGAGTGCGGTAGAGACATTTTCCGCACGTGTTGGGTACAATGTTTTTTCTACGAGCGTGAGAAAAATATCAAGTTTTAATATTTTCTTAAAATATTTTATTTCAGTATAGACGTCAAAGTGAAAATACAATTAAAAAATCAAGTTTATGTTACATTTATTTGTTATTAACAATATTAATGGTAAAAGCACAATTACTTACATTCGTTAAGTTTATGACTGGAGCTAACTGATTTTTAACTAGTGTAGAAAGATTTCTTGCCATTTCAGAATTATTTATGTCTTATGCAGTGGCGCACCCAGGGGGGACCTCAGCCCCCCCCCCCCCCCCCGACCGACATCCTGGACACACGAAAATTAAAAATGTGCACTACTAATTGAAAAAATCCACCGAATTGCACTATTTAGCCCCCCCCCCCCAATCCTGGGTGCGCCACTGATCTTGTGTATGTTGAAAACTATTTCTTTAAATATAGACTTATTATACTGGAATTCAAAAGTATTTCTACTCCTTTGAAAACTATATTACCATTTTTTCAATGACCAAAATATTATTGGAAACCAATAAGTTTCTACTATTCCTTAGATTGTAGAATTGTTAAAGCCAAAAAATTAAACTATTTGATAAGAATGCTTAAATATAATTGGGCGAAAAGTAGCTATTTGTAGGCGGTGTGATGCAAATCACAATCAATATATTTTATTAAACGAACAAGAAAGAAATTTTGGATTACCACTAAATAGACCCAATCAATAGACTACACTTCCCTTCTCTTCAGACACCCACGGTACGTTAGTACTTAGGCTTGAAGTCTACGTGGGATGTCTTAGATAAACAAAAAAAAAACAAAAAAAATAAGTAATTCTAAGCAATTTTCTTTAAAATGAAGAATAAAGGTAGTTTACTTTTATATTAAGTTTATATTTTTAACGTTTTTGACCACCTGTATACAGAAACGTTTTTTCTTACGTAAATTGCATTTTTTTAACAAGCAAAATTTTTTATTAACTTTTTGTCGACAAATTAAAAATTAAGTCCATTTGTGGTATATCCGGATCTACCCATCCAGACGTATTATGTTTCAATTTAAACAAAAATGTTTTTTTCTATTAGAAGTTACATTAAATTAATTACTTTTGTAATTGAAACAATAATAATAAGTTTTTCAATTAAAGAAGACATATATCTTACAATTAAACTTTTACTGAAACCAATGATATATTTTGTATTGAATTAAGAATAGGGTATTATTGCAGCAAATAAAATGCTATATTTAAACGACCTATTAAAAACCAATGAAACCTTATATTTCAAGCAATCTTATACATATACGTATTACTACTATATTGTTAGCATCCAATCTACCCGTTGTTAAAATTTGAAGCAAAGATAAATCTTTTCTTTTGTACCACGTGATGTTCAGCCCTTTTGACGGACTGTCACTTGCTGTCACTGTCAGTTCTGACAGCAGTTTAAAATGTGAGCTTGTTCGTTTCCTTTTCGTCTTTTTACCTTTCAAAAGTAAAGATTAATGTGTTTTTAATTGTGAATAGTGGACTAAAAGTTAATTATTATCCTATTTACGATAATGTCGTAGCTAATGTACCGATAATGCCAGTTTTAAGCAGCAAGAAGTGAAGAAATTACTTGTAGTTTTAGCGGCGGATATTCTTCACTAGAATGTACCTAAACTGAAGTGTAAATACATCATTTTTAATTTTTAATTTGAGATTTTGGGGCAAAACGGGTAAGAACATTATGTAAATAAAGCTTGGCATCGTTTGGAAATCTAAAAAAAAACACATTATTTAAGTTCGAATTAAAACTGAAAATACGTAAGTATATTTTATTATAATCATTAATTTATATATAATACATAATTAGAATCAAAATCTTCTTAAATAATAATTAATTACCTACCTATGCAAAATCACTTTGTCTTTCTCAACTGACCGTTGACATGCGAAACAAGATCTCATTTTCTATCTAAAATATTATTAACTCTGTTTCAATTTATACTCTAAAGTATATACTAATTTATACTTACCGGTTTTTCTGATATTTTATTATAAATTAAATTAAAGATTATAGATTATTCACAAAATAAAGCTACGGCGAAATCGAAAGATTTCGGATTCAAATTTGAATGTGACAGGTGCGAGCGGCCATGTTGTCATTCGTGTTTTGTTTAGAGGAGCTAATCACGTGGTGATTTATGAGGGATGTTCAGGACGTCACGTGATTTCTTAGCAATGGTTTCCAAAGGCTACGTCTTTGCTTCCACATTTTTTCGTCGTTCGCTATATAGTAGTAATACGTATATGACCTTATAAGTCTTATAACCTATTGGTTAACAATGACAAAGTTAAAAGAAACTGAGTTTGTATAGTGCAATACGGAATAGAGTGTGTAATTGAGTAAATTGGTATCCAATTCAATATACGATAGTGTTATTTTCTGTGTAGTTACTTTCTGCACGTTACCGCACGTACATTAATATTAATAATACGCACCGTTTATTCTAAACTTAATATTTAATCATTTTGTAAGCACAACCCGTTTTAATTGCTCAAACGTTCCCCAGGTAAAGTCTAATCAACAACAGCAAATTTCCAAGCTTTTTTTAGAAACAAGTTAATTAGCACAGGTAGCTCACACTTGCCCCTCTTCGCAATTTCCAAACTTAATATCTTATCTTTTTTTGTCAACACACCCTCATAACCTTTTTACCTTCTCAAATGTTTACGTTCAACATTATTGCCTGTTAGACGTGAAAAATACGCCCTTTTTACTTCAAAGGTAAATTAATTTTTTTCCTTTCGCGGCAATTGACAGTTCAAATAATAAAATTTGTCTTCCAAAAAACAATTTCTTAGAGTGCTATTAAAAAGTAGGTATGGTATAAAACATAATTAAAGTTTATAGACTTTTGACACTTAACTGGGACCAGGACAGATGTATTTAATAAAAACTTATTATTTTTAAGACCTTTTGTCCTCATTAATTTATCAAAAACTTTAAGTGAAATCTTCTTAAGCTTAAATGGTTTTTTGAAGGTATTTCAGCTGTAATAAAAACTAACTAAATACAGTGTGTCCATGGATGGAGTTGACAAGAGAAAAAACATCTTTATTAGTGATTTTACGAGGAAAAGTCATTCTTTTTGAAAAATTCTGCTTGTCGAAAAAATGAGTTTACCACATAGAAATTTGAGGTCGGATGTACAGGGTGTCTATAAATTAAGAAAACATGAAAATGCTTCAAGAGAGAAATACCATTATTTATTATTTTAGACAAAATGTGTTTAAAACAAAGTTTTTTATAGTCCAAAATAATATTTTTGGGTTTGTAATGACTTCCGTAGACGATTTATACAATAAAAAGTATACATGCAAATTCCTAATTTTTTAAGACAAACGAAATGTATGATTTAATAAAAATGAGTGCACTGAGGGATACTCAAAAAAAGTTGTTACTTGTTATCCCGAAAAAATTTTTTTGTGCATTAACCGCAAATTTTAAAAAGCAAACCCACTACAAAGAAATTAAACATGCAAAAATTGAGAATCAATTCTCTAACCACCTGAAAATTCCTTATACAATAAGTATTTCAGCAAATAATGGTAAAACAGCTATTCTCCGTGCTATATGCCCCTCCGAGCGCTGAATTACATACCAAAATTTGCCGCATTTTCGTCAAACACAGTTAGATAAGAAAATACTAATGTTTCGAATGCAAGAAACTACCAGGAAGAAGGAAGCTTTTTCTTTAGCTAGAATGTCGTCACCTGCATACCGGTTTCGAACTCGTTGGTTCTCATCAGTACAGGATAGACGAACATACCAACTTGCCGAAAAAGTAATCCCTGAAAGCTACAATGTCGTACTGCATAAGCAGCGAGAGACAGGCAGCGCCATCCATTAGCAGCTTCAAGCATTCAGAGTAGAGTTTACCGTAAGGTAAAATTTTTAAAAATATGAATGAAGTCTACTTGTCAGGAGTACATATAAATATGCAAAAATTGAGAATCAATTCTCTAACCACCTGAAAATTCCTTATACAATAAGGATTTCAGCAAATAATGGTAAAACTATTCTCCGGGCTATATGCCCATCCGAGAGCTGAATTACATACCAAAATTTGCCGTATTTTCTTCTAACACAGTTAGATAAGAAAATACTGTTTCGAATGCAAGAAACTACCAGGAAGAAGGAAGCTTTTTCTTTAGGATTACTTTTTCGGAAAGTTGGTATGTTCGTCTATCCTGTACTGATGAGAACCAACGAGTTCGAAACCGGTATGCAGGTGACGACATTCTAGCTAAAGAAAAAGCTTCCTTCTTCCTGGTAGTTTCTTGCATTCGAAACACTAGTATTTTCTTATCTAACTGTGTTAGAAGAAAATACGGCAAATTTTGGTATGTAATTCAGCGCTCGGAGGGGCATATAGCTCGGAGAATAGCTGTTTTACCATTATTTGCTGAAATCCTTATTGTATAAGGAATTTTCAGGTGGTTAGAGAATTGATTTTCAATTTTTGCATATTTATATGTACCTACCAGTAGACTTCATTCATATTTTTAAGAAATTAAATATTCCCTTAAAAACACTGCTTGGAGTTATAAATAAACTTGCGGAATATATTCATAATATGAAGCCTTTATATTGTAAAACCTCAATTCTTAGTAACTCTCCGACTTTCCTGTCTAACAATGTTTTATTTATGCTTTTCCCGTTCCTAACGAGCGCAGGTATGTTTTCTAATCGTCGGGGAAAACTTAAAAGTTCCATTAAAGTCCAAAAGAAGCGTGTCATCAAAATTCATGAAATGAGGTTAGAATGAGGTTTCGTATAAAACATGCAGAGCTTCTTCACTTTTCAATACATTTAGCAGTAATTTTACTTTTGTATTATAATAATGTATTTGTCGTTGACAAAAGTGAAAGTAAAGTTTTCATCATTTATTAATCATTTAATTAAAATTTTTAGCATCAGCAAAAAATAAACCTTTTTATTAAGGAAATGAAAACATCACGTGAAAATAATGAAAAACCTAATAAACGTAACTATGACGTATTAATAATTTTAAAGAGCAACAGAAATTTTAAAGCACATGAAATTGTAGCTGAAAAAAATATTTTTCTAGCAGCATGCGGAAAGTAACTACTTTCCGTACTTTTTTTTTTATCTTCTGACAGCCCACGAAGACCGAAGTCTAAGTACTATGTAACGTGGGTGTACAGGGGAATCAACTCACAGATCCAGAGCTGGAAACATCCGTAGGTATTTCACAAGCCCTTTAAGAGGATGTGTGGGGTGGTACTTGTTGTGTATTTAATTTGCTACGGCCCTTACTTTAACATTGCGCGTGCGCACAAGTGCGAATGAAGTACGCGTCGAGAGGGATCGTTGACGATCGACCAAGACTGATGGCGGAGGCGACGAAGGGTGAAAATTGCCGACACAACCAGCACTACTACACAAACTAGTGAAAATAACTACTACATAAACAGTGAAATTCGCAAAATCCTTTACTTATAACATCCAGTACTACCTCGGTCGAGGAAGAATTCCTCTACCACCTTCCAACAGTTAACAATCAGAAAATATCCATGGTCGAAGCGGGATTCGTCGCACCTCTCCATTGCAACTCGGCCACCGGAGACCCGTACGTACATGCATGCTGAAAGTTTCACGTTTCTGCACTAGTGCTGAAAATATTTTCAGCACTGCATTTTCTAACATGTATGAAGCTACCTTTTAGACGTCTCAAGAACAAAGAGGACCTCGCACTCTTATTTACAAATTATATCTTCTTTTACCACAAGAACGTCAGCCAATCAGAAGCAATCTATACGACGTACACCAAAATCACACCTGCTTTTCTCCTAATGGAAACCCCACGACACTATATAAATATTTCACGAGTCCGTTGCTTCTCGGATCCTCCAAAACCAGGCTACCACTTCCAAATCGCAGCAACCAGCAGCAACTGACTTTCAGCTTCAGCCACCCCATGTTCAACATACACAAGACAAATAATTCTAGACTGCCAAGAAATCTTTTTATACCAGTTAAAACCCAGTTAGCTTCGGCCATAAACTTAACAAATGTAAGTAAATGTTCTTTTGCCATTAATATTGTTAATAACAAATTAAAATAATGTAAGTTTGAATTTTGAATTGTATTTTCACTTTGACGTCTATACTGAAATAAAATATTTTTTAAAAAATACCAAAACTACATGTAACCAACACGTGCGGAAAATGTATTTCCTGCACTCGACTGCTGACCAAACTCTACAGTCGCGTGCTATTACGTTGCCCGCGATATGATAGCGACAATGACAATACATTGTTATTTATTATAATTTTTATTTTTTATTTATTCTGTCATCTGTGCAACACCGAATTCCAATGCATTTTTCTCAAAAACAGTTGTTTCTAGCGACATGTAATAAAGTTTACCATTTATAAGTAAAAAAAGGTAGGAGAATACGAATTTCTATTTATAAATTGTGTACACTGAAGCACAAAAATGTTGGAACATTTTAAAATGGCATTTAATGCCGTATGTAACGCCCTCTACAAAAAATTCAACTTTTAGTAAAAGAACTGACAAAGTCAGATCATTTGTATTAAAAAGAGGTCACCTGATTAAAAAAGTATGGGTTTCAAATTCGCGGCAATTGACAGTTCAAATAATAAAATTTGTCTTCCAAAAAACAATTTCTTAGAGTGCTATTAAAAAGTAGGTATGGTATAAAACATAATTAAAGTTTATAGACTTTTGACACTTAACTGGGACCAGGACAGATGTATTTAATAAAAACTTATTATTTTTAAGACCTTTTGTCCTCATTAATTTATCAAAAACTTTAAGTGAAATCTTCTTAAGCTTAAATGGTTTTTTGAAGGTATTTCAGCTGTAATAAAAACTAACTAAATACAGTGTGTCCATGGATGGAGTTGACAAGAGAAAAAACATCTTTATTAGTGATTTTACGAGGAAAAGTCATTCTTTTTGAAAAATTCTGCTTGTCGAAAAAATGAGTTTACCACATAGAAATTTGAGGTCGGATGTACAGGGTGTCAATAAATTAAGAAAACATGAAAATGCTTCAAGAGAGAAATACCATTATTTATTATTTTAGACAAAATGTGTTTAAAACAAAGTTTTTTATAGTCCAAAATAATATTTTTGGGTTTGTAATGACTTCCGTAGACGATTTATACAATAAAAAGTATACATGCAAATTCCTAATTTTTTAAGACAAACGAAATGTATGATTTAATAAAAATGAGTGCACTGAGGGATACTCAAAAAAAGTTGTTACTTGTTATCCCGAAAAAATTTTTTTGTGCATTAACCGCAAATTTTAAAAAGCAAACCCACTACAAAGAAATTAAACATGCAAAAATTGAGAATCAATTCTCTAACCACCTGAAAATTCCTTATACAATAAGTATTTCAGCAAATAATGGTAAAACAGCTATTCTCCGTGCTATATGCCCCTCCGAGCGCTGAATTACATACCAAAATTTGCCGCATTTTCGTCAAACACAGTTAGATAAGAAAATACTAATGTTTCGAATGCAAGAAACTACCAGGAAGAAGGAAGCTTTTTCTTTAGCTAGAATGTCGTCACCTGCATACCGGTTTCGAACTCGTTGGTTCTCATCAGTACAGGATAGACGAACATACCAACTTGCCGAAAAAGTAATCCCTGAAAGCTACAATGTCGTACTGCATAAGCAGCGAGAGACAGGCAGCGCCATCCATTAGCAGCTTCAAGCATTCAGAGTAGAGTTTACCGTAAGGTAAAATTTTTAAAAATATGAATGAAGTCTACTTGTCAGGAGTACATATAAATATGCAAAAATTGAGAATCAATTCTCTAACCACCTGAAAATTCCTTATACAATAAGGATTTCAGCAAATAATGGTAAAACTATTCTCCGGGCTATATGCCCATCCGAGAGCTGAATTACATACCAAAATTTGCCGTATTTTCTTCTAACACAGTTAGATAAGAAAATACTGTTTCGAATGCAAGAAACTACCAGGAAGAAGGAAGCTTTTTCTTTAGGATTACTTTTTCGGAAAGTTGGTATGTTCGTCTATCCTGTACTGATGAGAACCAACGAGTTCGAAACCGGTATGCAGGTGACGACATTCTAGCTAAAGAAAAAGCTTCCTTCTTCCTGGTAGTTTCTTGCATTCGAAACACTAGTATTTTCTTATCTAACTGTGTTAGAAGAAAATACGGCAAATTTTGGTATGTAATTCAGCGCTCGGAGGGGCATATAGCTCGGAGAATAGCTGTTTTACCATTATTTGCTGAAATCCTTATTGTATAAGGAATTTTCAGGTGGTTAGAGAATTGATTTTCAATTTTTGCATATTTATATGTACCTACCAGTAGACTTCATTCATATTTTTAAGAAATTAAATATTCCCTTAAAAACACTGCTTGGAGTTATAAATAAACTTGCGGAATATATTCATAATATGAAGCCTTTATATTGTAAAACCTCAATTCTTAGTAACTCTCCGACTTTCCTGTCTAACAATGTTTTATTTATGCTTTTCCCGTTCCTAACGAGCGCAGGTATGTTTTCTAATCGTCGGGGAAAACTTAAAAGTTCCATTAAAGTCCAAAAGAAGCGTGTCATCAAAATTCATGAAATGAGGTTAGAATGAGGTTTCGTATAAAACATGCAGAGCTTCTTCACTTTTCAATACATTTAGCAGTAATTTTACTTTTGTATTATAATAATGTATTTGTCGTTGACAAAAGTGAAAGTAAAGTTTTCATCATTTATTAATCATTTAATTAAAATTTTTAGCATCAGCAAAAAATAAACCTTTTTATTAAGGAAATGAAAACATCACGTGAAAATAATGAAAAACCTAATAAACGTAACTATGACGTATTAATAATTTTAAAGAGCAACAGAAATTTTAAAGCACATGAAATTGTAGCTGAAAAAAATATTTTTCTAGCAGCATGCGGAAAGTAACTACTTTCCGTACTTTTTTTTTTATCTTCTGACAGCCCACGAAGACCGAAGTCTAAGTACTATGTAACGTGGGTGTACAGGGGAATCAACTCACAGATCCAGAGCTGGAAACATCCGTAGGTATTTCACAAGCCCTTTAAGAGGATGTGTGGGGTGGTACTTGTTGTGTATTTAATTTGCTACGGCCCTTACTTTAACATTGCGCGTGCGCACAAGTGCGAATGAAGTACGCGTCGAGAGGGATCGTTGACGATCGACCAAGACTGATGGCGGAGGCGACGAAGGGTGAAAATTGCCGACACAACCAGCACTACTACACAAACTAGTGAAAATAACTACTACATAAACAGTGAAATTCGCAAAATCCTTTACTTATAACATCCAGTACTACCTCGGTCGAGGAAGAATTCCTCTACCACCTTCCAACAGTTAACAATCAGAAAATATCCATGGTCGAAGCGGGATTCGTCGCACCTCTCCATTGCAACTCGGCCACCGGAGACCCGTACGTACATGCATGCTGAAAGTTTCACGTTTCTGCACTAGTGCTGAAAATATTTTCAGCACTGCATTTTCTAACATGTATGAAGCTACCTTTTAGACGTCTCAAGAACAAAGAGGACCTCGCACTCTTATTTACAAATTATATCTTCTTTTACCACAAGAACGTCAGCCAATCAGAAGCAATCTATACGACGTACACCAAAATCACACCTGCTTTTCTCCTAATGGAAACCCCACGACACTATATAAATATTTCACGAGTCCGTTGCTTCTCGGATCCTCCAAAACCAGGCTACCACTTCCAAATCGCAGCAACCAGCAGCAACTGACTTTCAGCTTCAGCCACCCCATGTTCAACATACACAAGACAAATAATTCTAGACTGCCAAGAAATCTTTTTATACCAGTTAAAACCCAGTTAGCTTCGGCCATAAACTTAACAAATGTAAGTAAATGTTCTTTTGCCATTAATATTGTTAATAACAAATTAAAATAATGTAAGTTTGAATTTTGAATTGTATTTTCACTTTGACGTCTATACTGAAATAAAATATTTTTTAAAAAATACCAAAACTACATGTAACCAACACGTGCGGAAAATGTATTTCCTGCACTCGACTGCTGACCAAACTCTACAGTCGCGTGCTATTACGTTGCCCGCGATATGATAGCGACAATGACAATACATTGTTATTTATTATAATTTTTATTTTTTATTTATTCTGTCATCTGTGCAACACCGAATTCCAATGCATTTTTCTCAAAAACAGTTGTTTCTAGCGACATGTAATAAAGTTTACCATTTATAAGTAAAAAAAGGTAGGAGAATACGAATTTCTATTTATAAATTGTGTACACTGAAGCACAAAAATGTTGGAACATTTTAAAATGGCATTTAATGCCGTATGTAACGCCCTCTACAAAAAATTCAACTTTTAGTAAAAGAACTGACAAAGTCAGATCATTTGTATTAAAAAGAGGTCACCTGATTAAAAAAGTATGGGTTTCAAATTCGCTAATAACGCAGTTTCATAATGAAAATTTGTATCATAATAAGCTTTATTATGAAACATATCGAATATTAGGGTACGGGAGTAGAAAAATAATTTTAAAAATCTAGTCTAGGTTTTATCATCACAAAAGATAGTACTCATATAAAATAAAAACTGGTTATATCTGGCAGAAATGTTAAAGTGGATGGATATTCTATCTTTATGTGGTAAACTATGTCTAGTGTACAAAAAAAAGTACTCCACAATTGAAAAAAATTATTAAAATAAAAATATGTCGAGAGATTTGTCATGATTTATGACTTTTCTTTTCGTGTTGATTAGGGTGACTCCATTTCGTAAAAATATTTTTGGGGTTAAATGAAAAATCACAACATTGTGACGTAAGATAAACTTCTGCGATTTATTATTCGTCCACTTGTAATTTTCCGAAGATATAGATAAAACTTCTACATTAAATTTAGTAAAATTTTGCACATAAGTTAACAGATATCTCTTTTCCCGAGAAATGAAAATTTCAATAACTCCTGATATTTATCAGGATCCCTTGGACAAAACCGGCAAAAGAAAGATAATTTGATAAAATATCGGCGAGCGAAATTATTCGTCCACTTCCAAAAAAAATTAAAGATGTATACATAGAATGTATTTATCTGTTCCTATAGTGATGAAAAATTCCTAAATATAGGTTCTAAATTATTTTTAATGGCAGTTTGAGACTCCGTTGTCTAAAGAATACAGCAAGTTTTAAAAATTTGTCGCAAATCATCAGAAGTGCCTCAAGAAATCAGACATTTGATAATAATATTATATCAAGAAGGAAGATCTTAAAGAAACATAAGAAAAATTGTTGGAAGAAGCCGGTCAACAGTTGAATAAATTATAAAAAAATATGAAACAATCCATACAAAAAAACCTTGTCAGGGAGAGGAAGAAAATACTGACTTTTCGAGAGATACAAGAAATACTAAGAAAAGTTAGTGAAAATCCGCAAAGTACTGCGACAGATACAGTGAAAAGTTAAGCCAGTGATTACAAAAAGGTTATCCATGTAACAATAATAAGAAAATTTTGAAGAAGCCAGGCTATACAGGCACGAGTTGGCCGAAAGATACCATTAGTAAATAAGAAGAAGCATCTCGAGTTTGCGCAGAGACATTTTGATAAAAATACTGAGTACTGTAAAATCATGATATTATACTGACGAAATAAAAATTGAGTTGTTTGGTAAAATAAGAAAAGGTTTTGGTGTACAGAAAGCGCGGGGAAGCCTACAAACCTAAAAATTTAATTCCAACGATAAAGCATGGAGGGGGTTCCGTTCTAATCTGAGGGTGTATGTCATGGCATGGAGTGGGCCAGCTCCATTTTAGTGACGAAACTATGGATCGGTTCGTCTACATTCGTATACATTTTAAAAAAGAATTTGAGGCAAAGCACGGAGAAAATGTGAATTGGAGACAATTTCTTATTTTAACAAAACAACATCCAAAGCATACACCGGTGGGTCGTTAAAGAGTGGATACTGTATAGCGTACCAAGAGTGTTGGAAACACCACCGCAATCCCTAGACGTTAACCCGAATGAACATCTATGGTGGGAACCCAAAGAAAGGGCGAAAGAACATAAAATTTCCAACAAAGAGGCGTTAAAGGAAGATGTCAAGAATAATGGTCAAAAATTGAAGTAGGTTTCGTTATAAAACGGTAGAGTCAATGCCTAACAGTTTACAACAAATTATAAAATCAAAAGGGTATCCTACACGTTATTAGTTTTGGCATGTTTGGACGAATTTCGAAAAAAAAAATGTTGGTGGACGAATAATTTTCTCCCTTGGCTTTTAAGAAATTATGTTTTATTATTAATTATTATATTTTTGAAAGGCATTATCTAGGTTGGACTTTATATTACAGTTTTTAGCACATGAGAAGTTGTTTTTATTTTGTAATGAAAAGCAAATAAACTTAAGTAGTTTCAATTTTATCCCAATTTTTTAAAAATTTTATAAGTGGACGAATAATTTATCTCCCGACTGTATATATAAACTACTTGACATAAAGACTAAGGTCGCAGAAAATTTTGTTTTTTCTTGCTACATATACAATTGCAACAAAAGTCCAGCATATTCAAATATTTAATTAATCAGATCCTTGACAGTTTACAAATCAAAATAGTTCGGTATCTACTTAATTTCCAGAAACCTCCCAACTATTTCGGGTTTTACTTCAATTAAATTTTGATTCTGTTATTTAAGGATCAGGCTTTGTGGGACACAGCTCAACTATTTTGTCATAAATTACAAAATATGTGAAATATTGTTTTGTGTAAATAGTGATTTTCCATTTATAATCTATAGGCCTAAAATTTAATAGAAATTCTTTACGTTTTATCCAACAAAAGTCACCATAACCGTAAGTTCTTGTAGGAAGTGTTGAGTATTAATTTTCAGAAACATTGATGAAACACTGATTCGTCTTATCAATGACCCAGTCCTCACAAGAACGCCCACGGTACGTTAGTATTTAGGCTTGAGGTCATGGTTGGGCCAGTAAAGAAATCGAAGCTACTAGATATAGTCCTTCTTTATGTGATGTACCTCTACTACCATAATACTCTCTCTATTATGCATCATTTTGCATTTTCTATAAAACCTTTGGCTTATCGCATAAATAACACCTAAAACTAAGTGCTACAAATACGTATTTTCCATAGTCACGTCCCAAATGGCAAAAAGCTTTTGCATAATGCTAGAAAAGCGAACGGACGAATACAAGATTAGGGGTATAAATCTACCAAGGAAAATAGCGTTTAGGATGCCGATTTATTGATAATAATGGGGTATTGTATTTTATCTTTAGTGTTTTTGTATTCAAAGTAATTAATAATTAAATTAAAATAGAGTTTCTATTAATACTAAAAAACGGACTGTGCCTGTTTTTTTAAAGGATAATGCAATATTTTATTTAGCCTCAAAAACTCCCCAACGCACACATAAAGCTTAGTACATCGTTATAAGAATTTTGATAAGAAAACATTTCCTCAGTGTACAATAATCACTTTTTGGACAAGCCATACAATCACTAAAAGCATTCTTCCATTCCTTATGCTTATAATAAAAGGAATTAGGTTAGGCAAGCCAGTAAAAGATATATTATCGTCTTTATTAGATTTTTTGTATCCCTTTATATTAGAAAATAAAAATAACAAGGGTACGAGGACACACGATTAACAACAAAGTGGACAACAACTATTCGTATTTCGTATAATACAACCCCATTCTACAGGGTAAGTTTTTAAAGCGTTACAAGGCGATATTTTGAAAAATGTTTAAAATATTTTCATGAAATCTTGGTGAGTTAATAGGGAGATAGGGGGACATATTTTTGACATTACCCCCCTCTCTATTTTGAAGGGTGTAGATAACTTTGGAATTTTAAATGAGACGATGTACTTTTATTTACAAAATTCGAATCAACAACAATACTAACGTGATATTACCATGGAAAAGCGTCAATGTCAACAAATATTTGCATAAAATATCTACCTGAACGTATATGGGCGATTAAACTTATTTGAACATGAGTGTTAAAATGAAATCATTTTAGCACTTGTGTTAAAATGAAATGTCATTTTAAAACTTGTGTCAAAATGAGCCACATTTGACAATGAAAATCAATGTCAAAAAAGGTGACATTTCATAACTGAATTACAAATTAAATTTTACCAATTCAAGTTGAAAGTTCACTTATTTCAGAATTATTATTCGTTTCCATGGAAACGCGTCATTTTTACTTAAGTCAGTTGAGAATTTTGACGTTTTAACGATTATTTCTCAGCTTATTGCTAGGTCCCCGGATTTGACACCCCTTGACTTTTTCTTGTGGGATTATACAGGGTGTTTCAAAAAACATGTGACATCGCTTAAAGGAAGATTCTTTGAAAGAAATTAAGGCAAAAAGTTTATATGAACATGGGTCCGCAGATGCTTTGTTTCAAAGATACAGGACGTTAAATTTTGAAATTGTCTTTACATGTTAAAACCGATGGTTGGGAAAACTAAACCAGTAAGACGGTTAATAAAATTACATTTATCTCCTAAACGAAATGAAAACTGAAAAAATATGAAGAGATAAGTTTTGTTAAGAATTTAACATACTATTTGACCGATATAAGAAAATGTGAAAAAATCAGTGGTGTACATGTTTTTATTGGAAAAATATTGTACCGTCTTCTCATATGTACGCTCCTGGAGGACCTGTCAAAGTCTTTTCATGGTCAGAATTATGCTTAATTTAAGTACTTTACACAGTGTAAATTTCATCAAAATTAATGAAGCAATTTTGAAAATATTTTGGAAAAACTGAAAAAAATTAAAAAATTTAACACCCTGTATCTTTGAAACGAAGCATCTGCGGACCCATGTTTATATAAACTTTTTGCCTTAGTTTCTTACAAGGAATCTCTCCTTGAGCGATGGCACATGTTTTTTGAAACACCCTGTATAAAGGACAATCAAGGACAAAGTGATGGCGATTGCACCTACAAATTTAGATGATATGAAAGACCGAATCTCCTTTGCCTGCTTATTAGTAACATCTAAAATGTTACAGCAGATACGAAATTTAATTAGAAAAAGAGTAAAAGTGTTTGGAAGTTCAAGGGGGACATTTCGAACAGTTTCTCAAGCATGGCAGATGATAAATAAGTTGAAATTAAATGATAAATAATTTTTCTTATTTTATAACCGAATAAATCACAATTCCGTAGCCGAAAGAGTGAATCAGAAAAAAAATTCAACAAATACGTAGTTAAAATTTCAAAGGTATCCCCACTCCTCAAAATAGAGAGAGAGTGTAAATATTAAAAATGTGTGTAAATATGTTCCCCAAATCTGTCTATTAACTCACACACTGTACACAGTGTGAAACACTGGCCTCCTACAGTACGCCTATTCTAGTGAGTTTGACGAAATTAAAGGAATTTTAAAAATGTTCAATAGGTTTACTGAAAAAAAAACTTTTGGAATAGAAGGCTATGATTTCATACTTGACCATAACTCTTATTTTTTAACAACTTTTCCCTATAACATTTTGCCGTATTTTAAAAAAATTAAGGTACTTTACTAGCAAACTTGATCGATTTTTAAACTTTTACTTCTCCACTGTATGCAATTTGATTCTGATAACTGTTAATCTTGTTTTTAGGGAAGCCTTAACTTTCATAATTTCTTGAATCACACTGTATAATTATCAGTAACAGCTGTGGGTAATTTTATAAAATACTTTTTAAAAAATTCAACTAAACTAATATCAACACAGAATAAAAAGTAACTCATGTTCTTACATATTATGTGTTTTCAACAAAATGCTAAACATACGTTTTTTAATTGTGACGTTCAAAAGAAAGATCCCTGTGGAAAAAAACAGGTTATGTTTTATTCATAAGTGTTTTCATTTAAATATTAATAAGTGTGCTCCCAATTTCTAAATTCCTGGATCAATAATATGGTTCTAAAAGCAGTTATTAGTAACTTTAGTTGTCAAGCGTGTGTTTGCATGGATGTTAAAAAAATCCCAATTTCTTGGAATAATAAAATCAAACACAGGTTTCAATTGACAAGTACAAATATAAGAGAGCTATGTTTTGTAACGTAAATATATTTTTTTTGCCTTGTTATAAAAATTTATGACTAAAGAAATATATTTTTGCTGTTCCCTAAAAACCCTAAAAAGGTCTGTTAACATTTTAAGGATTAGGAGTTAGAAGGAGAAGAAATTTTCGCAAGCAATTTGTTCCATAATTTGGCAACAGTAGGTAAAAAGAGCGACTGAAGTGAGATGTTCGGTGTTTTTGTAGTTGGACAGTAAAGTGTCTAGCTAGCCGAATGGCCCTCTCTTGTGGATACAAGTGTCGAAGGTGATGGCTCTTCCCAGATGTTGGAACAATGTTTTAGGTAAGGTTTTTTATTTGGGGAAAACAGAGAGTATGTAAGTTGGAAGAGGATAAATAATTTCTCTTTATGTTCAAAAGCGATACCAGCAAGTACGAACATTTCTTTATTTTGTAAGGTTTGGTCTTCAATTCATGTGGATGGGGTAAGCGTTGCTAAATTTTTGTCGTGCTAGGAAGTAAGGGCTGTTAGTTATCTGTAAATAATGGATCATCAACGGATCGCCTCGTGCGATATACAGGCGTTATCGAAGATATTGGGATGAGGTGGTGCTGCGAAACCTTAAGACTGATTTTTGGAGGCGATTTGGATAGTACAAAACTTAGTTTGTAAAACTAATACATAGTAAGTTTTAATGGTACAGTTGCGGACACTTAGGTTAACATTTTCTGTCATATTTAAAAAAATTAGTAAATCTGGCTTTTTACCTTTATGGCCACTTGGGTAAATAAACTGGTAAATGATGTCATTTTTAGAAAAATGGTCCATTCGTCTAACATGTTTTGTAAATAAATTCATTGCAAAACGCAAATAAATCTATCCTGTTTTGGCTTTCATCCATTGAAAAATAATTATCTAGTATATTTTGGTCCGAAAATTACAAACAGCAGAAGAAACTTTAAAAATATGAGTAACTTAATATTTTATCGCAGAACCATTTTTTTAATAATTAATTACAAACGTTTCAGCATGGATGCCATCAGAGTTTGAGCATGACGCGGATTATAGTTGTTTCATAAATTTCGTCTATTTTGTTCCACAAGTCATCACTATTTTCTGGATGGGAATAATTTGTTTTATTCATTTTTTTGACGATGTAGCCCAAAACATTTTCAATCAGATCTACAACAGGACTTCTTAAGGGCCAAGGTATTAAATGAATATTGTTTTTCCGCGCCCAATACAAAATCCTTCTTGTGGACAGGGCAGTTGTCATGTTGATAAATAAAATATCTTTGAGGAAAAATATTGTTCACTGAATAATGTTTTCACTTATAATCTCCCTAGTGCTCGAATTATTTCCGGAAATTTTTCCGAAGGAACGCATTTTTTGAAAATTTTCCCGAGTCGCAGACGAGGGAAAATTTTCTAGAAAAACGCGTGACTGAGGAAGAATTTCCGGATATTAATTCAAGGACGCGGGGGATTCGGTAAGAAAATTTCACACCTAAAATTTTTACAATGTTGAAGATCCAGCCTCATCTATAACGACTTTGGCATAAGTTTCCTCACCGTTTAGTTAAACGAAATGCAAAAAATATAAGTGAAAATTATCCTTTTTATTTATTTTTACTACATTTCATTTACTAAAACAAAGGGAAAGCATAGTATAGTCTAGTTTAGGCTAGTTATGCCAGATAAAACAATTTTTAAAATCTAGGTAGATAGTAGATACCACAGTCAAGTAGGCTTAGGCTTGTGATGTCAAAATCGTCTCTGCTATACGTCACGTCGACAGTTATTTCTTAAACGTGCCTCTTTAGTTCACAATAATTAAATCATGGCAGTAAACAATCAAGAAACTAATTTTAAGCCCTATACGGTGTTTGTAAACCTTGCTCTGAAATAGGGGACATTAATATGTCTCATAAAAATTTAAAGTATTTGCAATGTTTAATGGAAAAAACTGAATTAAATCCCCATCAAGAAAACCTTTTCTCAGCTAGCCAGAAGATTTTGGAGGAAGATATCCCATCCTTTTTAAGAAAAACCAGAATTCAGCAGAACAAAATTGCATCCAAATATTACATCTATTATATTAAACATAGACATCTGATAGAAGTGGAAAGGGAAGATAACCATTATCCTTGTTATTCTCCATTACGAAGAGAAGAGTTCCAACCAGAATTCCAAAAATATTTAGCCTTAATTAAAGAAATATTTGGTAAATAAACATTTGTATTTATTTAGTATTATAAAATGAATAAAAAAATTTGATCCTGAATACTGATTTTCGGATCATATGATAGCTGTCAAGAAAAAATTTCCACTTATTAATTTTGTTCGCCTAGCTTGGCAGGAGGAGAAAAATTTCCGAAAAATTTGAAGGTTGTCATTGGTAACTGTCGAAATGAAAGGGTGAGATTGGCTTAGAATGACAGGTGTGAAATTTTCTAATATATCTATATATACTTCCGCTGTAAATCTGCCATTAATGCGATGACAAAGTCCAAGCCCTCTTGAGGTCATGTATTCCCATACATTAACTGAAAATCTACCACTTCTTTTAACTCTTTGCGTGTATTTTTCTTCAAATCTGGTATTTGCAGGTCGGTAAACTCTTACCCGCCTACTGTAATAGGATTGAAAGTTATTTTCATCCATGAAAACAACATTTTCCAACACCTCAATCCTTCCTGTAAGTATTGCAAAGCAAATCCCACCCTCTGCTCCTGGTTGTCAGTAGTTAGAAATGGTTCCTTAATAGCAGCCTCTTGCTACCCTAACAGAGCCTGGAAAAATTGTCTGTCTCCGCGCCTTCACGGCTGTTTGGAATTAATGGTCCTCCAAAAAAGTGACCGTTATTATCTTGTTGTTTATTTGTTATCTTTTCCCTTCCCCTTCCAGGCATTCTATTTAGAGAGTTGGCATTTTTCCATTTGTGCTTTAATTCTTGAACGGCACTTCTTTATAAACCCATTTCTTCGAATATTCTCCTTACTGTGCGACCCTCTTCAAATAAGATCATCAACCTTGCTCTTTTTTGTTGGTTTAACCTGTTCATTTTATCAAAAATTAAAGTGACAAATGTTTTTAAAATCTGTTGACATTTATTATCACTTCATGACAACTTTTAGGTAAATTAGGACGTTTCCTATGTCTGAAATATCGAGTAACTTCAACATCATTTAATAGCCTTTCACTTAACTTGTCAAACAAAAAAAAATTATCTCGATATCTTGAAAATTGACGAACTTATTCAATTTCTTATTTAATAACTTCGCGCGCGGCTGTTATCGGCCGTGACGTCAAAATACAGAACTCTGTCGCCTCATGGTCGCCGGGCTAGCGGCCCGCTGCTGATTTCGCGTGTTTTCTTTCATGCATTGTATCCTGTCCGGTAAGCATATTTACAGATGCTAGCATGTGTTGACACCAGGTTGGGTTGATTGGGTTTGATTGGGTTTGATTGGGTTTGATTGGGTAGCCAAACATAGGAAGAGGGAGATGCAGCGAAAAGACTGAAATTTTGGCATTAAAGCTGTTCTTAGAAATAATATAATTTCTTCTTGTGGCCATAGAGTTGTAAAATACGTTCTCGGACAGGTTTGTTCAGTTTTAGGTTTCATCAGTATATTTTTTTAATTTTTTATCTGTTAGTTTTTTTACTGCGACTGCGCGATTCGTATTGGTATAAAATTTTGGCAGCACCGCATACACCTGACATTTTATTAAAAAAGATACTGATGAAACCTAAAACTCAGCAAACCTGTCCGAGAGCGTATTTCACGACTATTATGCAATTTTAATTTCTGCACCTTGTAGGGCCGATCTGGGTTAGCTTTTATTTCTTATTCATCTTAACATCTCACAAAACCAGCCTAATGCTGAAGGGCATGGATCTGCTCATTAACCTAATATTTTATTTTTATTTTGTTCGTTTGCTTTAATAAATATTTTTCTCAATATTCCAACAATGTTTTATTGATATTTTCCGTACAGGCACAATCATGGAAAAAGGTTATCTACTGCTCAGGTTATCTAAAACTGGTTTCAACACTATGATTGCCTCTGGTGTCCAAATCTGCTAGCATTTGTAAATGTACTGTTTTTCCAAACCCTCGCTGATTTCAACACCCTGGTGTCAACACATGCTAGCATCTGTAAATATGCGTCCGGCAAGAATAACACTAAAGATTAAACGGGCGCCTATTCCGCTGTTGACGGCGTGGTGTCGATTGACGTCATCGAGCCTCAGCCAACGTGAGCGTAGCATCTCAGACTTTGAAGGACGATAACTTTTTTATTTCTACAGATAATTAAAAACAAAAAATACATATGTTTTTTACATTTTTAGGACTATTTATTAAGAGAAAATGAAAAAATGGAAACTTCCTAATTCAGGTGATCTGTGGTATAGAAAGTTGAATTACATTAGAGAAAATAATCTGTCCGGGATTTTTCGTCCGCAACCGTAAATAAATATAAATTTTGTGCCAAACCCCAACTGGCGGATTAAAAGGTTGGGTTATTGAGGTAATAGAACCCGTGATAAATGTTGAGAATAAAATGAATTAAACTGCTTGACAATTCCAAAAATCGTAAATCAAAATGATTCACTATGAACCCAAAATTTAAAGCTTTTTTTCAGAAGTGCTTACTTCGTATGATCATAAATTTAAAATAAACTTTAAATGGCATATTAAACTGCAGACACTTTCGTGAACTTCTTAGATTAAAATATATTTGCTCAATAAAATGTTACTCACCCCAGTTATTGTTTAATGAAAGGGAAAATTTAATGGCTTCTTGAACCTTTTACGATGTTATTATAGAGATTTATGATTTAGTGAATTACCTTTTTACGATGGTTAACACCACAAATATACACGATATTGTAACAAAATACTTTACAAGCTCAAATTTAGTCAAACTTTACTACATTTAAATATAAAAAAATTGATATAACATAAGATAAAAAAGAAACGTCCTCAAAGTATGCCGTGGAACCAGTCACGCAGGTCTTGAATTATTACTCTTGAAGTACAGATGAATGAAAAATAAAACTATCGAGTTCTAAAGTATTTATTTTTAACAAAATTAATGATGGTAATCACGGTAGCACAAGCTTTTATGATTTAAAGTTACTTTTAAAATGGTAGACGGGTTGATGCCCAGTGGATTTATTCAGCAGGGGACGCCATTCAGGAATTTCAAGATGCATTTCCATATATTAGTCATGGATTTCGACCAGTTTCGTCAAGTTTTGACTAGATCTGGGGCTTTGTTCAGAGAAACAGGACGTGTAATGGAAAGGAAGGCAGTGGGTGGCCCAAAGTTCGCACTGCACGAAAAGTAGAATTGAGGCAAATTGATAAAGAACACCCGCAAACCTATATTCGGCGTTTAAGTCAGCAAGTATTTGTATCCTACGGAACCTGCACGTTAAACGTCTAATCTCAGTCTAAGAATTGTTACCAAACACCAAGCCGCAGCGAATGCAATTTTCAGAGGTTTATGGGTAATTTGCATAATAATGAAAACGTATCTGAAAACCCTTTTTACGGACGAGGCATGGTTTTACCTCTCTGGTTATGTAAATTCTCAACAAATGAGAATGTGGAGTGCTGACAGTCCACATTTCTTTACCGAAAAGCCTCTGTCTGCATTCACAGAAAGTAGGCGTGTGGGCGGTTATATCGAAAAGAAGATTAGTTGGACCCATTTTGTTTTGAAGGGACTCTCAATTGGGCGCGATACCGAAATAAAACTTTAGAAAATTTTGTTAACGCATTAGACGATGAAAAGATGCGACAAGGCTACTTCCAGTAGGACGGCGCATCAATTCACGTAACTCTTGATAATTTAAATATTTTGTAAGAATGAAAGTATAGAAGGTGGACACGTTTCTCATTTATTTTAAATTTGTAATTTTTAGGTTATTTGTGTATATGTTTTTTTTTAATTATATATCATGCAGTGACAATGACAATAACGTAATTTTCTTAAAAATAAAAACTTCAGAGTGTGACAGGTTTATTTTACACACACCTATACTTTTTACCTATTTCAAGAATAATAATTATTCAACATGGGTGATTGATCGACGGCATACTTTGAGGACGTTTTTTTTATCTTACGATATTTGACTGAGAAATCCGATTATTAAAAAATAAGATTTATCTAGGATACTTCCACTATTCTCTCCACAATGGCAAATACTACCCTCACAAAGCCATAAGAACACTTAAAACTCGCTATTGTTTCTTATCATTAGATTAAAAAGATTAAGCGATTTACTTTCAAAAGCGGGAAGGTAATAAGGCCACTTTATAGCTAATGGATATTAGATTGGAAAACCAGTGAAATGCACACTAAATTTAAGGGTGTGATTAAGCTCTTAGAAGTAATAAAGATTTGCTGGAGATTTTTTCTACTTTATTAAGGCTGCTTGTAGGTATTTGTTAAATGTTGTAAATCTAATTGAATTAGAAAATTAAAGTAGGAAAATTAATGTTACTCAAGTACCGTTTCACTCAAAGTTGAAATCCTTTATTTTGCAGCTTTCCAGTGGAAAAACACCCATACAAACTACAGGCAAAGACCCAGGCAAATGGACACCTGTTACTGAGCGCCGGCAGTGATGCGTTAATGTACTGCTGGCCAAACATCTCTGATTTAAAGTAAAACTTAAAGGCCCTTAGGTTTTAAACACACTAATGGCTAACGATACTATATTATGACTATTTATACTACGCCACAACTTCTATATTAGTCAATCTTTCCTTAAACCACTTTTATCAGAATATCCACATATAACAATTTTTGGAACATATCCAGTACCCAGCATGTTATAAAATTCATGCCTAGAGTATGTCCGCGGATGAGATTTAGAAGAGGACAAATGGCCCAAATGTGGCAAGATGAGTAAAAATCCTAATACACGTTTTTGCTTGTAAAATAAATAAGATTTACGTTTTGAAAAATTAAATTTTTATACAGGGAGCATAAGAAATACGAAAACGTTATTTTGCCTTAGAATAAACCTTGTTAATCATTTTTTACTGAAAGAAAAAATATGAAATATATTTTAAATTAAACCCGAACCCGACGTACAATATTTCATTCAAAAATTTTAATATTAAAAGTAAAGAGTTTTATCACATTATTTTTTTAAGTTCCAACTATTCTCTGTCACACCTTTAACCAGAGTACTAGTTTCTAAATATTAAACAATAAAAATACCCATGGACATGTTTATCAATGTCTTTATTAAATGAAGCAATTATTTAATTTAAAATACTTCTCGCCAAAATGCTCTCTACTGAACAAAGAATTCTTATAGTCCAGGGTTATGGGGATGGCTAAGTATCATACCTACCGCTACATCATAGAATAATTTAGCGAGAAATTTGTAGGAGTCCCAATAACTGAAATGACAATCTACAACGCAATAAAAAAGTTTGAATCTCACGAAGAAGAAGAAGAAGAAGAAGAAGAACACTGTCCAAAACGATGCTGCCACAGTTTTAATTCTTCAGTCTATTAGAGAAATCCTGCTAAACATCTTCTAGAATTCATATTCACTCGTAACTAGTCATAAAAAATAAAACACAAATATATAAATATTTCGTATTTCTCTCTTGAGTTTTCGGATACAACAGAAGATATATAACGCGTTTTGAGCTGCCTCTTCACGCTTGGGTTCTCGGAATTGGACATCAATATTTTTAAAAGAAAAAAATTAATTTGTGACGCGACACTTTTTTACAAATAAATAGAACTTCAAAAGGACATCATGACAACCCAGACAACGTTTACTAGGTACTTTCTAAATGATATAAAAAAAATCGTCTGATGCCTACTTAAATGTTTTGACGCAATAAGTAATTACAATTAATATTTTTATTTGCATATTTTTGTCAAAATTAGAAAAAATCTTGTATGAAACACGTTAGGAAATGTAATTTTGTTTAACGTATAATTTTGACGAATCTCGCTTCACTCGTCCCTCAACATTACACTCAAACAAAGTAAGCATTTCCTAACCGGTTACAGAAATAGCTATTCATAGATCTATCTCAAACTTCTTGAATCGTATAACGTAACGATCCTCAAAATAAAAATAACGCCCTAAAATTAAACATATTTTATGTAAACCAGACGGGTGTCTGTTAAAATTCTAGACATTTTTCTTGTTATATCTTATTTCAGCTCTTTTCTGCCTTCTTTAGAATGTCATGTAATTTAATAGCCATCACTTTACAGAGGGCACATTGAGGGCGTCCTTTTTAGTCAAGCAAAAATTCCGAAACACCAGATTTATCTTTTACCAGAGATTGGGCTAATTAAGAAGTATTAAAAAAGGTGAGAACGCTTCATAAAGAAATAATTTGGTGTAACAGGAAATGTTTTAACAATAGTGACTTTGGTTTTCCAATTTAAAGAAATATTTTTTTGAATTGGCTTATCCAGAATTTTTTTTATTTCATAGTACAAAAGTTACTCCATTCGAAAGCTTATTCCAAAAAAGTAGAAATTCACCCTAAACATAGCGGTCAAACATCGCGTAATATGAAACGGGGAAGTGGACCAACAACTTCTTGAAAACAAGGACACAGTGCTCATTTGTGACGTCATCACCCGTAGTGCTATGAAAAAATGAATACAATATAATATAAGATTTTTTTGGATTTATGTTTTTATGTGACTTATTTTGCACATTTATTAGACGATCGTTATTTAAATATTTAAACTTGCATTTAGGCAGATTATGCATTAATAAGGTTTAAAACATAAGTGAGAAAAACTATAAGTAGAAAATGATTTTAAAAATGACTACTTTGTGTAAAATGTTTTACTGTAGTTTTTTTAAATAAATATGTTATGGTGAGGATTAGTATCAATTATTATAAAAAGTAATATATACTATTTGGTAAACTAATAAATCCTGAAAATTGTCTCGAATTTTGTGTATCCTCAGAAAAACTTTGAATGGTGTCGGCCTTTACTTAATGGAAATCCATTATACACATAATGACAGACAATTTAAGCCAAATTTCCACTTTTATTTAATACTTTATAACATAACACGTTTCGCCACATTGTAGCTTCATCAGATGTTTGTTACAGACTTTGTAATTAATGTGACCGTGGTCAAAAATAATACTATTATTGAAAATAGTTAGCAGTTTTTTCTGTGTAGGCTTTTAAAAAGAAACTACTTTAATTAATTTTCATATTTTATTTTATAAGGAATTTGTTGCAGAAGATAATATAATACAAAGCCGCACTTGCTGTTATGCTGTGCATACATTATTTAAGTTTCCGTGAAAACTTTCGAAGATATAGCAAAACATTTATCCATAAAACTATCCGAAATTGAAATATATTTTACAAAGTTTGAAATTGGATTATTTCTTCGTTTGTTTATCGAATGTATATGCATAAATTTAGATTGTATACTTACGAGGAGACTATCAAACATTTTGGCGCATGGTGCAGTAGAAAGCTTTTTGAGGATACAGGAAATAACTGATTTTATTTTATATACAAAAAAAAAACAATATAATAATAGGACAAGGGACATCTGGCACTACAATTCTGCCGACTGGGATGGTCTTCGAAACTTCTTCTCTGCTTTCCCTTGGAACCCTGTCTGTTTTTCCACTCCCGGTCCCTCCGAAATTTGTTCTCATAACACAGACATTATTCAAGCAGGTATTGAATGTTTCATTCCACATACCCACAAGAAACCTAAACTCCACCATCAAAAGGCATTGTTCTCCAAGGCCTGCGACAAAGCCAGGCTCAAAAAAAACTCAAGCTCGCAAAAGGTATCTTCAAAATCCTACACCAGAAAATCGTCAAATTTTCACCGAGGCCAGAAATCAATACAATCAAACAATCTTAGAGTCCAAAAATGCTTTCAACAACCGCATAAAAGATAAAGTGCTTTCCTGTCCCAACGGCGGCAAATCTTTCTGGTCACTTGCCAAAATCATTAGTCAGAACTTCTGTAGAAGCACTTTTCCTCCCCTGACCTCTGACAACGAAGTTATCTCCACCTCTAAAGGGAAAGCAGAACTATTCGCCAAACAATTCGCTGCCACTTCCACGCTGATCCCTCCACCCAATTTCACTCTTCCAGCCGCTAAGTCTGTACCCCACAAAATGCCCGATATAATACTTAAGGTCAAACAAGTTCAAAAAATTCTTCTATCCCTTGACACCAAAAAGTTTTCTGGTCTGGATGGCATACCAGCAATTGTTCTAAAAAAAATGCGCTCCAGAACTTGCACCCATCTTAACTCGTCTTTTCCAGATCTCTTATGACAAGGGTATCTTCCCAGAGAGCTGAAAGACTGCTCGTGTGCAGCCTGTCTCGAAGAAAGGTTCCAAGTCCCTTCCATCCAATTATCGACCTATCTCTCTTCTCTCCGTTGTCAGCAAAGTTATGGAGAAAGCGATCAACTTGCAAATTCTAAAATATCTAGAAAAACACAAAATCATCCATGACAGACAGTACGTATTTCGTCACCAAAGATCCACAGCTGATCTACTTAGCTTTGTCACACATAACTGAAACAAGTCTCTTGAATTTCATGGCGAATCTCAGATTGTTGCTCTCGATATTTCCAAGGCCTTTGACCAAGTATGGCATGCCGCACTCCTCAACAAACTACCTTCTTGCGGTCTTCCTACCAAACTATGTACCTGGATCGGCAGCTTCCTCTCTAATCGGCGCATATCTGTTGTGGTTGACGGTCACTCATCTAACTTCCATCCTATCAATGCTGGTGTCCCCCAAGGTTCAGTCCTGGCACCAACCCTATTTCTTCTCCACATTAATGACCTACTCTCTTCAACTAACAATCCCATCCACAGTTATGCTGACGATAGTTAGTACTCTTCATTCCAATATTCATTTTTCCAGACAAGTTTAGAATCAGCAGCTGGATAATAGACGCAGATCTATGTACCTATCCCTTTCCCAAGATCTTCAATTAATCTTAGACTGGGGTGCCAAGAACCTTGTTCAGTTCAACGCCTCCAAAACCCAGTCTTGCTCCCTCTCACGCAAAAAAGCTGGCAACGCTTACACCATCCACATGAATGGCCAAGCCCTACAGAACAACGAAGCGTTCGATCTCGTTGGCGTCGCTTTCGAACATGATCTCAGTTGGCACAAACACATTACTTCAGTAGCCACATCGGCAGCTAAAAAGCTTGGTTTTCTCTTTCGAGCCAGAAAATACTTCTCCCCTTCCAACTTATACACTCTCTATGTTTCCCAAATAAGACCTAACCTAGAGTACTGCTCCCACATCTGGGGAGCGGCATCACCTTCGACACTTAAGATCCTTGATTCTATCCAAAAGAGAGCCATTCGACTTGTCAATGACCCAGCCCTCACGAGAAAACTCCCTTCTCTCGCTCATCGCCGCGCTGTAGGGGATTTATCCCTTTTCTACCGCTACTTCCACGGATTTTGCTCTGAAGAACTAGCCGGTATTATTCCCCCCTTGAATGTCCCCAACAGAGCAATCCCTTTACTGTCCAGCTGCATCCCTTTACTGTACAGCAGAGCAATCGCTTTACTGTCCCAGATGCATCCCTTTACTGTCCAGCTACAAAGCCTAGAACAGACCACTTCTCTCGCACATTCATACCTAGGGTCTCCAGATTATGGAACAAATTGCCTGCAGATGTTTTCCCTTCCCGTCCCAACCTCCAATCCTTCAAATCCCGTGTCAATAGACTACATTTCCCTTCTCTTCAGACACCCACGGTACGTTAGTACTTAGGCTTGAAGTCTACGTGGGATGACTTAGATAAAAAAAACATGCCTACATATAATAAACATCTTAAGTAAGCAACTGAAATTTGTCTGCTCTGAGCCTGATTACGAACCACCACTGCTTTAACCAAAATATATCCTTGTAACAGATGCTGTATGCTGCTCGCTGTATGTTTTTAATTGTTTCTCCACCCTTTTATTGTTTCAGGAAAAGTTTTCCCCAATAATTTTCGTCAAAATGTTCAAAGATAAAGTCAAAATTTCTAATTGTCACCGCTGCTTCCGGGTTGTAATCTCTACTTTAATTTCTCCCTTATTATTACCCTCTCTAATATTTTGTTAGAAGTGTTTACGAGATTCTCAAAGGGTGTGCCAATAGGTACCTTGGGATTTACGCTTTAAATAAAACAAACTTTAGACAAATAACAAGCTTGGTTATTTTATTAAAAAGTAGAGACATGGCATCTATGTGCAATAATTATTCGGCTTCAGGTAAAATTTTTCTTGCGAGTCTGTGCTAGCCGTTCTAGCAAATGATATAACAAACCAAACTGATAAGGGTGATATCAGGTGGATGCTATTCTGATTAATTTCTAGAGAGCTTTCGATGTTGTGCCCCACAGTACACTTATTGAGAAGATTGCCTCATTAAATAAATATTGATCCACGGTTTGTGCGTTGGATCAAAAATTTTCTTTCACAGCGATCTCAGAGGGTAAGGGTGAGTGAGGTTTAGTCGGATCTGACTGCGGTTACCTCTGGGGTTCGTCAGGGTAGCGTAGTTGACCCATTGACTTTCATTATCTTTATAAACGATATATTTAGACGTATACGATCTAACATACAGTTATTAGATGATGACTCTATAGTTTACAGAAGAATAAAAAGTGAATACGACACAAAGGTTCTTCAGGATGATCTGCGGCTTATTGAGGCATGGGTAATAAAATAAAAATAAATTAAAAAAAGTGAATTCATTACTACAAAGAATATAGACAGATGCTAGAATACACCGAGAGCCATTGAGACATTTGGTGAGTTTACTGGTTTATGGTTTAAAAGTTTGTTTGTCCACCATTATATATACATGTAGATAAATAGTATAGGTACATATTTATAAAATGGTAGACAAACAAACTTTTAAACCATAAACCAGTAAACCCACCAAATGTCTCAAGGGAGACCCGCTTTTCATTGCACGGCAGTGTTCGTCTAGGTATTATTTAGTCTATGCTGTTACTTGTTGAAAAATATATTATTAATCTTTGTGAAATCATATTTATTTTGAAGGAGGTTGAATATTTTTAAATAAAACTCCTACTTTTTTTTTTATTTGTTAATTTTTTTTCAAACAATTAACAAAAGCATGACAATTGACAAATGAAGTAACATAACAGATAAAGAAAAAATGGTTATGGCTAAAATACATGATAGAAAGGCAATGAAATGAATACCGAAATCAGAAATAAATAAAAATAGAAAGATAGGTCGACTGGAGTCCCCGTTTTCCGATCTCAGTACCAAACAGAACAGATCGTTTGGCATTTGCCGCATTGCCGCGTTTGCACGTTTGCTGCGTCAACTAGGCGCCAACCTGCGAGAAAAATGAATCAAACTGAGTTTTTTTTACTAGTACTTGGCTGAGAAAAGTGATGGATCGTAGTTTCAATTTAATTTTTTAATATATTGTTTTATTCATAAAAAAGACTCTATTTCCCCCAAAAATTAAAAGATTTTCCCCAAAAAATCCCCCAGAAGAAAGTATTCCCCAGATTTCCCCCATCCACATGAAAATTCCCCACATTTGGGGAAAGTCCCCCAACCTGGCAAACCCTGCATATATCTAGAGACTGTAATTCCGCCTGATTATCAAATCTTAAATTTCGTAATGCGCAACTTCAAAAAAGCTTCCAACGAGGCTCGAATGGGGGCGTATCTGTCGTTGGTTTAACCCGCTCTGGAGTACTGCTCCGCGGTTTGGAGCCCTCATCAGGATTTTATAACCCAGTTGGAGATGGTGCAGCGCTAGCAGTGAGGTGCGTTTTTCTTGACTTTTCGCCCTACGGTAACTCTGCGTCAGCTAGGCTGACCCTCACTCGGCACAAGAAATGATTATTTTACAAAGCCTATAATGGTTTGGAATCACTGAAGCTCCTGCACGACCTGTTTGGCGAACCTTCGAACCATGCACGGGGTGACTATCCATACAAAGTTCGCGCTCCGCAAGGTCGATAGAAAGTCTTTTGCTTTTCTCTGTTTGGGTTTGACTATGGTGCGCGACTATGGAACGCACTGCACAATACTGTTTTTCAGGACTGCGTTCAGAAACCATTACAAAGTATACATTTCTCACATTTCTGTTAAAGGCTCGTTCATAAATTGACTTTTATTACTCTGAAACTCACCTTCCCAGCGCACATAGGGGTATTTGAACGATCTGTGCGGCCAAAATTTTTTTTCGTTTTTATTGAATGCTAAATTATGTAACTAAGTGAAACCCATTTGTTTTTCTGCTTAAAAATATGTATTTACAAAAAAATTAAAAAAAAATTTTTGCTTGAAAATATTTATTTACAAAAAAAAGACAATTCTATTAAATTTCATATATTGTCGTCCACAATAGTATTTTCATCTTCACTTCCGGAAGAACACAGGTTCGGCTCCCCAGGCATTAGCATTTCCAGTGTTTCTGGTAGGAAAGAGTTTGATTTTCTTTTCTTTATCCGCCTCATACTGCTCATCAAAGGGTCGGAGCTTAAAAGTAAACGATTGAAAATGTCCCTGTTGCAGCTTTCTCGTGAAAATTTTCGCGCGAAATCCTGTCGATAAGACCGGAAGTGCTTATTCCTTGCCTCTGCGGCTTCCTCAGAAAGCTGCCCGATTGGTAACAATGCATTCTTTATTATCTCTGCTCCATGAATAAGTATCTTGTGCATCATGGGTGTCATGGGATGCCATGGATAGAGGTCCACGTATAAACGAGCAGTTTCTAATGCATAAGTATTATATTTTTCCGGGTCGACTTTATGTCCGCTTGAGATAGTCTCCAATATGACTTTTAACCTGTATATCAGGTCATAGCTAATGCCCGTTATCTCAGATGCTAACTTTGGATCTTCAAAAAATCTTCGGCTTGTGTTCCCATCATTGGTGTTTCCAAAATTTGCCTTTGGCATATCAACTTGGTTTGGATTTCAAGTTTCCTCTCTTTCTCGAGTTTTTTTTCCGCCTCGGTTTTCTTTTCTCTATATTTTTTTACTGGCATTTTATAGGCCAGATGTAGAACACTCAAATAATCTTATTCTGGCATGTAATACTGAAAGACCGAATTGGATTGCCTCGAAATTAGCTTCTTGTCTTGCATCTAATTGGTTAAAATCCTTTGAGGTTGCGCCACAAATATAGCATCGACTTGTTGATGTGGTGCCAGTGGCAGCATTACACACCTTTCCATCGACCATTGTCATGATGAATTTGTGTTTGACAATAAACTTTTTCCGACCTAAATCAACCTCAGTTGGAATGAGAGAATTTATAGAATTATTCACGTGGTTTATTTCTTGTTCTGTAACATCACTACTCTCTTTGACGAAACGAAATCTTATAAGCCGACAAAAACGCGGAGAAGATGGAGTCGGATTCTCCCATACGGTTTTTCCATTATTTTTGCCACATACTAATTTTAGAGGCACGAAACAGCTTTGAAATATGTTCATATCTGAATCCGCATCACTGTCGAACTTTTGTTTGTATTGGGATTGCTGGGATCCATGGCAACCCCATTTACATATAATCGTTAAAGTTTCACGTTCTCGATCCGTCAATGTTATCAGTACCTCTTCCAGGTACTCCGATAATCGCCTAACGGTAAGGTCCATCAAGGGCTGCAGTTGAGCTTCCGCGCTAGTGCTCGTTATCGTACATGCCTCCGGTGGCGGGTAACACTTCTTTTTTTCCTTTTGTAAAAGGCTATAACACGGAAAACATTTTTGTTAGTCCTTCTTATAATTTCATATTGTTCTCGGGTCAGATCTGCGTCTATGTACATTTGTATTGCTTCTTTAACAGTCAAAGGGCTTATTTTACCTTTTAACGATTTTGTGCGATAATACGCCTTTCTATATTTAGTTGCCCGAGTTGGCGTACTGACAATTTCTTTGAGCACATTTGAAGCATCTCGCTTTCCTGTTTTTCTTAACTCTATTTGCGCAGCATGCACTATCACATCCTCTTCAAAGGTAGAGCGAAGCTTTCTCCTTTTACTTCTCTCGCTCAATTGATCAAAAGGTTTGCTCGGTCGACCAGATCGATTTTGCGGGCTGTCGACCACTGGAATTTCAAAGGTTCCTTCTAGCCATGGAATATTGTATTGAAGAAATAAGTCTTCTTTATTACGGGCTTTAGTCCATCTACGTTTAATTTCAGATTTGAAATGTGCAAAATTGCTTTTTAATTTTTGGATTTGATCTTGTGTATATCCGTCACAAGACAAAAGTTGATCTTTTAAGCACTTAAGTTTGGCTTCTAAATTAGGGAGATTTTCACTCATCATGCGGTCAAATAAGTATTTTCGGGTCACAATCCTCACTCCCGATGTACCTTGTGAACCTACAACAAAGAAATGTTACGTTAAAATTAATAAAACGAAAATGGATTTTTTCATATAATTTTGTCTATAATATTCAAAGCACCAAAATATAGCTTATCCGGGCTTATCCGGGACTGGTAATTTGATTTCTAATTTACTGAAACCACAAACTTTTCAGTGTTATCAAAATTTTTACCGGATCTATCAGGATAATATGAAAATTACACTAAACATTCCTTTTTTACAAAAAAAATACTCAAGGAAAAGATCTTTCTTTGACGCTCCAAAATATAACGCGCAAATAAGTTAATGACCACAATTTTGTTAAATTACAATAGTTACATACCTGTATTTTGAGGATCCATAACTTTTTCCACCACTTTAAAATTTACAGACATAAAATTCCACTTTCACAATTTTGACTTTTAAGAGCGCCGAGAACAGATAACGTACACCAGGTAACACGATCTAATTCCGACTGACGATACGGGTGCGTGATGCACGGTGCGGTGAGCGGGAGGGGCTGGCTTTTATTCTCGAAATGGTCCTTTATCACAGGTAGTCGTTTGCCTAGAAGTATTTGGTGTTTTAATTTAGTGAGTTTTGGCCGCCTTGATCGTTCAAATACCCGTATGTGCAGCGTTCTGAAATACTCTGTGACAGCCGCGATGTACTACATTTCTTACCATTCTCAAGAGTAGGGTAATATTTTACCGAGTTAATTTCGATTTTCGTTCATGTTCCAGACAAAAGGAATAACCCATTAATGGGTTACTCAGGAGACCATCCAACGAAGATGACTACAGGTTTGTTAAAACAATCACTACAATTTTATTAAAAGTTGGGTTGTATTTGTTGTGGTTGATAAGCGACAGTTGCCAAGGTTAACTTAAAACAGTTCAAAAATTAACTAGACAATGTTATGCGTTATGTTTACAGTTTAAACGTCATTTATATTACGTTACAAAGTAAAACATTACACTGTAGTTCATTTCAGAACGCAGCCCTGGACGGAATGCCCACACTCAGTAGATTTAAAAAATTGCGCGCCGTATAAATTAAATTTTACTTTGTAAATTAAAGCCAGACTTCCCTGTTGGATGATCAGGTAGTTTCCAAATTGTATTTCTTTTTATATATTCGTTTCGTTTGAATTGTAAATGGTAATGTTGTCTGTTCCTTTTACATAATATTGTGTAATGTTGAGAATTATGTTGTCTGTTTAGTGTATTAATAATTTGATTACACCATGTACTTTTAACATCGTACTCTAATTCTACACACTTTTAATGAAATGGCAGTGTGCTTCACTAGAACAAATTGCTTCTCAGAACAAACAGGATGAGGTGTAAGTTTTAATGTTAATTAATTTTGAAAACTTTCTACAAAAGAAGTAACTATAATAAAATGAATTTAAATTTTAAATTAAAGAGCTCCGAGCAGATTAAATAATAGGAGAGCTTAAAACAATTAGAAGAAGCGTTAATTTTAATTGTTTGGATTCTGTGGTTTTAAATGAAAAATAATTCGAAAATAATTAGGAAAATTCTATTACACAATGTGATTTAGAAAAATAAAATATTGCATAATGGCGATTTATACAGCGTGATATAATATTATTTTTACAACTACAGCATGCATTCAAGAAATGTAACGAGAAGAGTGCTCTACTGTGCATTGTGCAATCAGAATTTTGACTTAAAAGTGACCGAACTATGCTCGTTGCCAAATTGTTGTTCACATAGTCAAGAAATGTTGTTGTTATAGCAAACCAATATCAATTCCAGGTGAAACTATTTTCAGTGAGAAATTAATTCAAATGTGAATATTCCTTAGAGCCGCAGCAGTCTTATGGCAGTCAAGAAATAACTACAACTCTTTAAAGACCGCCTACTGGCGACTAAAATGCATGTATGTTGTCGTACCTTTCGACATTTTCACCTTTTCAATTTTTTTCCTCGAAAACGGTCAGAGATGGAGCAATCGAATTCTTTGGGTTCATAGAGGGATAGTGCATCTAGCTTCGATAAAAAATTCAGTTATACAGGGTGTATCGTTTCGGAGATATTAATCGTCAAAGTCGAAATTTCCGCGATTTCGTATGATACCGACTACAGGTCGCAAAGGTTAATTAAATCGATTTAAATTTTCGGAGGTTGTAGAGCACCGGGAGCTTCCGAAACCTATTGAAATTGGTGAGAATCGGAAAATGGGAAGTGATTCTTTTGAATTTTCTTATGTCGAGAATTGCCGGTTGCAGACCCCTCTTTGGTAGGTACTTAATAACTCGAAAACCAAACGTCGCGTCGGCCAAAAAAAGACGCATCCCTTTGAAAAACTTTAAAAACTGAAATAGTTTCTTTTTGCCATACATTTACCTATACCTAACACGGCTGAAAATGGATTTATTTGAGAAAAACTGGAAATTTAAATTTTAGACCCAAATTTTTCATGGTTTTTAATTTTTTTGAGTGTCAAAATGGACCCAAATCAAAATACCACCTGATCGGAAAGAGCTCGTCAAAATATGTAGAATCCGTATTTTTTACTTTTTTAATTCTTAATAGGAAGGTAGCAATCGACGATTAAATTTCCATTTTTTGCCCTCGACAGCCGTACATTTGAATTTTGAATCACTCTGTGTTTTTCCTCTCTAATTTTTTCCAAATTTTTCAACGCCATCTTATAGAGGAACAACCAGGCTTTAAAATTAATCTCGAATGGGTAATCCAGGAGCGTATTTAGGAGGTAAAGGCTTTTTTTTATTTTTTCTAACAAATCTTACTTTCAGCCGGCATTATTAAATACTATTTTTCTAATTAAGTGGTTTTTTCTGCCTTCATTATTGCGCTTATTTTTTCGTTTCACTTATAAATAATTAAGTAGGGTTATTTGCATCGGGGACGGGCAAAATTTAAGAATTTTAAAATTTTCCTTCATCCGGGTCCCAAAAAGATTATGGAAGGTGTCCAAGGTTACAGCAAGGACACGGCGCCGCAGCAGTGAAGCAGACGTGCCACATGAGTACGGCTGGAATTAAACGAACGATTTTTCTGCGTAATCTAAACAAGGACGGTGTGTATGTGTGGCAACACACGTGTATTGTAGATTTTGGAGTGCATTAGAATCAGGGACGTATTTAAATTAAAATCAGAAAATAAACTTAACTGAGTCGGATTTGAATCAAATCGTTTATATTATTTATATTTCCAAATGTGGATGTTTGTATGTATGTAGGTTGTCCGAAAAGTCTTAGTATAAGTAAATATCTTTGATATTAGTACAGACATAAACTTAATTGAGTCGGATTTCTAGCAAATCGTAAATATATTGCTATTTCTTTGTATGTATACAAGGTGTCCGAAAAGTCTTTGTATGGCCAAATATCTTTTCTATTTGTACGGAGATAAAATTAATTGAGTCGGATTTTAAGGAAATCGTATACGTTTTTACTGGATAAGTATATTGTATACTAATTTTTGAACAATCATATTAATGGTAACAAAATAAAATGTGAGCGATAACGATTATGTCACAAAGCATTTTCTGGGTAATTTTATTTGTAAAAACAAAAGATGATAAAAGTCGAATTTAAGATTTTTATTTTAGTAAAAAATATAAAATATATAATTTCCAAGACCGTTTGCAACGGCATATTCTCTTAATTCATTACAGCTTCCTTTTCGGCACTTGAATAACTTTTAAGAACCTTAAAAAATTTTAAAAAACCGTTATTTACATACGTACTTATTGTAAAAAGTGTCCTTTTTCCTTTGCGCCGTCTAAACACTGGGTTAACGTACCGTTTAAGCTTTTATTTGCCGTCGTCCACTTCAAAAGGACCCTCGTGCTTTTATGCCCTTTTTATGCCTGTAGATTTACGACGAGGTTTTTTTAATTTAAGATAAAACTCCGACATTTGAAGCCTTTTGAATTATTTGCATTTACCCAATGTTAACGACCTTTCAGCAAAACTGAAAGACTTTGGCAAAAAATGGCAATATTTGTCTTGACTTACTTTTAGAAACTTTTGTCGGCTAAATTAAATAATGACCGTATGAACTGTCTATTAGGTCTACATTTAAACTTGATAATAAAGAATAACAATCAAAGCAAGCGCGATATGAAGAACTAGAAAATATATTTTTCTGTAACTGTCTGAAAATATCTAAAAAACACACTACTAATTACAACTGAATATCAATAATTTCAAACAACATTTGACAACCTTTACATTCACCAGACCTATCTTTCAAACCATCTTAAACAAAAGTTTCGAAATCTAGAAGGCGGCAGTTTTGGCAGCAGTCATAATTGAAAAGATGTCTCCTAACAACCAACTCCATTTCTTTAATTTCTTGACGGCGCATGGTGGTACCAAAGACGTTTTTACCAAGACAATTTTTTTCTCATTGCAAACATTTTTAAGCAAGGTAATGCTAAAAAAATTGTAAAAAAATCTGTTTATTATTTTTGTTTATAATATAAATCATAATAATAAAAATTGGTATGTTGGTAACGAGAAATTTTTAATGCTGTTTCTCGCTTAAATTTAATAATTAACACTAAACTAACAAACAAATAACAACAGAACATAATTTATATTGTATCCAATTTAATGTGAGAATGAAGACAGAAAAAACAATTGAACAAGAATTCACCATATTGGTCAGTTCCATGGACAGTTTACACCAGAACATATTTTAGTGATCACAATATTCATCTTTTCTGTCCTGATAATCACGGAGGAATCAGATTTCTTTCTATCCATGTTGGCGAAAGTGCATTAGACAAAGACAAATAAAAAAGAATTTGTTCAAATTTTTATCGTACATTCTTTGCTTGTGGCAGTATTGCTGGTTATATACTTTGGAAGATAAGTCATCGCAAAACTCTTCTTTTCCTGATAAAATCCCAACGGAATTCGATTTCTTTCTATCCTTGTTAGCAAAAGGGGCATTAGTAAAAGACAAATAAAAACGATGTTGTTGCCAATAAAAAACAATAACCAAAAATTTTATCACCTGCTGCTTTGTTTGTGCAAGTATTTCTGGTTGCCTAATATGAAAGTTTAATCGGAATTGTCATAAAAAATAAATTTCTAACCTCACAAAATACTTACGTAAGTTTTATGATTTTATAGCAAAATACCTTTGTTTTTACTGAACACAAACAGTATTTGCAAAAATCTCGTTTTTATTAAGCAAAAACAGTGTCAGCATAGCACATTAACCTTCTTATTTTATACTACTTAAAATCATTGTTTCCTACCCCTCTAAGTAACAATACCCCCACTAACCAATAATTTGCAATAAACGGACCAGACAAAACGTTTTTAAATAAATAAAGAAAAAATAGCAAAAATGAGTAAATATTTTTATTAAGATAAACAATTTATAATAAGGTTAAAAAATATTCCCTATTCTTTGGTACCTATATATGGATCTATAATACAGCCCATGATACAAACTACAGCCTACCTGCGAACAGTGACGTTTGTGTGAGATAAAGACGCGATAAAAATTGTTTAATCGAATATACCAAGTAGTTTCACAATTTTTAACTTTAAATGTTGAAAGTCTTAGTTCCTGAAGGATAGATACACTTTGTAATGGCACGGTGACTTCAGCTTTAAACTGAAACCAAACTTTTCTAGGGCGCAATTTTCACTCTTTTCTCAATAACCAAAGAAATCTTGTGTGATGCCCTCTATTCTCAACTTTATATCGGGTCGGTGTTCCTGTTACTCATTCCCATAACGCCCGGCCCAAGTAATGTAAAGAACAAATATGTACCTTGCGTAATATTTTAATAGTTGTTAGTCAGTCCCAGATTCATAGAACACAGGAATTTAAGCTACTAATACTTTATATAAACTTTTTAAGTATATGTTTACACTGCAAAAACGACTTATGGGAAATTAAAATAGTATGTCATGTTTGTTTATGTTTCTCATAACCTAACTTTCTACCAGCTGTAAGAATTTTAGGAGTATGAGAGAGAAAGAAGACGAGAGATAAAAAAATGAGAGAGAGAACATGAGAGAGAGGGAGAGAGATACTTGATCTCTCCGTTGTAAAATGGGTTTCTGATAACATTCTCAAATTAAACTGAATACGGTATAGACGTCAAGTCTTAGTGAACTGGTTTCCAAAGAATATCGACGCGACGCTACGCACAAATCCTCAAGACAGAGGTCTATTGCACCACTCTATTGTAGTGCGTCATACGCAAAATCTTTCTTTTTAAAAACCTTTCAAAATCACGTTTATTGGTGCCTGTCCCCTTTTTAAATTTAATGTAAAAAACCTTGATAAAGTCAATCGGGACTTTTGATACCTTTATCGGTACGTCGGGACATGAACTCCAATACCGGTGACAGTCCCGATATATCAGGACGAATGGCAACCCTAATCTCATGCAATGCATAAAATATCACTGCTGCAGTGCTTGTAAAAAAAGTATAATGTACAACAAGTTTGAAAATACATTTTCACACTTGTCCAACAAACGTCTCACTCGTGTTTGTGAAAAGTTAAAATATGAGATCTTCTGCTTTTGCCAACTAGAAGATCTTAATTTAAACCAGTACTAAATATAATTGTTCAGATTCACTAAGAAGGTTAAGATTTAGTACTGGTTTAAATTAAGATCTTATAGTTGATCAGTTATGTTTTGACAGGTTTTTGTCCTGCCATTGTCAATAAGTTCTCATTAAAAACTTATAAATTATTCTGATATTTTAGCGATTTGCTTGGTTTCCAAATGATTTTCATCTTGGAACGGGTTGCTAGAATGAATTTATTTCTATTATTGTCGAAAGTCCGTACTAAAATTGCCCTTTTCTTTGTAAATTTGCAAGAAAGGTTAGAAACAAGTTCATAGTATAACACTTAGTTGTCTTATTCTTACACTTGTCAGTTTAAGACTTTTGGTTGTCAAATTAGACCGGACTAGCGTTGGAGAATCTGGCCGTAAACCTTTTTAGTCGACCTGAAAGTTAAAGTCTTTCATGATGTAATGCAAAAAATATTATTACCACATTTTTTTTTATTGTTCGGTATAACTCTGCACTTTTAATAACGAATCTACTGACAGCGATTCTAAAGCAATTAATTTATGTAAAACCCCCATAAAACCTATTATCACCTCCAGGTCAACTCCCAAAGCTCTCGATAATCTCTAATTCGAAACCCACCGGGTTTGTACGAATAAAATACTTTAATCGTAAAATATTCTTTCGAAGTTTGGAATGATAAAATGCAGGTCTCGTAATAAATGGAATTATAAGTCTCCTAAATCCCTTCTTTAATTCCCTTCTTCTTTTTTTCATTTTAACGAGGAAGGAATTTTGGCGTGAGGATTTCTTTAGCTGAATACGAGGTAAACTCAAAAGTTGTAAATAATAATAATAATAAAAAGTAAAGCAATATATTGAAATAAAAGCAAACATTTTATTTCCGACATTAGAGCGTTGAAGTTTGTCATGTAAATATATTCACCAATCTCGACCGTAAGAAATGTCAGTTTCGTATTGTCAAATGGGAGAAAATAGTCATAAATGGTTGTACGCTCCTTAATTTTTTTTAACCAGTAACTAGTAATAAACACATGGCCATGTAAACAATGAGCTAGGTGGTTGTGTTGCCAAGTCTCTCAACAACAATTGTATGTAACAAGTATGAAGAAATACTTTTTTTGTTACCTTTCAAGAAGTAAATTCTACTAGCTCTCAATTTTACAAAGTTAAAATACATAACAAAAATACAATCTAGAGCTGTTTAAATATTGAGTAAAGAGATAACGCTCAACTAAAGACCCAGAAATGTTGTGTTTTACTAACTTATAAAATAAGGCTGGCACCTTTTGGTCTGTTCTCAGTGGCGCCGAAGAGCGAAGCGACTCGGGCGACTGCGAGATATGCAAACCGCAAAGCAAACAGTTCCCCTCTTGACGCGGTGTTAGTGTATTTTACGGGAGTTTCCTTTGTGTCCGTCGTGCATAACCACGTCGAAATTAGGTAGTAAGCGACTATTTGCTTACCATGTGCAAAGGTTCTTGTGGGGTTCCCAGATTTTAAATATACTGGTGCTCACATGCTCTGTGTAGTGTGTAACAAAGAATTGTTATGCTCAAACAGAGCTATTTGTAAAAACATATAAAATCCAATATATTAAACCATTTTTATGACATCCTGTATATTACACGCCATAAACCACTATCTAGTAACTTTTTCCGATAATACATTTTTCGAGAGTACGTTTTTCCGAAAGTAAAATCTTTCGAAAACGTCTTTCATCGAAAACATTTTTTCTGAAAATGCAACTTTCGAAATGGTGTTTTTTGATAAAAAAAATTTTAATTCTATTGTTTCGAAAAACATTTATTCGGACTTTTAAAAAATATATATTTTTACAAATTTTTTTAACAGCTATGTAGTCAATTGTATTGTTTACAACAATTAGTCACGTGCTTGTCAAAAAATAATGAACACGGTCTTCAGTGTATATTCAGTGCCTATACTCACCACACCTAACCCAAATCTTTCATCTGTCATGTAATTACAAAATATAATGTTGTTTGCGTAGAGTTCGTTTTATGATTATAGTGTAATTTGTGCGCAATTCTTCTTGTGAAACAATAAAATTTCTTAAAAACTATCAGGACAGAAAAGATGAATATTGTGATCGCTAAAATAAGTTCTGGTGTAAACTGTCCATGGAACTGACCAATAGGGTGAATTCTTATTCAATTGTTTTTTCTGTCATCATTGTCACATAAAATTGGATACAATATAGGAGACAGTTGTCATGATGTCGTTTTAAACATCTTTATCTATGGTTTTAAAGTTTTATTTTTTGTAAAAAGTGTCGGGCACAAATTAAATGTTTTCTTTTAAAAATATTGAATGTCCGATTCCGAGACCCCAAGTGATATTCAAGAGGCAGCTCAAGACGCGATATCTTCTGTTGTATCCGAGAAGTCAAGAGAGAAATACAAAATTTTTGTATTTTTGTGTTTCATACTTTCATAACTAGTTATGAAATTAATATTTCATTGCCAGCTAGGAAATATTTTATTCTTTGAAACTAGTTACGAATACAAAGATATATATTTCAAATCTATTTGGTGTATTTCCCATTATTTAAAAATTAAAATACATCTTAAATAAATTTTTATTGCAAAATCAAAAGTTAAAATTCTCATTTTTCTTATTAATAATTTACATAATAAAAGCTGCCGCCGAAAATTAACCTTAAAACAAAAATAATGTGTTTCACTTACCTGAAACACGGGACTTGTCAACTTTACTTTCATTAAACGGGATTTCATTAAATTATTCGAAACATCCAAAATTTGAAAGGAGCAATTAAGTGACTTGAATATTTAACAAAAGTTTGAAAAATATGAAAATTGGAAATAAAAGTACCAGACGATCTTTTATAGGTTTTAGAGGTAATAACCAAAGTGTTCAGAACTCTGAAGGATTATAGAATGTAAATTTGCAATTATTATTATTGTTGGCCTTACAGGACTTTCTCTGTTGACTTTTTTTGTTAGTTTTTTGTATGTATTATATAACTATTGTTTTTAAAGCAATGTAAAATATTCCCCTCTTTTGATAAAAAAAATATTTAGTGTAAGAAATGTTTTTCTGAGCTTTAAAACAGTTAATAACAATGAAACTATTTGATCACCTACTTATCAAACGCTATTAAGAATAAAATCCACCCAAGCAAAAATCCCCAGTGCCCACGAAAAGCATTCTTAAAAATACCTGTTTTTCGCAAGCACATCTCTTGGAGATGTAAGTTTTCTAAAACACGTATTAAGCTAAACTTGTACACAACACATTTGTACGTACAAGAACGTTAATGAAAATCCCTAGGAAAACACAACATCCATTTTTCTATATGTATATTAGAATAAGACAAAGAAGAAAGTAAAAAAGGGCATTCAAAACACGTTGCGCTGTGTTGTATTAAACTTGAAAATTACTTTCGTCCTGTTTTTTTCTCAAGTTTTCTATATGCTATGAATTATAAAGAAGATTTTCGCGATTTTCACAATATTCCTGAATATATCTAATTTCTAAATGTTCTTTTTGTGTATTTATAATAAGGGGAAAAAGTTGGTCTTTGACGTTCAATTATCTGAATATAATGATGTTTTTATATATAAAGGAAATGAAACGCGTTGTTCTCTCTTTTGTCTTGGGAATGTAACGAAATTTTTTATTATTATTTGTTTTATGTTTTATTTGTCTTTTAAACAATTTTATAAATGAGAAATTTGTATTTTAAGAGGCGCAATTAGCATACATACCGAGAATTTTTTTAACATTGTTGTTGCTCTGTTTTTTTTTCTTACAACCCACGACGGCAGCAAGTCTAAGTACTAAGGTACCGTGGGTTATATATCACGCAACCGACTCACACCCAGTGCGGGAAATATCCCTTAGGATTTCACCAGCCCTTAAAGAGGGTGTGTGGGGTGGTACCTTCTCGGTCGAGGAAGAATTCCTCTACCACCTTCCTTTCTATCTGACAGACCACGTATACTTCAAGTCTAGGTACTAACGTACGGTGGGCGCCTGAAGAAAAGATAAATATACTCCACTGACACGGGATTTGAAGGATTTGAGGTTGGAAGGGGAAGAAAAAACATCTGCAGGCAATTTGTGCCATAATTTGGACACCCTAGGTATGAATGAGCGAGAGAAGTGAGATGTTCTATGCTTTTGTAGCTGGACGGTAAAGAGATGCATACGTAATGCTCTTCTTCTTGTTCTACTGGGAAGTCAAGAGGGAAATTATAGCGGCTAGTTCTTTAGAGCAAAATCTGTTTAAGTATCGGTAGAAAAGGAACAAATCCCCACCGGCGCGGCGATGAACGAGAGGAGGGATTTTTCTTCTGAGGACTAGGCCATTGATGAGTCGAATAGCTCTTTTTTGGATATAATCAATCATCGCTGATTATATCCAAGATATGGGAACAGTACTCCAGGCTAGGTCTTATTTGGGTATTCATAGAGTGTGACAGTTGAAAGGGGAGAAGTACTTTCTGGCTCGAAAGAGAAAACCAAGATTTTTGGCTGTTGGTGTGGCTATTGAAGTAATGTGCTTGTGCCAGCTGAGATTATTTTCAAAAGCGATGGCAACAAATCAAACATTTCATTGTTCTGTAGGGCATGGCCATTCATGTAGATGGGGTAATTGTTGCCGGTTTTTTGCGTGACAGAGAGCAAGCCTGGGTTTTTTGAGGCGTCGAACTGAACTAGGTTCTTGACACCCCAGTCTAAGATTAATTGAAGATCTTGGGAAAGGGATAAGTGCATAGATCTGCGTCTATTATCCAGCTCTTGACTCGAGATTTGTTTGGAAAAATGAGTGGTTGAGTGAAGGGTACTATCGTCACCATAACTGTGGATGAGTAGGGGGAGATGGAGGGTTCTGCGCCAAGTGCACCCAGCTCTCTGTCCATGCGTCAGAGCTGCGCCCACATACGTCACCTGTTTTTAGCTGTTTTGTAGTTGTTTAGGAGCTGTTTCCAGAAACAGGATCTGTTTTTAGCTATTCTGTAGTCGTGTTATAGCTGCTTAGGAGATGTTTTTAGAAACAGGGTCTATTGTTTAGGAGCTGTTTCCAGAAACAGGGTCTGTTTTTCTAGCTGTTGTGTAACCGTTTTGTGGCTGTTTTCAGAAACAAGGTCTGTTTTTTAGCTGTTTAGGGACTGTTTTCAGCTGTTTTGTAGCTGTTTTCAGAATAGGGTCTCGTTTTAAGGAAACTTAATTTTGTTCAAAGTTAGGTAACTTGTACACCGAAGTTCCAAACTTTGAAGTTGGAGCAATTTCAGATATTCCGTAATGATAATTTAAAAACAATTAATAATAGTATTAGTAAGAAGTACTTAAAAGTTCAGAACTTTTATGTACTAATTACTCATGATCATTAGGCTCAGTAATAAATAACTAAAAATATTACTCCTTATTAACAATTTATTAACGTATTATTATTAAGGATTCCTATTATACTTTAAAATTGCGCCGACTTCAAAGATCAGAAGTTCGGTTTCCAAGCTACCTAACTTTGAACAAAATTAAGTTTACCATTAACCACAGCTATAAATACGTAAAAATATTATTTCATAGTTTTTAGTGCTTTTTCTTTTGTGAAGTCGGTTCATTTAGAAAAAATGAAAACTAATTGTCATGTGTCTACTTTTTGATAAAACACAGCATGTTATTTTTATGAAACTGTAGGTTTTATTTTAAAAGTAAATCTCGCAGTACCTATTGGGACACTCTTTATAACGTAAGGGTGGATGCTAGCGCTATCATGAAATACGCGTTACAGTGTACGTTACAATACACATCTCTAGATGAGGCTGTAATGGAAAAAAATTCTTACAAAAGAAACAGTTTACTCCTTTGAAATACCATGAAAAGCCAAATACTTACTTAAAGTAGAAGAGAAGGGCCAGGGATATCAGCAGGGCTATTAGAGAGATTCCATATCCAACGCAATGAATAACTACCACTACTTTCCTAAACTGGAACAAAAAATATATATTAAATATTAATAAAACACATGTAAAAAAATTAACTTTAAGACAATAGATATTAGACCAAGATAATTTCTAATGGGCTTATTCAGCAATTATTTTTATTTCATAATAAAAAAAGTAATCAATTCAGAAAGTTTATCCCCAGAAAATTAGATTTTTTTATGATCAAATTCACCCTTAAAATAGCGATCAAAATCAAAATAGACTTGTTTGAGTAGTATAATGCTCGTTTCAAGTCCTTTTCTGTATGAATTCAGATTGAATAAAATTATTTATAAATGGAGCTTCACGATAAAAAAAAGGTTGATATCGTCCTTCAAAAAAAATTCTCTCATTGCGCAGCACTGGCAATAAATACATGACCATAAAAAAACAGGCAGCAACGTCAGTCACCGAGAAAAAAGGTTTGTTTTGACATCAGTACTTGCGGTGGCGTTGCCGTCTCTCTACGTTCCTATGTAACAAGTTTCGCAGAAAGAAATTCTACTAACTTTTCAAAATTCTCCATTTCCAAAAGTTATAATATTTCACAAATAAAATAATCCACAGATCAGCTGATCATACCAGAAGTAAAATAATAACGCTCAACTCCCTTTAATGCAAAAAAGAGCACTCTACTAATACTTCATTAAAATTAACAAAACTGAAACACAAAGATTCCATTCCATTTGTTAGGTTATACGTTAAACTTATATAACTCTAACCAAACGGTAGATATTAAGTAAATGTAAAAAAATGGCCCGCTAACTAATTAAAATACAATGCTTAATAGAATCCACGGTATTTTTTACTATCAGCATTATTAAAAAACCAGAAAAAAATAAAGGGTCTGTTATAAAAGGAATCCACCTGCAATCAGCTGATTTTTAACCTAACCTCGGCACTTCTTGATAGTGCTGGGCGATGTTCATCGACGTTTTTTAAACATCGATGTTTTGTTATTGATATTCGATGTTTTGCCATCGATGTTAGGGGTCATAAACATCGATATCAACACCGATGATTACCTTTCGATGCTCGACCACCGACCTTCCGTTCCGAATCTATTGACAAAAGATTTTGGGAGCTAAATTAATATATTGTTTATTTAGTTTCAAGTTATTTAATTTATATTATTCCCTTAGAGTTATTATTTGATTTGGGATTTGTTTGTGTTGGTTAAGTATATTTAGTTTTTTATTAAATACATTTTAACATTTATATCTGATTTGTAATTTATTTTACTTTCCAATCTTAATTTATGAAAATTATTTTAAAAAGTAATATACATCGATATTACCTGATCATCGATGTTTTATCGACATCGATGCCTGCTTTCGATGTTAACATCGATGCCAAATATCGATGTATCGAATCGATATCCCAGCACTACTTCTTGAGGACGAAATTGACAAAGATGCCAAATAATGCAATAATGAAGACAAAGAGGAAACGAAAACATTCCAACAAGAGAAAGAGACGGGCAAAGACAGTGAGCAAGAGCGAGATAAGAAATAAGATGTATTTCGTAGTTGTCAAAACAAAAACATGTGTGGCGAAGAAGTTCTTTGGTGATGTCGGTAATTTTTTACGTTTTAGTGTCCTATATTGTGTTATGAATTGTCGAAAACCGTTTGTTGATGCGAATAATAATATCGAAGGCAGAAACCTACCAAAAAATAAGTAATAAATGGGTTATTTAACTCTTTTTGTGGCGCAGTAAAATTTTAAAGCGTCGCGCTGAAAGAAGTTTCACGAAGTTTGTTTTAAACTCGGATATAAAAAATTTATTGTTTGATTTTTAGGCTGAAAGTTTAAGTGCTAGTAGAAACTATGCTCATCGCATTAATAAAATTAAATAACATACTAGGTAAGTAACTATTCTTTGTGTTAATGGTAGGTACAACATAGCCTATTTCGTTCTAGTTACAATTTCAACCGATTTCACGAGTGGTCCATATTTTCCGATATTAAGTAAAGAAATTTCTATTAAGTTAAAATACACATTTTTGATTAAAAATGCTTCTGTGGAATTAAAATAATTTGGATTACACTAAAACTGATAAAAAATGAGATGTCAAAATATTATTTAAGTTTGGCTAGATCATTTGTTTTTCCTTTATAATATTAGAGCATATGACGTCAGGTTCTTTAGAAACGTCGGATACGGGGGTGGTTTAGGGTATTTTTTAAAATAAAAAGTGCACGATTTGAGGGAAAAAAGAATTGGGTATGTCTGTAGACTACCCCAGGAGTCGCTCATTCAAATATATGCAGTGAATTTCATAACACCCTGTATAGGTATGTTAAAAAATAACATATATTATGAAAATACATATAAAAATGTGATCTTCTAGAAATATTAAAAAGATGTAATATTAAAACGAAATATATAGTGTGACCAGTAAATTCCGCATCATATGGGATTTTTTTTATTAATAGTTTATTCGAAATTTGACTTTGGCATCAATTTCTGCTTCGATCGAGATGAAAATTAACCAAAAAAATAGTAATCACGTGATTCGTATTATCTGCCAAATTTTAATTTTTTCCAAAAAAAATTCAAAAGTGGGGGTATTTCTCAAAATATCGAAAAAAGTTATTAGCAAAAGTTTTTCTAAATGCAATTTTTAGCCCATGCATTTCAGATGCATAAGATAATTTTGATTTTTTGCCGATTTTTTGTAAATTGCACCACTGTTGCAAAATAAGACTCAACGCAACCTGCATAAAACTTCTTAGTTTTGACAATGCTTTATTCCAGACACATTTTCTTTAAAGTAGCGCTATATTAAATGTGTGTTTTTCTACAAAATCCAAATAGGGCTATTAAAATTTGGTCACATGTGATGAAAAGTTTATTTGTTTTTGACCCTGTATAAGGTACCTAACTTCATAAAATAACTATTCTCGAAAACGTAGTTTGTGTCTAAAAGTAATACACCTTAATATTAGGAAAATATAGTTTAAATGAAAAGAGTCAAATTTTCTAATTAAAAAATCATAATATGAAAATTAAACGCATTTAATTTATTTTCCACTTAATGCATACGTTACTGATGACACTGTGTACTTGTTTGTCTTAATTATAATGTGTACTACTAACAGTGGTGCAATTTACAAAAATGGGCAAAAAATAAAAATTACCTTATGCAGCTGAAATTTTGCGTATGGGCTAAAAATCACATTTAGAAAATCTTTTTCTAATAACTTTTTTCGATATATTGAGAAATAACCGCACTTTTGAATTTTGTTTTGGAAAAAATTAAAATGTTTCATATAATACGAATCACGTGACTACTATTTTTGGTTAATTTTCATCTCGATCGAAGCAGAAAGTGATGCCAAAGTCAAATTTCGAAAAAGCTATTAATAAAAAACCCATATGATGCGGACTTTACTGGGCAGACTGTATATACAGTGTGTACATAATGTATGGAACAAATTCATTATTTATCAATCCAAAACATTTTCGGAAAAATCCTCGGACACGTATATAATAATTTTTAATTGCGCATTTTTTGAAATAAAAATTAAATGTACACGGTGATTGATGTAGTAGATATGACATCATCGACGATTTTTTTAAATGGAAACCCCTATATTTTAGTTCAGATTTCTAATGTCCAAGACGAGCTGATTCCAAAAACATAAAATACTTGTGGCCTAAAGTTGATAGTTTCGAAGCTACAAGGTGTTAAAATAAATCAGTTTTTTAAGGTAGAATAACAGTAATCATGAAATTTCTCTTTATTTCTGCTTTGTAACTATGGTATTTCGATTGGCAGATAATGACATTTTGCTGTCATAATATTGAATAATTTTTTTAAGTAGTAAAGTTGATTTATAATATTTAATTACTATGCGTTTATCTTCTACACAAAGGATAGAAATCCTTATGATGATTGGATATGGTAATAGGGTTCGTACACAAGAAGTTTGCATTTTGTTCAATGCTAAGTACCCAGAAAGGCCCAATCACGAGATCAACTGTTAGTAAAATTGAAAAAAATTTTTCGAGAAACGGGTTCTGTAGAAGATCTCCCCAAGAAAGGCCGTCCAGCTCTTCAGGAGGATAAAAAACTAGATATTTTATTAGCTATGGAAGAAAATCCCCACAACAGCGTCCGCCAGGTTGGTCTAGATCAAGGGGCTTCTGCTATGACCATTCACAACCTATTAACAATAGAAAAATGGCACCCGTTTAAAATCAATCTGGTTCACGAGTTGAATGACGATGATCCAGATCGCAGGATGGAGTTCAGTCAAATTTTAATGGAAAGATGTAACGAGGATCCTTTTTTTGTTGAAAATATACTATTTTCGGATGAATCTACTTTTAAATTAAATGGTGAAGTAAACCGACAAAATTGCAGATATTGGGCTAAAGAAAATCCTAGGTGGATGCGTGAGAATCATACTCAATATCCTCAGAAAATTAACGTTTGGGCGGGCATAGTTAAAAACAAAATTATCGGGCCATATTTTTTGACAATGTAAACGGGCAAAATTACCTTACTTTTCTTCAAGACTTTCTTATCCCTACGCTACTTAACTTTTACCCTAGTATAAATAATCCTGCGGTTCTGGATGAAAATTTGTGGTACCAACAAGACGGCGCACCGCCTCACTCTGCAACAGAAGTGCGCCAGTATGTCAACCATGTTTTTCCAAACAGATGGATCGGGAGACGGGGGCCTATTGAATGGCCGCCTAGGTCTCCCGACCTAACACCATTGGACTTCTTCTTATGGGGTCACCTGAAAAATGTTGTTTATAAAAGCAGACCTGCCAATATTGAAGAATTAAAAAATCGAATAACAACGGAATGCAGGAATATTTCAGAAGAAACAATACGAGGAGTACAACAAGTTTATTGATCGCTTGAGTTACTGTCAGGCACAAGAAGGACAACAGTTTCAACACTTAATTAAATAACTTATTGTATTTATTGTTATTTTTTTAAATGTTAAAATAAAATATACCTTAAATTTAAAAAAATATATATTTTAAAACCTTGTAGCTTCGAAACTATCAACTTTAGGCCACAAGTATTTTATGTTTTTGGAATCAGCTCGTCTTGGACATTAGAAATCTGAACTAAAATATAGGGGTTTCCATTTAAAAAAATCGTCGATGATGTCATATCTACTACATCAATCACCCTGTACATTTAATTTTTATTTCAAAAAATGCGCAATTAAAAATTATTATATACGTGTCCGAGGATTTTTCCGAAAATGTTTTGGATTGATAAATAATGAATTTGTTCCATACATTATGTACACACTGTATGTGATACCATTGCTCCTGAAACGAGGCACGCCTTCCCCCTTTTACTGTATTTTTAACCCTAGTTAAGCATATGGCATCAGGTAAAATCAAATGTTAAAGCAGAAAACACTTCTTTAATTTTAAGTACAAGTGTTGTGACATTAATTAGAAAAGTTTTAGATAGCACTCCTATAGCAATTTGTAAAAATTTGATTAACCATGTTATTAAAGTCGAAGATTCCTGTTTTTCATTTATTAATAACACAGATTCAATTGTTTTTGTACATGAAAATGACAGTGACAGCGAAATCGAATTAAAACTGTAATTAAATTTAAGAAACAATTTTTTATTGCAGAAATAAATCGAATGAAATAAATCAATAAACAAGGTTTTAATCATTCGTAATTTAACAAGATTTTATTTTTCCAAAATTATTCCGAATTTATACCACTCCGACTCTTTTAAGAATAAAATATTTATATGGACATTTATTGAGGTACCTACCTACCATTACCAACGCAAGAGATTAAAATGAGCTTTATTTTTGTTATTTCCCGTCCACCAGAAGTTACTTTTTGTGTGCGTGTTTTGATTGAATGAACTGTGCAATAATATTAACATATTTATTTAAAATGCCAAATGACTGAACAAATTTTCCCATTAACATACAGTAGTTCAATAATTTACCAACAGCGGGGGCATTTTTCCCCATATTGGCGACCCAAATTAAAGAAGCCAGCTCATTCTTAACGTTGAAAAAGGGCTCATTTGGCGACAAAATTGACGAAGATGCCAAATTATACGATAATGAAGACCAAGACGAAACGAAAACATTCCCCGTTATAGTAGTTAGCAAATCGGCTGAAGAGGACGCCACGTTCTTAATTCGAGACGTCAAACGGCATTAAGCATCTTATGCCAAATTGTCAAATTGGACGTTTACACAAAGGATTAAACTTCACTTATTAAATATTGATATAAGGCGACTTATGTGCAAAAAATGCCCGCACGAACATTCTCAATTTGATGTGGTTTGATTTATTTTTTTAGGTTACTATTTTTACCCACCTATACAATAAACCTTGTTCGTATTTTAATTTGTTTTATTGACCCATAAAACTTCCTGTAAGTAAATATTATGAGCTATTTCCCATTGCAGCGAAAATTATAATTAACTTTTACAGCTCGAATTTGTAAATATTTTGATGGAGTCCGCAAACATCCACTAATTTTCGGTTTTATTGCTATAACAAAGCGAAAATTTTAACTTATGCTATTTTTATTAAATACAAATTATTTGTGTATTTATGTGGGAACTTATTTATTTACATTTACTAAGTTCATATTTTATAAATATGATCTACTACGAAGAAATAAATTGTAACTAGAAATTAAATATACACGTTAAAATTACTCTTCTGGAGAGTAGGTATGATTTTGTTAAACAAATAAACTTTGCCTCTCCGGCTTGTTTTTAAAAGTTATTTTTTGCTTGGGTTTCATTGCTATTTTACTGATGAAAAGATAATTGCAGCAACTTAAAACTTGAACAATAACTTAAACGATCAGTTGGGAAATGAACTGATTCAGTTCAAGGCTTTTTACCACGAGTTTCAAAAAGATGACGAGGAAAATAAAAAAAGGATATTTATAAACTCCTAGAAAAGAACGTCAAAGATTGTTTTCCTAATATAGAGGTCGCTCTAAGAATATACGAGTACCTGTCACTTATGGTCATAAACCGCAGTGGAGGAAGGTCATTTTTAAAATTGATCAAAAACAGGCTTCGAACCTCCATGTTAGAAGACAGGCTCAACGTTTTGGCTTTGCTTAGCATTAAAAGTAATATTTAGGACAACTAAGTTATGAAGATATTATAAGTAACGTCATCAATATGAAGCGTAGGCGCAAACCAACTAGCAACTAAGATTATTTGACATTTTCATTTTAAGTCTGATTGTTTGGGAAAGTACTGCATTATTTGAATTAAAAATAAGGAAAATTAAATATCGACTCAAATTAGGGAAACCAGCTGCAATCAGCGAATCATTAAGGGGTTATATACAGTCACGAGGCCTAAAAAAAGCGATTGTTCAAGAATTTTTCATGAGAAGATTTTTAAATTTACTAATGTGAAAATTTGTACACATATTACTGTATTTTAAGATTTTTGTATTTGTAAAATAACAATTTTGAAAGCTGATCGCCAGGAGTTCCTCTCAAAAATGGCATCTTGCGGTGACAACGATATCTCTGGACTCGATCATCGAAAATGATAAAACCAAACGGATTTCGTTAAAGTAATGTATAATCTTCTAATTAATCGAAGGAATAAGCAAAATAAAATTTTTTGACAAAATGGCGGCTTCTCAAAAAAAAGATTGATTTTTGACCAAAATTTTGGGCTTAAATTGTTTATATATAAAAAAATATTTATCGGCGAGACAAAACCTTCGATTAATTAGTAAAAAATATACTTAAAAAGCTTGTGTTAAAATTTGAAACTGATCGGTTCAGCCGTTTCCGAGACATCTTCGTTACCGACTTTAAAAACACAGTTTTGAGAAAAACGCGTTTAAAGTTTCAAAAGCACTTTACATAGCGTACAATCGCTCTGACACGTCTTTACAAATATGCGTGTAACTTCGAAAATAATCACCGGATTGCCTTTTTCTGTGTGTGTACAGGAATATATGTACATTACGAAAATGAAATTTAAAAAAAAATCGATTTTTTGAAAATTCTAACTGTATATAACCCCTTAATGGGGAAGAAGAATTCACTGGACGACAAGATTTAGAAAGATGCCAAATAACACCACAATGAAGACTAAGACGAAACGAAAACACTCCCCGATATAGTAGTTAGGCAATCGGTCGATGAGGACGCCACGTTTTTAATTTCAGTCGCCAGTACCTGTAATATATGCCATTATACAGATTTTTTATCGATATATGGAACTGCCTTAAATCAGTTTTTCTCAATTTCTGGGCATTTTAGGCTCTTAAATCTTAATAAGATATACATTTTTGGAATCTCCAGAAAATTTGCTATCAGATAAAGCAATATTCGCGGGATTTCCTTATGGTATTAAAGATATATTCTACTAAATATAAGATCTTTAAAATAGAATTTTTAATAATTAAATTTTTTTGTCTTAATTCAGTTTTTTTTTCAATTTATGAGCATTGTATGCTCTTAAACCTTAACAAGTTATACATTTTTGGAATCTCCAGAAAATTTTCTATCAGATGAAGCAATATTATCACCGAATTCGAACCTATAAAAATCAAAAACTCGACTTCGGGACTCTTTCCGTGGACACTTTGTTCTTCTTCTCAGTTTAAACATCAAGAAGAGTTCACCGCATTAGTCACCCTTTATTACGTTGTTTTATAAGACGCCTTTTTTTGGTGTTTGTTGCTTGTCCGACTTTATTATCTAGGCCTATGTCTACAACAAAAGAGATTGAGACAGACCGGATTACATATTTCATGTCGTAAGTCCCAACGGCTTAGATGTGGACTGGATTTAAGAAATCCTGACTACCGAAAATTTAACTGTCAAGCCGTAACGGCTCGTCTGCTGGGACCTTGTCAACTCCCTTAATTTAACTACAGACCATAAGGATTTGCTAGTCTTTTCTCAAAACAAGCAAGAAAATCTAGGTTTTATGTTCAGTAGTTCTATTTAAATGAAATAAAATATGTACAGGGTGTTACAAAACTCTACCGACAAAACTTTACAAGTGATTTTTTGACCAAAATTGAGAAAGTTTAATTCTGGTTCTTCTGGTTATTTTTAAAAACGTGTTAAATAAATAATAAGAAAAACCAAAATTAAATTCAATTATTTGGAAACAAAACGTTTTCGGACCTATGTTAATAGGACTTTCTTCCTTATTTTTGGCCAGAGAATCACCTGTAGAATTTTGTTTGTTTTGTTGTTTGTTTTGTAGTTTCTTTTTGTCGCAAACGGTTTAAAATATTTTCATGAAATTTTGGTAATTTAATAGGGAGATGGGGGACATATTTAAACATATTTATGCCATTTACCCCCTCTCCTTATTTTGAGGAGTTTGGGTAATTTTGGAATTTTAAAGAGGATGATGTACCTTTATCTATTAAATACGAATATATGTAAAAAACTACGTATGTGTACATATTTTTTATTGATTTGCTCTTTTGGTTACGGAATTATTAGGTTATAGAATAAAATAACTTATTTACCATTTAATTTCAACTTATTTATCGTCTGTCACGCTTGAGCAGATTTTCGTAATGTCCCCTTTCAACTTCCAAACAGTTTCTCACTCTTTTTCTAAATGAATTTCGTACCCGCTGTAACATCTCAGGTGTCACTAATAAGTAGGTAAACTTTGTCCGTTATAAAACCCTCTCAAGAAAAAGTCAAGGGGGTCAAATCCGGGGACCTAGCGGTAAACTGAATAATCGTTAAAACGTCAAAATTATCAACTAACTTAAGTAAAAATAGCGCATTTTCATGGAATCGAATAATAATTCTGAAATAAGTGAACTTGATTTATTGGTAAAATTTATCTATTTTTTAAATTCAATCAAAATTTAGTTAACCATATGCCAGTGGCGGCTGGTGGAATTTCAAAGTTGTATATCTCTGTTTCTACTTATAGGACCCGTATCAAATTTAGGAGTTTTAATAGTGAGCCCACTGGGAATGTTTTGGCAAAGAAAAAAATCATGTTGTAATTTGCGAAAAAAAGTTGAATTTTTGATGTGCCCCTCCTAGGAAAAAAATGAACACGTCTAGGTATTTTATTTATTATTTTTTCTAAACAAATTTTACATCATTTTGTCGACATTTTTTAAATTTTGAGAGAAAAAAATGTGTTAGTAGAAAGTTATAGTCATTTGATTTTTTTTTTAAATTATATTTTAGGCTTAAAGAAATTTAAATGACTATAACTTTCTACTAACACATTTTTTTCTCTCAAATTTGAAAAACTGTCGACAAAATGATGCAAACTTTGTTTAGAAAAAATAATAAATAAAATACCTAGACGTGTTCATTTTTTTCCTAGGAGAGGCTCACCAAAAATTCAACTTTTTTTCGTCAATTACAAAATAATTTTTTTTTTACCAGAACATTCCCAGTGGGCTCACTATTAAAACCTCTAAATTTGGTACGGGTCCTGTAAGTAGTAACAGAGATATACGACTTTGAAATTTCACCAGCCGCCACTGCCATATGCGTAACCGAAAGAGCAAATCAAAGAAAGAATTGTACAAGTATGTACGTAGTTTTTTACGTCGATTCGAATTTTACAAGAAAAAATACGTCATCCTATTTAAAATTCGGAAGTTACTCCTATCCCTTAAAATAGAGAGAGGGGTAAATGTCAAAATCATGTTTAAATATGCCCCCCCGTCTCCCTATTAACTCACCAAAATTTCATGAAAATATTTTAAACCATTTTCGAGATATCGCCGTATAACACTTTAAAAACACCCTGTAGAACGCGTTTTTTTTTAAATCTTGATACTATACAGGGTCGCTCAATAAATGGGATTACTTTCCGACAAATCCCTGTCTATTTGAAATATAGGACGCTTTTATTTTTAAAAACTTATTATTATGCACTATACAGGATTGTTCAAAAAATGGGGTTACTTACCGACAAATCCTCGGTATTGACACAAGTTGTGTAGTTTACCCATGTTTTGTTATACGGTTCATGAAAGTACCAGGTGCCGGCGTCTTCACACTTGTAGAAAACTGTGTCTGTAATTAGAAAAAAAAAACTTTAAGCGTGCATTTTTTTACTAAGGAATAATAGTGGATGGAAATTTCCCGACAATATTTTCTTTTTAAACAATTTTTCACAATTTCTTTTGGAAAAAAACAAAGCATTTTCTATCAAATATACACATTAAACATCATAAGCTCCAAAAATTATTTAGTTATGAAAATATTTAAAAAATTTTGCACCGCTGCCGCTTAAATTTCTTTTTACATCTAAGCCTGCCGGAGCCATTGCCAGGGGCGTATTCATGGGGGATACACCATTGTTTTACGTAATAATAAATTTTTAGTATTTATTTATTGCATGGTGACGAAATTTAGACTAAGAGTGGCAACGTCGCACAGTATGTTCGGAAACTAAATTGGACAAAACAAATATCTCTTGATCGGAAAAAGATTTCGGGACGATCGGTTGGAGTTTGTGATTATCTATCCGGAAAAAATAGACACAAAGTGCTCCTCCTACTGGAAATGTCCTAAAATACACGTAAAATTCAGCATTTTTTGCTTTTTTTTCGATATTTTGGTCGTTGCTTTTTACTGCCTGTTGGAATTTAATGAACATGATTTTTTTTAAACTAATCTAGAAAAAGCTTTCATTAAATTTTTTAGAAATTTTTTAGACCCATTTTTCATGGAATTACGAGTTTTTGAAATTTACAAGTTTTTTTTATTAATTTTTAGCATATTTCCACAGCAATAATGTAACTGTATTCAAGAAGTTTGTTCTTTGGAGAATGTAACACTCCTAACACTCATTTTCATCCGAACCAATTTTTGATCCTCAGTGAGCTGTCGCAAAACCCACTTCGCGGACAGCTTCTTCATGTCCAACTCTTCATTTAAAATGTACGTTGTTCAGTCTTTGAAGGGAGAAAATAAATGAGCCGAGTCCTTCACATCATCCCTTATTAGGTCATTATGAATGTAGGTTACCGACAAGCCTTTAAGAAGAAGTATTTAATGACAGCACACATTTCAACATTATCCATCCAGTCAAAGTCAAAACTTTGGCCCGCATTTAATTAAACAGCTCTCAAAACGAAACTAATGCACGCAGCGATCTGAAATTTAACAGATGATAGTCTGAAGGTGTAGTCTTGCCATAATGTCACACAAAAGTCTGAAATAGCGCCATCTATTCTTCATTGCAAGGACTTTAATATTAAAGTTTACTTTAACGAATAATGCTCAAAAAAACGTATGTTTTGTTATGTTTAATAATGTTAAATTCATGTGATTGTTGCCCGTTAAATAGGCCCAAATAGATACGGACAGTGATTGAGGAGTGCACAAGGTCAAAACTTTCTCCATTTTTGCTCTAAATCACTGTCAATACCTTTATTCACATTCACATACATACATTTATTTTAACTCCACCTTTTCACTGACACGATATTGTCAAATAATTCCACTTTACTGAAAGAAACTTTCTCGTTTATCCCGTGGTAAACAAGACAAATGGACCATGCTGTATCTAGGTTTTGTATCTTCATCACGTTGAAATAGAGTTATATAAAAAAGCAGTCGGAGAAAATAACAATCCATTTTATATAAGAATACTTGCAATTTGCTTGCTTCCATTCGTTTTTCTTTTTCTAGTAAATTTAAACCACAAAGGTGATTTTTCATTTGCTCTATTTGACTGTTCTATTTTATTTCAGTAAGAGAAATTGTGCGAATAGGCCATAAGGTCTATGTGGCAGATCGTTTATCTATTTTAATATTAGGCGACAATTTTTGAGAATAAAAAAGTTAAAGCTTGCTGTTGAAATATGGATTTTTTTTTAAACTCCTTTTGTTAATGTCTATTGGAGTTATTGGACGCTGCATGTAGGACAACCTGATGTTGTTAAAGCGAATTCCCGAAATTACTGCTTCATCCGATAGCATATTTTATTTTACTTTCTTTGAGTCTAGTACAGGTAAAAAGATTCTTGGCGGTAATTCGGAATTTTCCGTGATGGTCTATTAAGAAATCTGCACGCAACCTTTATTTCGCTTTGCGATTGCCGGATCCATAGAGTTGACTTACATAGTTTTAATTTACGTAGCTAACTTTTATATCTTTATCAAAAATATTGTTCAGCTTTTAAGTTTTCAAACGATTAAAATACGTATTTCTATATTAAATTAAAAATTTACTAAAACATCAATAAACAATGACATGTAAGTATTCTATGTAAACTAATAAATAACCATATACAAATATTAAGGCCGGTCCTGTTCAATACTACAAAATGCTTTATAATTTTGACTGCGCATGCGCTTCTGTGACACTGCGCGTGGTCGAAGAAGTGGTCATTCTTTGCTTAAGCTATTGTCCCAAGTGGAAAAACCAATAATATTTCAGAGATCAATATTTGGAATTTCAATGAATTCAGCAGAATTGAGGTTTCTGACCTAAAGTCAACGCTCCTCAAAAAGAGGGGGAAAACTGCTGACTGGGTAATAGGGCGATCGCGAAGACAAGAGTCGGAAATGACACTAGTGCACCATCCTCGGTCCGATACGATTGTGATTGTGATAGATTGTAGAAGAAATGATCTTCAAATCTTGAATGTAAGTAATAGAAAATTAAGTTGTCTTTCGAGAGGAATAACACAAATCTGTCTTTTGTTTATGTCATTGAATGTTCCAATTTTTTGTAAATAAACGATTTGTTGATGATTTGATTTGTTTTTATATCCCGTTTAATTTCAATCTAGCTAAGGTTCCGTTACCTCTACGCCCCTAGTTACACCCTTAAAATAGGGCGTGACATGATTGTGTCACAAGTGGAAAAATGTGCCCGGCGCCTCCACCAAATGTCACGCCCTATTTTAAGGGTGTAACTAGGGGCGTAGAGGTAACGGAACCTTAGCTAGATTGAAATTAAACGTGATTTAAAAACAAATCAAATCATCAACAAATCGTTTACATACAAAAAATAGGAACATTCAATGACATTGCTCGGCACGGTTATTGCTTGGATGGGTGACCGCCAGGGAATGCCGTGTCTCGCACTAAACAAGGAAGGTGGTAGAGGAATTCTTCCTCGACCGAGGTTGTACCACCCCACACATCCTCTTAAAGGGCTGGTGAAATCCCTACGGATGTTTCCAGCTTTGGATGTGTGAGTCGATCCCCCAGTACACCCACGGTACATAGTACTTAGACTTCGGACTGCGTGGGCTGTCAGAATATAAAAAAAAGACAGATTTATGTTATTACTCTAGAAAGACAACTTAATTTTCTATTACTTACATTAAAGATTTGAAGATCATTTCTTCTATAATCTATCACAATCACAAACGTATCGGACCGAGGACGGTGCACTAGTGTCATTTCCGACTCTTGTCTTCGCGATCGCCCTATTACCCAGTCAGCAGTTTTTCCCCTCTTTTTGAGGAGCGTTGACTTTAGGTCAGAAACCTCAATTCTGCTGACTTGGTAATTAAGCGTCGTTTAAATAAATTATTTCAAGTAAATGTTTGATTTTATAAAGGAACTGTAATATTTCATAGTTGCAATTTTAATGCATATTCAATAAGTAAGCTACATCCTGCCAATGTAGAGGGCAATAACTTATGATTAAGTAAAATAGGATTATAGTTTACTTATTGAACTTCCAAATATTGATCTATGAAATATTATTGGTTTTTCCACTTGTGACACTATATTAGTCCAATTTAGTTTTGACGTCGTTGTGTATCTATGGTTTGACAGGTAAGGCAGGAAATAAAGTAGTTAATGCAACGATAAATTCCGCTTTCATTTATCCTTATGACTTTGTTCATTTCCCTTTGTCGTTTTTATTATTCAATGCCTACAGTTCATTTCAGAATTATTCCTATCGATTGACCTTTTAGACTCGATTGTGATCTACGAGCTACACGCCGCGAGCATCAGCAATTTAGAGCCAAACATGGGTCTATATGAGTTATGACCCACGCCCGGTTAGGACGGCTCTGGATTATTATTCGATAGAGCCAGACAAGATTCTCTAATTTACTAGTGCTGGGCATACGTAAAGGTATCTTGATTTTAATATGCAATGACTTCTTATAAATAAACTTCAGTTTTTTTGGCAGGATGTGACTCCAGAATATTGGCAACTGAAGTCAGGGACATTACTGTGTTACTAATAGATGAGTGTGTCTGTTACGGGCATAGTCAATCAATACGCATAATATACAAAGTCGCCGATTAACATGAGATGGAAAGAATGTATTAAGAATTTTCGACAATTATCCGGTTACTACGCATACAATACATTAAGAATCAGTTATCACCAGCAAGCTCGTGTGAATCAAAACACGCACAAGAAAAATTACATCATTTGGGTGGGTAATAACAAAATCATTACGACCAGGTTCTCAAACGTTAGATCGGTTCAATTTGGCAATCAAAAGTTTTAGACTGACAAGTGTAAGAATACGACAACTAAATTTCATACCTTGATTTTGCATAAATTGCAAATCTCCAAATCCTTGGAGAATTTTAGGTGTAGAGTTTAATGAGTCAAATTCAAAAAAGGAACTCTTTCAGCACCCTGGGTATTCGGTGTCAAAGGATGACTTCTTTTTGGCATCGACTATGGGGCTATAAATAAATCCCTACAGAAAGGAGGTAAAATCCATTACAGGAACTAATAACTCGATCTCAGGTTTGATCCACAAGAGCCCTAATACTGCATTAGCCTGAGACCGACGACTTCGGCGATGGCCAAATGGAAAGTGAGAACCGTTCTCTGACAAACAAAAGAAGTCACTAAGGACAACGCCCAAAAGCCACCAATTTTAAAATGAAATACAGTATATACAATACAGAGTATTGCAGTTTGATAAGTTTTATTGTCATTTTACTGAAACAACTGATTATAATACGCAAAACAAAATGTCCGAGTTTCAGGTACAACTTTGTTATTTTAACAGAACACCCTGTATAGTTCTTCAATATTGTGAAGTTGAATCTTTGATCTTGATAGGTGTCCAAATCCCCAACTATTTAACAGATTTCTTAAAGCTATATCTTCGTCATTCACAAAATCATGAACGTTTTGGTCACTTCCTAAGGGGTTTATACGATAAATTACTAACTCCGTGTACTCACAGCTCTTATCCATGATGACATTAGTTACTTTTTCACTTGACATTTTATTAATATCAATCGAAAAATGATTTGCTGAGGGAGAATTCTTCCTTATCTGGGCAACTTGAGAGAGATGCGACATGAAAATGGAACAGCACAGGAGCACAGCAAAGAAAATAAAAGGGTATGTTTGTTTATTTACTGCACAGCACACAGCCACCGATGAACAACTACTACGCGTTAAGACCCGTTAAACTGGGTAGGGGAACAATGATTTCTTTTTGGAACCAAAAAGACTGTTTGATTTTATAGAGAAAAAGTTTAACATTCTATAATAATATTTGTATTAATCGGTTAAAATGGATAGTGAAACAATACTTTGTTGTTGGAAATAAAACACTGGTTGATTTTACAATATTATTTGTTACTTTACTGTTATAGGAGTGCAACAAACTAAATCCTGTCTGTATCAACTTCTTAAAATGTATAGCAGCAAAAATGCTTTGTTTTAGCAAACCATACTGCGAGTCCACTTACAAAAATTTGTTAACTTACCAATGATAATAGTATAACAAACTTACAAACTGTTGTCTCGTCTGTAACTGGATTTCAAAGAAGGTAATGGAACAATATTTTGTTTTTAAAAACGACACTGTGGTTTAGGTTTACGACAATATTTGGTAATTTGCCAATTATAGTAGTTTGGCAAACTGTAATAGTAAGTACTAACCACAATCAGGTGTTAGTTAACAATAAAACGTACAATTGCTAGTTTGATTTGACAAAATTTAACAAATTAGTTGTAAGATAACAAAATACTAGTCAGTTTCGCCTGTTTTTTTTTAGTTATTATTTGTTTTGTTGTACTACAATTTATTGTTGGTTGTAGTAACAACCAGCTTTTATTTGAATATACCATAAGTGTAGTTTGATTTAATAAAATTAGGAGGATTGTTAGGTAAACATTTTTTGTTGTTACATTAACCCATTATATTTTTTTGAGTGTACGATCCCTTGGGTTTGAAATACAATCTTTTAAGTCAGTACATCAAATATCTGCAAGAATTAAACTGATTAAAATAAAACCTGGTAACGAATCTGCAATGATCGTAACCCACAATATATAGAAACAAGTAAATATTCTTAAGTTTTTATTCTATTCAGTTTTGACGCCCGTACGCTAATGCCTTGACTAATTCAATTTCAGATCGTCTTATTAACTGTCGTCTCTTACCACGTTTATTAACTTGAAAAGTTAAATGCGTTTGCAAAATAAATTAGTTTTCCTGTCTCAAATAATATTTAAAAATTTAATTGAAAACTAAACGAACAAGCCTGGAATAGGGAAACTTTCTTAAGAGTATTATTATTAGTTTTAAAAGCAGACAGCAGCGAATAACTTCGAAATGGAATAAAACTGTCCCGGTTTTGATTTTTTAGGATTATACAGGAAATAAACAAGTTTTTATAATTAAAAGGCGGCTGTAGGTCTAATTAAATTAGGATTATAGTGATTTGTACTGTCTTTTAGAATTTGGGAGTTATCGGGAGTGGAAAAACAGACAGGGTTCCAAGGGACAGCAGAGAAGAATTTTGGAAGAGTATCCCAGTCGGCAGAATTGTAGTGCCAGATCGTGCGTTCCGGCATTATTTAAATTACCTCGGGATGTATGGGACAAGAGACGTGAATAAGGCCGTGATCTGAGCGACCAAGAGGAACGCATGCAGATGTTAAGTATGGCTCAGGATGGGTGGTAAGGAAAATATCTAGATCAAAATTTTCTGCCGCTCTTCCCTCTGGGTCAGTTTTTGTGGATCTTAGCCATTCCTTGATATGGACAGGACAATAACTTCAGCGGAGGGCAATTCAGAGATAAGATGACCAATTGTTGCTGAGAGAAAGTCAAAGAACTCATTGTAGAATTTGACCGATGGGGAGCGCTAGATGCAACAGGGAAAGTTAGTGGAAGATTTAAAGGTAAGCTGTAGCCAGAGAATATCGGGCGTGCCTGATTCGAGCTTCGAGAGTCTGGTGCAAGAAAGACTGCTGTGAGTGTGGGCGCACTGTTGACTATTCTATGATAAGCAGATCGTGATATCTCGATCCAATGGAACCGAATATAATTTCATTTTAGCCCGTTTTGTGTTCCTCGTAAAGCGTTGAATCCGATTCAGTAACCATGTTATCAATTTCATAAAATTAATATATTTTTTTGTTTAAAAATGACCAAACTTTACAAAAAGAGAAGCACTCAGGTTGGGTTGTACGTTATAGTCATTTGAATTTTTTAAAAAATTATATTTTAGGTTTAAAAAAATTCAAATGACTAACTTTCTACTAACACATTTTTTCTCCAGAAATTTAAAAATTTTCAATAAAATGTAGAAAAATTTGTTTAGCAAAAATAATAAATAAAATACCTAAACGTGTTCAATTTCTCCCAGGGGGGGATCGGCAAAAATTCAACTTTATTTCGCAAATTACAAAATTCCTTTTTCTTTACCAAAGCATTCCAATTAGGCTCACTATTAAACAACCTGAACTTGGCATGGTTCCCGTAAGTAGTAACAGAGATATACAACTTTAAAATTTCACCAATCACTACTGAACACTGTTAGGTGGTAGATATTTGGAAAAAAATCTCTATGGCAACTTTCTAGCACTTCTAGCACTTCTGTGTTGTTTTCTATAGATGAAAGTTTCTTGCACCAAAGATAATATTCCTCTTTTATCGCTGAAACGGAAGTATCGTCCATATAGATATAGAGTCTAACATGTCGTCTCTTTTCGGGAAAGTAGCACCTGGCAAAAGTATGTGAAATGCACAAAGAACGGTTTCATTTTCTGAAAATCTCTATTTTAAGCTTGTAATCAGTTGGTTCACATTGTAGAAATATAGTTTGTGTTTAAATTTGCTCTTAGGGTTTGTTTACCTGCGACTTTAGGTATAGTATAGTCTTGCTAAACAAAAGTAAATTTCTAATTTCTGACAATTTCGGGGGGTGGGGGGGCGGACCCCCGGGACCCCCTGGCTACGTGCCTCTCAATAATATACGCTTTATATGACAGTGTTGGATAGATGTATTTTTACATAGAATATAATAGAAATGGGTTGAAAGTTAAACGGTTTTTTAAATAGAATAGAATCTTTATAAAATTTCAAATAAAACTTTCGTGCATGAGTGGGTGTTATTTAAAAGTCAACTTTATTTCTTAAAATTAAATCGCTATTAAACTTTTTTTACGTTCTTTTCACCGTGAAAGCCCGAAAAAAGTTTAAAAAGTTTGTTAAAATTTTTGATTGTTCTAATACTCTGTTAATGTTTTACGTTCCTAAAAGTTTTGAGTAAGTACTAATATCTAGATATTAAAAGTTAGAAACAAAATATTAGAGGGTTATTTTTATAAAAGGTTTGGTTATAGTTGGTTTTAATCATGTTTGCTTAATCAATGGCGGAAAAGTAACCCAAGCATAAAATAAAAGTTTCCAACTTTAGTAATTAAGCAACAACAATACCTGTCTGGGAAAATACCCTTGTCATACGAGACCCCGATAAGACGAATTGAGATGGGTGCAAGCTCTGGAGCGCATTTTTTTAGAAAAATTGCTTGTATGCTATCCAGACCGGAGGACTTTTTAGTGCCAAGGGATAGAAGAATTTTTTAAACTTGTTTGACCTTAAGTATTATGTCGGACATTTGGTGGGGTACAGACATAGCGGTTGGAAGAGCAAAATTAGCAGGTGGGATGGAGGAAGAATTGGCCGCGAATTGTTTGGCAAATAGTTCAGCTTTCCCTTTAGAGGCGAAGATAATTTCGTTGTGAAAGGTCACGAGAGGGAAAGTACTTTGGAATTTAATACCTGGACAGTCAAGGGAAGGTATATATATATATATATATATATATATATATATATATATATATATATATATATATATATATATATATATATATATATATGGGATGTGGGTGTCAATGATCTGTTGCTTTCGAAAGTAGGGTAATATTATTAGGTCAACTTTAATAGGAAACTTTTTTGTTGAATATGGATTGCTAGTTTGTCTTCTGGGGTTTTTTGGCATTACAAAAAAATATAGGTCAGGGTAGATATAAGACCCTTTTGCTCACCCAACCTGAGCAAAATGGTGGTCAGGTTTGCTCAGTTTTCATTGATATAGATATATATGTATCTATATCAATGAAAACTGAGCAAACCTGACCACCTTTTTGCTCAGGTTGGGTGAGCAGCCATAAAAAATTAGCAGTTTTCTATGGCTGCGTTCTGGCCATGTATAGAATGGAAATACGCAACGACGGAGATTTCATTCGCAAAATAATATTTTGCGATGATACTCCCGAAACTGGTCAACATATCCTCATTGGATGACTGAAGCCCACACATAATACCGACAATCAGTGAACGTTTGGGCCAGTACCGTGGGAGATTGAAAAATGGGTCCATGTTTTTAGGAAACCTTGACTGGCAAACGCTACTTGGATTTTCTTCAAAACGAACTTGTTTCCGCTTTGGCATTTTTATTTTTAAATGCAGAGGACAAATACTTCCCGCTGCTGATATTTGGTATCAACAAGATGGTGTATCGCCCCATTTTTTTGTCGATGTTCGAAATTATCTGGACAAGGTTGTCCATGAGAGATGATAGGTAGAAGGGGACAAATAAAGTAGCCAGCTATATTACCAGATCTTACACCCATGGACTATTGTTTTACGGGGTTACTTAAAAAATATAGTTTATTTTAATAAACCCGACAATATCGAAGGACTAAAAAATAGGATTCGATATGAAATTAGACAAATACCACCAGAAGTTGTCCATAATGTTTTAGAGGAGTTTGTCTACCGATTTGGATACGACCAAAACGCGAATGGAAAGCAATTCGAACATTTAATTAAGTAAAATTTAGTTAAATACAAATTGTTTACTTCGAATCCAGCTAATAGTATTTTTATTTTAGACGTCAATATCTCGAAAACAACTGAAAATCGGTATAGGATGTGTTTCACAAAAAATGCTTAAAATTTCCTAAAGAATTTAAAAACCTAGTAAAAAATGTGGCGAAAAAACAATCAATGAAGCCATAACTCCTTTATAAGATATCCTATACACTACTTTATTATGTCAAAAAATGTGCAATTAAAAATAAAAATTGACGGGTCTCAGCATTTTTTCCTGATATCGAGTTTATGCGGTCACTGTATATAAAAGGGTGTTTTATTATAAGAACGGGCTGTTCGATTATAGTAGGTTTGCCTAAAGGCGCTATCGTAGGTTTTCGGTACCTTAGTATAGTAATAGGAAAACAATGCCGGCTCGAGAAGAAAAGTGACACATGCGTAGAGCAGGGCACTCCTAACTTTTATTGCACTTTTATATGTTATACGTTGAGATGTCCGATATTTTGCTTTTGGGTAGTTAAGGCAGATTGTAATCGGCTTCTTACATTTAATTACTTGACAGTGGGGCTGCACTGATTGGCTTTTCCCCTACGTGGTAGCATTGTATCAAGCGTGTACGTAATTTCCGTGATACACGGAGTATTATACGTTATTTCAAGGTTAAATAAGGATTCTACGCATATACCTATTACTACTATATAGCGAACAACGAAAAAATGTTGAAGCAAAGACGTAGCCTTTGGAAACAATTGCTAACCAGTCACGTGATGTACTGAACATCCCTCATAAATAGCCACGTGATTTGCCCAGTCAGTAAACTCAATACTACGTACCGTCCGCTAATCAAAACACCAAATATGACAACATGGCCGCTCGCGCCTGTCATATTCAAAAGTTCAAATTTGTATCTGACAAGCCTTCGGTTTCGCCGTAGTGTTATTTTGTGAATATTTATTTTAATTTATAATAAAATATCAGAAAAACCAGTAAGTATAAATTATTATACACTTTAAAGTACAATATCGAAATAGAGTTATAATATTTTAGATAGAAAATGATATCTTGTTTCGCATGTCGACGGTCAGTTGAGAAAGACAAAGTGATTTTGCATAGGTAGGTAATTAATTATTTAAGAAGATTTTGATTCTAATTATAATGTATTATATAAAAATCAATGATTACAATAAATTATACTTACGTATTTTGAGTTTTAATTCGAGCTTAAATAACGTGTTTTTTTTTTAGATTTCCAAACGATGCCTCGCTTTATTTACATAATGTTCTTATCCGTTTTGCTCCAAAATCGCAAATTAAAAATTAAAAATGATGTATTTACTCTTCAGTTTACATTCTTGTGAAGAATATCCGCCGCTAAAACTACAAGTAATTTCTTCACTTCTTGCTGCTTAACACTGGTATTATCGGTACATTAGCTATGTCAATATCGTCAATAGGATAATAATTAACTTTTAATCCACTTTTCACAAATAAAAACACATTTATCTTTACTTTTGAAAGGTAAAAAGACGAAAAGGAAACCGACAAGCTCACATTTTAAACTGCTATCAGAACTGACAGTGACAGTTCCGTTAAAAGTGCTGATACATCACGTGGTACAAAACAAAAGAAAATGAGATTTTATCTTTGCTTCAAATTTTAACAACGGATAGATTGGATGCTAACAATATAGTAGTAATATGTATATTATTCTACGTACACGTAGTAAGGGGCAATACCAATAATAAAATGGAGATTATCAGGGATATAAAGAAAAAGAGGTATCTATGCAAAAATTGAGAATAAATTCTCTAACCACCTGAAAATTCCTTATACAATAAGGATTTCAACAAATAATGGTAAAACAGCTATTCTCCGGGCTATATGCCCCTCCGAGCGCTGAATTACATACCAAAATTTGCCGTATTTTCTTCTAACACAGTTAGATAATAAAATACTTGTTTTGAATGTAAGAAACTACTAGGAAGAAGGAAGCTTTTTCTTTAGTTAGTTAGGATGTCGTCACCTGCAGACCGGTTTCGAACTCGTTGGTTCTCATCAGTACAGGATAGACGAACATACGTTAGAAAAAGAGGTTATAGCAAGCAAGCGGTACACTGCAGACGCGCAGTAACTGGTACAGGAGTGTTGGTAAAGAAATATGTAAACAAAAATTCACGAGGGTCGCCTCCATATATTTAAAATTGTGAACTTTGTTTAGCGTTTCTTGTTGAGTGACCTCTCGTCAAGCGTCATTACATATTAATTTCAAATTTTGCTGCTCGCCCACCAGACAGCTGTCCATCCAATCATATTTCTGACAAGGGTTTTACGAAATTTAATTATTTATTTTCTTATACCCGCGTTTTTTTCCTAACAAAGCAACTTTAAATCAGAAACAAATTTCAATTTATCCTATAAAGTGCGACAATTTAACTATTTTAAACGCCTTTTATACAATTTAATTACAAATACTTTAGCGTTCCAAATTGGAGCTTTGCCCCAATCTACAATTAATTGTTAAAAGATAGTTTAAAGTATCATTTATAACGGAGATACCGTTTCTAACAGAGCTAAAACAATCCAGAACAATTTCATTTCGAGTAATTACTTGTCCGACTAGAGCGAAGGTGAACTTTTAATAAATCTTTTGTAGATTGCAGAAAATAGCAGAAATAGATTTGTTTTCCGGTGGAATTCAGACAATACTCTGTATAACAGGCCTAAAATTTATGGAGACAGTAAGGAATATGCAAGTGTTTTTTATTGCATATCTAAATCGTTTAGGACAGTCATTACATACCCAAATACATTATTTTAAACAAAATTACTAGTTAATTTATCTAAAACAAAATGTTTTATTTCTCAGTAATGTTAAAATACGGCCTATAACAAATTTAATAAAACTCTCTAGAGAACATCTGTTTAAACCAAAATAAACACCCCAATTTCAACTAAATTTAAAATGCACCTCACTAAGCGACGAAACGATATTTTGTTAATATTAAACGGCTTTAACTTTTGATAATATTTAACGGCTTTAACTTTTGATAATATTAAACGGCTTTAACTTTTGATAATATTTAACGGCTTTAACTTTTGATAATATTTAACGGCTTTAACTTTTGATAATATTAAACGGCTTTAACTTTTGATAATATTTAACGGCTTTAACTTTTGATAATATTTAACGGCTTTAACTTTTGATAATATTAAACGGCTTTAACTTTTGATAATATTTAACGGCTTTACCTTTTTCTTTCACAAAGTAGGAAATAAATAGCAAAAATAATGTAAACGGTATTCTTAAAGTGGTCAATATGGATCCATACACAGCTGACGCTGACGCATGAGTTCGGGCAATCGGAATCACTCTAGCGGACTGGTTGGGGTCACAACCCTTTAGCTTAGCTTCGGGTACATTTACCACCTACTTTACTACTTAGGCAACTATACAAACTCGCGTGCATATTTCAATATATTTTTCTAAAGCAGCCCTACACGATCATTATTACTGTCAGTAATTCACACAACAGTAATACTGTCAGAATTTCAAAAATATTAAAATATTCGAATAATCTCCAATTATTTTCTTGAATTTACTTCATTCGATCATTCTACACGATCAATATTACTGAAAATATTTTTTAATACTGACAGAATAATCGTGTAGGGTCTGCTTGAGAACTAGAAGGTAGTTTTAAATAATAATATACCTAGGTAGTTTCCAAGGGTACTAAACTCTTTTTGTTTTGCTGCCTAGAAAAATAATGCTCTTCGTCGATCCAATGTTAACTAATATTTTGCTTATTTTTATTTAGTTTATGTTTTGATTAGTGCTTCTTAAATTAGTCTGATAGGGTTGAAAACTAAATTAAATTTACCACTAATAATATTTACGTATTATGTATCGTCTGGGGGTGCAAGAAAGCGATTTATGTCTCTCTATTACATCTCGACTTTAGAAAAACTCATTTAGAGGATCTCTTAAAAAAAAATCGGTAAGTTACGATAATTTTATTGGGAAGAGTGCGAATAACAACTTTCTGAACGTGCTGTGTGTAAAACAGAATAATGTTTTTTTTGACAAATGCTGTAATGAGATAATTTTGGTTATAATTTTAAAATACGGCGTAGTTGTGCTCAGTTAGCATTTTTAGTTTTGATTTTTAACCTTTTTTTTAGCAAACAGTTTAAGCTAGTAGGAATAATTCCCATCTCATTAATAACGTAATATAGTTCATAATTCGTTGTGTTGCTCGTTCTGGTTAGGTACAATTTCAACCGATTTCACGAGTGGTCCATATTTTCCCATAAAATAAAAAAATTGCTATGTGTTAAATTAAAATAGGTACCTCTACATATTTTTGGCAAAATGCGTTTGTGGAATTAAAAATAGTTTGGATTATTTAAATCTTATAAAAAATTAGATGTCAAGATAATATTTAAGTTTGGCAATGTCCCGGTTGGATCATTTGTTTTTTCTTTATAATATTAGAGCTTATGACGTCAGGCTCTTTAGAACCGTCGGATACGGGGGTGATTTAGGGTATTTTTAAAATAAAAAAAAGTGTGCGATTTGAGTAGGGATATATATATATATATATATATATATATATATATATATATATATATATATATATATATATATATATATATACAGTGAGGACCAAAAGTCCCGCATAAATTCGATAAAAATTGAAGGAAAATTTTTTCGGAAAAACGCTCGGACACGTCGATTTTTATTTTTAGTTACGCATTGTTTGACATGACAGATAAGTATACAGGGTCACTCATGTAGTAGATAAATGTCATTGTCAATGGTTTTCTTATGGAACACCCTGTATATCATTGAATTTTTGAATTCTTTAAAAGATTTTGAACATATTTGTTATAACATACCCTATAACTAAAGTCAATAGTTATCGGGAAATTTACGATTGAATATCATAAAACGCACTCATAAATATCGATCTATTTATTAAAAATGGAATTATAAAAATAAAAAAAAAACAATAAAAACTACTCTAATCTAGATTTTAGTAAATGTTCGAACTGTGCCCCGTTTACTCCTTGGCAGCGAGCAAGCCGCAATTCGAATTCTTCAAGGACGTTATGTATCATTTCAGAGGGTATTAGTTGAATTTCATATGTGATTTTATTTTTTAATTCTTCTATACTGTTTGGCTTATTCACATACACTCTATGTTTTAGATAACCCCACAAAAAGAAGTCCATAGGGGTTAGGTCAGGTGACCTATCAGGCCACTCTAATTGACCCCTTCGCCTAATCCATCGACCCGGAAATACTTCGTTTAAATATTGGCGCACCTCTCTACTAAAGTGTGGAGGTGCACCATCTTGTTGAAACCAAATTGAATCTCCTGGAATGTTGGGGTTATTTGCATTTGGAAACATAAGACATACGTCGGGAATCAGTTCATTCCTTAAAAATTCCAAATAACGTTGACCTGTTAAAGTACCATCGAAAAAATACGGTCCTATGACTCTGTCGTTTACAATACCAGCCCAAACATTGACAGACTGAGGATATTGAGTGTGAGCTTCAATCGTCCAATTTGGATTGGTAGAAGACCAGTAGCGACAGTTTTGTCTGTTCACCACACCATTCAGACAGAATGTCGACTCGTGGGAAAAAATTATTCTACGAGTAAAAAATCGGTCATTATTGCAAATATTCATTAAAGTTTCCCAAAACTCTAATCGACGATCTGAATCATCTTCGTTAAGCTCGTGGATTAGTTTTATTCTATACGGATGATATTTTTCTTTTTTCAAAATCCTTCTTACAGATGATTTTCCAATTTCGTTATTCAATGCTATCTCGTGAGTCGGTTTATGAGGATTTTCTTCAATGGACAAAACAACGTTTAATTTCTTATTCTCAGAAATTGAGGGTCGACCAGATCTAGGAAGGTCCCTTACGTGTCCTGCTTCCCTAAATTTCCTTTCAACTCTGCTTACTGTAGACTGAGTTATTTGAGTGTCAGGATATTTTGTATTAAACATTTCGCAAACCTGGCTTTGAGTCCTAATTCGATCACCACACCCTATCATGATTAATATGTCTATTCTCTGAGTTTCACTTAATTTAACCATCTTCTTTCGGCAATAAGTGTATCGTGGGCAATATTAAATTTTACAGTAAACAAGGTAAACGCTGTTCGATAATTGTCAGTTTTGAAAATGACGTGACAATGTCATTGCAACAATTGATAAAAAAGTAAAAACAAGGAAACGTCAACAACAATATTAGATAACTACATGAATATTATGAGTGCGTTTTATGATATTCAATCGTAAATTTCTCGATAACTATTGACTTTAGTTATAGGGTATGTTATACCAAATATGTTCAAAATCTTTTAAAGAATTCAAAAATTCAATGATATACAGGGTGTTCCATAAGAAAAACATTGACAATGACATTTATCTACTACATGAGTGACCCTGTATACTTGTCTATCATGTCAAAAAATGCGTAACTAAAAATAAAAATCGACGTGTCCGAGCGTTTTTCCGAAAAAATTTTCCTTCAATTTTTATCGAATTTATGCGGGACTTTTGGTCCTCACTGTATATATATATATATATATATATATATATATATATATATATATACAAAAACAAATGCTGTCATGCTGTTTGATCACCTCTGGATAGTGCATTATATTCTATTTTATTTCGATCATTGGCATGTGTCAGCTCTGTTTTAGGCAAGGTACAGAAAGAAAATATTTTTAATAAAGCGTAGTATTTTAGTTTAGTATCTACGAACTTACTTTGTGGCTCAAATCCATTTATAAAATAGGGGCACGATTGATTGGCAATTTTCCCAGCTGGTGTCTCGGGCCAACAGGACCAACCATCGAACCAAGTTGGACAAAACAGGCCTGAAAAAAATTAATTTTATCAGTAAAAAATTTTTTTTTTATTACCAAAAATATATTAACATAAATGTAGTCACCAAATGATGCCAACAGGCCTCAGCCCGTAATTTCTGTCTCAAGAGCTGCAGGTAGAGAACTAAATATATATATATATATATATATATATATATATATATATATATATATATATATATATATATATATATATATATATATATATATATACATATATATATATATATATATATATATATATATATATATATATATATATATATATATATATATATATATATATATATATATATATATATTTGAGGGTTATTGGGTTTTTTGGATCCCGGGGAAAAAATTATACAGTTTTGTGGGTTGTTATTCACATTTATTCACATTTAACGTTTCGGTCCTTTTTTGACCTTCATCAGAAATTTCTTAAAAGCTTCGAACGAAAATTCAGCGGTGCACCGGTAGAGCATACTAATTATGTTTACAAATTATGCTTACAAAGGACTAGAGACACAGACATAATCACGGTTAAAAACATTTAATTTATTAAAATATCTATTTAAAATAGCAAGTCGAACACCATGTGGGTTCATTGAAGAACTGATATATATATATATATATATATATATATATATATATATATATATATATATATATATATATATATATATATATATATATATATATATATATATATATGACAGATAACAGAGCAAGCGGAGTAAAAAAGTAAAAATCAATACATAATAGTTTTAAGACCCTACAAATTGTTCTGAAGAAAATGACTCGCATGCAATAAACCATTATTGGAGATAAAGAAAACGGTTTTATGGATGGAATAAACAAACTTGTCATTTTATACTTCGCTATAAAATAAATTCTCCCCATTTAATAAAAGGTATATCACATCCTCAAGAATTATAATACGCATTAAAATTTTTCCTATTCAAATCGACATAGCATTAATAAGCCCTCATATAAACTGTCGTAAAACTAGGTAATAATACTTGATTAATGCCTATTTGCACTGTGCACTCATCTCAAATTAGGATCAGTCTAGACGGATAAAATTATCGTGTCGTGTTCTGACGAAAATGTGCGTTTTTATGTTTAATTTTAACGGTAAAGAGCACGAGATTTTTTTCTGTTTTTATTACTTACACGATGTGACAAGCTTAATAACATTGGGTATAGTGTTAATAAGACCCAGGATAAATAGAAGTGGCCCAAAAACGATTTAACGAGGAAATGCTTCATGCGTGCGAACGCCTACGACATTTCGTTGGCGTTCGCTATACCGTCTACACCGGACCAACAAGTGCTGAACCGAAACCCCTTCGCTGGCCCGGTCGCATATTCGTTAACTGCACCCATTGTAGACCGTTCGGAAAGCCGAGCGTTGCCTTGTTAACTGCAGATGATATAGATAAACTTCGCAACTATATCGCCTGCACTTAACTGATTCTGTCCTATTGGTATGCTGACATTTATGAAAATGAAAACGAAAAAATGCGGTCGAAATAGGGTTAGCATCTGGTTGGAGGCCCTGACAAGTCTCTTCGCCTGCGAAGAAAGAGAGATTTAACGCTAACGCTCGGCTTTCCGAACGGTCTATAAGGGGTGCAGTTAACGAATAGCTATGCGGCCCGGTCTATACGCAGCCTAAAGGTGCGTATGTTACGCTCAATAGTCGAATTCGGGCAATGCCCGAAAAAAATACGCAAAACTAGTTTTGAGCAACGAATATTTCCCAAACCCGAAATTTTATTTTTATACGGTTATTGAGCATTACAAAATAAGCAGAACTAGTTTTGCGCAATTTGAAATGTACAAAACTAGTTCTGTACATTTCTGAATGGCCAGCACTAGTTAGGCTTGTTTTACAGACTCCCAAACCCAAATAAAGAGTAGGGTTATGTTGTTGTTTTTTGTTTTGAATTTATTTCGTTTGTGCGACAAAGACATATCACTTAGAACTGCATCCTCCGATATTTCTGGATCTACACAAGGCTTTATTTCATGTATGTGCAGTAAAAAGTGTATTAATAGAGCATGTTCTTGTCGAAAAAAGAATGTCATCTGCAATTCTAAGTGCCTTCATTCAAGCTCTTGTTCAAATAAATAATTTTTTAAACTTAACTGAATATCTGTCTAAGAATAAAGTTTTATTTGTTGTTGTATTTGTCAGTATTTAAATAAAATATATTATTTAAATAACATTTCCAACTTTATTTTATTCGGACGCTTCGCGCTGATTAAATGAAAAAAGCATAACTAGTGCTGGCCATTCAGAAATGTACAGAACTAGTTTTGTACATTTCAAATTGCGCAAAACTAGTTCTGCTTATTTTGTAATGCTCAATAACCGTATAAAAATAAAATTTCGGGTTTGGGAAATATTCGTTGCTCAAAACTAGTTTTGCGTATTTTTTTCGGGCATTGCCCGAATTCGACTATTGAGCGTAACACGTATAGATACGGCGAGACGAGCGCGAGACGCGCCAGCAACGAGCCTAGTTCGTCATATTTATACGGGGCTCGCGAGCCTACCACGCGGCGCGCGACGGAGGCTCGCAGCGATCCATTTTCTGTCGGTTTTTCAACGCGCCATCAAAGGGATTTGCGTGTCTAGTGGGACTGGTTTGTGGCAGGCTCGTGCTGAAATTTAGTTTGCAGCGAGACAGAGAGTTGGTTTTGATGAATATGGAGTGGTCCGAAGAAAGTATGCTAAATTTAGTGGGGACTTACAAATTATTCAAACATTTGTGGGATCCCAAAGACAAAGATTACTTAAAGAAACCAAGGTCAAGTGCAAGCTATATTTGCACAATTAGTGTTCCGTGCCATCAGCCCCCAATTAACCTGAGGAAACCTCATCTGCCCGATCTCCGTCCATCTGCCGCGCTTCCCGCCACCGACAGCACCAAGGCCGTATCACATCGCGTATGCGCGGAGCTCAGTGGACCAAATTAAACATTTTGAAAAACTTGTAAGGACAAAAGTTGTTCCTTACATCGTGAGAACTCTTTCTATAAAACCAATTGTTTAGCAGTAATAAGGAAATAAACAATTAAATTGATATATCAATTGACCGCGCTAAAATTTTTCAATCCTGATAATTTCTGCTTAAGCTACTTTGCAATATTCATGATTTTTTTCAAATTTTTCTGAGCGATGCTTTTGATGATAAGGGTGGGGGACAGCAATTTTTAAGCGGTTTTCCCTAAAAAACTGAATAAAAAAAGCATACATATTGTTGAATTCGTGCTTGAACAACCTTTCATTTGACACTCTAAACGATGCTCTTGAAAATATTTTTTTTCCTTTTCCCAATTTACCCCCTGAAATTAATCCACAGAATTAAAATTCATCTTTCTATACTTCACGTTGAAAAAAAAATCGCCTGTGACATACACACGGACGGACGCCGAAGTGATTCCATAGGTATTCTGTTTCACGAAACACTAAGAAGAAAAGAAGGTTGACGCGTGGAATGAAATTGCGTCAGCCGTCGGAAAATCTGCAGAGGCCAGCAAGAAGTAAGCAGTAATAACCACTGCACAAAATTAACAAACCTGCCGTTTGTTCATCGACGTCAGACAGGAGTCTGCTTTTTTCCGCTCACCATGTACAACTAAAAAGTTCGTGGGAAACTCGTGGCGCGCTCAACTTGTTATGCGGATCAGATACAATTCGCAGGAGGCTCGAGTAGTGTTGTAAATATCCGTATTCATTAGATATCCGAATCATACGGAATCGGAATCAGCTAATATCCGTATCCATCATCCGAATACGAATCCATTTCTTGACCCGCGCGAAAGCGGTTACGGATCATGTATACGTATGCATGCAACAGACTAAAACATTTTCTATCCGGATACACGGCTAGGTAGGTCGATGCGGTATCGGTATCATACCAGTCGAACTCGAAGTTTAGACAATGGGTCTCATCTCATATGATACCCGTTACCCCGATAACTATGCCATCTTTTTTTAGGAAATGTCATTAGAAAGAGAAAGCACAATATCAAATATGCCAAATCGCAGACCGTGTTGTTCGCTTACACTCGATTCCGATTCCGTTTTCTCTTTGCACTTTGCATTAGTATTAGTATTAGTATTAGCTATTTGTAGGCGGTGTCATTCAATTTACAATATATTATACAATCATCCTTATATCATTTCAATTAAAATAAACATTCCTTTAAAACATATAAGGTATTGGAGAAATAATAAAAAATATTAGTTCAATGGGTCCTATTGTTGGCTGAAATATTATTTCTATTGCTCGCGGACACCCTTGGAGAGGTTAGAATTTTTATTTGATCGTTGACTAGTCGTACGCCAAAAATAATAGATCTTTTGCAAGACTGGAGATTGAAGCAACTTATTTCCGTGTTTTATGGTAAGTAAAACAAATCTAAAAAGCTTTGCAGTAATAAGTGTGTTTTTTTTATTTGTAAATCTCTCTTGGTTAGTCGATTTAATATGACTGTTTACTCAGCCGATACGTATTGTTAAAAAAACTATTAAAATTAAATATGATCGCAAGTCCAATGTTGAATTTGTATTTTTTAGACATGGTTTCCACCAAATCTAGCTGTAAATTTAGACGATTCGAATGCAGTGTCAAATTTGTTCCATCTAGCATCCTGAACCCATACAAGCCAAAGGAGACAGTTTTACAAAGAAGCAGATCCTATATTTGGAGTGAAATAAATATAAAAAGTTTACGGTGTTCGCGTCAGTGTGGTGTAATAAAATCTGTTTTTTATATTTAAATGTTTACAGAATTTCTAAACAATATGTTTAATATTAGTAAATAAAAATTATCTTAAAATAATAAGGAGTGTTTCATTTGTTTGAAATATAAGTATAATTGATGTAAAAGAAATTCTTCATTATATTAAATACGAGTAACTGTTCTTCAAAACACGGCTATGAGCGAATTTAAACAAAAATGTTTTCTTTCAATTGGAAGTTACATTAAATTTAGCACTAATGTAATTGAAACAATAATAGCTATTTTGCATCAAATGAGGTGCACATTCTTATAAATAAACTTCTAGTGAAACCAATGATAGTTTGCATTGAATTTAGAACAGGGTATTACTGGCATCAACTAATTGTTATATTTGAACGATCGATTAAAATCCAATAAAACCTTATATTTCAAGCAATCTTATAACCTATTGGTTCACAATGATAAACTAATCATTGAAATAAACCGAATTTGTATTGTGCAATACGGAATAGAGTGTGTCATTGAGTGAATGGGTATCCAATTCAATATACGTTAGTGTTTTTTCTGTGTACTAGCAGTGTTTTAAATCTGGTTGGGTATAAGATATTATAAAAATTACAGAGGGAATATCTTATTTACCTACTCATGTCTATTTTTCCTAACAAATAGTTTATCTTCATGTGACGTACTAAATTGCAGTCGCAGTTTAGACTATAAATCAAAAAAAAATCATTAATTTTTGTAAATAACCTACGATTTATCTTTTAATATAACATATTACCCAGTTTACTCTATCGCGCACAAAAAAGTGCCAAAAATATCCTGCCTGTCTTAGTAGAAAACTTTTTTCGTCGGCCAATTTCACGTCTACATCATATGTCAACTTCTATCAACTAAATCTAATTTATAGGTTTTCGTGGCAGTGATGAACTATATATTTATCAAAGAATGCTTTTAACGGCAGCTTCAAAAAATGTGTATCAGGTCGTTATTTTACGGGAAATTGGCTATTATTGTTAGTCCCCTGCCTGTTTTATTTCCTATAAAGATAAAAGTAAAGCTAAATGCAACGATCTATTTTCAGAGTATTTGAGCCTCAATAACTTACAGGGTACTAAAAGTTAACTAGAAAGAAATAACCAGCTGTATTAGTATTACAATCTCATTTAAAAGGTACAAGGTATCAATTTTGCCAAAACATTCACCATATTAAGGGTTGTCACTCATTTATCAACTCTGCATGTCTTCCACATCTCCTCGACATCGCCTCGGAATCAAATTTTTTCAATGTATTTCTAACTTTAAGTTTAACTTCTAAGTTTAAAAGGGACATTTTTCAGGGGAGGCTGGTGAAATTTCGAAGTTGTATATCTCTTTTCCTACTTACAGGACCGGTATCTTTAGGGGTTTTAAAGTGAGCCCACTGGGAAGGTTTTGGTAAAGAAAAAAAAGATTTTTTAGTATGCGAAAAAATAGTTGAATTTTTGGTGTGCCCCTCCTAGGCAAAAAATGAACACGTCTAGATATTTTATTTATTATTTATTCTAAACAAATTTTACATCATTTTGTCGACATTTTTAAATTTTGAGAGAAAAAAAAATGTGTTAGAGGAAAGTTATAGTCTTTTGAATTTTTTTTTAATTCTATTTTAGGCTTAAAAAATTCAAATGACTATAACTTGCTACTGACACATTTTTTTCTCTCAAAATTTAAAAACTCGACAAAATAATGTAAAATTTGTTTAGAAAAATTAATAAATAAAATACCTAGACGTGTTCATTTTTTTTCTTAGGGGGGCACACCAAAAAATTACCTTTTTTTCGCAAATTACAAAATGTTTTTTTTTACCACTGCATTTTATATAAGTTTTTACAGTAGTAAAATGTAATTTTATATTTCAATTTTATTGTGACATCCTACCGGGTGAGTCAACGATTGCACGGAGTACTTTTATGCCTTGAAGATAAGATTTGTCGATAATAAGCTTTTATGTTAAGGTATGGTTGGATATTTTGCACATTTTAAAAATATTTGGAATTATACAGGGTACGTTCAAAAATTAGGGTGTCACAAAGTTAGATTTTTTAAATGGGACATCCTATATTTGAATGGACTTTTGAATTCTACGTGTAATTTCATAACTTTTTCACTAAGGTTTAATATACGAAAAAGTCCTAGTTTTCAAAATAATTCGACTTACAAATTTAGCATTTGCAAGCATCTCTTTGTTGTGCAAATACTGCTTAAATTTTAAATCCAAGCGATTCATAATTTATATCCTGAGTAAATTAAGTAAAAAAAACATATTCACTATGAAATCTTTGACATCTCATTTACAGGGTGTTTTATTTCTAGGTCCAAAGTCAGAAAATTTCTAATTAAAAATGTCACTTTATCAAATGGAACACAGTGTATCTTCTAACTCGTCAAAAACACTTCACATTTTGTAAAAAATGTCGTATCCCTCTATCTCTAATTGTTTTTGAAATATTTTGTTTTTTCGGGATTTCAGAACATTCAAAATATTGCTTAAATTATTTTCATAGAGAAGACGTCAGTTTAGGCGTTTTTCCAGAAATGGTAATTTTTGATGCTTATTTTATAATGAGCTGAGAATCTACCATGATTCAGTTTTATTTTGCCAATCAACGACACGATATTTCTAGGAAAATTAACTTTTTCCTATCAGTGAGATGAAGTAAAAAAAGGATGTATAGCAAAATATTGTGTATTTGCTGATCAATCAAGATTTTCATTATAATTGAGGTATGACAATGGTTATGGCAAGGTAACAGTCAACAATTTAAATTTAATATTTGATTAAAGGCTTTATGCAACCGGTAGCGTACTAAATAAATTATTGAGCGTAAAAAAGAAAAAGTAGTTAATGTAAAGGAAATATAGAGGTGGTGCCAGTCCGGAGCTTTAGAGTAGGTACGTTAGCACTGGATGGCTAGAATTTAGATAAGTTACCGTCTACCACCACAGATAATTTTATTGTCCATTGAAAAAAAAGTATTGACACAGGCAAAGTGTTTTTAATGAAAATAATGTTAGTGAATGCCATTAAGAGTATGATCGGTTTTGATGTTAAGCGTTTTTACTGTAAGGTTTATTGTCCAGTTTTGGTTACTGAAAATGAATTTTTCCAAAAATGAATTTTTCCAAAAATGAATTTTTCAAAAAAGGAATTTTTCCAAAAATGAATTTATCGATATGATTTATATTTTGGGCAAGGTAGATAAAAATTTTCCCTTTTCCGAAAGATTATACATCAGGATGAAATATCCTGAGCGGCTATAATAATTATTAGCCTCCATATCCCGGCAGACAGACGATGCCTTCCTGTAGAGATCATCAGTGTTCTCAGCAGTGACCACAATAGTTGTATCATCCGCATACGTCGTGACATGCTAAGATAAAGCTACTAACGTATGCGCGGAACGTAAATATTTAATCAAAATCGAGAGACCCTGTTGCAATATGGCGCTTAGTGTTAGGTCTTATCGGGCAGTGCTAATAAAGAACTATAGCGAAACAGTTAAGAAATGATACTTAAATATTAATAATATAATTAAATTTTAAAATAGTGCGAACGCAACATGACATTCCCCTCTTTTTTCATGGGAGAAACACTTTAATTCTTACACTACATAGCACAGAGAGCTCCATATATTAAGAATATTTACTCAAATTGTGCACAATTTAATATATTACAAACAAAGCCAGTGAAAAAAAGACTAAAACAGACTACTAACGATTTACAGTCAGTCCATGAATTCAGCAAACTTTACCAAGCAAATGGAGCTGATTTTCCAAGTAATAAGCATACCTAAAACATTCCAGTTGGGTAAAACATAACTCAAAGTTACCGTAAAACTTGCAAACTAAATATTGCTCATTAGAGGTGGTATTTCTCTTTTATAAATTTGGTGGTGGTATACATTTTACAAAGCTTTGTTAGTATACCTTTATGGCCGTAGTTTAACGATTTCATAAAAATACGGAATATAAAGTCCATGCATTTTAAATTTTTACGGCTTAAAATGAATAAAAACACCTCAAAGTGCCGCCTGGTAAATTTCCTTAAGGTTAAAGCACAATAAAGCACACGTGTCGAAAGTAGTTTCAATAGAGCTTGCGTTTTCACATTCTTAATTTCAATACTGCAATATCATAAGGACTTTTTTTGGAATCACCTTTTCCCTAGAGACAATTTCAACGTTCTCAACTGTAGCGATGCAATTCATTCTTTCTGTGCCCTGTATATTGCTCTAATAAAAGAAAAAACAAGAGACTCCTAGAAACGTTTACATTTTACTGCTGCACTTAAAGCAGTAAATTTTCCGCCGTTATAAATGAGGATTACAAAATAATTCCACAGACAAACGTACTGAAGAAAAACCACTAAAACAGAATAGCGATTATTGTAACTAATAGAGGTAGTTCATCTTGTGCGCCTGGCTCTTTTCAAGCCCACGTGCTTAATTGTGGGCATTTCTCTACTAACTGGGCAACTCAGTGTCTCGCATGATTTTTATTACGAAACTTGTCAAAACCATTGCAATTTTAATCTTAGATATAAATGTATAATGAAATATATGCGTGCATGTTATAAAATTTAAGAAAATATTTTTCTAATCATTATTTATTCATTTTCTAAATACCGAAAAAACAGTCCCCTGGTTGGTCACCAATTCAAAAAACATGTTTCAGTCAATTATTTTAAATGCATTTAATTGTAAGTAAATTATTCAGTAATATTTTCTCATACAGGTGTAGTTCATGTATATAAAAACTTCATTTATCAATCATAATATTGATTTTGAGTTGTATAAAACTGAGCTACAATGTGTCCACAAATTTTGAGCACCGTCCTCTGGTTTAATTATAAAATGCTACCATTATAATCTCTTTACTCCACCCCGCGATGATTTGAGTGAAATGGAACGTTACCGCTGTGAAGTTGGCTCCCTTAACGTTTGAGGACGCCATCTCCGTTTTGTTTAGTGTAGCGCGAACTATTCGAGCGGACACCCACGTAAAAACTAGTTCGAGCCACAGTCCTCTGGCGAGCCCCTTTTTATGTTTTATTTTTGCTGTTGAATTTATTACTTTTTGATTTTATTTCTTTAATGAACACTGAACTCTAGGAATGCCAATGAAGTCCAATACTTCAGTAATATTTACGATACCATGTGATTTCATTAGTTTTAACAGTCCCCTGGCAACAGTCCCCTGCTTTAAACAAATACAGGGGACTGTTTGCACTACCAGAGGACTCACTCTTATATTTTATTTTACAGTTTCATAGGCGTTTTAGGTGGGAGCTTGGGGGGCTAAGCCTCCCAAATCTCCAATTAGCCCCCCCAAATCCAACTGAAAAGCCTAACCGCCTATATATAAACCGGGGCTTAAGCCTCCCCACAATAGAGGTCTTGAACCGCCTATGTACAGTTTACAGATACAAAATGGCCCCTCGAAAAAAAACTTACGAGAGTAGAGATACTTGAGAAAAAAGAGAAGCAGAACGTCGCCGTTACGAACGAATAAAAAATGATCCAATAAAATGGCAAAAAATAAAGAATATTAGTGCGTATTGTTACTAGCCTTATGAACTAACGTATTTGCTTTATTTTTAGCTTCATTTTAAATTACTTCATTGGATAATTCGAGCAATATAATCTTTGAGACTTTTTTTCAGCCAAAATGACCCTGTTAGTAGAGAAATGCCCTTATATTACTTAATTAATCGATTTATCTTTAAAAAAAACTGAGTTGATCTGAAATCTAAAATATCAACTTAAGACAATCAATAAGCTCCATAATTCTGGAAAAAAATTAAATATGTTTGCGAATTCGATCTAAGACATCCCATATAGATTTCAGGCCTAAGTACTAACGTACCGTGGGCGTCTGGACAGAAGGGAAATGTAGTCGATTGACACGGGATTTGAAGGATTGGAGGTTGGGACGAGAAAGGAAGATGGGCGAAGAGGTAGTCCGTAATCTACCACCGTGTCTCCGACCGCCACCTGATTGGTCCGCTGAACATGCTGCGGTGTGACAGAAGTGTAGTTGGGATCATGGATGAGTATTGATGAGATGAATAATGACATGTGAATTTCTGCTTTCGGTTTAAGTAAAAGAAAGTAGTTTTCAGCCCTCTAATAGTGCTATTAGTACCAACAAAATATCGTACACGCTTATTTATGTGCATTGTAAGATTTATAAGTAAAACACAACATTTCTGTGTATTTAGTTAAGCGTTATTATTTTACTCTTGCTTTGACCGAATGTTCTCTGGATTGTTTTATTTGTGTTGTAGTTTTTAACTTTTTGACATTTAGGATTTGAAAAGAGTAGGATTTCTTTCTTTAAAGAAAACAAAAATATTATTTGTTTAAACTTGTTACATAGAATCATGTACTACTGCTGGATAAACTGTACGCTTGTGGCGTGCGGGGTGTAGCTTATGATTGGGCAGCATCGTATCTAAAGCCGCGTACAGACCGAAGTTCCAACGCACACCAAGGCACATGTGACTAGAAATTCTGAAGCATGTAAATTGATGTGTACGGCGTTGGCGAACATATCCCAATGCATTCCAACGGTTTCCGAGGCGACCGTTGGCGTTGGCTTGCGTTCGGTCGTTGAGCGGTACTTCAAAGAGATGTTTGATTTGGTGTGGACGAGATTTGAATGATTCAGTCGTTGGTAAGTATTCCTCGGGTCTGTGCGTTTTGTTTTTGACAAATATTTTGTTTATTTCGCCTTTTGATATGAAATGGACAGATGATTTAGCCTTAAACTAATTGAACTATACCAGGATATCCCTATATTATGGGATCCTAGCAATATAAATTATAAACTCTCCAAAAAGAAGATAGATATTTGGCAAAGCATTGCTACTGAATTTAGGTGCAAGGTTGCTGAAATAAAGAAAAAAATAGAGAGAAGGTTCTGAAATGATCACTGTGATCACTCCGAAATTCCTCCAGCAACTTACTTGTGTTATTAATACTTTTCTGTTTTTATATGGTGTTGTCATCCACCAGCGTCTTTGCCGAGGTTTCTTTTTCTTATTGTTAAGCAAAGAATTTACAATTAAAAATTCGGCACTTTTACATAATGACTCATCACTCATCATCACTAGATGACATATTAAAATACCCCTTTCCGTAGAAAATGACCGAACCGTATCCAACGGTATCGTAAAATGCTTTCCAATCGTTTCCAATCCCAACGCCAACTGGCACATTCGTTGGAGTTGGCGTTGGTTTGGATTGGGACTTGGTCTGTACGCGGCTTTAGGAATAGGCCGCAGACTGTTGTGATAGACGGAGCGAAGTCCCGTTCAGGGCTGAGCGATTTAGGTGTTCCACAGGGGCCAATATTTGGACCATTGTTTTTTATTATCTTTACTAATGATGTTCATGAGTGCTGTGGCGGCCTGGGTCGTGCTGTCCTGTATGCAGATGATACAAACATTTTGATAAGTAACGAAAATATAGAGGAATTGGGCGTGACAAGCAATGTAATTTCACAAAAATTTAGTGAATACTGTCAAGTCAATGGACTTGTTCTTAACACCGAAAAAACAGTTTTTATGCAGTTTTTCTCAAAAAATGTTAGTGTTGACTATAACCTTCTCATTAGGATGGATGGGGTGTCAATTAATCGTACATCTGTAGTTTTTCTTGCACTTTATATCGATCAGAAGCTTACATGGGAAAACGTATTGATGTAACCTGCGCCAGGATTAGTTCCTTGTGTTTTTTAGTAAGGCAATTGAGAGAAAGTGTGGATGAAAGAATGTTAAGGATTGTTTATTATGGACTAGTGCAGTCTGTCTTGCAGTATGGTCTGCTGTTCTGGGACTCCTTATCTCATTTTAACAAAGCATTTATACTACAAAAAAAAGTAATAAGATGCATTGAGAATGTACCACCTGGTACTCCATGTAGAAATATTTTTAAGAAATATGGCTTCTTGACGCTGCCATGTTTATATATCTTGCAATAAGGAATATGCACATTTTTTTTTTATTGCATAAATCGTTTAAGGAGGTCATTACAACCCCAAAACTGCTATTTTGAGGAAAATTACTGCGTTAATTTAGCTAAAAAAAATTTTTACTTTTCGGTATAATTTATTACAATTTCAAAAGGAGCCATTTGCCGGCTCAAAAAAGTTACGTCACAAGGATAAGTGGCAATCTACATGTTAACGTAAAGCTGAACCGAGGGCTGCCTACCTACAAACGTCTAGAAAATCAAGAATTTCTGTGATAGTCCGAAAGCAAGTCAGTATTTTCTCGAATGATTGTACCTCTATCCTCTATCAATTGATTTACCAAACTGATTGTTAATATTGTAAAGTTATATGCTTAGGAATAGAAAAATGTCAGTCGACAAGACCTAAAGTCAAAAAGGTGATTTTTTTAAAATAATTATAGAACATTTTTCTGGGAGAGGAAGCACAAGATGATTACCGACTCTCGGACTAAGACAAGAAGACAGCTGACAGCTACAGTACAGAGTTATATGGAGACCGGCATTAGTTTCCCAGCTGATTTAGTTGTTATTGCTGGTAGCGGTTGTGTTTTTATTACAGTGCTATTTGTGTATAATTCTTTTTACTAAACGTTAAAATGTATTAAAAATATAAACTACAAATATTGTAGTATGCCAATGTGCAAAAGTGTCACTGTGTGTGCACTGCAAACCTCCTTTTTCATGTGCCCAAAAAACCGATGTCGAAGAAAGTACCTACTGCAAATTTAATCAAAAATTTTACATTAAGAGGTATCTGTAAAGGTTAGTATCGCTAAATTCAAGTAACCATATGTTGCTGTACATTTATTTTTATAGTATAATAAACAATAAGTGTTTTTAACTAAATTGTAAAGGCAAATCCACCAGCACTAACTTCCAGCCAATTTTCCGATTTTCTTTGCACAAATGCCGTTTTGGTCATTTATAACCAGTCTGTTTAATAAAACAAAAGGTTTTCTATCGACTAAATATTCTAGTCTTTGGGAAAAACTCAAGAAAATGGATTTACACTGAAATTTACATTACACTAGCCGTGACTAGCCATTATAAAACGTTGACGTAATAAAAAAAGTGACGTCACAAACAAAAGAAGTCCGTTTTACGAGATGTTGGATTTTGCAGGAAAATTTGCAAAATAAAACCTTGTTTTTTGTTAATAAAACCCAAAATAAAGAGATAACAGCAACTGCCATAAACATTTAATTTATGTAGAGAATACAAAAAAAAATATTTCAGGATTTTTTGGATTACATGCATATTCCCTATTGATCAACAATGTAAATAGTAATAAGCAATCCCTTAATCGTAATTGTGACATTCATGCATACTACACAAGGCAGGCTCAGGATCTCCGTGTGCCATACTCTAGGCTGGGTGTCGGTCAGAATTCACCATCATATATGGGTGTGAAATGTCTGAACAAAATGAAAAGCATAGTAAATGAAAATAACATAAATATATTTATAAGAAAATCTCAGAAATTCTTATATAAACATGAATTGTATTCGGTTCGGGAGATCTTGGATTACAACCATGTACTAGCCACGTAATTCACTTAATTTGTAATTGTAATTTTGTCTGACTAGTCTTATGAAGTTATAATTGTATTGTAAATTTTTATGATGACTAAACTGAAATTAAAATTGAAATAGAATTATTGTTGAGAGACTTGGTAATACAACAACCTAGCTCACTGTTTTTTATATGACCATGTGTGCCCGGTATAGATTTTGATGAACAATAATTTACATTATGTTTCTTACTATCTAACAACAATGCAATCGTAATAGTCGGCGTTATCCAGTCAAATATGTACAACATTAATATTTAATTTTATCATAAATTACCTAAAAGCTAGTCTATACTGACAGTTCTAAATCAAAACAAATAGAGAGTAACTGAAATAATGAGTATTACATGACCCCATAAATCATTTGGTGTAGAGATAGATAGAAATACGTGAATAGATAGAATAGATACGTAAAGAGTACCTACATAATAACGTTCTGGTAATAATGTTGGTAATCTTTCAAAATAAATTATATGAATTTCGTTGGCAATGTAAATATTGGATCAAAAAATATGCTGGATTGTAAAATAGGATTTATTTAAATAAATAATGGGTTCGTTATATTGTCTTTCAGCAAGAGGACACAATGCTATTAATTTATAACTAGACTTTTGCCTTGTTTCATACATTGTACATGTGACGGGCAAACAAAGAGGAAAGAGAGATATTTTGACCAAAAAAAAAACAGTTTATTAGGTAAAATTTCAAGAGAGCTTTCACTACCTAAAAATCCCGACAAAGCCTATCAACCCGTTTTCGAGCTACAGCGTTTTAAAAATGACGCTACCAAAATGTGTGTGCTTTTTTGGTTCCTCCTGTATTTTCCGCCAATGACCATTAATCGAAATTCCGGCGAACACGTCTGGAGATATTGATACCAGCTTACTTACGTGCTGTCGGAATGACCAAAAAAAATTATTGGCAATATGGCACACACCTAAACTTTTAGTAGTTTTACATTACCTTATCACGCAGTATAGCATGAAAATGTCGGTTCTATTGCAAAATCACTTCTTCATGCTTAATCTGGGAAAGACGCGCTATCGATATCCGAAAATCCCTCTAAAGAAAGTTAAGTTTTTAAAAAGTTATAGCAGTTTGAGAAGTCGAGTACCTAAAAATGGCTTTTGCCGATTTTTTTGTTGACCAGTTGATATTTAGAAAAATTTTACGTTTGCAAGTATTACGTAGAACCCTCATTTTCTAAATAAATGCAATAAAAGGGGTAATAATACTAATGTACCTACGCAGCAATGCATACGAACTAATATGTGAAGGTCATATGTTTATTTTATTTGTATTACTACAGTACCAACCAATAAATGAAACGGTAACGCCACTGATAAGACGCGAATTTTGCACAGCTTTAGTGATTACGATCCGCTAGGTGATCGAACTGAAAATAATGTTCGAAAAAACAGAACTACCATTGTATATTATTAGCAGTTGTATCCTATTCTACTTAATCATTTAATTAAATTTTAAAATCTCTGCTATTTCAAATATTTTATTTGATATTGGAAATGGAATTTGCCCATAAAAAATTATTAAATGTTTTAAAATATGTGTAAAAATTTACCATTCTTTTCTTGAAATTAGATACATGTTTACATACACGTTCATAAAACATCCGATAAATTAAATTCCCAAACGTAACGCAGCACTCAAGCATTTTTATTATCGCATAGTTTTAAAGTAATCGTATTATGACACTTAAAGGAAAAATGGAAATTGGCCCAAATGAAATACTTCCAGGGAAACATAATTTAATTTGAAAATCCCACAGACTATTTTCGCATAAATTTTGCATTTAGAAATTTACTACATAAATCGTAATAGACGAAACACTAAACAAGTTTAACATGAGGTCGATCAATCTGTCACATTATAACGTTCGTTACTGTTATATTTTGAAGCAGTTCAAATGAATCGCGTGGATTAGCGAAAGCATGAACTCAACGTAGAAGTGTCAGTCATACCGTCCCGTTTGACGTTTATGACTTTTGAGTTGTCATTTGTCCAATGACAAGTTGAGTTTAGAAAAAGCCCCTTTTTTGAAGAATATTAAAATCTAGTTTCATCCCTCCTGAGTCTTTGTTAGGGACTCTAAAGGGTGAGTATGGGCGATTTTTCTTATTTCTAACTAATTTCACAAGAGAAGGTTATCAATTATTCGACCCGTATGTATTTTTGTTATGTATGTTCACGCATAATTATTGAACGGATTAACCGATTTCGATGATTTTTTGTTTGTTTTGTAGATGAGTTCTCCCGAATGGTCCCAATTTAAGTTTTTTTTTATTAAAGTGAGTAGAAACCTAAAAAAACTGCGAAAAATTAAAAAAAAACTCTTGAAATCGACAATTTTTGCGTGAGTACTTCGAAATGGCAGCACCGATTTCAATAATTTTTTCTCCGTTGTTTGGCATGGCGATCCGGTGGTCCTGTTGGTATTTGACTTTAAAAAATTGTAAAGGGGAGGGGTGAGAGGGGTAAAACTGGAGCGGCTTAGAATTTTTCCGAAAATGTTGACTAATATCTCATTTGCGGGGTTAATGAGGGCATACAATTTAATTTCGACTAGCACAGGCTAAAAATATTAACGAGAGTGTGATAAAAAGCGTGACTAGGAATTTCTTTAAAAATGTTAACCAACATGTCAATTTCGGGGCAAGCGAGGTCAGGATATCAAATCTTTGCTAAAAGAAAAGTTCCGAGGGGGAGAGAGTAGAGAAAATAAAAAGATCGGCTGAGAATTTCTCCAAAAATATTTACTAATATATCGATGGTATTTTTCCAAAAGGGTGAACGCGCCAAATTTGCGATTTCGACTTTTATCTACCAGATTATATATACGAACTCTGAGGTCATTTTGGCAAAAGGCCGAACATATTAGGATCAAAATAAGGAATTAGTAGCAAAACAACGAAATTTAGTGGTGTAGACGTTTCTCCAAAAGGACGAATATTCAGTACTCCTAGATGGCAAAAGGGCGAACGTGTATTGTTTTTGTATTCGAATTATAACCTCACTTATTTCATTTTATTTTAAGCAACGTTATTTTAGCGAAGTTAGTGGTTACTGCCAACTAAGCTTAAATTATGTGGAATAGAACTAAACGAATATTAAATTTAGCACATAATAATGATAAACAAAGAATTAGAGTGTTAAGCCACGTAAAATTGCCAGTCAGTATACCAACAGTAGTAAAGAATTTAGAGGTTATCGATGGCTCAAGCTCCGGCGTGATTTTCTATCTGAAGCTCCTAATCAGCAGTAAGTATTTGGGAATTAAAGTAAATTTAGATATTACGTTAAAGTATAAAAGTTTTTTATGAAATGTATATTATTTTTAGATTTTTTTTGGTTATTGATATTTCTGGTGCATGCCTATGTGAAGAAATGGTGAAAATAACCGTTGATGATATACAAGACTTAGGATCTGCCATTCACATAAGAATTCCTGATTATAAAACTAGAAAACCGCGGTCGTTTACTATTGTTGGGGAACAATATTTACGCCCAGAAGGTATGAATGAAAAAAGTTTTTTTTTGAAATTTATAAATGGTCGGTGTTGTCGCATGGTAATGGGAATTCATAAGATAAGTATTGTTCCTAAGGAAGCTGCAGTTTTTTTAAAATTACCAAGTGCAACAGAATACACCGGTCATTGTTTAAGGAGAAATTCAACTACACTGCTTGTAGATGCAGGGGCAGACATTACGTGTTTGAAGCGCCACGGGGGGTGGAAATCCAGTAGTGTACCTGAAGGGTACATTGAGGAATCGATGACCAATAAGAAAGATATTTCAGAAAAAATTTTACAACCTAATTTTACTGAACCAATTCCTAATAATGTTAACATTGATATAAATTCGACAGTAAGTGGTTTCACCGAGGATTCAACACTAAAAAATACAAAAACAAATCAGGATACTACCATCGCAACAACTAGTATTAATTTTTCTGGAGCCACAATTAATAATTGCACTTTTAATTTAATGTTTAAATAGTTAAGTAAGTCCCATGTATTTTATTTAAATAAATAAGGTATGTTTATAACTTTGTCATATTATTCACATATATTTATTCATGTGCACTCAGTCATCCTTTTACCTCCGCTCTTACCGGCAGAAAAAGGACTTTTACTTACGCTGCCAATAGCAACCGCCTACTGACAAAAAAGCAAAACTTTAACGTCAAAAAATTAGTAGAAAAATGTCAGGTTTATTGACGTTTGAAGAAAAAATGTTTTATAATTGTCTTGGCTAAATTCGAATTAGGATTAAAACAACTCTAACTTATATTTATTTTAAAATTGATTTTTGACTAAAAGGGATTTTCATTTGGATTCTATACTAATATATTTATAATATAAAGAGGTAGAAACCCGAACAAATCTAATAAAGCTGAAAAAATCTGTAGCTTGGGTTTGTAAAAAAATAAAATAAAATAAGAAGAATATGTGACAGGGGAAAAATATTTGCAAAGGGCAGTTGTCAACGCATTGGTTAGTAATTTTTATCAGTGCTGTTCACTTTTGCGTATTGCAATAAAGACCGCTGTAGTTTATTTTCATTTTTAATTACAAAATACTTTTTTTTTCATATAGGCTAACGTTAAAACAAAAAAAGCATATTTTATTTCAGCACCGACTTGAATACTGAATACGGTACAAACTGTCACGGCTGCATTACACATGATATTCAGGATGGAGACATGCTCATTTTTAAAACCATTACCTTCATCGTAGGAAGCTTCATAAACGATATGACACATTTTTATAAAAGCTCTTTTATTCATGTGGAAAATAGGAGATTCTGTAGCGTTGACGGTCCTTAAAAGTTTATGAACAAACATATAATATAAATTTCCATGCCACCAGCCTGGGTATTTCCTACTTCTTTATTTGTTGCATACCAGGGATCAATGACCATTTTTAATATACGGGGTGTTCAGGAATAGATTCCCCTTTTCAAACTCGAATACTTTGGCAACCGTGTAACGTAGTGGATCGGATTTCGAGTTCGAAAGTTCGTTTGATAGTGGATCAATGCGCGGAGTAAAAATGGAGCGTTGGTCAAATGACGATTTTGTGCTCAGTTCAACATTAGACGTGTGGAGGATCCCAAGTAAAAATTTGGTTAAATCGTGGGTGCCGAGGCTTAGAGAAACATCGTCAGCTATAAATGTGAAACCCCGTGGTCGTCCTGAAAATTTCGTAAAACATCACAAGCTTTGCAAATGCACAAATCATCTGTTCACACAATTTTAAGGAGAGATTTGAAGTTTCATCCATACAAGATCCAAATAGGGCAAGAATTGAACCCAAGTGACTTTATAAACCTTCGTTCTTCCGCTGAAACAAGGATGGGCCAGTTTTTTGCAAACGATCGAATTAACAATATTCTGTTCAGTGACGAGGCGCTCTTTCATTTTTCAGGCGCAGTTACTTAGCAAAATTGTCGCTATTGGACATACGGTTACCAAGCGTACCACTTTCAGCGAGATTCGCATCCCGCGGCAACGACCTGCGGGACGCTTGTTGTCCTGCTTTTTCAGAATATGTCACAAGTGGAAAGACCAATAATATCTCATAGATCAATATTCGGAATTTCAATAAATAAACTATAATCCTACTTTACTTATTCATAAGTTATTGCCCTCTACATTGGCAGGATGTAGCTTATTTATTGAACGTGCATTAAAATTGCAACTATGAAATATTATAGTTTCTTTATAAAATCAAACAATTACTTTAAATAATTTATTTAAACGACGCTGAATTATCAAGTCAGCATAATTGCCGCTTCTGACCTAAAGTCAACGCTCCCCAAAAACAGGAGAAAACTGCTGACTGGGTGATAGGGCGATCGGAACGATAAGAGTTGGAAAAGACACTAGTGCACGATCCCCGGTCCGATGCGTTTGTGATTGTGATAAACTGTAGAAGAAATGATCTTCAAATCTGTAATTTAAGTAATAGAAAATTAAGTTGTCTTTCGAGAGCAAATTACATATATGTGTCTTCTGTTTATGTCAAGATTGAATGTTCCTATTTATTGTAAATAAATGATTTAAGTTTCTTTTTAACTCAAGTTTGATTTCGATATAGTTAAGGTTCCGTTACCTCTACGACCGTAGCCACACCCTTAAAACAAGGGCGTGACATTTGTGCCCGGCGCCTCCACCAAATATCACGCCCTAGTTTTAAGGGTGTGGCTAGGGCGTAGAGGTAACGAAACCTTAACTAGATCGAAATCAAACATGAGATAAAAACAAACTTAAATCATTTATTTACAATAAATAGGAACATTCAATTTTGACATGAACAATAAACACATATATTTAATTTACTCTCGAAAGACAGCTTAATTTTTTATTACTTACATTACAGATTTGAAGATCATTTCTTCTACAGTTTATCACAATCACAAACTCATCGGACCTGGGATCCTGCACTAGTGTCTTCTAACTCTCGTCTGTCCGATCGCCCAGTCAGCAGTTTTCCCATCCTTTTGGGAAGCGTTGACTTTAGGTCAGAAACCGCAATTCTGCTGACTTGATAATTCATAGGAACACACCAATTAGGTAGAGGTAGCTACAAATCGTGTTCCAACTTCCTCCCAAACATTACATAAGCCTTTAGTTTACGGTTTACTTGCAGAAATCTCTCTTCGTCTCAATTTGGAGTTGCTTTTGTCGTGATGAAATTTTGGTTCTTAATAAATGACCCATTGCAGTAATTCCCCAAACTAAGGAAGATGTTTCCCTTACCATCTTAATATGACGTTCAACAGTCTGAGCGTGACATGAAAATTAATATTTTAGTCTCGTCCGGAACTTCTAAAATCAACTCACTAAGTGCTTCTTCACTAGTATGCTTAGTTAAGGAGGGTTTAGTCATAATCACAGAGTGTCAGTCAATCAACTCAATATATTCTGTAGCTCCAAAATTAATTGTTGATCCTTTAAATTTACATATACAGTTCTCCATAAGGCGTAATGTTCGGCTTTTCAATATTCGACATAATGCTAATTCACGAACACGCCTTCGACTGTCTGCTAATATGGCAAGCAAAAGGTTTTATGAATGAGCGTAGTAGCTATTGCGTTGAATAACTAAATCAATCATTTTTTGAGCTTATCTGGTAAGTACCGAGATGATTTAATAAAGAAAAACAAGGGGCTGGTCCGTATTTCCATGATGTTTGGCATTTAATTGAGAACCAGCATAACATGCTTAACTACACCACAAATAAGCTAATACTGACACCAAAAGCGAAATGAATCATACGGGCAGAGTAGGGAAATGGGGGAGTAGCGACACTCAGCAAAAATCGTTTGAAGTTTCTGCATCAAAGCAAAACGCCGATGCACACTGCGTTCTCCGGGCAGCGTATTACGGGGACGTTCGATAAGTATTAGTCGAAAAAATATTTGGTCGGTTATTTGATACATACAAATTTAAAAGGCGGTACGTAACTCTTTAGCATTTCGATTCATTATTAATGGCTTTATTAGACACTTATTCCGAGGGCATGAAACGAGGACTAAACCACTGCGAGATATCCAGGGATATTCTCGTTCATACAATCCCCAAGGACATCTCATGGATACTTCAGGTTATTAGTAGGAAGTCTTGACGATATCTTGGAGACCTCTGTATTCTTGAAGGATCAGTGGTTTGCTCCCTCGGCATGAAACTGCCTTATAAAGGTATAATAAATAATAAGAGATATTTTTCTAGGCAGTTAACGAAGCCTTGCGTTGTTTCCTAAACATGCTAAATAAAGCACATAACAGTCTGAATGAAACATATTTACTTCGCATCTGTTTAAGTGGTTTGAGCACAAGAGTCTGAGCTAAAAATATATTTTTGACAGTTGTTTAAATTTTGGGTTTAAGGGCAATCGTACGCTACACCACCTTTTTAGCATGCTCCGGCGCGTCGCAGTGCCTTTAAAGGGCTCTAGCTTCTTTATTTTAAAAGATTAGTCTAACAGTGGTCGACAGAAAATGTAGCATAATAAATTCGGCAATTTTCTGTGAAAGAAAAAATATGATATCTTGTTTCGTGAGCGAGTTAAGACAGGGTTAACAAGAATTTCCCTGGTTGTAAAATCACGCGTTTTGGGCTAATTTGCTGGAAGATATCTTGACTTCAAAAGGGAACATTTTTAAAATTTGTTTTAAAAATGTGTGAATTGCAGTAAAAGATCTAAATTTTATTTAAAACTAAAATTTACTACAGCCACAAAAAAGCCGTTAAAATTTTTATCCGAATTTTAACGGATTTTCATGGTTCGTAGTAAATTTTAGTTTCAAATAAAATTTAGGTTATTCTTCCCTTCATACATTTTTAACAGAAATTCATACATCATACATACATACAATCAGACTAATTTTCTGACTGTCTCCGTAAAGACGCCACGAGTTGCCAGCAACCGGATAAAACTAGTTTAGCGAAGAGTCGGCAAAAACAGGAATAAGTGGCGAGTGTCGCTACCGTCTAATAATTCTACCGTGATACGGGCAACCAACAGGTAAAAACTTGCTAGCGCATGCGTAGAATGTATCACACTTGAATACACTGTTTCTTCTGTTGTTATTATAAAAGAGACTCTATTATAGCGACATGACTTTGGTAAATTACAAGCCGAATTTTAAAGCAATAATATTATTAGAATTAGAAAACAAAGAATTGCTTTCTGTTTGGGAATCCCAAGATGACGTCACATATTTCTGAGATCTTGTATAGTTCATATTAATCATATAGGTACCAATTTTCACACCAGACGTTAACCAATTAGTTATTTAGTTTTTTGTATAAAAGGAAAAGAAAACATTAAAATTCCTGAAAACGCAAAAATTTGTTCTCGCCTAGGAACCTGAAGATGAAGTCGCACATAGCTAAGTTTTCGTGTGGTTTATATTGACATCCAGCCACAGGCGTTTTGAACTTAATTTTTTTTTGATTCGCCCTAAAGGTATCCAGCCACCCTCCATACCCTCAGCTATGCGCCCAGCAAGAAAGTTTATGGCCAGAGAAGTTTTGGTTCTTGTGCACTTTAAGTATGTCGGAATTAACAAATTTTCGAAAGGGCAAATTAAAGATTACCTTCTTTGGAGCACTTTAACAAAAAAAAATCGGTGGATGAACCATTTTTTTCCAAGAAAATTCCAAAAAAAGGAAAAAATTTGGAACGCAGCACAGCACCAATTTTTATATGGTTTCAAACCACACAAAACACTACAAATAATGTTATAATTATCGCCAAAGGTATGTATTACATATACAAAGATTGACTATTCACAGAAAATTAAAAAATTTTAATTTTTATACGAAATTTAATTTATAATGGCCAGAAATTATTTGTTTACTTGTGTTAGGGAACGCGTCACTTCGTCAGCATTCGTCTGTCAACTAAACCCACTAAATGCAAAGTTGCCAAATCTATTACAATTTTGTATTTTAGTATTTACACAAACTGTCTGGTTTTATATAAAGGCAAATCGGGAAATGCGAATGCCGAAAGTTTATACTGTGGGTCCAGAAAATCTAGCGAATGGTGGATCGGAGGGCACCCTAAGGTCGGAACAGGGTTAGCACCTGGTTAGGGGCCCTGACCAGTCTCTTTCCTCGCAGCGTATTTCCATTCTATACATGGCCAGAACGCAGCCCTAGAAAACTGCTCGTTTTCTATGGCTGCTCACCCAACCTGAGCAAAAAGGTGGTCAGGTTTGCTCAGTTTTCATTGATATAGATATATATGTATCTATATCAATGAAAACTGAGCAAACCTGACCACCTTTTTGCTCAGGTTGGGTGAGCAGCCATAGAAAACGAGCAGTTTTCTATGACTGCGTTCTGGTCATGTACAGAATGGAAATACGCTTTTCCTCGCAGGCGAAGAGGGATCGGATAGCCAGTCAAGTTTGGCAACACTGTAAACCACCTTTCAATGTTAAGGAGTTTTCGCATTGCAAAATTTCAAAATAACGTGTTTTTATTCAACTTTATCTTGATTTTTCTGGTAGAAAAAGTGCTTCATCCGCAAATTTTTTTGTTTTAATCCTCTTTATTCAACCTACTCCATCTTCTAAAAAGTTTAAAATTGCCAAATTCGGACATACTTAAAGTGCACAAGACCCGTTGATTTTTTGTTACGAACACCATCTTGGCCCTGAGAAAACATGGTATTAGTTTTATAATAGTTTTTGATTTGATCCGTTGGTACAGACTCAAAACTTTTTGAAAAACAGAAAAACTAGTGTTTATGTCATATTCAATAATAAAAACAGCCTGTCTCTTTCATAAGACCACAACCTTCAATTTACTACAACAAAATTGATAATTTTACTAACAATACTAACCTTCTTTTGATGACGAGTTCGTCGCATTTTGATAGCACTCAATTCTTTTTCTATCACTTATGGCTTGTTCGTCATATCCACCGGTTTCTTCTTCCGACATTTTAAAAAAACCTTTTTACACTCTTATCACAATAAAGTCATTTAGACAGATACGTTTTATTAATTCACTATAGGTTATACATATACAAAACACCACAAAATCACTATTAGAGTTACTAATTTACGACACGAATTAGACAAGACAAGGTACATAAGTTTAGCTTTCAAACTTTAAAATTTTTTTTTATATGTAAATTGTTTTTTGTCACTCTTATTAGCTTAACAAATGGCATGCAAACACGCGAAAATGTTTTGCTGCTACAGCGGTTTATTTTTAAACATCTTTTATTACTGCTTTTCGTCAACAGCGCCGCGCACTTTTTCTTTCTTAAGAACTTAAAAGACTGGAACGCATTCGTCCTGCAGATGGATTTTCCTGCACTCGCTTCGCTTTTTCCTGCTATTTAGATTCGTTGAGCAAATCTGAAACAATAGATTACGATTCATGTTAAAGCAACGTTTCGTTTAGACTATTGTGTAAAAAGAAATAAAACTAGCAAGTATTACTGAATAAAATATAAGCTATTGTTGTAGCGAATAAAAATACTGGGTGTCTTAAAAATTTTATTTTGGAACATAAAATTATTTTTCGTTTTAAAAACAAGTGTTTAAATAAAGACAATGGAGATGATGCAACAAGGTTCAAGGAAATTTCCAAGTTCTATATCTCTGTTCCTACTTACAGGATCCGTACCAAATTTAGGGATTTTAATGGGAATGTTTGGGCGAAGAAAAAAACATTTTGTAATTTGGGAAAAAAGTTGAATTTTTTGCTTCCATGTTTAGGTATTGTATTTATTATTTCTTTCTAAACAACTTTTACATCATTTTGTCGAGAATTTTTAAATTTTTTTACAGAAAAAAATGTGTTTGAAGAAACTTATAGTCATTTGAATTTTTTTTTAATTATATTTTAGGTTTAAAAAAAAATTAAATGACTATATCTTTCTACTAACACATTTTTTTCACTTGAAATTAAAAGTTTCCGACAAAATGATGTAAAATTTGTTTAGAAAAAAATGCCTAAACGTGTTCATTTTTTCCCCGGAGGGGAGGGGGGCAAAAACTTTTTTCGCAAATTACAAAATGTTTGTTTTCTTTACCAAAACATTCCCAGAGGGTTCACTATTAAAACCCCTAAATTTGATATGGGTCCTGTAAGTGGGAACCGCCACTGGGTGGACACTGACACTTGTTATATGAGGGTGACAGTTAGGTGACACCACTCAAAGGCGAGTGCCATAAGTCTCAAGGGAGTGCGACGTGCTTTTTACACGTGTTGCACACTTGTGTTATATGGCAACATAAAAACAATTAAATAATGGCCTATTAGGTTCTGAGGTTTCCAGTAAGTTTCACTTTTAGTGGCAGGAATTTATATGGTAGCCCAATCTTGATTGTCTTGACAATTCTGTAGAAAAAAATCTTCTTCGACGGGTAAATCGTGTAAAATATTATATTGTACAACAAGCACAGAATTATAGGTACTCATTTGCAATAAGCATTCCGTGCGAGTGGTACAGGGATATCCATCAAATAAAAGTGAACCGGACTTATAACTTTTTTATTTTTAAAAATGGGAAAAAATGTTAAATATGAAAGTTTTGGGGATTTTTATGGATCATTCATATATCTTATCAGCAAAACAATTGAGCATCGAATAAAAAAATAGAGTATAAAACATCGATTTTCTCGCTTATTTTAAATTGAATGGTATGATTTCTATCATATTTTTGGATTCTAGGAGAAGTTCTAGACATATTTTGCATAACATACCCTATGCGTGGTCAATCGTTTTTGAAATATTTAAAAATTATTGCGCAAAAAAATAATTTAAAAGTAACTATCCAGGTTGCGAACGAAATACCTGCTACCTTGTTAAATTTTCTTCGTAGGTAAGTCAAAGTTAATGTCAAGGTTGACAATAATACTTTAGTCACTGTAAATTTATAACTTTAATTGTATGCAAAATGAGTTATTCTATTAAACAATAAATGTTGATTTCTATTAGTTATTAATATTTGGAAGCAATAACCAGTATAACGAATGAATTATATCATAAACAGATAAATGTTAAAATTGGCGAATAAATATCAAAATAAATTTTCAAATTGTCCGCCATTTAATTTTTCGCACTTTTCATACATTCTTCTCTGCGTGTGAAGTGTGTTTATAATACTTTCCGCATTATCGTCGTTAAGATTTCTTATTTCATTTCTCACCTACCTATGAATTTCTTTAATATTTCCATTATGATGCTGTATACGACATTTTTCAAATGGCCCCAAAGAAATGTATCTAAAGGTGTGAGGTCTGGGCTATTTGCAGGCCAATGTAACGTTCCATATCTACCGATCCACTCGTTATACTGATGGTTTAAAAAATTGCGAACCTCAATTATATTAGGGGAGACGCTCCGTCCTGTTGGCATATAATACGTCGATGTTCTTCAAGTGGCAATTCGTCGAGAATATCTTTGATTACATTTTCTAAAAGATTTAAATACCGCTGGTCAGTTAATGCTCCCCGAAAAAGCAATGGTTCTAGAATTTTATTTTGTAATATCCCACACCAAACGTTGATTGAATTACGCCCCTGAAGAGCAATCTCTTCGACGGTAAAGGGATTTTGATCTAACCAAACATGAACATTTCGTCTATTAAACATTCCCGCAGTTGAGAAAGATTCTTCGTCTGTCCAAACGATAATAATAAATTAGGATCTTGCCGCATTCTTTCGTTAATATTTGTGACAAAAGTAAGTATCCTTTCTTTTTGATCGGCACTAAGCTTTTGAACTGGCACAATTTTATATGGTCTATACTTAAAACACTTTAACGTTCCTTGAACTGTTCCATAAGTCAACTTTTTATGTCTTCTTCCATATCTGAGATACCGCACACAATCGGGAGTTGATTTTTTTGGATTCTTTTGAAATATAATAAGATCGCTAGGTCCCTTTCTTCATTTCTTTCTCTTCTCTTTCCATTGCCCAGAATTTCTCTTTCTTCTAGTCTTCTATTTGTTTTTATTATGGTGTTTAATGATGGAGTTCTTTGTCCCTCTTCAATACTTTCTTCATATTGTCATTGAGCCGCTCTTACATTATTGTTATTTTTTAATATAATTTTAATATTTTGTATCTCTCATTAATAGAATAACTCATTTTGCATAAAAATAAAATTATAAATTCACGGTGACAAAAGTATTATTATCAAGCTTGGCATTAACTTTGACTTATCTACGAAGAAAATTTAAAAACGTAGCAGATATTTCGTTCGCAACCTGGATAGTTACGTTTAAAATATATTTATGCGAAATAATTTTTAATTTGAAATATTTCAAAGACCATTGAAAAACCACAAGAATATGTTATATAAAATATATCTAGAACTTCTCCTAGAATCCAAAAATATGATAAAAATCATACCATCTAATTTAAAATAAGTGAGGAAATCGATGTTTTATACTATATTTTTTTATTCGATGCTCAATTGTTTTGCTGATAAGATATTTGAATAAAAATCCAAAAACTTTCACATTTAACATTTTTCCCATCTTTAAAAATTAAAAAATTACAAGGCCTGTTCACTTTAATTTGGATATCCCTGTACATTATACTTTTTCCACGACTACCAAACGTTCAAAGCAGGTATTAAATTTGTTGATTTTTTATATTCACAGTATAAAAATTAGTTGTCTCATTCGTGCACTCATCAGTTTAAAACTTTGATTGTCAAAGAAAACCGGTCTTACCCATAGTGAATACCGTTTGCTTTTAATTTTACATTTTTTTAATGCCTCAAAACTTTATTTTTGTCATTCCCGTAATCTAATAGTCAAATTCAATATACCTATTCGATATGTTTTATAATAATGTTCATTATGATAGCGATAACCATGGATTTATTATATAAAAGGATTCGATATCCGTATACTGTGAGCGTATCGAACGTGAAGCCTTATATTTTGTTGTTTGTTATTCTCTTGGGGGAGCAGTTTACGAACTACGAACATAGACAAGACTACGAATTACTACGTAATTAAATCAACAATGGTAGTAGAAAGAGATAAAATAGTGTTGGAGCTCAGAAGTGTTGCTGTCTGTGCTGGTTGTTTAGGAAAACGGCTGAACCTCGGTCTGAACACTCGGTTACACGTACGTCTTTGTCTAATGAACTAGAAAAGAAAAAGTGCGACGTATAGATTTATATAGATTTATAAATGACTCGGAGCGACTTTAAATAAACACCTTTAGAAATAACATAACCTATAAAATAATAAAACCTTTTTAACTTAAATTTATTATTATTTAGCAGAAAATAAAGTAATTTAGGGCTTTTATTACTTTTAGCAAATCTTGTAATGCTTCTAACGTATTTTTTGTACACAAATACAAGGTAAAATAAGATGTGGCCAATGTTTACAAATTGTGTTTACAGTGTCGCTTAGAATGGTTTGTTTTGGCTTCAAAGAATGTTACATCATCCCGTATCCTTTTATACAGGGTGTTTCATAATTGAATGCTGATCCTTAAGGGTGATAATCCTTGGATGATTTTAAGAAAAATTCTTTATATGAACATAGGTCCGCAACAGCTTTATTTCTGAGATACAGGGTGTTGAAATTTAAGAAAAAAATCTGTTTTTCTTCAATATCTCTAAAACCGCTTTGTATTTTTGTTTTAAATTTTGGTAGGTGCAAAGTACGCTTAAAAATACATTTTCTTCAGGATAAAGGTTTTTTTAATTTTCATCAGTGGCGTCCCTGTTAACATGCCTTGCAATATTTTTAATCAAAAAAATGATACGCCACTGTTTTTTTTTAAATAAATGTTATTTTTATAATTGCCTTCTATCTTCTCATAAAAATGGTCTCTTGACTTTTTTTTATCCGGCGTACGGTTTTCGAAATAAAGTTCATTCATTTGCTTGTCCCTATGTGATTTTTTTCTTGTAGTCTCAATTTCGCAATTTGTGGTAACCAAAGCATCTAGGCTAGATTTTTATATTTTATAGTAACTAACTATTATTTAGTTCTAATAATAAGCACGCATAAAAATACATTTTTTATTTGTAAAAACTTAACCATTTTGGACAAAATATACCAAAATTAAATTAACTGTTTGCGTTTATAAAACAACGAAATGTGTTGTTAGCATACTAGATGTTTCTAGCCTACAAAATAATCCCACTCTTTAACGGCTTTAATTACTAGAACTAAATAATAGTTACTATAAAATATAAAAATCTAGCCTAGATGCTTAGGTTACCACAAATTGTGAAATTGAGACTACTAGATAAAATCACATAGGGACAAGCAAATGAATGAACTTTATTTCGAAAACCGTACGCCGGATAAAAAAAAGTCAAGAGACCATTTTTATGAGAAGATAGAAGGCAATTATAAAAATAACATTTATTTAAAAAAAAACAGTGGCGTATCATTTTTTTGATTAAAAATATTGCAGGGCATGTTAACAGGGACGCCACTGATGAAAATTAAAAAAACCTTTATCCTGAAGAAAATGTATTTTTAAGCGTACTTTGCACCTACCAAAATTTAAAACAAAAATACAAAGCGGTTTTAGAGATATTGAAGAAAAACAGATTTTTTTCTTAAATTTCAACACCCTGTATCTCAGAAATAAAGCTGTTGCGGACCTATGTTCATATAAAGAATTTTTCTTAAAATCATCCAAGGATTATCACCCTTAAGGATCAGCATTCAATTATGAAACACCCTGTATAATAAATCCATGGCGATAACCGACTTCACGAGGATGTTATCAATTTGACACGTATGTGATCATAAACAATCAACCCAATGAAACCCAATCACTAATTTAGTGATAGTGAATAATTCATTTGTTTAACTGTTGCTAAATTAAATAAATGTTGTTCAGTTTAATATTTATTAATTCGCCGTAGAAAAAATAGTGTATGCAACTGTTATGTAATGGTCATTAATACACTCTTATTCGTAACGACACTCACCAGGGCTCGTGTCCTTACTTTATGCTTGTGTATTAATAGCCATCATTACATAATAGAGAAGCTTGAAAAGTGCTCAAAAACCTACGGTAGAAGCCATTTTGTTCTTTTTTTTGCTGACCTGTTCGGAAAAGTCACGGAATATATAACCATAAAAATAAACCGATGTAATTTTTGACTACCCTATATAAAAATCAAATTCCTGCTAGTAGACGTAAATGCGGAGAATAAAGCTTTTATTGTTCTACTAAATTAAACAGGATTTTGTCAAAACTAAACATAGATTTATATCTTTTCTGAACTTTTAGCACCTCTGTAAATTTTATTACTATTTGAAGTGGTTATTTAAAAGTACGAATATACAAGACGCTTATTTCCCATCGAATGCCGATGACTTATACCTAATTATTCTTACGATATGACGATAGTCTTACGATCAAAAGTACCGTTTTTTGCTAATTTTAATAAGTAATTTGTTAAAAAATCTAAAAATCTCGGATGTTTCTTAAGAATGTCTCAATAGGTTTAACAACTAAATTTAAAAATTTTCGTTCGGATTTACTAAGAAGGTTTAAGATTTAGTACTGGTTTTGATTTAGATCTCTTCCAGTTCATTAGTTACGTTTTGATAGGTTTTTGTCCTGCGATTGTTAATAAGTCGTCATTAAAAACTTCTAAACTATTCTGATATTTCTGCGATTTCCTTGGTTTCCAGATGATTTTCATCTATACCGTATCCAAATTATTTTGAGAATGATGACAGAAACCCATTTTACAACGGAGAGATCAATTATGTCTCTCTCCCATGTTCTTTCTCTCATCTTTTTCTCTCTCGTCTTCTTTCTCTCTCATACTCGTAAAATTTTTACAGCTGGTAGAGAGTTAGGTTATGAGAAAGATAAACACATATACGTATTACTACTATATTGTTAGCATCCAATCTACCCTTTGTTAAAATTTGAAGCAAAGATAAATCTTTTGTTTTGTACCACGTGATGTCTTAGCACTTTGAAGTTTAGACGGAACTGTCACTGTCAGTTCTGACAGCAGTTTAAGATGTGAACTTGTCGGTTTGTTTTCGTCTTTTTACCTTTCAAAAGTAAAAGATTAATGTGGTTTCATTTGTGAAAAGTGGATTAAAACTTAATTATTATCCTAGTTACGATAATGTCGTAGCTAATGTACCGATAATGCCAGTTTTAAGCAGCAAGAAGTGAAGAAATTACTTGTATTTTTAGCAGCGAATATTCTTCACAAGAATGTAAACTGAATTTGTAATTATTAATTTGAGATTTTGGGGCAAAACGGGTAAGAACATTATATTTAGAATCAAAATCTTCCTAAATAATTAATTACCTACCTATGCAAAATCACTTTGTCTTTCTCAACTGACCGTCGACATGCGAAACAAGATCTCATTTTCTATCTAAAATATTATTAACTCTTACTTTAAAGTATATAACAACTTATACTTACTGGTTTTTCTGATGTTTTATTATAAATTAAAATAAATATTCACAAAATAACGCTGCGGCGAAATCGAAGGTTTGTCAGATTCCAATTTGGACTTTTAAATATGACAGGCGTGAGCGGCCATGTTGTCATCTTTGGTGTTTTGATTAGCGGACGGGACGGACGGTACGTAGTATTGAGTTCACTTGTTTGGCAAATCACGTGGTGATTTATGAGGGATGTTCAGGACGTCACGTGACTTTTTAGATATGGTTTCCAAAGGCTACGTCTTTGCTTCAACATTTTTTCGTCGTTCGCTATATAGTTAGTAATAAATATATGGATAAACATGACATTTTATTTGAAGCTTAGTCTAACAATTTTGAAAGAAAAAACACGCATGTATCGGTATTAAAGAGAGCTAGGCTTTTTGCCGTTTTTTATATCTCGTAGAGCACTGTGCAGCAGGCCGACAAATTCACAGACCGATAGACAGGCGGATCTAGCGATCCCAAAATGTAAAAACCTGATAAAAAGTCAAGAGGTTATCTTTTTACGAATACAATAGCAAGGGAAATAAAAATCTAACAATGAAAAATGGATCGTTCAAGTAATTTTTAATAAATAACCTTGCGCTTGACTTACATGAATCGAACATTAACGTTCAGATTCACTAAGAAAGTTTAAGATTTAGTACTGGTTTAAATTAAGATCTTCTAGTTGATCAGTTATGTTTTGATAGGTTTTTGTCCTGTCATTGTTTATAAGTCGTCATTAAAAACTTATGAATTATTCTGATATTTCAGCGTTTTGCTTCGTTTCCAAATGGGTTTCATCTTGGAACGGGTTGCTAGAATAAATTTAGTTCTAGTATTGTCAAAAGGACGCACTAAAATTGCCCTTTTCTTTATCAATTTGCGAAAACCCTCAGAAACAAATTCATAGTAAAAAAGCTTAGTTGTCTTATTCTTACACTTGTCAGTTTAAAACTTTTGGTTGTCAAATTAGACCGGACTAGCGTTGGAGAATCTGGCTATAAGTATTTTGTACGGATTACAGTTAAGGCCACGCGAGTAGGTGAGCCGCACTTATAGCAGGAGATCCGGGTTCAAATCCTAGTTGAATAGGTGAATTCTTTTTTGTAAATAGCAACCGTTTTAAAACTTTTATTTGCAAAACGTAAGAAAGGTAATAAAGGGGGCTATTAAGCACGCTACAAATGCCATACTGGAGTTAAAAATTTGACAGAATAAATATAATATTGTATTCTGCTTGCGGTAGTAGAAAACCATTTAAAAGAATCCTAGGAAAAAAGTCTAGAAAAAGAAAATATAAAATTGATGTCATGGTCTAAACTAGAGTTTACAATGCCAAACAGCATACGGGTAATAGTAAGGTAACTAAATTTAATACTGTACCTTTTAATACTGTTATTTTCCCGAAACTCACGTCAAAAAATTTAAAGAACGAAAAAGCACGTGAAAAATGTTTGTCTCTTATTTAACACAATGTATAACGACGTCGCGTGGAACTAACAATGATACTAAGAAAATTTAAACATTATTTTAGGAACAGAGACAACAAACGTGGGGATTAAGCTATTATTATAATTTGTTTAAATAAATAAGATGTAGTGCATGGCGCTTGGTGTTAAAATTATTAGGACAGATGCCTTTCAAAACTGTTTACGACGGAAATTTTATTGTTGTTGCAAGGAATATGGCGAATTGTTATGAAAATATATGTATCAGTCATAACAAAAACAGCACCATTTCACCATACTTCAACATTTATATAAGAATATGATTATCCAATGCTAGACCGGTATAACTTGACAACCAAAAGTCGGCGTTTAAACTAACAAGTGTAATAGAATAAGACAACTAATTTTTATACTATGAACTTATTTTCGAGATTTTTTTTTATTTGGTAAATATCGTACTAAGTGGCCTTAGTAGCACAGGATTCTTTTTAAGTAAAATATTGTTGTTTAAATGGTTTTATTTGCAGATGTTTTGAGACATTAATCAAATTGATGTTTTTATTGACCGTGCTTATAATATTATCATTTTATCTTGACTTTTAAATATTTTTTCTGTCTTGTCCTTCAGAGAAATGTACATAACCCACTTGTACATAGTCTCCTTTTTATGAGGACATAATTTTTTTTCGTCTCTGTCCAGCTTGTCGAGTTATAATAGTTTTAAGTAAACTGCTGGTCAATAAGTTTGCCCAATGGTATTTTTTCGGTCAGTTTTACAACTCTGTGGATCAAAAACAGCTGAATTTTTGCCTTTTAAAAACCTAATTTATTGAAAGGTACCCAACCCAACCCAACCAAACACGCTTAGGTATTTTATTTATTATTTTTTCTAAACAAGTTTTACATCATTTTGTCATAAGTTTTTAGATTTTAAGAGAAAAAAATGCGTTAGTAGAAAGTTATAGTCATTTCAATTTTTTTTAAATTATATTTTAGGTTTAACCAGAAGTCCTGTAATACGAATTATCATCATAATTGTTTTGAAAAACAGCTGTAAATTTTAAGATAATACATTCACTAACTCAACAACCTGTATTGTGTGTTAGTATTATTATATTATGTAGAAAAATATTTTTAACAAGCATGTTTTATAGAAAATAATAGTTAAATTAATATGACTTAAGTGTTTGACTTTTTAGCGGACGTTTCTTTTTGTAGTTTATTTTTACTATTTTGGAAAAAAATTTAAACAAACCGACACAGTCCTCTTTTTCCAAGACCGTTAAACGTTAAGAACTGAAACTTAGCATATGTATAATAGGTCATAGAATAAAAAAGTTTTAAAACACAAAAAATTAATTCAAAATTTAGGGATTGTTTTTTTGGGGGTAAACGAGAGACAAGTTTGTTTCACTTTCAAGTTCAGTTCTGGGATTTCAAATAAAAGCCCACCAAATGGAGAATACAAACATATATGTATATAATTTGCTTATTTAATATCACCCTTGTTTAGTAAAATTTGAAACAAAGTTATAAAAACTGTTGTCTTTCCTACACTTTGTAAAATCAAAGTAGATTAAATCTGACAAAAATTAAGGGTTTGTAAAATGATACACACAGTGGAAAAAAATTATAATAATAAAAAGTTGTATTTTAAAACGCTTATCATGCTAGCTGGACTCACACTTTGCCATTTTTTTTATGATTTGTTTACAGTAACCCTTTATTAAGTCCAAAGATGCATTTTGTTAATGATTTCCAAAAATGTTAATTGCGAAATGACGCCACTCTTCATATAGTCGGAACCTCTTTGCACTGATGACACGGAGGAGCATTTGGGGTGGCACGCAGAAGGGTTCAATAATAGTGCAAAACAAAAACACTGTGTTAAAACAACTTCCCGCGCTGCATGTGCAATGAGCTGGTTTTCTTGCCGCCTGTACGCCCTGCAAGCTCTGCTCTAATAAGAAATAGGCATATAATAAGTGACTGGAAGTTTCTCATGAAGACTCCTGATAAAGGCATTTTAGTGTTCGGAAATAATTGCATTTGCCACTTGTTAATAACGGTTACATATAAACGGCTTTTTCTAGTTTTATGGATTTAATTTCTCTATTTTGTTTTATTTATACTTAAATAAGGTAGAAGTACCAGTTGCGGCCACTTTAAGCAAATTTTTTATTTAAAGCTGTTGCCAATCTAACAAATTTAAAGATACAGTTGTCATTTTAGGACCAAAATCTTACATAATTTACCTATTTCTTTTTGAACAATCATCACTTGACTGTCGCTACTGTTTAGTAGTTATGTGTACCACACGGCATAGGCTTGCATTTAAAATTTTTGACCTCGACTCCCTAGCGTCACCCCTCAAGGGGGTTGGAAAACTTAAATTACATAAAAATGTAGATTAGTTAACCAACAAGGTACACCTACAATTTGGTGTCTCTATCTTTACTAATAGCAAAGACATTTGCGACTAAGCCTTTTCGGACACCCTATATATAATGTTTACAAAATCACGGGATCAGCATTATTCAAAATACGGCAATCGGTGACGGCCGGCATCCTCATATAGTATATATATATATATATATATATATATATATATATATATATATATATATATATATATATATATATATATATATATATATACAGGGTGTTATGGAAATCATTTAATATATTGGAATGGGTGACTCCTGGGATGGTCTACAGACATATCTAATACTTTTTTTTTCTTAAATCGAACATTTTAAAAATTTTCAAAAATACCCTAAAACCAGTCTATATTCGCCGCATCTGGCTGATCGTACACAAGGCGCTTGACGGAAATTTGCGCGCGAAAAACTTTAAACAAATGAATTTGTTGAAACGTTGTCAGACGTATAAATCTTTAAGGAGAATTTATTTTCTGTTTTTAAGCGTAATTTAAGACATTTAAGAATTTTTTTTAACCTCTTCCTACGAAGAAACTAAAAAAACTAGTAAAAAGGCACTGCGAAATCAATCATTTTTGTCAGTAGCCTTAGTTTTAAGTAATATTTAAGACACCCTATATTACGTTATTAATGAAATAAGCGTTATTCTTACTAGCTTAAACTTTCTGCCAAGGAAAAGTTAAAAATCAAAACGAAAATACTAATTGAATTGAGCACAACTACATACCTAGTTCTTACTTCAAAAGTATAACCAGATCCGCTAAATTACATTTGCACCGGCAAACGTTACCATATAATACGTAAATATTATTAGTGTTTTAAATTAAATTTAGTTTTCAACCCTATTACGCTACTCACTCAAAGAAACTAGATAAAACTGATCAAAATATTGGTTAACAACGGATCGACGAAGACCATTTTCTAGGTAGTGAAAATAAATTAAATTATTTAAATCTTTAAACGAAAAAAAAAAATTAAAACATTCAATTGTGTGGCTTGTGTGCTGTTGACAAACTTAAATATGGCGCACGGACCTTTGATGACAAGAAATCCTTCTATTTCGATCTCCCTTCATCATGAAACATGTCTCTTTGTCACTTCCTGTACTTTTATTTGGCGCGAAAATTTAAAATAAAAGGCCTGTTTGTATTATTGTCACTAGAGTTAACTGCTAAGCCCATATATCGAAAAAGAGAAAAAAGGCGTCATCGATTTTAAGAAAGGAAGCAGAATTAACCATTAACCATACTTTTTTTATGTGTCAGATTTTTAGTAGATTGTTTGTTTTGCAAATATTTATTAAAATGTGTGAACAACAAGGTAAGTTTTTGCCAGATTTTCACTTTACCGTAGAATAGAGCAATATTTCCTTTTTTAGGTATGTCGGAGTTTATAATATTGCCCTCAACCAATCCTTCCCAAGCCCAAGATGAAGGAGAATCATATAAGTGGAGTCACAATTCTACACTTATGTTCTTGGATTTGTATAAAGATTATAGGAACCAAGTTGGTTCTTTAAAAATAAGAAACCTTAAGAAAATGTTTGAGGAAATAGCAAAAGAATTACGGTACAAAACAAAACAAAACATAACTGCTGCAAATTGTGAGAATCGGTGGAAACATTTAGAAAGAATGTACAAAAAATATATAGATAACAATAACAGGCCGAGGAAGGAAAGATTTTGAATATGTAGAGATTATGGATAAAATTCTAGGTAAAAGGAATACATCCAGCTATATTGCTGTCTTCAGACACCGTGATTTATTCAGCAATTGAGAAGGAAAATACTGGTTTAGTGGACACAAACATGGAAAAGGAGAATATAATGCAGGATATTATAATGGAAGCAAATGCCACTGAGAAGACAAAGGAAGTAGCATCTGTAAAAACAATGTCAGTAAAAACTAGTTACAAGAATAAAGAGTTAAGGACATATACATATTCTAAAGGAAATAAGACAGGATAGAAAAGATTTCTATAAAAAACTTCTGGAAATAAAAGAAAAAAAGTTACAGGAAAAACAAAGAAAAAATAACATTTTAGAAGAAAGAAACACTATATTGAAACAATATAAGTATGCTTAAAGAATTGCCATTGTTACATATAGAAGACATATACCTAAAAGAAATAAGTCGACTAACTACTTTAAATATTGAATTTTGTTCAAAGAATTATTTATTTTGATTATTGTTACATTCCTCTATGGATTATATTTTATTTTTTGTCTTCTAGACAGTTTTAGAGTTTAGTTATTTTTTTAAAATAAAACATTAAAATTTTATGTCGTTTGTTATAAAACAGGAGCTTGAGCTATCGTGTATCGATACAGAGGAATTATTTTTTTATTACTACCTTTTCATGCTTCTTATTAAACTAGATCACGATACACTTGCAACAGTATGCTACATATGACGTCACTTCGAGGGAAAATCCTCAACTGACTAGACACTTGCACCCCTTGTACATATGTACAGGTCAATTTATTGTCGGGTAGTGTATTGGGTTGACGTTTATTCAAATATTACAGGTCAGTTTATTGTCGGGTAGTATGTTGAGTTGACATTTATTAAAATATTATTGTCATATTTCATTTGCTCAGGTAAGCGCCTAGTCAATTTAATTTAAAATTTTCCCTCGAAGTGACGTCATAACGTAGCATACCATTGTAAGTGTATCGTGAACTAGATATAATGGCTAGTAACGTAGGTCAGTACCAGTGGCGTATGGTGAAATTTCAAAGTTGTATATCTCTGTTCCTATTTACAGGACCCGACCAAATTTAGAGGTTTTAATAGTGTGCCCACTGGGAATGTTCTGGTAAACTCAAGCAAAAATTCAACTTTTTTCGCAAATTCAAAACGTTTTTTTTTCTTTACAAAAACATTCCCAGTGGGAATTAAAACCAATTAAAATTGGGACCGGTCCTGTACGTAGGAACAGAGATATATACAACTTAGAAATTTCACCATATGCCACTGGTCACTACCATCTCTATAGTTGTGCCTTTAAACATATTTATATACGGGGTGCCCATTTTAAGTTTTAACCACCATCGTATAGTTGGAAGCTCTCCAATTTTCATTTTGCCCCCCCCCCCCCTCCTTGATGGCGCCCCTTGTTTGCATTATTTTATATATTTTTAGCATTTTTACAACAAATTCAAATTGGATAATATTCTGTGTACGTGGTAATATGTACAGGGATATCCAAATAAAAGTGAACAGGCCTTATAACTTTTTTATTTTTAAAAATGAGAAAAAATGTTAAATATGAAAGCTTTAGGGATTTTTATGAATCATTCATATATCTTATCAGCAAAACAATTGAGTATCGAATAAAAGAAATATAGTATAAAACATTGATTTTCTCACTTATTTTAAATTGGATGGTATGATTTTTATCATATTTTTGGATTTTTTTTATCCGATGCTCGATTATTTTGCTGATAAGATATATGCATGATCTATAAAAATCCCCCAAGCTTTCATATTTAACATTTTTTTCCATCTTTAAAAATAAAAAAGTTATATGCCTGTTCACTTTTATTTGGATATCCCTATACAATCGTGGTTTAAAACAGTTTAATTTTCTATTCAAATTCATTTATTCATGCTATTACAAATAAATTGTTTACACACGTCAATTACAGATAAAATAATTTTCATATTTAGACAATAATAAAAACATTCCTGACAATACAATGCATTAAAATTTATAAATCGAAATGAACACAATACAAACACATTAAAAAATCTAAATAAAAATATTAAAATATATTACAACTATAATCTAAGTACTGTTTTGTGATGTAAAAAGCATGTTTTATTAGGAACTGTTTCACCTTCATTTTAAACTGCTGAGTAGAGAGCTCTTTAACATTTTGGGGTAACTTAGTAAACAGTTTTATTGCACAATATTCTGGTCGAGCCTGACATTTACCCAACCTGCAGTGTTGTGGAACGTAGTTGGTCTTATTCCTAGTGTCATGGTCATGTATGTCTTGGTAAGACAGTAGGTCATCCTTTTCTTTGATGTAGAGGAAACTTTGCAGGATGTAAGCCGAAGGAAGGGTAAGAACTCCCAACTGAACAAATGCATTCCCACAATCCTCCCTGTACCCTAAGCCTGCCATGATTCTGACTGCCTTTTTGCTGGAGACCAAAGACTCTTGTGCATGAGGTGACCGTCCCCATGCGATAATGTCATATGTCATAACACTATGGAAAATTCCATGATATGCTGTTCTCAGGGTATTTATTGAAACACATTCACTCAAATTTTGTAAAACAAATACACTACTTCCAAGTCTTTTACAAACATTAGCTACATGAACATCCCATTTCAGCTTCCTATCTAGGTATAGCCCTAGAAACTTGACAGATGCAGCTGTTCCACCACCAAGTGACTGACTTCGTGATGTAGATGCGCTGACAACATAATCCAGCAGGCTCCGCGGATCTATTTCTTCCTGTTCCAGCCAATGTTCTGTTAAACATAAGACTCCCAGGTCACAATCAGCAATGGCAGCCTCGAGCTCGTGAAGCTTGTTTTTCACAGAGCGGACATTGTAATGTAGCAGTTTTATACATGACGATTTGCTACCACCAGGCTTCGCCCCTGTTGAGGTTCTAACCTAGTTAGGTTTAAAAAACTGTTTACTTGAATACCAACTGGCTAAACATTTTTGTCAAGAATGACAGCTTTTTTATCCGTGGGCACACCAATTTTAAAAGAACTATATTTCTGCTTCCACTTTGTTTTTATCCGTTCGCATTCACAGTCGATGTTATAATTTAATTTTAGGTATTTTCCAATATCCTCAGGTTTTGTGTCATTAGACAATCGTGATACAAATTACCAAGAATAGCTACCTGATGAAGCGGCTTTCAAGGTGGTTGCATCCTCTGTTTGCCTTCGATTGAGTTTGGTCTCAGTTTTGGGTACACTTGTTTCTTTTATTTTTTACTGTAAGCTTCTGTTTGTTTTTGTTCAACTTCGTTGAAAGCATAGAAAAATCAAAGAAAATAAAAGGGTTTGATTGAAGGGGCTGAAAGTAGGGTTAATGCCACTGTCATTTTCTTCTTTTTTTTTGGGATGGCTTGCAGTCACGCTAGACTGTTGTTGTGGTCCTTATTTCAAGTCGTTTTGTTCGATGCCAATTTCTGCTTCTTTTGTTTGTTTCGCAGCTAATTTCACGGAATTTTTGGTTTTACGGCTTTTTTTATTAGGTTAGAATTTTCGAAATTTTCTATATTCTTTTCCAAGTAAGCATTTTTTTCTTTAAGAAGTTTATTGTTTTCTTGAAGAATTTCATTTTTACTCTTTAGTTCGTCCACTAAAGTCTTTAAATACATAATTTCGATATACTTCTCTGGTTTGGGAATGTCATCACTTTGTTTACATTCCTTACACATTAATCCAGTTTTGTAACTTATTATTATAAGTATATTAAGTATATTAACTTTATTAATTAGTGAAAAAGAATGTTTCCAGTGCTATAAGGATAACACTGGACATTTGTGGATATTATTTAGTGAAGAAGAAAGTTTCCACTTCCAGTGCTAATAAGTACGTTTAGTTGAAGATTATTATTTTACACTTCACTTGAAGAGCAGTTCTCTGTATTGTTTTGTGTTGTAATATTTTAGCTCTTTGAAATTAGTGTTACTAGGAGTTCTTTCTTTAAAGGTAACAAAGATATTAGGTTTTCAAACTTGATTCATAGAAATATGGTAAAAAAATTTGGCAACGCCTGACTTCGAAACAAAAAAATTTTTTTCTGTAACTGACATTTCTTGCTGTTTTTTATATGGCCATGTATTTATGACAGTGGCGCGCAGGTACTAAAAAATTTTTTTTCGAGGGCCGATATTTACCTTTTTTAATAGTGAAACACCATTTATGAATATTTTTATTCAATCTGAATTCATATCAGGAGTTACCCATTCCAATATATTAAATGATTTCCATAACACCCTGTATATATATATATATATATATATATATATATATATATATATATATATGGAAGTACGTAGGGTTTCACGGATGGAGAAATATGTGTCGTGGTTAATCCGGGAATACATCCGTTCGTTTAATTCGTTTCTAGTTGAAACTTGCAGACGTTTCGCCAAAATCTAATTTGGCATATTCTGTGCTTACTCGCTGGTCGTAGAAAGTAAACTGAGGGTGGCAGCCGCAGTGCGTGGTTTTATAGTGGATCGCCTCGGTCTTAGGTCGTATCTATTGGCCGGCGTTGGCTCCGCCACCTGAGTGGTCTGCTTGGGAGCTGTGTTCGGCTTCACTTGGTTCTCGGCCATCGTGCTGTTCATGTTAGAGGGCTTGATGATGGATTTCCATGTTGCTGGAAGATTCAAGGCATCGTCGCGTTTGTTTAGGTTGCCGCTTTTTTCTATTTCGATTGCTTCGCGGATAAGCCTGGTTTTGTAATGGTCTATGTTGGCTATCTGTTTGCAGCTGTCGAAGTTGATTTTGTGTCCTGTTTCAACCTCTTCATGACCTACTTCGAAAAGAATGCTCTTGAAGAAGCCCATCTCAAACCTAAACTATGGATTAGATATGTCGACGATGTTTTCGTAATATGGTCTTTCGGCAAGGACAAACTCCACCAATTCTTGGATCATCTAAATTCCCGCCATCCAAAAATCCAGTTCACCATAGAACTCGAAGAAAATAACAGTCTTCCATTCTTAGACGTTCTAGTAACAAAAACAAAAGAAGGAACTCTGCGATACACTGTATATAGAAAACCAACACAAACAAACAGATACCTCAACGCTGAGTCTCATCACCACCCGACTCAAATACATGGAGTAGCAACACACTGATTACACGATCCATCCGGCTGACAGACTCCCAAGGGAAACAACAGGAACTAGACAACATAAAAACAGCTCTGAAACAAAACGGCTACAAAACACATACAATAAAAAAAGCCATAGACCAGGAACAAAATCGCCAAAAAAAGAAACCAGAAGAATCCACCAAAGAGAAGCCCATATCTATACTACCATATTATATCAAGGGAACAACAGACAGAATCGGGAGAATCCTACGCAAGCACGACATCACGACAGCCTACAAGCCACACCAAACAATAGGATCATCTCTAAGAAACCCAAAAGATAAAATAAAACTTGAAAACCACGGTGTCTACAGCATTTCATGTGGGACCTGCAGCAAAACGTATGTAGGACAGACCAATAGACGAATATCAGCAAGATTAGAAGAACACAAGCTCTGCATCAAGAACAAACAAACATCGTCAGCCCTTTTCCGTCACCAGCTTGAAACAGGACACAAAATCAACTTCGACAGCTGCAAACAGATAGCCAACATAGAACACTACAAAAACCAGGCTTATCCGCGAAGCAATCGAAATAAAAAAAAAGCGGCAACCTAAACAAACAAACGCGACGATGCCTTGAGTCTTCCAGCAACATGGAAATCCATCATCAAGCCCTCTAACATGAACAGCACGATGACCGAGAACCAAGTGAAGCCGAACACAGCTCCCAAGCAGACCACTCAGGGGGCGGAGCCAACGCCGGCCAATAGATACGGCCTAAGACTGAGGCGATCCACTATAAAACCACGCACTGCGGAGCGGCCACCCTATGTTTACTTTCTACGACCAGCGAGTAAGCACAGAAGATGCCAAATGAGATTTTGGCGAAACGTCTGCAAGTTTCAAATAGAAATGAACGGATGTATTCCCGGATTAACCACGACACAAATATATATATATATATATATATATATATATATATATATATATATATATATATATATATATATATATATATATATATATATATATATATATATATATATATATATGTTACGGTTAATTTGGATAATTGGCTAGTTTACAAACTAACCAGCTAGTTTGCAAACTAACTAAAGACACTGTTATTTTGAAGGAATCAGCCATTTCCCACAAAATAGCAGATGGTTTATAAACTAGCTGGTTAGTATGCAAACTATCGATTTGCTTCAGTTAAGATGAGGATTTTATTGAGGTTACCTTAACCTAAAAATTATGTTTGTTTGTTGTCCAGAAAATCTAGCGAACGGTGGATCGGAGGGCACCCTAAGGTCGGAACAGGGTTAGCACCTAGTTAGGGGCCCTGACCAGTCTCTTTCCTCGCAGGAGAAGAGGGATCGGGGCGAAAAAATCCACTATTGTTCCTTATGTACAGATTTTTCATTATTACTTTTATATTAACTAGATATTTTATATAGTTTGTATACTATCCAATTGTCTTTAGTTAATACGATTACTACAACTATCCTAGTTGCCTAAAATAGCTAGTTTACTGGCTAATTTGAACACTACCCCTACCGTACGTTTGCACATTACTGTATCGTATTTTTTGACACGAGAGTCTAGGGGATGGGTACTATTTTTTATCCCGGGCTTGCGCATGTGCAGAGGAAGGAACAATAGTGGAATTTTTCGCACCGATCCCTCTTCGCCTGCGAGGAAAGAGACTGGTCAGGGCCCCTAACCAGGTGCTAACCCTGTTCCGACCTTAGGGTGCCCTCCGATCCACCGTTCGCTAGATTTTCTGGACAACAAACAAAACATAATTTTTAGGTTAAGGTAGCCTCAATAAAATCCTCATCTTAACTGAAGCAAATCGATAGTTTGCATACTAACCAGCTAGTTTATAAACCATCTGCTATTTTGTGGGAAATGGCTGATTCCTTCAAAATAACAGTGTCTTTAGTTAGTTTGCAAACTAGCTGGTTAGTTTGTAAACTAGCGAAGTATCCAAATTAACCGTAACATATATATATATATATATATATATATATATATATATATATATATATATATATATATATATATATTATATGGGAGCAGAAATGCTCATGCTACTGTAAGGCCTCTGATGAGTCGATGTGGTGTCCTTTAACAACTTAGACACCGAGGAAGACGAAACAGTAGTTCTCCAGATAATTCCAAACATACTTAACTATGTTCATAAATGAGAATGTCTCAGGTAGTGTGGAGAGGTCGCGAGACTCCCACATCCAAGCTACCATGGGAGATCCGATAAGGATCCCTATGACATTTCTCAGAGAGCGATCTCAAGAACTTCTACCTTTCAAAACTTTCAGTTTGTCTTTTATAGGCAAGAACTGTGGAATTATATGGGAGCAGAAATGCTCATGCTACTGTAAGGCCTCTGATGAGTCGATGTGGTGTCCTTTAACAACTTAGACACCGAGGAAGACGAAACAGTAGTTCTCCAGATAATTCCAAACATACTTAACTATGTTCATAAATGAGAATGTCTCAGGTAGTGTGGAGAGGTCGCGAGACTCCCACATCCAAGCTACCATGGGAGATCCGATAAGGATCCCTATGACATTTCTCAGAGAGCAATCTCAAGAACTTCTACCTTTCAAAACTTTCAGTTTGTCTTTTATAGGCAAGAACTGTGGAATTATATGGGAGCAGAAATGCTCATGCTACTGTAAGGCCTCTGATGAGTCGATGTGGTGTCTTTTAACAACTTAGACACCGAGTAAGACGAAACAGTAGTTCTCCAGATAATTCCAAACATACTTAACTATGTTCATAAATGAGAATGTCTCAGGTAGTGTGGAGAGGTCGCGAGACTCCCACATCCAAGCTACCATGGGAGATCCGATAAGGATCCCTATGACATTTCTCAGAGAGCAATCTCAAGAACTTCTACCTTTCAAAACTTTCAGTTTGTCTTTTATAGGCAAGAGCTGTGGAATTATATGGGAGCACAAATGCTCATGCCACTGTAAGGCCTCTGATGAGTCGATGTGGTGTCTTTTAACAACTTAGACACCGAGGAAGACGAAACAGTAGTTCTCCAGATAATTCCAAACATACTTAACTATGTTCATAAATGAGAATGTCTCAGGTAGTGTGGAGAGGTCGCGAGACTCCCACATCCAAGCTACCATGGGAGATCCGATAAGGATCCCTATGACATTTCTCAGAGAGCAATCTCAAGAACTTCTACCTTTCAAAACTTTCAGTTTGTCTTTTATAGGCAAGAACTGTGGAATTATATGGGAGCAGAAATGCTCATGCTACTGTAAGGCCTCTGATGAGTCGATGTGGTGCCTTTTAACAACTTAGACACCGAGGAAGACGAAACAGTAGTTCTCCAGATAATTCCAAACATACTTAACTATATATATATATATATATATATATATATATATATATATATATATATATATATATATATATATATATATATATCATCCTTTTTATCCAATTAGTATTGAAAAATTATCAATTTCGAAAACAAAATATAGTGCAAGAAGCTTTGATTTAACTTTATTTAAAGCTCACCGTGACAGATTACATTCCCCAAAAGATTTCTTGGAATTATAAATCTTCCTTATTTTAAACTAATTTGTATTTATTTAAGAGTTTCTTTTTGCGTGTCTAACACCTACTACACTTCAAATTTTTTTTGTTGACAATGGAGAACATATAAAAACATTGTCATAAAAAAAGTTTCCCAATTAGAATAAATAAAACCATTGTTCCTGCCATTACCGTGCGTGTCGATAAACGTTTCAATTTATTTGATAAGGACAATAATTTAAAATAATATTTGATTTCGACAGTCCGCTTTTTATCAATCTATTGTATTTTAATGGAAAATCTATTTAATTTGGGCTTTACTGTAATATCAGCATATTGAATCAAGGGAAATTCATGAGATAAAACAAGTAAATTTAAATTACATTTTTGAAATTATTTCTACACTTTTATTTATTAGTGCCCAATAATTCAGGGCATCTTTTTTGTCTCTTTCAAAGACCTGGTTTTATGTGTCCATACTATATACTCAACATCACGTAAGATTTTAATGGAGGCCGTTGACACATGTCATTTCTTGTAACATTCTGTTTACACAACTTGAACTTTGATCAAGGACTTTACATATTTGATCAAAATTTATAACTGTTGAAATAGTGGAACAGAATCTTGCTGAAATTAATTTACTGCAACGTATATAATGTAGAAATATGACAAAACAATTGTACTAGAACTATGAATACGTTTTAATGAACATGTGGTGATATTTGCCATGAATCTCCCGCCGCTCTTGGTAAGATAATTTATTTTTAGTTTCAATTAAATTAAGTTAAATTTAAAAAAAAAGTTTAGCCCTAAAATCGTCAAAATCAGAATTAATGAAAAATCGATCAAAGTTTAAACTTATTTTAATTAGATCGATTCGCGAAACCTTCGTACATTTTATGGTTATGTCGTTTGGAGTGAAGAGGATAGAAAAATATAAACGAATATCCCTAATTTGCTTATGGTTCATATTCCACAGAATTAGAGGTGATCTTCATCGGACGAACGTTCGTTGCAATATCAAATATTCAATAAAAACAAATTTAAAATTACGAAATCATTACTGCTTGACCTGGATGTACTAGGACTGCAGTAATCATGATCCATAATAAATTGATAATATCTAAAAATGCCAATGAAAAGTAAACACACCACTCCACAAATAATGAATTTTTCTGAAATTATGTAATTTGAGGCATATATTACAAAGCTGAATGTGCTGAATACAGTCAAAAATAATAGAACAAGACGCGTCATGGATTTATTAAGAATGGATACGGGATGATTTAACATTCTTTGAAGCCAAAACAAACCATTCTAAACGACACTGTAAACACAATTTGTAAACATTGACGACATCTTATTTTACCTTGTATTTTTGTACAAAAAATACGTTAGAAGCATCACAAGATTTACTAAAAGTAATAAAAGCCCTAAAATATTTTATTTTTCTGCTAAATAATAATAAATTTAAGTTAAAAGGGTTTTATTACTTATAGGTTATGTTATTTCTAAAGGTGTTTATTTAAAGTCGCTCCGAGTCATTTATAAATCTATGAGTCGCATTTTTTCTTTTCTAGTTCATTAGACAAAAACGTACGTGTAACCGAGCATTCGCAGACGTTTTTCCTAAGCAACCAGCAGACAGCAACACTTCTGAGATCCAACACTCCAATGCTCTTTTATCTCTTTCTACTGCCATTCTTGATTCAATTATGTAGTAATTCGTAGTTCGTAAACTCTTCTCATAGGAGAAATGTTTTCATATAACAAACAACAAATATAAGGCTTGACGTTCGATACGCTGACAGTATAAGGACATCGAATCCTTTCTTAATAAATCCATGAGACGCGTCATTTTTAAGCGGGCACAAGCTTTACATGGGCGAAATTTTTTACGATTATATAATTCTCTTCGTGATTAACATAACCTCTAAAAAATACGGTAATTTAAAAATAAAATTTTGAAAACTATAAGCTTTTCCACTAAACTACTGGTTTAGATTCGTAATTTACGCCGCAAAACATATACCTAATTCCTATAACATTAATTAATTTTGGAGTAATGTTTGTCTAGATAATTTCGAAATAAATAAAATATGTTTACCCACTTACCTTTTAATAGAAAGAACAGATACACACAGTCCAGCAATATACTACCAAAATGTTTTAAAAGCACAGAATAATCAAATAATGGCAAAATGCTTTCTGAAAACACCTTAAAACAAACTTTGATTTCACACGTCATCAATCAAAATCGGACGGAATGGCTCCGTAAGTAGCGAGGGAACGCGGAATAGACAAGACGGGTTGAAGACTACCGGACTGCCTGTGCAAAGGCGTAAGGAAAGGATGCCCATCTACACGGTATTCAATGTGAGATGAATAGATTCCACCTGTTGGCGCTTTTCCGCCTGCAAGGATGCGGAATATTGTCGCGTACATCGTACATGTAAATGTATGGCCATTTATATATCCATCTCTTATCAGTTCAGCGATTGTCTGTGTCCGCAGGTGTTTTCTGAATTAGGGAGCGTCTAAGTTATAAGTTGGCAATTATTTTGATGCCATTAAAATCTTATCTGATATTGAGTATACTAGCTTAAACTTTCCGGCTTTAAAAAAAACGGGAAAAACGAAAACACAAAACTATGGTCCCACTAGAGCCTCACATAATTTGCTAACACATCCATTCCGGTAGTTTCACTAGAGCTGAATAGTGCAATTAGGTGGACTTATTCAATTAGTACTGCACTTTTTAAATTTTGTGTGTCTAGGTCGTGGGGGGAGGGGGGGCTGCAGCCCCTTTGCTCCCCCTGGGTGAGCCACTGGTTCTAGGTGTTTAGTTGAGCGTTATTTTTTACTCTTGGTGTGAACAGCTATTTTTTAGACTCTTTTATTTGTGTTTAACTTTTTGAAATTGAGAATTTTGGAAGAATTAGTAGAATTTATTTCTTTAAAAGTAAAAAAAGATAAATTAAATTTCTTTACACTTGTTACATAGTACCTACATTGTTAAGAGACTTGGCAACAGAACAACCTAGCTCAGTTTTTTTAAGGGGCGATATCTAGCTTATTATGGCGAAGCGCCATTTGTGACTATTTTTTTCAATCCGATTTAGCGGTTTTAATATATGCAGTGAATTTCTTAACACCCTGTATGTAATTGTATCATTTTTATTTGAACTTTTAGCAATTTAATTTAACTTTTGCTACATTATCTGCGTGGTAATGTTTGCAAAATTTAATTTCGTACCGTTAAAACGCTTTAACATATTTTGCCGCTTTTATAAATACCACTTGTATTACAAGTGTAATAAAAATTAACTAATATAATGTACCATTTTAGTTCTAAACATAACACAGGTTAAAACAATACTTTCATTAGTTAATTTAACAATAATTCAATTTGGTATAATAATTAAACTTTTTTATTAAGCGATATTGTCAATGCTAGAACTATTTTACTCAAGTTCATTTATTATCCATTAAGAGAAGTTTGTAAATACACTGACATTCGGTTGCATACAAAGTAATTTATTTAGGATTTACCTAACTGGGCACATGAAATGTGACTGCATACATAATAATGCCATTGCTACAGGTAACTCTTGTTGTCAGTTTAATTACTTGCAAATGCTTTGTGCATCTGAGCGTAAGACTAAAAATTTTATAATTTTGCGAATTTCATATTTTGAAGTCTATTCTGTCTGATTTCAACTTTTTAGTGATAAGATAATATAATATAGGGTGTCCCTATAGATACTTGGGGATTTAAATTTGGCGCCATTTCTCAACAACTTAACCTAGAAATTTTATATTTTGCATGTGTTATCTAGAGACTCGGCAATTTGATTAGGCGATTTTAAATCAGTGACCTTGTCATGACTACGTCACCTTATTTGGCAAAGTTGCTCCATATACTCAATGTTTAACCTAAAAAATCAAAGTATTAAGATTAAATGAGACAGTGTTGCCCAACGGTCTGACTAGGTCATGACTTGATCACTGATTTAAAAATGGCTATTTGTAAGACTACGGGCATCACCGTGCGTTCGCTAATTTTATCTTAGAAGAAGTTACAAATAATGCAGAATTTTGCAATAAAATGACCCTTTTCGACGAAGCTTATTTTTACAAGCTGTTTGTTTGTTTGTATGTTAAGGTCAAATATTACAATCGAAATTTCGACTAGTTCTAATTAAGCTTTAGCTTTAAAATTTTGCACACATCTATAAGTCCGGTGACAATGCAATATAGTATATCTAGTATTGTTCTAAATCCAATATGGCGGACACCCCAAGATGGTGGAGTACCTTTTTCTTTGTAATTCCCTTGACATGGATATCAAATGAAAGGGTTTGACAACTAGAATACAATAAGCTAGGTGATGTCATTCTAAGCTCAATATGGTGGACACCACAAGATGGCGTATTACCTTTTTCTCACAACCTCCTTGACATGGATATCAAATAAAAGGGGTTGACGAGTAGAATACAATAAGGTAGGTGACGTTATTTTAAAGTTAATATGGCAAACGCCATAAGATGGCGGATTATCTTTTTCTTTATAATCCCCTTGATATGGGTATCAAATGAAAGGGTTTGACGAGTAGAATACGATAACAGGTAAAAGGCTGCATAAAGGGCTGCATAGGTTAAGACGAAACTAAAAATTTGAAGATTAAATCTTGTGTAAAAAATACTTTTTAAAAACAAGCTTTTATTATTTAGATCTACCAAAACGGAAAAAATAGGTATAGTTTTTTTCATTGAGGCAATGCTGAATGCTACTTCTAAGTGAACATAGTTCGCGTGGGTGGATCCTAATAAAAGTAGAGTAGTATCAAAGTTATCATGGAAACAGATATAATATATTATGTTAAATTTATTGTCGCGTGAATAGAAAAGAAAAAAATACATACTTAGGTATCTACTTACAATTTCTGCCAAACAAAAATTCAGAGGTGCAACTACACAGTGCCTTTTGGGGGGGCTTAAGCCCTGACCCTTAATATAAAGTTGGTTTTTATTTTTATGGAACACCAATCGGTCTAGGGGGGGCTAATGTCAAGATTGGGGGGCTTAGCCCCCCCTAGCCCCTCCCTAGTTGCGCCTATCAAAATTAATGCCTGTATGAACTTCTCGCGTGCGACAAGCTTTTAAGACAATAAAAATGTACTTTAAACTCTTTTTTCTCAAAAACATATTTTCGCACACTAGGCCCCTTTGTCAGAGAAGGTCACATATAGACCCATTAAGAATACTTTTTAAATTAGAAGAATAAATAAACTTACTAAAGAAAATTCCTGTTTTTTGGGAAAATACACTTTTTGACAACAGCACAAATTAGCTCATTATATCATTGATGTAAGATATGGCGAGTTTTATAATTTCTTGAACAATTTTCTCGTGCTATTTAAAGTCAGGTGGAACATGAATATAGCGTGCAAAATACCAAGAATTTAGTAGACGTGTCCTCTTGAAACGAGATATTTTGCGAACAAATTTAAAACAAGGAATTTTCCCTTAGTTACATATTCTAACCTTTTAAGAGTCCCGCTTAGTTTAGGAAGTTGAAAAAACGTTCTTGTATTTTTTCCATAAATCGATAGTTTTAAGTCTGTAGAATAACGAGTATATTATTTTTTACATATTATTTAAAATATTTAAGTTAGACCTAGGTAAGTCATATAGCGGACACACGTCTATGTAGGTACGCCATTGACATTTAGCAAGAGAAGACGCAGCCGTTGATTCATAACATCATATTCATAACATAACTACTAGCCTTATGTTTGTTTTATAGAGGGTGTCGAAGAAAGGATTTTCCCATGGATTTATTAAGACTGGATACGGGATGATTTAACATTCTTTGAAGCCAAAACAAACCATTCTAAACGACACTGTAAACACAATTTGTAAACATTGGCCACATCTTATTTTACCTTGTATTTTTGTACAAAAATATGTTAGAAGCATCACAATATTTACTAAAAGTAATAAAAGCCCTAAAATATTTTATTTTTCTGCTAAATAATAATAAATTTAAGTTAAAAAGGTTTTATTATTTCTAAAGGTGTTTATTTAAAGTCGCTCCGAGTCATTTATAAATCTATATAAATCTATACGTCGCACTTTTTCTTTTCTAGTTCATTAGACAAAGACGTACGTGTAACCGAGTGTTCAGACCGAGGTTCAGTCGTTTTCCTAAACAACCAGCACAGACAGCAATAGTTCTGAGCTCCAACACTCCAATGCTATTTTATCTCTTTCTACTACCCTTCTTGATTCAAGTACGCAGTTCGTAAACTAAAAACCTGTAGGAAAACAAACAACAAATATAAGGCTTCACGTTCGATACGCTCACAGTATACGGACATCGAATCCTTATAATATAATAAATCCATGGATTTTCCTTTTGAAACTCGAATGACTTGGCAACCGTGTAACGTAGCAGGATCGGGTTAGCGGCGTTCGATAGTAGGGACTTACCTTCGACGTAAACGTATCGGCCTAAAATGACAGGTACGCATGCGCATTAGTAATATTTTTAGGGTAAGAGATACGTGTGACGTAAGTTTGCGTAAACGTACGGTTTATGGCAGACGCAAACGCATCGACCCCAATAAATGACGAGATCAGTCGAATTATTCAGACTCAAAAGAATCTACCAAGTCAAGAATGTCTTCCATTGGATATAAAAAAATAAAACTAATTTTTAAAACTGTATACAACCAAGTCACAACGAGAGCAAAGGATACATAATATATAATTTAAAAACCTCAAAACAAATAATAATAAATATTAAAAAGTGAGGTTAGTGTAGATGTCAGATGTCTAGCTTACAGGTATTCCCTATCCTGCTTTAACACAATTGCAAGACGAAGATTTTGTGCTCACTTCAATATTAGGCGCGTGAAGGACGCCCCAAGTAAAAATTTGGTGAAATCGCGGAGGTTTAGAGAAACATCGTCAGCTGTAAGTTTGAATCCAAGCGCTTTTCTTGAAATGTTGTCTTTCAACCCTATGGTGTTGATAATGATAACTATGGAACTAATTATCCTGACTGGAAATTTGCCATTCATTTTTTGTCTCCATTGAATGAACTATATTATGCTGCATGTGGGTATTTTTATGATTTCTATTTTTTACAACAAAAAAAATTGTGAATACATCATATCTTCTTCTTGTTCTTCTAAACGTTCTAATATGCAGTAGCGGTAAAGAGCCAGTCAGTCGTGGCGGTAATCGATAGTTTTGTAATATCAGTGGTGAGTAGGTACTATAAACGTTTCGAAGCAGTCTTTCTGTGTACCTACCCCAAGGGGTCAAAATTAAGTTTCGCAGCAGCGGATTATTAAAAAATATCAAGTAAAAAACGTTGATGACTTTTAGGATAGGGGTAAAACTCGAAAGACTACTACTAAGCAAGATTCAATCATTTATAAATTAATTGAAAAATCAATCCTTCCCTGATCAAGAAATTGTTTAAAGAACTTTTTTTATTGCTTTCTAGACTGAGAGGGGCCCTTAATACCCACAATGTTACCCAAACGTCCAAAGTGTTATTTCACAAAGATAATGTGGCGCTCAGCGATTCCATAATTAAAATTGGTAATTATCGTGATGGTGGTGGTGACTGAAACAGCCTGTTGAAGTTGTGCTTGATGACACGAACATAATTTTGGAATATTTAAATAGACAAAAGATCAATCTAAATTATAAAGTTAGAACAGTTTGTGGCGCATATTTAAACATCTTGGATAATTTTGGGGTAAACATATGGCATATAATTACGACGGAGTGGTTCATTTACATACGCAGAACCAGGCTAGATATCTGTCATGAATTATAATGTGGAACAAATTTGGATGGTTAGTAATAAACCCCGTCCAGGAGAGGGTTTTAATAAAATTATAGACTAACAATAACAGATAAACAGAAAAAAACACTATTGTAAATTGAATTGGATACCCATTCACTCAATGACACACTCTATTCCGTATTGCACAACACAAATTCGGCTAATTTCAATGATTAGTTTATCAATGTTAACCAATAGGTTATAAGATTGCTTGAAATATAAGCTTTCATTGGTTTTTAATAGGTCGTTCAAATATAACAATTATTTGATGCCAGTAATACCCTGTTCTAAATTCAATGCAAACTATCATTGGTTTCACTGGAAGTTTATTTGTAAGAATATGCACCTCATTTGATGCAAAATAGCTATTATTGTTTCAATTACAACAGTACTAATTAATTTAAAGTAACTTCCAATAGAAGGAAAATAGTCTTGTTTTAATTCAATCATATTCCTGTTTTAAAGAACAATTATTACTCTTATTGAATATAATGAAGAATTTCTATTACGTCAATTATACTTATATTTCAAACAAATGAAACACGCTTTATTATTTTAAAATAATTTTTATTTAGTATTATTAAACATACATTGTTTATACATTCTGTAAACATTTAAATATAAAAAAACACATTTTATTAGCACCACACTGACGCGAACACCATAAACTTTTTATATTTATTTCACTCCAAATTTAGGATGTGCCTCTTTGCACAACTGTCTGCTTTTGGCTTATATGGGTACAGGATGCAAGATGGAATCTCCTAAATTTACAGCTTGGTGGAAACCATGTCTAAAAAATACAAATTCAACAATAAACTTGCGACCATATTGTCACAACGGGGGTTGTTGCGACTGAGACTAAGTAATAGTCTCTGGGATCGTATGGAGGGAATGAAGTTAAAACAGGTTATAAAAAATATAACATTTAATAATTAATCAACAATAATAGCAATAAAATAAAGTTTGGCTTTAAATAAATGAAATGAGGCACTTACTTATACACTTCCCTTACATCTTCTCTACAAGGGCGGCTCTTCTCCCGACCAACGGGCACATGTCTTCTCTCGACATCTTCAGAACGACTAGAATCGACGATCGGTGCATTGCTAGGTCAGCATACCTTGACTTACTCAATAAAGTTAAACAAAACCAAGCTGACCTTCAATGTCGTCACCAAGTCCACCGAATAATAAAGTCTCTATTCATCGTTATTGTCAAAATAATCTTTATATAAATGAAGTGTGATTTTAAAAATAATTAATAAAATAATCCATGGTAACATAACTATGACAATATTTAGTGTTAATAGTTTTTTAACAATACGTATCGGCTGAATAAAAAGTCTTATAATAGACTAGCCAAGAGAGATTTACAAATAATAAAACAAACTTATTCTTGCAAATCGTTTAGATTTGTTTTACTTACCATAAAACATTGAAATGAGTTGTCCAATCACCAAAATCTATTATTTTTGGCGTATAACGCAATAAACAAACAGGCTGCAAGCTTAAACGGCGACTGAACGAACAAATACCAACAGCACAATTTTATCCCCTCCCTCCGCGAGCAATAGAACTAACATTTCAGCCAACAATAGAACCCATTGCATTAATATTTAACTGTGTTTATTTTAATTGAAATGATATAAGGATACTTCACTTAATTTTTAGATTTATTTAAACTGTAGTTATTTTTCGTTCAATAAAACATATTTTAATTTGAACCACACCGCCCAGAAATATCTATTTTTCACTTAATTATATTTGAGCATTCTCGTCAAATAATTTAATGGTTTAGCTTAAACAATTCTATACTCTAAGGAATAATAGTAATTTATTGGTTTTGTATTTTAAAAAATGGTAATATAGTTTTCAAAGAAGAGAGACTACTATATGTAAAGCAAGGTTTTTTTTGGTTATTTAAATGATGTTTTGTTTTAAGTATTAACTTTAATATAACCAAAGTGAGAGTGGTCAAGAATAATACTATTATTGAAAATAGCATAGCGTTTTTTTTCTGTGTACGTATGCATCCCTTTATTGCCCCGCTACCAAAGTCTAGAACATCCCACTTCTCTCGCTTATTCGTACCTAGGTTCCCAAATTATGGAACAAATTGCCTGCAGATGTTTTCCCTTCCTCTCCCAACCTCCAGTCCTTTAAATCCCGTGTCAATAGATTACATTTCCCTCCGCTTTAGACGGCTACGGTACGTTAGTACTTAGGCCTGAAGTTCACGTGGGCTGTCTCGGATAAAAAAAATAGAATTGCACAATACATCGGAGTCTCTCTTCCCAATCTTCCACCCCACTTGCACCCTGTGCCGTTATTTCCAATTTGAAAATTAGATACTTGAAATTCTCTACTTTTTCTAGCTTTCCCAAATTATATTACCTTTTATCACTTAAAATCACATTTAACATTATTACATTTCTTGCATTTTTAACATTTTGATTCTAAAAATAGGCAAAATATCCCTCCTATTTTCCCAATTGTACTCGCCCCACGTATAAATATTAATGATCCGTGGATACACCCTCCGGCGACGGCTGCAGATTTTCACCAACCCTTTTAAAAATTCAACATTGTCAAATAACAATAATTGTCGCAAAAGATTTGAGGAGCCGCTTTTGGGTTTGAAAGTTTTAAATACGCATCAAGCTGCTTCCCAAGTTTCAGCATTTGTTTACAGCAACTTTTAGACAATATTCAGGAAAAATTTGCAGTCTGCATAATATTGAGGGTGGATAATTATAACTTACCAACTTTAAGTTTAAAGCAAAACTCGTGAACAGGGCTGTTTAACAAACATCTGTCGAAATACAAATTCTTTACTTTCCTTTTCGAAAATACGTTATTTTGAAAATACATCATATTTTATTAATAATAAACTTAACAAAAGTTCTATGGACAAGTTAAACACAATAATTAAAAGATTCCACCGAATTAGGCACTATCCGCACTATTATGAAATGATTGTTACCTTTAAAGTAAAATCTCTGTAAAATTTACTTCCTCTAGAAAGGTTTTACGTTAAACTTAACACACTTATACAACACTAATAGTCATTAATGTAAAAAAGTTCCACGAAAAAACTAATTAAAACATAATACTTAAAAGAATTCACGATATTTTATTACTATCGCGCTACTGAAAATCCGAAAAATAAAAAGATATTTATTTATTAAGAAACACATTAGAGTACTCGAAGATTTAATAAAATGCGGTATTTGACATTCGTGGTAAAGTATAGGCAACCCATAAAACTTATTTGTGTTTGTGGCATAACAGATAGGGTAAAGAGGTTATTTCTGTAAAAATATTGTTTGAACGGTTTAAAAATCAGCATTAAAACAAGAAAAAAGAGAAGGGGCAGGGAAGCAAGCTCGAAATAAGATATAGGTTCAATGTGGGAACAGTGGACCAATAGGGTACAGTGAACCGAGTTAGTTTCCGGTTGAAAAAAAACATATTTATTGGTTGCATCTATCACCCACCACTAATCCTTATTTGTCATTGATTCGTCCACTCTAGGCATCTTGGCATCGAGCGTTAAGGGTAAACGCGTAAGCCGTATTTGTAGTGTTTTCAACGACCGCAGTTTTATTTTTTAAGGTTATAATTTTTTACTTATTTCGTTTGTGTAATTGTTACCAGTACTACTGTGTTTCCAAGTAAAACGGTACTAAGTTCTCTTTCCTCCAAATCGGCATTTGTACCTTAAATTTAGATGGATTTTTGTGCAAGTAGCACTGAATTCAAAATCGCGAGTCGGTACATTCGGATCATTCAAGCTTGGTTCACTGTGTACTTTTGCCTTTATTCACTGTATCCATAAACTTTGCGGAGTGAAGCGTCAGTGCCAACTCTGTGGAAAAATGGATTATTTTCATGTCTTTTCAGAGGCTTGCTTGGTCGAATACAGACGGCCTGGAAAGCCATTACGGTGGCACGCCGAGACGGAATTACAGAGGTTGGTCTTTGTCATACACATGCACAATATATAAAGTTTATAAAGCAAACAAAAGGCTGGTTCTATGAATGAACGGCTGCGTCTCCTCTCGCTGAAGGTCAATGGAATTGACCTTAGGTTGTAAATTAGATGTACGATTTGTCTGCCAAAGGGTTTTTATTGTTATTACGGTAAAACAAGCTAAATAATTAGCAAATGTTGATATAGGTAGAACAATCGTTTTTAAAATTTAAATATAAACAAAGTTTAAGTTAAATCAATAGTAAAACAAATAAAATAATAAAATATCACTCACTGCCACTGTTAATTGTATAGAAACATATTATGCAGTTCCTGTACGAATTTTCAGAAATAAACTTTTCATATTAACTCAGATTTATTTACATTGCAAATTATTTATGCTAATAAAATTGGAGCAACATCTAATAATAAACTAGGAATGGTTCATAAATTTTATGTGAATTTATTTAATAAACAAATAATAAAATACTGTTATCATACATGAGTTTTCTCATATATGGGTGGAATATATCCAAGAATACACAGAAATGTTAATAGACGCAGCAGACTGTTTCTGGCGCCGTAATATTTTTCCACATCTATATAAATATATAATATAAATTTACCTTAAAAATATTTTAAGGATACGAATAAAACAATTTAAAGTATTATTACATTAAAATGATCTTCGCATACGTGAAGTGCAGTATTTTTTTCAGAAATGTCTTTTACGTTTCTTCTGCATGCTTTAAACCATTTTACGCGGCGATTTTTATCTTCAGGTACATGAATAAACAGTTTATTTGAAGTTTTAAAAGTCGTATTAGGACACATTGGCACTATACAGTATTTGTAGTATGTATTTTTCTTAGTATCTTCCATTATTTGGGCTTTTTGAAACGCAAAGTAAACACACAAACGTAAACAGACCCTACCTGGTCAATTTTCCACCTCGATGTCCTGGCCCGACACACGGTGTGTCACACACCTTCCCGCGCCATGGAGCTCGTTTTGAATGTTAGGATTGGCGCGCGAACTTTAATAATTAATAAAAAATTAAGGAGTGATATTTAAGTCGTAATATTTTGCATATGTTATTTATTGATGTGACAACATTTTTATGTAATAAAAAAAAATGTGCAAGTTCCCTATTAGTTTGGTATCAGAAATTAAAATTATTAATTTTAAAACCTTTATACGTCGTCCAGGAGTTCATCCAACTTTGACTTCATTTTCTATGCGATTAGCGTACTTTCCAGATACAAGAGAAAAATGGGCAAATAACTCGTAATTGTTGTTTTTCACAAAAATATAGTGAGTGTTGTTACAAAAGAATTTGGTGGGGGGCGGTCAAAAGGATTGTTACCTAGAGAGGGCACTTACAAACCAATTTATAAACAGTGGAAAATGATAGAGCCGAGTCCTTCACTCCATCTGTTATCTCATTATTTTAAATTTCGGTTCCTGATAAGTCTTTGACGAAGAAGTACTTAATGGCAGCACCAATTTTAGCCCTATCAATTTCGTCAAAAATTTTGATCCGCTTTTAATTAAACATCTCGCAAAACAAAACTAATGCTCGCAGCGATCTGAAATTTAACAGCTGACGGTCTGAAGGAGTGACCTTGTCAGCGCGTCACATAGAGTCTGAAACAGCGTCATCTATCCGTCATTTCACAAGCTTTTAGCCCACCCTCATACCTTGTAATGATTCGAAATAATATACAGAGGGGTCACAATCCCTTTGACCCCCACCCCCCTCCCCCCCTGATACAATCTTTTGCGACACCACTCACTATACTTTTGTGAAAAACAACAGTTACGAGTTATTTGCCCTTTTTAATTCTTGAGCAAATGGCGGATGCGCTCTAAATTTTTTTCCCTAGTTAACCTAAGCATCCAAAGCGATATTCAAAAGCCGTCGCCTATAGTTGTCATGGTGTCGTTTTGAAGTTTTATTTGTGAAAAAGTGTCGCTTCACAAATTAAATTTTTCCTTTTAAAAATATTCAAAATGTCTGATTCCGAGACCCTAAAGCGCACCTTACACGATCAATAATACTGACAATATTGACTTGATGGATTGAACTGACGCGAATTCGAATTTCCGAATATCAGGCATCAATATCAGCGAGTAGGGGGATACTGTCAGTATTACTGATCGTCTAGGGTGCGCTGTCAATATTGGATCAATCCTTAGTTCAGTCAGTTGCTGTCAACAATGGAAGCAGCAAGCATGTTTGTTTAACCAATCTTATATCCTGCGCTTACGCTTTACTGTACGTTTTATGCCTAAATTTAACATTATCGTAATACATGCTCTCTGCCAAGGATCCGTTTTCAGCAGGCAGGTTGCAATAGTAGGTTATGTGCTGAAGGAAATATTGACAATAATACTTATCGTCTAAGGTGGAAGAATATTGATACAGAGATTGAAGTGGATTGTTGAAATATTGTCAGTATTGATTGATATCAATATTATTGACCGTGTGTGTAAGGTACGCTTAAGTGATATTCAAGAGGCAGCTCGACAAACATTATCTTCTGTTGTACCCGAGAAGTCACGAGACACATACGAAATATTTATATTTTTGTGTTTAATTTTGCAATAACTAGTTATGAAATTAACATTTCATCTCCAGTTAGGAAATATTTTACTTTTCGTAACTAGTTAAGCAAAAGTAAGATGTTTTAAAACTGTTTCCGGTTTTAAAAAGTGTCACTTTATATGTCAAAATTCGAAAAAATAAATAAACACAACAAAAAAATGTATATTTTATTGCTCAAAGATTTCGGTCGATGATAATTTGCGAAGCCAATAACTGATATTAATAATAATGTAAAATTTATCACCCTGTATCTCTAAAACCAAGCATTTCTGGGCCTATGTAAAATTTTGTCGGTATAGTTTAGCAACACCCTGTTTATACCAGGACAAAAACAATTTCGCTCAAAATTGTTTTTGCCATATCATTCTCTGTTATGTACATTTATACTAATATTCGCGATTCGATCGAAACCGTCTGAATTCCTTCAAGTGAAATGTCGGACTTCATAGCGTGCCGACGATGACGGTGGCATTTACTGATTGTCTTTATTTGCTTTTTTATATTTTTTTCAGATGAGAAAAATGATAATAAATCCTAATGAAATGAAATTTGGCTGGCGTCAACATGGAGGCAGTTAAGGGCAAGGTAAAGGTCACCTAATCATTTATCTAAAAATATATATACTAAAAAAAATCGGTCAAGTGTAAGCTAAACTTGCACAGTTAGTGTTCCGTGCCATCAGTTAGCCTTAACCTGAGCAAACCTCGGCCGCCCGATCACCGCTTATCTGCTATCCGCCGCCAATGGCACCAACGCCGTATCACATCGCGTATGCTCGGAGCGAAATAACATGCATTTTTCCATCTTATTATACTATTAACTTTATTTCGCAAGGGACAGTGGCGTGCCGTGCCTTAAGGGGCGGGTGGGGGCACAATGATTTTGGGGCGTCACATTACTTTTAATAAGTTTAATTTATGATAAAACTCTGCGTTGGCAATCACAGATAACATCAACAGCTGATATTGCTTCCTTCGAAAAGTCCCTAGGTGAGTAGTGGGTTGGTAGTGGGCCATATCAAACTGACATGACAGGCCGCGTTGTTTTATTTTTTTAAAATTTATTTTGGTGTCTTGTGTTTGTGATGTTGGTATTTCTGTTGCGAGATCCAGGAAAAGGTTTAATCTGGTCATAGTAGGCAGTGAATCTCCAGGGGGCGCGAGGGAGCCGTTACGAATAGGACGGGAGGCTCCCCCCCCCACCCCGACGTCATGCCACTGGCAAGGGAAGTTCCGTACAAAGTCCTTTGCCGATTTTTTCGGTAATATGTTGCTCTCTGAGTCTTATATTCCAAAAAATAATATTGTGTCCAATTAAACGAAATAATTTGATTAGTATTTTTAAAAAATTATACATTTGTTACATATTTTCATTGGGACTATTAAAACATATTTTATTACATTCACTTGCACTTTTCAATTTAATTTCACGCGCTGGTAAAAAAAATAGAAAAGATTTTATATTGAAAATTTATTTTTTGTTTTGAAAAGCACGTTCACCGATCGTCATTGATTTCGATAATTGCTTGTCGCTATTCCGTTTTTAGCTTTTCAGTTTTTATTACATTTTGATTTAGTCCGTCCAGTGTTTATATATTCTGAATGGTGATAAAAGCTTTACTTTAATTTTTAGGAATTGATGATGACAGACGGTAATTATGGTGTAGTATGTGGCACAAGTGTTTCATTTTAATATTTATGTCGCTAAATTGATAATTTTGTTAGCTTCCTGAAGCAGTGAATAAATATGAATTTACATATTGGGTGTTCGGATAATGAATTACGAAACATAAAGAGGTGATTGTACAATACATGGAGAACCAATAATAGTAGTTCCGTAATAGAAATTTGAAAATCTCAACATTTTCCGAGTTATAGCTGTGCAAAGGTTAATATTTTTAAATCCTTTTTTCTGTCATACTGGATATAATCTTTCACATATGAAATTAAAATTTTGCACACAAACTAAGTTTAGTGGAATCTATAATCTCGAGGTGAAAATATCTTACTGCTTTGCCGCTAGAGGTCACTTTACCAAACTCAAGAATTTTTCTTATTTTGACATATATTGCAAAACTCTCTCACTTGGTTAAATTGCTTCGGTAATTTTCTTCAAAACAACAGTATTAGGCTTGTAACTAAGGTGTAGAAGTGCTAACTCGTTTCCAATACACCTTGTAATGCCGATCCAATTATTTAACTGATGCATCAAGAATTCACAAGATTAAAAAAAAAATTAAAAAATTGTATGAGGATGGAGTGTTAACCCGTTTCCATTACACCTTTTAGAGCCGATCTCCTAATTTTTTAAAGGACAAAAATTTTAAAAAAGGTCCACCCGAGCACGGACTCGAACCCACCACCTCTCGGTCTATAAGCGGATACCCTACCTCTGGACTACGTTTAACGTAGTTGTTACTGATGCAAGGAAACTGGTGCCGTTATGTTTGATGACATGACCATGACACATTGGCGCGGCTGCGGATTAAACTGATCGTATTCCTATATTCAGCCGGCACTTAAAAAAAGTCAAAAAATCTGAATTTAATCGTCCATTGCTCCCTTCCTGTAAAGAATAAACTAAAAAATTTCGATATCACGTATTTTGACGAGCTTGGGTATATCGGATTTTGATTAGGATCCATTTTGACACCGACAAAAAATTTAAACCGTTGAAAATTTGGGTCAAAAATCAAAAATCACAGTTTTTCTCAATTAAATTCATTTTCCAGCCGTTTTAGGTATAGGTTGGGTTTTCATCCGAATTTCAAAAAAAATTATTTTAAATTTCTGATACTCGCCAATTTCAATAAGGTTCTAAAGCTCTTGGTACTCTCCAACCTCCGAAAACTTAAATCGATTTAATTCACTTTTGCGACCTGTAATCGATCCTAAAAGAAAATCGCGTATTTTTGGACTTTGACGGTTAATAGCTTCTAAACCGTACACCATGTACAACTGAAGTTTTTTACCGAATCTAGTCGCACTATCTCTCTATTAACCCATAAAATTCTACTGCTCTCCCTCTGACCGTTTTCGAGAAAAAAATTTTAGAAGTGAAAATGTCAAAACGGACCACAGACATAGATTTTCGTCACGGCTAGGTATATAGACCGCCGTTGGCGGTCTATGACTGTGGTTCGTAAATCAGGGTTCCAGACCACATGCGCCGAAACTATTCCTAACGGTGCAGCTTGACATTCTTTGCGGTGGAAACAAGTCCAAACGTTCGTAGAAGTCACCTGCTATCGCAGAATATTCGGAAGTTTATTTTTATTTTCCCGGACCTAAAATATTGTGTTGAAAACGATCACAGTGTCATAGTGTTAATAGTGCAAATCATAAATATAAAAAGAAGCCAAAACCCCTCGCAAAACGCCATGCCAAATTTATACTATATTTGATATTTATGATGGGTACTTATGCCATTTTATACAGTCCAGAAAAAAAACGTTCCGTAATTTTTGGGCAAAATATAATTCCAACTGGAAATAGCCATGCGAAGCAACATTGCGAAAGTTTTTACCACGTTCATGCGAACGAATGAAAAACGCAATTCGCCGTTAAGTAAACAGTAAAAATTGTGGCTAACCGTCGATGAACCAAAGGATTTAAAGAAAATCCAGTGGTCAATGTCGTAGTTCGAATATTAAATCCACGAGGACCGTCACATTACCAAACACCCACTATACTTTGTTATTTGGGCCTATGGGGACCGCCTTTTATATAAAAAGCAATATATAAAATAAAAGACTAACGTCCAGTTGCACAAACAGAACTAAACAAATCGGACACTTGCAATGTGTGTGTTAATGTCATTGTCACAGATGACTCTAAACGTAAATTAAATTTATTACTGGCTTAAAAGTTTTGTTTATACCTAACCTAAAACTGCTTTAAAGTTCTTGTTATATCAGGTCCCAAGGAGCACATCAACTCATGGCATCGACACCACCACGTCGAAAGCAATTCGATTTTAATCCCCGCAGTTTACTCCAGACACGACAGTAGTAACGCGAAGGAGAAGCTTAAAACAATATTTTTGCATCGTTCGACAAAAGAGAAATTATCGGTGCTTTAACCGGTTTAAAATTTATTGGGAATACGTGCTTTTTCTTGGCACGCCTCTTAAAATCTAATCGGAACAGATTTAAGATGGATTTGGAAAAGAATTTCAATGAAGAATTCCAGCTGATTGTTCTTGACACCTCTCATAGCAAAAATTTGGGTGCTGCGGCGGCGCGTCTGGGTGGCCGGGGGGCACTTTTTTACCGTTACCCAAACTTTTATCAGAGGAATGGTAAAATACCCCCCCTCCTGCACTGGAGGACCCCCGTATCTTTGTGGCACCCCAGTTTTTTAGGCACGCGCCGCCCCTATTTAGGTGGTCTACTCTCGCAATATTTAGACAAACTGTTGATTAAGAACAAAAGCGAGACCAGTGAATAATATTTTATATGATGCAATTAACGTAGCTTGCGTTGCGTATATCCAAACGTTATAGTTTTAAATATTCATGAATTTATGAGGGTAATACTAATTAATCTTCATTTATATTATGTAAATAGCCTTTTGTTTTCTTTCATACATTGTGCTTGTGTAGGACCGCAATAATTACGACTCCGCGAGCCAACGTAATGGCTTTCCTGTATTTTGTATTTCACCGAGCCAACCTTTTAAAAGGCAATTATTTAGGGCCAAAAGAATCCATTTTCCACACACTTGACTCTGACACACCATTTTTCAAAATTTAAGGATAAAGACCTTTCAGGAAGAATCAAAAATCACCTAAAAAAAGATTGTTAAATTATCAAATTTATTCTTATTTCGCCATTGGTCATAATTAATTGCAGACTATAAATTGCTTTTATAATTATTGATTTTCTGTCCGTTTTGACCTATTTTAACTCGAAACTAGTGATTATGTATTCAATATCACGTTGTTCGCCCACTGCTTGTTATTACTGCATATTTATCATTAAATTCAGTGACAGATTCCTTCGGAGGGTAAAGAAATAACACCTTGTCATAATACAACAGTATTTTGTCAGGACTAAACTAACAACCTCGTTAAGAGTTGGATTTATCATACTACTCATTGGTCAGAAAGGCCCTTAAGTCGACGAGGGTTAACATTTCAAAAAAAAAAAAAATTAAAAATATAAAACGTTACAAAGCAGTGCCGGTTCGTGAAATTTTAGATGTGTCGTATCTCAGTTCCTACGCATGGGACCCATGCCTAATTATAGGCTGTTACTATCGGGTACTCTAGAAACATTTTCGAAAAAAATATTTAATTTTAAAATTTGCGAAAAAAAGATAATTTTTTTGGCCGCTTCACCTGAGATCTGAGAAAGTTCTGAAGAAAGTTTTACTTCCAAGTTTTTTTCATTAATTTTATCAGATTTTATCGATAGAATTCAAATTTCATTCAATTACCTTTAACATCTTGAAAATAATTAGTTTTTAAAAGTTTTACCTTAAAATATTTTGTCTAAGAAATAATTTAAAATGTCATTTCTTGATGAAAATTAGAATATTTTCACCAAATTTGGAATTTGTCGATAAAATTTGATATACTTTATGAAAAAATATGGTGAGTAAAATTTTCTTCAAAGCTTTCTCAGATCTGTGTGAAGCGGCCCAAAAAATTAACTTTTTCTCGCAAATTTCAAAATTAAATATTTTTTTACGAAAATGATTATAGAGTACCCAACAGTAATATTTGATAATTTGGTGTGGGTTCCATGCGTATAGGAACTGAGATACGACAATCTGAAATTCAAAAGCACATAAACTGAAAAACAAATTAAAACAATATGATTTAGGAATATTTTTTAAATTTGTTACGTTCCTTTTTTTAATAGAAAGTTTTCATCTGTGACATCTACGTTTTTATGTAAACAGTATTTATTACTCTTTCATAAATAAATTATAAATATTTGAACAACAAAATACACCTACACATATGCCAAGGCTTACTTTTATAGCTCATAAGTTTTACTTTTTGGTTTAGAGAAGTGATGAAAATATACCTCTGTTAAAAAACTAAAAATGGATTATAAATTGATTGTGCGTAGTGTCGCGTCGGTCTTCTTTCTTCTTTGGAAACGCCTGTTCGCAATCCCTGCGCACAATGCAAATTGCGAACTAATTTTTTCCTTAAGGTCCATCCAGTGGTCAGAAGAAAGAAATCATTTAATAGCTAAATCCTTTGAGGTGATTCTACCAGTATTATTTTAAATTATCATGTGCAGAGTTTTATAAGAACATCAAATATCAGAAAGATGTTCTAAACAAAATTACCTCGTCGGAGAAATATAAAATTCGGAAATCCTAAATAATTTTCTGATATAGTTTTAGGGAATATTAGTTATAATAAAGATTTTCGTTAGTAACATAGTTGTTTTTGTGTTTTTTTATTTAGAGCTAAGTAAATTTTTTTAAAAAATGTAGCATCACCACCCCCCCCCCCCCCCCCCTCCCCCCGGCCCTTGTGCCGATATGAGCCAGAAGATTTATGGCAACCCTAGCTATGCTGCAAGTGTTTAGCCGAGATGTATGATCCTAGTTAATGGGTAAGTATATTTCTTAGTCTAAGGCATGTTATTATCACTTACTTATGTACATGCAGTTGCGTATTTACGTTTCCGAGGTCTATTGTCGGGCAGCGTGTTTTTGAGCTCTAATAATGACAAACATTTTTCAAAATTTGCATGAACATTATGGTTTTATTAAATAGTCGTAGAAAAAATAATTTATCCTGCTAGACAGGAATACATACATACATACATCATCCCAAACAAAACTAATTCGCATCTACTCTACTCCATGATGTGTGAAATAGACTGCCACTATTAACTGAAACAAACGACCTCCAGGGGCTCATCTGTGTAAGCAAACTCGCCTAAGTTCAGTTGCAAAGTTCCTGAAACTTCAAACATTGTCGATGATCATGACCGTTTGCAATGTCTAGCCATTTTATCATTAAGTTTGTTTATTAGAGAGTTGCCTGGGGAGTTGTTTATGTTATACGACACAAGTGGTTGGCAGTAATGTTAGGGAAAATACGGAAAGTTATTCCGAGATGCTTTCGCTTCGCTCGGTTCACTGTCCTTCAAATTTGTTAAGGTGGGTCCAGACATGACGAACGAGCACGAACGAACCACGAACAACAGTTTGGACGGCGAGACGAGCACTGACAAGCGCCGAAATACAAGACCAACACTTTTCCAAATATAGCCTTTGTAACATGTGGATAAACCGGTTCCAGTCGATAAGCGTGCTATTCTTGTTTACCTAACGTACATAGATAGAAAGGATAGCATACTGACAGATAGAAACAGATTCCGCCGCTGTCCGCTGGTAAATTCTAAACAACACAATCGTTTATCTATGCAACACACATTTCTTGTCTAGGGCAGGAATATCTTTCCTATAAACTAATAAGCCCTAATTTTTTGCGAATAAAAAATATTCCTCATAGATTGCAGAAACTGAAAAAGTTACAAAACTTCACTGCGATCTTATCAAAATTTACTCCGAATCGTTTTGGCTTCTAAGGGAAACAAATAACCAAATAGTTTTCTTTTCAAAAAACATCTATTGAAAGTAATTTTTTCGAAAACGGACTAACGAAATTTTTTAAAAATATATTCTCGAAAATACATATTTCGAAAGTACATTTTTTCAAAAATATCCTGACAGCCTTTTGAAAGATGATTTCTTGAAAACGGACTTATGAAATGTTTTTCGAAATCAGTATTTAGAAAACTAAATTATGAAAGATAGTACCTTGGAAAATGTTAATAAAAAAGCCACGAAAAAAGATCCTGAATAAACCCGTACGAATTTTTTTTTTGTTTGATCAGGTTTCCTCAGGTTTGGTACGTTACTTTCTTGTAAATTACATGTTCACAAAGCAAAAAAACAATTTTGAAAAAATGTATTTTTGAAAAGTGCTTTAACAAAAATTCGAAAATTTGGTTTTAGAAAAATTTTATTGTCGTAAGTACTCGTATATCCCCTCAAATGAGCAGAAGGCATAAATAAAAAAAATGCTACAATCAAACAATTTGTCCGGTCGCGTTTAAGCTAAGATGACCAACTGTTCTGTTTTTTTAACAAACATTTTCTTTGATGGTAAATTAAGTACATTTTTTCTAAAAACAGCTGCTTCGAAAGATGCTTTTTCGAAAATGGATCTACAAAATTTTTTCGAAAATATATATTTTTTTAAAAAAAATCTTTCAAAAATACATTTTCCGAACATATATTTTTTAGAAACATAGTTCTTCTAAATTTAAATTGTAAACTCTTAGAAAACGCTTAGAAAATGTCAAGGAAAAAAAGATCCTGAACTAACCTAAACGAACCGGTTTTGTGGTCGGTCAGGTTTACGTTTCCTTGTGTCTGATAGTCTGATATGTTACTCTGTAGTAAATTACTGTCAATAAAAGTAATTTTTTTAATATGAATAGTCGAAGACTTTTTCGAAACAATGTTTGAAAGAACGTACTTCCTAAAAACAGGTGGTGAAAAAAATTCGAAAAAAAAAATATATTTGCGAAAAAACGTAGTTTCAAAAGATGTGATTTCGAAAAAATTTCATATATCAGTCCAACGGACAGAAGGAATAAATAAAAAAAATGCTATAATATTTATCATTAACTTTTTTTGGCAATATATCTCTTAGGTTGAAGAAATTTTTTAATCCTTATAACGTTATATTATCATTTAAAACCAGTAACACTCTAAAACGACATGTAGTTAAAACTAAAGACGAAGTTGACCCCTTTTCGAAATCCGGGGTTTATTCTTTACAGTGTGGAGATTGTCCGGCAGTATACGTTGGACAGTCTGGGCGAAGAGTATCCACCAGAGTTCAGGAACACCTTAGTTTTGTTAACAAATATCAAAATACAGATATAACGAACACTAAGTCGGCTTTTGCAAACCATTTATTGGAATCCAAACATCAATTCTCTGTACCTGAAAATGTAAACATTATTCATGAATGTCATAAGAGCAAAAAGTTGGATTTATTGGAAAAGCTTGAAATTACAAAAGCAAAAAGGAGTCCTGTCCTTACCTGTGTTAATGATGTCTTTAATTTTGAGCCTTATTTCATTTTTAATAATATAGATAATTAATTTGTTGTTGTGCCTCTAACCCTATATTTTTCCCGCGTATTTCATCCAAACGCCATTACATTATTGACATTTCTCTTCTTCTTCTTTTCTTACTATTTTGAGTTTCAAGCAGGAATTTAGTACGTGGGTTATTCCTGCTCACGTCAGATCACCACCGAATCCCTTTCCTCCTACCTCGTATTTTATTTTATTGCGTTTTTAGTTTAGTGACATGTAAATCGTTATTGTCATGTTTTTGTTTTTTGTTTTTAATCAGTTTTTAAAACTTTTAAAATTTTATTGTAATTTTTGGGGTTGTTAGGTAAGTTATCTGGGAGTTTTTACCTGTTTAGGTGATTTAAATATTTGTATCTTTAGGTCTGATGATGCCCAGATAAGGGCGAAACATATGTAACCAATCGTAAGGATTAAACAAATTGAGACTTTGACTTTGAGATTTTTTTATTTGCAATCTAAATCAGGTCTCTTTGAGAAATGGACTACTTCTTCGAAAGATAAACATGCAATGCCGGTAATGTGAGTTTATTTGTTAAAATGTAAAGCTTTAAAGTCATAAAAGCTGCACAACAATTGATTTTCTTTATTTTTATCTTGAAAACGTTTCCTTGGGTTAATTGCTGCATAAAACAATATAATTTACAGCGAAGGCTGTAAAAATACTGGTAAGAAGAATTTTGCAGACATGTATAGGCGATCTGTTTTCTTACATATACAGGGTATTATGAATTTCACTGCATTTATTGGAATAGGTGACTCCTTCGGTAGTCTAGAGACACACTCAATACTTTTTTTGGTTAATCGAACAACTGTAAAGCACCCGTTATTCAATGCGGTACCACAGATTACAGGTTACAGATTATGTTAATCTGTGGCGCCGCGCTCGGGCTTTGAGGGAGGCCACGACTGTAAACCAGTTGTGGAATAACATTAAAAATATATTAATACAAATCTGTCCTTACTCTGCTACAGATTTTGAAATATATCTGGTTAGCGATGCTGGGTAATGTGTTTCTTATTATTCCCTTTCTGTTATCTATAATAAATATACCGTATTTGATGGTTGCCTTATCTATCACATTCTTGATTAACAAGATATAGTGTGGTCCAAATATTTTACCTTTTAAATATTCTGTGTTATTTTATTTTATTTGGGGCGGCATTCTCCACGTTGTTCAAACGAATTTCATTTTGACATGGTTTTTCGGCTTTAAAATTTGTAACAATAGCATTATAAGTATATTAAGTATAGACTCATTCCCTGTAAGCAATTTTCAGTCAATTTATTTAAAGTTTCACCGCGCATAATGATTTCATTCAGAAAATTAAGACGTTAAAAATTTTTGGTGACATTTTTTCTGTCATTAGGACCTCAATATTCTTTTTACTTATTATTTTCCTAAAATAAATCATAAAGTATATATTGAAACTTTTATTAGTACGCTAAAAAATACGTATATAATATAAATCTACGGTTAATATTGTCACAAGATGCATACAAGAGAAAAATAAAGCAAAAAATTTTTCGAAAATGAAATTAAGTTGGTCAACGTGGACGCCACGTGAACACCTTAACAACTATTTGTGATATAAGTATGAATATTTTAAATTATTTTTCTATAACTTTTGACGTGTTCAATCTATTCATTGTAAATAGTCGATTGATAAATAAATGAACTGAACTGAATAAAATAATGTTTCTTTCTGTGCAGGAAAATACAAACATTCACTACATACGTTGAAGAGTGCACGAGTGCGTCTGCAGGAATTGAAATAGCAAATTTTTGCGTTCTTTATATACGAAACGTGTACCCACATTTTACTTAAACTTATTTCTCATAAATTGGAAAAAAATTAATAAATAAATTTGTTTCATATACCAAAAACAAGAACTACGGTTAATTAGCTTTGTACATAAAATTCGTGTCATAAATCTTATTCTGTCCTTGTTAACCAACAAATCATGTTTTTTTCAGCTTATGGTAATATGTATAACCACTACAGAAATTTTTGTGTCAACACGCGATAATTCGGATTTATTTTCATGACTACATCTACCATCATACGCCAAATCAAATAAATATGAAAAAATTAACATTTAGACTACTCGAATGGATTTAATTTCATTTCAATATAAGGAAAACAAACAGTAAAATGCAGTTGAAAACTGTAAAAATCATAGCTGATTAAATTTGTTTTCAAGCCAAACAGCGACAAATTGATTAATTAGAATGCTGTAAAATATTTTTTATTTATTAAAAAGTCTGCAACGAATTATTTTTATCCACGACTTTCTTGATAAATACTTCTACTGCTTTAGACATATAATAAGCTCTATTATACCACTAGTGGTCTAGTAAACCCATAACATTATTAGTGATGAAATAACCAAATTTTCGTCTTACTGATTTTTAGGTTTACAATTTCTCGTTTAGCTCTCTTCAATTTTGTTTCGGTGCTGATGCTTTTTAAATATTACAATACAATATCCTCCGCAAACATCATACATATACAGGGCGTTCATCTCCTGCTTCGTTAGTTAGTTACGCTAGAATTGTCTAACAATAACATATTAATAATTTACAATTGCTAAAAACGAATTAGTTAATTATTTTAAAATGCATTAGGTACAGGATGTACATTTTCCCAACACATAATTTCTGTATGTGTTCCTTTTTTACTATCCTATAACTAATAATATTTTTTAGAAAACTAAATTCAAAACCGCTTTCGTCACATTTTATAACCCTAAAATTTATAACTGTGAAAAATTACTGACGTTTACCAAACGTCTTTGAGCACAGGGACGAAAGAGAAGCGGCTAGAACTGCAAACAAACCGACGTTGCCATTTTCGGTGTTCCTTGTCTTGCACCGGTAAACTTTAATTTCCTTTGGAGGTAGATCAGCCACATAGCCCAGTGGATAGAGCATCCGCTTATTGTCCGAGATGTGTTGGTTCGAATCCCGGCTCGGCAGCATCTTTTATTATTTTTAACGGTGGATCGGAGGGCACCCTAAGGTCGGAACAGGGTTAGCACCTGGTTAGGGGCCCTGACCAGTCTCTTTCCTCGCAAGCGAAGAGGGATCGGTGCGAAAAAAATCCACTATTTTAAAATCTTCGAGCTACCGCACATATGGCAACGTCGGGTTGTTTGCAGTTCTAGCCGCTCCTGACGAAAGCTATTAGGGAGATTTGGCAAAAAGAAATTGCAGACACTCTAACCCATAGCCGATAAAATTTAGAGTGTTATTGTAATCAGAGTTTTCATCTCATTTCCTAAATCAATTTATAAGACTACTAAATATGAGGAAGACTTTGAAATTTTTAGGTTTTCTATAAATCATGTGATAGAAACACCGCTAAATTTTATTGTTTATGGGTTAGCGTATCTGCAATTTACACTTGCAAAATAGACACTATTATGTCGACACGAAGGAACCCCTTTGTAATGCAATAAAAAATCATAAGTGGTATTATGGGTTGCCTATACCTTGTCACGAATGTCAAATGTTTATGTTTAAAAAAGCAAATGGAGTTAGAAGGTTTATTAAATCTGGGCGTATCCTAAAAAAGTTGCGCATTGTAATAAATAAGTAAATTTTTAGTTTTCAGTTTTTCAATACCCAACCCAACCCAACCCAACCTGATAGTAAAAAATACCGCAAATTCTTTTAAGCATCGTACGTATTTAATTTTTGAAACGTTTTTCTTATTAATTGCTATTTCTACTGTTTTGTTGGTGTTGTATAAGTGTGTTTATTTCTAGAGAAAGTGAATTTCACAGAGATTTAACTTTAAAAGTAACAAAAACATTGGTTTTCAGTTTTTAATAGTGCGAGTAGTGACAAAATACCGTGGAATTTTTTAAGTATTGTGTTTAATTCGTTATTGGATTTTTTGCTAGGGTTAGTTATTAATCAAGCATTGGTTTCTTGTATTAAATTAATTGCTGCTACGGTGTTGTCAGTGTTTTTTGGTATATTGGTATTAGGTAATCTTAAACATTTTCAAAAGAAGTGTATTTTCAAGAGATTTTACACTTTCTAATATATTGGCCACAAGACTCAACCCCTTCAGAAGCGACTAAAGAAACATGGATTCATTCTAGACATGAGATCCTGACACTAGATTTATATCAACATAAAATTACTTTAATGCTGATGAAAGCAGTCTTTAAGATAATAAATTTTCTACCTCGCTTTGTTTCCAGGCATCCTAATTCTGGATTTCGATTAGTTTGGTAGGTAACTGCGAAATCTCTTTGGATGTTAACAGGATTGCACCGAACCCAAGTTGTTTCGTATACAGGTCTGATTGCATGTTTACGACGTGCAGGGTAATGAAACTTCTATTAAATAATGACCTTTTTTAGAATCTAGTGCAGGTGAAACATACATTTTAGAGATTGGAATGGTCTGCCGATGGTAAAAGAGGTGTGGTCGCGTATTTTTTTGATTTTATTAATTTGGTAAAAGGTAATGTATTCTGCGTTAAAGGAATTTTAATAACAAAAATCATTTTCTTCTTATTGAAATAACAATGTATCTGTCGATAAACTTAAGATGAATATTCAACTTAACACCATGGCTATTGCTCAGTTAGTTATGTGCTATAAAAAAAACCAATGAGTTTCAGTATAGACGTCCAGGGATCTATAAGAGGTTTAAAACGCTGCGTTTTTTTCGTCTCGTGCAAACAAAGCCTTAGATCAAAATTCACGCTTCGATGGTACGGAAATTAATGTTTTATCTGAGTTTACCTCAGTATCTAGCTTTTCTATTTCTGCATTACACATACATACGTGTACGAATACTTAGCTCTATTTTTCGTCTTTGTCTTACACAACGCTCATTCGGCACGCATTTTCGAATGCATGTTCAAATATAAGCTTTGCGGTTAAGCGAGTAGATGTACGAGAACGGGTTGAAAAGTTTCGAGTTTAACAATGAAAATAGCAAGTGATTGGTTAATACTATGTATACCCAGTACCCAGTAGTGCTTTGCAATGCGAGCACCAAGTTCGCAGCTCGAGATGCAGTCGAGAGCTGCGATAGTGCGAGCGACTGCAAAGCATTTTCGAAATGTGGTGTACACACTATTTTTTTTTACAACCGTAGACACAATAACTTTTTTAATTATCCTTTTTTACGTAAAATTGAGAAACAGTTCTCTAAATCACCTGAAAATTCTTTATACAATAAGGATTTAAACAAATCGTGGTAAAACAGCTATTCTCCGGGCTATATGCCCCTCTGAGCGCTGGATTACACACCAGAATTTGCCGTACTTTCTTCTTGGTTGAACATTTTTCAGCCCATCTCGTAGATTCGAAATAATGGTCTTTGTTTTGAAATAATACAAATCTGAAACATAATACACTGGCGAGCAAACAATTGAGGTCACATTGAAATTGTTGAAATTGTTGAAAACTGGAGCGTATCTTTCTTCGGGTCTTCTCCATACTCACCTATGTACGTCCATCTGACCCAGTGAGGTAAAAGCGCGACTCATCTGAAAACAGTAATCCACTCCAGTTATCATCATTCCATAACACGTAATTTCGGGCAGAAACCAATCTTGCAATTCGATGCCGGCGATGCAATGGACGACGTGTAGCCATCCTTCTTCCAGACAATCGAGGAGCGCGAAGCCTTCTTCTAACGGTCCATTCACTAAGATTTACGTCTCTAATTTCTTGAAGTTGATTTCGCAGCAGAACCGCAAAAGTTGTTCTACTTCGCACCTTGCAGACACCAGAAAACGGTCATCTCTTTGGGTGGTGATCTTTTTCGCCCGGATCCTGGTTTCTGATTATCATTTCTCGGAAAACAAATGGTTAAGCGCCAACTAGTACAATAATGCCCTTATTATTCTTGCTTCCAAAATTATTTGCAACTTCTTAGGTGACCTCAATTTTTTACCCGAGAGTGGAGTTTGATGTAAGTTGAAGAGGTAAATGGTAAGTTTTTCCAAGACTTTTGACCAAGTATGGCATGCTATACTCCTCAACAAACTACCGGCCTTCCTCCCAAACTATATCCCTTGATAGGTAGCTTTCTCTCTAATCGGTGCATATCTGTCTTGGTGGACCGCCACTCATCTAACTTTCATCCTATCAATGCTGGCGGATCCTAAGGTTCAGTCCTGGCACCAACCCTATTTCTTCTTTACATTGATGACCTGCTCTCTTCAAGTACCAATCCCATTTACAGTTATACCGACGATAGTACTTCTCACTCCAACATTTATTTATCCAGACAAGGCTCGAATCAAGAGATGGATAATAGAAAGAGACGCATATTTATGTTATGTACCTATGTCTTTCCCAAGAATTTCAATTAATCCTAGACTGGGGTGCCAAGAACCATGTTTAGCACTGGGATTCCAGAATGCCATTCGATATCGAAATATTCTATTTGGCGCAAAAAAACGATTCCCGTTCGTTTTCAGCTTGTCGCGGATCGTCTAAAACGATATCGATTCTTTCGATACCGTTAGAGATCCCGTTTCGTTGGATTTCGAGAAGAAGATAGTGATTTTTAGGTTAGAATTATTTGTTTTTGTAGGTTTTTCAAGCTGTTTTTTTTTGTTTAAATTAACAACTATAATTAATTACTGTATCGTTTCCAACATTTCACATGTGTAAAATATGTAAAAACCCCAATATAAAAAAATATTTAAAAAAATGACATTTTAGACTTTTCCAGGTAAAATCGGATACTTATGTTGTAGTAAAAGTTGGATTTTAAACGTTTTGAATAACAAAACAATAAACACTGTTCAGAAATGATCGTTCATTCAACTGATTTTTTTAAGTTTCGAAACAAAATAATCTTAGGTTATAATTCACCATGCATGCGTGCTACGAATACTACGGTTTCCGATAACGGAGAAAGTGATGGCATAAACGACATCGAATGACAATACCGAATTGGTCGATATGGCTTTGACTATCGATTATCGAAAGCATTAAAATAGCTATCGTATCGAGGGAAAGGGAATCCCAGTGCAGTTCAATGCCTCCAAAACCTAGTCTTGCTTCTTATCGCGCAAAAAATCCTGCAACAATTACCCCATCCACGTGAATTGCCAAGCCCTACAGAACAATGAAACTTTCGATATTGTTGGCATCGCTTTTAAACATGGTCTCAGCTGGCACAAACACCTTACTTCAATAGTCACATCAGCAGCTAAAGAGCTTGGTTTCTCTTTCGAGCTAGAAAATACTTTTCCCCTATCAACTTACACACACTCTATCTATGTCCAACTACAAAAGCCTAGAACATTTCACTTTTCTTGCTCAATCATATCTAGGATCTTCGGAGTATGGAACAAATTGCCTGCAGATGTTTTTTTTCTCCTCTCAACTTTCAATCCTTTAAACGCCATGTCAATAGATTACACTTTTCTTTTCTTCAGACGCCCACGGTATGTTGGGACTTAGACATGAACTCTATGCGGGCTCTTTCGAGCTATAAAATACTTTTTCCCTATCAACTTACACACACTATCTATGTCCAATTACAAAAGCCTGGAACATTTCACTTTTCTTGCTCATTCATATCTAGGATCTTCGGAGTATGGAACAAATTGCCTGCAGATGTTTTTTCTTCCCCTCTCAACCTTCAGTCCTTTAAACTCCCTATCAATAGATTACACTTTTCTTTTCTTCAGACGCCCACGGTATGTTGGTACTTAGACATGAACTCTATGTGGGTTGTCTAAAATAAAAAAAAGTTTTGCGATTGATGTTGGATTAAAAATTTGTAGACCCGTTTTTTAGACATAAAATCAAAAGTAAAAACAATTTGCAATATCTAAAACATTCGTACACACCCTGTAATATATAAAATGTCAGCATTCGATGTGTTAAATTAAATTTATAATAATAATAGATGGAAACCTGACAAATGTGTTAAAATATTTATTAAATGAAAATGCAACGAAGCGAAAAAAATTTCCAAACAATTTATCTATTCGATTAGAGTATTTTCCGGTGCCGTTTGAATCGACTAGCTGATGCGAACAAATGCAATTTAATTGCTTTAAATTCGGACGAAATTTCCAATTATGGAAAAATAATAAGTTTTGTATTCTCCGGCTTTTAAATGACCTAAATTAGAATAATGAAATATAATCCAAAAAAGGCCGATACAGAGTAGTCTCATTCTAAAACAGCACAACTTAACTTAAACGAGAAATACAAAATCTTAAAGAAGTGTCTATTAACAGCCAGTGACGGCTGGTGAAATTTTAAAGGTGTATATCTCTGTTGCTACTTACGGGACCCATGCCAAGTTCATGGGTTTTGATAGTGAGCCTACTAAGAATGTTTTAGTAAAGAAAAAAATGTTTTGTAATTTGCGAAAAAAAGTTGAATTTTTGCCGAACCTGGGAAAAAATGAACACGTTTAGGTATATTATTTATTAGTGTTTCTAAACACATTTTACATCATTTTGTCGACAATTTTTAAAATTTAAGAGAACAAAATGTGTTAGTAGAAAGTTATAGTCATTTGAATTTTTTTAAATTATATTTTAGGTTAAAAAAAATTCAAATGACTATAACTTTTTACAAACATTCTTTTTCCTCTAGAAATTTAAAAATTGCCGCCAAAATGATGTAAAATTTGTTAAAAAAAATAAATAAAATACCTAAACGTGTTCAGTTTTTCCCCGGGGGATCCGCAAAAATTCAACATTTTTGCCAAAAAATTTCCTAGTAGACTCACTATCAAAACCCCTGAACTTGGGATAAGCCCGTAAGTAGCAATAGATATACACCTTTAAAATTTCACCAGCCGCCACTGATAGGAGCTGATGAATGAATGGATTTCTCCTTATGGATGGCGACGAAATAACTCAAAAGGCCAATCACCCAAATGCCACCCATTAAACTAAGGGATGGGACTTGGGCAAGAGATAATAAAGACATGAATCATTTATAGAACATGTAGCATACATTTTTTAGCCAAACGATAACCAGTCAAATGTCTAAGAGTATGTCGATATCCAAGAGAATGAAATAGCACTAGTCACTCCTAAAGAAGTACCGAGCGAAATAAAAAATAATTTAAGCCCTAAAATGCCCCTGGGGTTGACCTTCTAACAGGGGAGATTTTAAAACAACCACCAAAGAAAGGTATAGTTATGCTCACATACTTAATGCATCATTTAGATTAAAACACGTCCCTAGTGTCTGAAAAGTGGCTGAAGTCATTGTCCTACCCAAACCAAGAAAACCACCGAATGAAGACAAATCTTACAGGTCCATATCACTACTACCAATTATTTTAAAATTATTTGAAAAGCTTTTCTTAAAATGACTTAAGGTTACAATCAATTTGGCTTTAGATGCAAGCATTCCACGATAGACCAAGTCCATCGAATAACAGACATAATAGAAAAGGCACTAGAAGGAAAGCTAATCTGCTTAACTATCTTCCGTGACGTAGCTCAAAATTTTGATCAAGTTTGGCACAAAGGGCTAATTAACAAATTAAACAGAATGTTAGCAAAACAATATGTGGAGTTGATAACCTCCTAGAACTAAACAGGAGGATGAATAGTCTAAACTGACAGAAGTTAAAGCAGGTGTGCCTCAAGGAAGCATCTTGTGTCCGGTCCTATATTTATTGTACACTTGTGACCTCCCACAAACAGAAACTGTAACTATGGCTACATTCGCAGATAACTTTGCTTTATTAGCAGTAGAAACAGAAATAAATACAGCAATCAGTCAACTCCAACAAGCTAGCGACCAGATTTACAATTGGACCACAGATTGGAAGATTAAGCTTAATGAGCAAAATTTTATTCATGTCAAGTTTACTAACAGATAAATGCACAATCATCAATCAGTCGATATAAATATTATCATAGTTCCCTATGAAAACACTGCCAAATACCTTGGAATGACCTTAGATGCGAAACTAAGATGGAAGCAACATAAATCAGAATTAAACGGATTGAATTAGGGCTCAAATATAGACAGTTATATTGGCTCTTGGCTGTCAGTACACAGTAAAATCATAATATGGGGAGGTGCCAAGGAGAGCCATACCAAATGCATCCAAACGTTCCCAAATAAAGTACCACGGAACCCAGTTAATGCACCGTGGTCCATATTGTAATAGTGTAGTTACATACGCGATTTTGGTATCCCGTATGTCGCTAGTGAAATTAAAAGATTTGTCATCAAGCAGGAGTCTCGACTTCATCAATATGTTAATTTCGAAATCATGCGCAAGTGTGTGAGTGCTTAGTACCATGGCCATAAGTCATAACAGATAGACCTCTAGGACTCTATTGGGTGAACTTTAGTATATAGGAATTTTAGTTTTTAAGAATTTAGAAAAAACTAATGGTTTGTCTAATAGGCTAGTTTTAATAATGGTAAGGTGGTGGTAAGGCTTTTTTTCTTCAATCCAAAATGAAATTGCGGTGGTTCTTTTACTCAACCATCTCTCTATCATCAACAGAAAGAATAAGCGCTATAAATATTTAGAGGTCTAAAATCTTTAGAAATTGTAAGAAAAATTATAGATTTAAATTTAAAATAAATAGTATATTCGAAAATTTATTTTTCACAAACAATATTTTCAAAATGTTTTATTCAAAGATCGCTTGTAGACATGAAATATTTAAACCCGAAATAATGACAGCGCCCCTTCAAAATATTAAATAAACAACCAAATTACAGCTGTATCTAATTAAATCTCTAATAAATATCGATTTACACTGTACTGTTATCGGTGAGTATTAACAAAAGGTTATAGGTCTGACCTAGACCCTTGGGAACAATAGAATTATCACCCCAAACACTTGTCTGACATAACTTCATACATTAAACTGGAAAGATGGGCATAAAATGGTTTAAACTGATAAGACTATTCAATGAGTTTGTTATTCTCAATGGAATCAAACTATTATTTATACTGTAAACAGGAGAGACATCATGTAATTTACAGAAGTCGTCAGTTTCTTTCGAACACTATTCCATGGCGTCATTAAAAAAAAAAATTGCCCAAAAAATTTTAAAAAACGCTATATTTTACATGAATGAGATAACACTCTGCACTATACCTAGTGAAAAAAATATGTGTTTTTGCACAGGACATGAACATCCAAGTATTATATTATAAAAACACGAAAAATTGAGAATCAGTTCTCTAAACCACCAGAAAATTCCTTATACCATAAGGATTTGAACAAATCATGGTAAAACAACTATTTTCCAGGCTATATGCCCTCCGATCACTGTATTACATATCAAAATTTGACGTATTTTTTTCTAACATAGCTAGATAATAAAATACTTGTTTTGAATTCAAGAAACTACTAGGAAGAAGGAAGCATTTTCTTTAGTTAGGATGTCGTTACCGGCAGACCGGTTTCGAACTCCTTGGTTATCATCAGCACTGGATAGACGAACATACCCACCTTCCGAAAAAGTATATCCTTAAAATGTCGAACTGCATAGCAGTACGAGACAGGTAGCGCCATTCATTAGTAGTTTCAAGCAGTCGGAGTAGAGTTTACCGTAAAGTAAAATTTTAAAAATATGAATGACGTCTACTTGCCAGGGGTACATATAAATACGTAAAATTGAGAATCGGTTCTCTAAACCACCTGAAAATTCCCTATACAATAAGAATTTGAACAAATCATTTTAAAAGAGCTATTCTCCGGGCTATATGCCCCTCCGAGCGCTGGATTACCAACCAAAATTTGCCGTATTTTGTTCTAACACAGCTAGATAATAAAATACTTGTCTTGTTTTGAATGCAAGAAACTACTAGGAAGAAGGAAGCGTTTTCTTTAGTTAGGATGTCGTCGTCACTTGCAGACCGGACTGCAGGAAAGTGCTTTTACAAAGTCAAAAATAATAAATTGTTCATAACACATTCTGGTTAAAAATCAGATTAAAAATTTACATTAAAAACATATTACACTTTCACTTAAGATATTTGATCTGACTATATTCAACATTAATTTGTATAATTTTTTTTTAATACATTACATACAATACAATACAAATACGCACTTTCAAAGGCAACACTTTAAAATAATTCATTGAAATTGTAATTGAGATACTCCTTAAAAGAATAAAATGAGTTCATAACTAGAAACCACCTCCTTCTTCCCAGAAATATTCTTTCCTCCAATCCTCTTATGGGAGGTGGTAGGACATCAAAAACAAAACAGTAGTAGTCACTGCCCCTCCTCTCCTGGTTCTTGTAAGCCTGTGAAAGTTGGGTGCGATATTATTGTTGTTGCGTGTGTCATTGCTGTAAACCTCAAAGTGGGGTGTAAAACAGTACATATTCTGTTTAATGTAGTAAAAACATTGCAGAAGGAAAAGTCAGTAAACCGAGCTCTCTGAACGACAGCACTCACAATATCCAAGCCCCACCATGGTGCGTACGCATTTACGTTGAAGCCCAAAAATCCTAGCAGAACGGGCTGAATGGCCCCGAATGAGGATGCTTGGGTTTGATGCCATACAGCATATTAGATCCAAAATATCCATGGTAAGCTGTCACCAATACCTCCAATGATACACACCTTGCAAAATTTCTAATTAAATAGGCTACCTTAGATAGTTGTTTACTCAGCTTGTTGACATGTTCTGACCAGTATACGGGACTCAAGGAAATCACCGAGGAATTAAACCATATTATCTGTTCGTATATTGGGATTTAAGGGTCTGGGGAGCGGCATCGCCTTCGACATTTAATATGCTTGATTCTATTCAAAAGAGAGCTATTCGACTCATCCATGACTCAGTCCTCCCTTCTTTCATTTATCACCGCGCTGTTGGGGATTTATCCCTTTTCCAGCGGTATTTTCACTGATTTTGCTCTGAAGAACTAGCCGCTATAATTTCTTCTTCACTGTTCCAAGAGGCGCGTTACGTATGCACCCCTTTACTGTCTAGCTAGAAAAGCCTACTTCTCCTATGTGCCCTATTATACTTTAATATCTTATACTTTAATAATGTTGTATCGATATCCTTATTTCCTAAGTACTGTAATTTAAAAAGCCACTTCTCTCGGTCATTCATACTTACAGTCTCCAGATTATGGAACAAATTGCCTGCCGATGTTTTCCGTTTCCCTCCAATCCTTTAAATCCCGTGGCAACAGATTATATTTCCCTTCTCTTTGTACGTCCACGGTACGCTAGTATTTAGGCTTGAAGTCTACGTGGCCTTTCTCACTTTGATAAAAAAAAATCAATTTTCGCGTTTACTTGTCGATAGGTATACATTTTTAACAGGTTGTGAAAGAGAAATTGTCAAAACTTTGCTATTAAACAAGGTCTACATTTTAAAATAATATTCAAATTTCGCAAATATCTATTGTTTTTCTTAAAATGTCGCAAAACATAAAAAATATACCCAATACACTGTCCTCAAACTCTCTTATACATTTTTTTCACGTAAAATACACATGATCATCACCGATCGCTTTAGATTAGACGTGGTTGTTCTACAAATTCAGTCATAAAAAAAGATTCAGGAAAAGGCACGCAAAGTATGCAAAATAAAAAAGTTTCCCCGCTTTTTTAGAAACCCATGAAAGAATGATAAATAATTTTTCCACCGAAGCCTGCTATAAAAAGACGCTTTAACAGGAATCTATTGCATGCAATTTAAAATGTATTCTTTAATATCTTATACTTTAATAATGTTGTATCGATATCCTTATTTCCTAAGTACTGTAATTTAAAATTTCTGTAAATAGAGAGAGACAAGTTAGATCTGGAGAGTCGAAATAGGCAAAAAAATCATTCAATTAATGAAATCAATTGGAATGGGTCCCCAATGGTGCCCAGATAAACGTATATAATCCTTTATAAAAATATTTTGTTGCTAATTTGTTTTTATTAACAATTTATTGCAATAAAGTCTTTTTTTTCCATGTCTTGTTTCGGTTTTTCCGCCATATCTCAGTGACTTATTAAAATAGCTGAACGCCATTAGCACCATCGGAAAGATGAGAAAATTTTTCACAATGTTGCTTAAATAACGCTCAAAAGTACGCGGACGAGAGCGCAGCGGAAGCAGAATTATACACATAAGCGTGGCGCGCTATACACAAATGCTCATAACTCATAACTTTGATCAATTAAAGATATTTGGATAAAATAAAATGGCACATTTAAGTAATCGCTAAGACAATCAATTAATTATATTTTAAAAGTATTTGGAATGTTTGAATTTTTGGTATTCTTGTTTAAGCGTGACAAATGAAAAATCACGATTTTTTAATCTAAGACATCCCACGTAGACTTCAAGCCTAAGTACTAATGTACCGTGGGTGTCTGAAGAGAAGGGAAATGTAGTCTATTGACACGGGATTTGAAGGATTGGAGGTTGGGACGGGAAGGGAAAACATCTGCAGGCAATTTGTTCCATAATCTGGAGACCCTAGGTGTGAATGAGCGAGAGAAGTGATCTGTTCTAGGTTTTTGTAGCTGGACAGTAAAGGGATGCATACGTAACGCGCCTCTTGTTGTTCTGTTAGGGACAGTCAAGGGGGGAATAATACCGGCTAGTTCTTCAGAGCAGAATCCGTGAAAGTAGAGGTAGAAAAGGGATAAATCCCCTACAGCGCGGCGATGAGCGAGAGAAGGGAGTTTTCTCGTGAGGGCTGGGTCATTGATAAGTCGAATGGCTTCTCTTTTGGATAGAATCAAGGATCTTAAGTGTCGAAGGTGATGCTGCTCGCCATATGCGGGAGCAGTACTCTAGGTTAGGTCTTATTTGGGAAACATAGAGAGTGTATAAGGGAGAAGTATTTTCTGGCTCGAAAGAGAAAACCAAGCTTTTTTGCAAAAAAAAGGAAATTTTTGAAAATATATGCAAAAATGATCATATCTATGGTTAAATGTCAGTAAAAGACATATTTATCTGCAATTTTACCCAGTTTCAGGTGACTATCTTGTTATAAAAATTTCTTTAAAGCGATATTTTCATCTTTTTCCAGATAACTTCAACTTTATGCCAATAAAAGTCACTGAAAAATTAAAATTTTTGTAAAACCGGTCACACCATCTGAAAGTAAATGTTTTACTTCACTGGTAACTACTGTATTATTTTTAAAATTGAAGAATTACGACTACGACGAAATAGATAATGGTTTTCCTAAACGGCGAACATGCGAAAATGGATTTTTCGTAAAACAGACAACTGAAAATTTTTCTATTTCTTCAAATAAAAAAGTTCTCTATCGGTTCAAATCGAGGTTCAAATATAATGAATAACCCTGTACATAAGACAAGATTAGCACAAATTTTAAAAATCACGTATGAAGGAATTGTTACCAAATACAAAATAAATCATAGGTTTTTTCTTCCACTCTGAATGCGGTTTTAGGTATTTTATTGTCATCCGGGTTAAGTCGATCAAATCTAAAGAGCCCGTCAGAAAATCAGAAACCATTTTGGGAGAAGGTCTCCATTAAACGTATGCAGGCCAAAATATACGGCCTTTTCACTTTGCCCGAATGAATAGGGATTCTGGAATCCGCTGGATGTAAAGCCTTAAAAAGATTACTTCTTAAAATAGAAGAAACATTTTATTGCTATAATAAAAATAATGAAAGTTACGCTCTGGTAAATTTCTTTTTCCAGATCAACGAAAATAAAAGAAAATCCCGAAAAATGACTTCGAACTTTTTTCTTGAAAAACTCTTCCGTATATCCGAAATACAATCTTTCAAGAAATGTCTTTTGAATTCAAAACCAGTTACATCAATTTCTTGCAGTGCAATCAACGATTTGTGAGTCTTGCAAAAAGAGCACACGTTTGGCGCGATTTTAGCAGGGTTTTGTACGATTTTCTTGTAATTTAGTTAGCAACTTAGTATAATATAATATGCTCCCGTAATACTTCTGCCCTGTTCCAAATGATCCATCAGAATTATCCCATCTTTGTCGCAGAAAACTGAAGCAAAAATCTTGACAGCCGATTTTTCAACACAGAATTTTTTGGGTCCTGGAGAACAAGACTGCTTCCACTCCTTGGATTGCTCTTAAGCCTCTGGATCATGCTGATAGATCCACGTTTCGTTCATAGTAACAAGTCGATCCAAAAAGTTTGAGGAATAATAATAATAAAAAGTTTATTTGTGGTACCTATTTAATCAACTGACTAATGTTTTGGCTCCAAAAACCAATAAAAAATAAATTCATGCTTGGTTAAAAATATATTTTACAATTAGAAAGAGCTGACTAGGAAGCAATACCGAGGAAGAAATGAAAGAACAAAAAAAAAAGAAAACAACAAAACACCCTACGATGATCTAGAAAATATTCAATAGTTTTTCCTTATACAGTTTTTTGAATGTTTGTAAATTTAAATATTTTATTGTTTGTAGAATACTCTTAAGTCGGTTCCACACATCCGGGTATTTGTGACAAATATACAAATAGACGAATATGTGGATGGGGTGTTTAAAGACGTATGGCATCATGCCATAGCAACCATTATTCAATTTTGTCTACTATAAACTTCCCTGGCTAACTAGATATCAATACCCTCTCGTATACTGTATCCTGTATGGAAAAATTGTATTTTCGAGAATTGCTTAGGTACTAGAATACTATAAAAAAAAAATATTTTCGCCTAGATCCGCTTTTCCCTGTGCACGAAGCGATTAATATTTTCTCCACAATATTCTGGTCTATGAAACGCACTGTTCCTTAACGGTTTTCAGCTCAATTTCCATTGTGGTCAATTTGGCACGGTTTACAAATACTGGGATTTCCACTTTATCGGTGGCGTGTCATTAGCGTCGGTCCTGACGTGCCACTTAAATTCTATTCAAATTGCTGTATGGATAAGTGACCGGACCATTGTACAAATACAATTCGGTAAGCAATCGTTTTGATGGGAAGTACGTTTATGGAAAGGGAATATGCATCATATAATCCAAACAAACCGGAAATATTTTTTTGTATTCTCTAAATAAATTAAACACTTATGGCGGTTGTTTTTATCCATTTATTTTGGTCGTGGTTAACGAAAAAAAATTTTTTTTTCTACTACAAATTTTCAAACAAAATTCGAATACCTGCAAAACGCGTTGCTATTGGTTGTGATGCCAAATGTCCTATAAATACAAATGTTATAATGGCTAGTACATGGTGAATTGGTGAATGGTGAAACTGGTGAGGATCGGAAAATGGCAAATAATTCTGTTGAATTTTTTTAGATTGAAAAGTGCCATTTCTGACCCCTCTTTGGTAAGTAATAACTCGAAAATAAAACGTCCGATCGAAAAACAGAATCATAAGTGAAACTTTAAAATTTCAAATGCATTTTTTTTGCAATACATTTACCTAAACCCAAAATCACTTAAAAATGGATATATTTGGGAAAAACTGGAAATTTCGATTTTTGACCCAAATATTTCACGGTTTTTAATTTTTTGGGGGTCAAAATGGTTAAAATTAAAATCCCATATACGTCATCGGAAAGAGCTCGTCGAAATTACATTGTATCAAAATTTTTTAGTTTTTTCATTGTTTATAGGAAGGGAGCAGTAGCCGGTTAAATTTCTATTTTTCACTTTTTTTGTCCTGAATATCGGTACGTTTGAATGACTCTGTATTTTTTTCCTATCTAACTTTTTCCCAATTTTTCAACACTATCTTATAAAGGGATAATCACACTTTAAAATGAATATACCCAATGGTCCATCCAGGAGTGTATTTAAGGGGTAAAAACAGAATTTTCTTGATTTTTTCCGACAAATCCTATTTAGTGATTTTTTTTGAGTTTATGTTATCTGTTAATTATCTAAGAATACCTCCCACTAATTTAAATCGCTTATTTTTTCGTTAAAGTTATAAATAAATAAGTTTATTTGCATCGGGGACATGCAAAATTTGGATTTTTGAATTTTCTAAGATTTTCATGAAAACAAAAAATTGCAGTTTATTTACTTGAAATTATTAAGATATATGTCTAAATTTCGCAAAAATTCCAGTTTTTGTTGCAAAATTGAAAGGTTCCTGGACCGATTTCGACTTGAAATATATATGAATAAGATTTTAGGAACCTTCTACTTCAACTGCAGGGATATTGCGTTGGATGAGTATGCATTAAATGCAATTTTTATTGATTTTTCGATGACCCTACAACACTGAAATTCGCCATGTACTCATTATTAGTCATACATTCACTTTTGACTACAAAGCCAATGGGATCACCAGTTTGGAAATTCGCGCGAAAATTTGCTGTAGAAAATCCTTTTTTTTTTTTTTAATAAAGACCAAAATAAACGGATAACAGCAACCGCCATAAACATTTAATATATTAATATGTAGAGAATATAAAAAAATATATTTCAGATTGTATACATACGTAGTTTTTTACATAGATTCTAAATTTATAAACAAAAGTACATCATCCCATTTAAAATTCAAAAGTAACCCCACCCCTCAAAATAGAGAGAGGGGGTAAATGACAAAAATATGTTTAAATATGTTCCCCCATCTTCCTATTAACTCATCAAAATTGCATGAAAATATTGTCACAAGTGGAAAAACCAATAATATTTCATAGATCTATATTGGGAAGTTCAATAAGTAACCTATAATCCTATTTTACTTAATCATAAGTTATTGCCTTCTACATTGGCAGGATGTAGCTTATTTATTGACTATACATGAATATTGCAACTTGAAATATTATAGTTCCTTTATAAAATCAAATAATTACTCGAAATAATTTATTTAAACGACGTCTAATTATCGAGTCAGGATTATCGAGGTTTCTGACCTAAAGTCAACGCTCCTCAAAAAAGGGGGAAAGTGCTGACTGGGTAATGGGGCGATCGCAAAGACAAGAGTGGTAAAGGACACTAATGCACGATCCTCGGTCCGATACGTTTGTGATTGTGATAGATTGTAGAAGAAATGATCTTCAAATGTTTAATGTAAGTAATAGAAAATTAAGTTGGCTTTCGAGAGTAATACCATAAATCTGTCTATTGTTTTTCATTGAATGTTCCTATTTTTTGTAAATAAATGATTTAAGTTTGTTTTTAAAATCACGTTTAATTTCAGTCTAGTTAAGGTTCCGTTACCTGTACGCCCCTAGTTACACCCTTAAAATAGGGCGTGACAATATTTTAAACCGTTTTCGAGATATCGCCTTGTAACACTTTAAAAAACTCACCCTGTATAAAGCCTTTCTAACTAAATTAACAATGAAACATGAACCGCTAGTATACATATTTCATTAATTTTTTTTTCATTATGAAATGTACGTATATTTAGGGAAATAACTACATTAGGACCGAGTTTATTGTCCAATTTCGTTTAATAAAGCACCGTTGTCCTTATTAATTGCCTAGATAACATTTCGTTTCAACATTTACCTTTTTAAATATTTATGAATAAATTTACCATTTACCTTTACCTTTTTTGCCGTATCGAAAATAGAGCACAATACAAACAAAATATGTGTTGTTTACTTTAGAAAAAAATACTACTGTCGTTATAAAAAATGGCGACGAACGTTTAGATCTTATTTATCGCTTGTATCCCTCCGAATTATTCTGCCGCTTGCGAGTGAAAAAGCGCTCATGAAAACTACAGACAAAGATCCATGCAGTGACTCGGGCAAATGCACACTGCCGCCGGGCGCCGGCAGTGAATGTAACAATGTACTACGGGCCAAACATCTCTTATTTTAATTAAGAATATTTTAACGTTGGTGACGGCCCTTAGGTTTAAATGCGTTATTGGCAAACTATATTATATTATTTGGATTACGCCTAGCCAGAACAAAATATTCTTCCTCTACTTTTACTGGAATACCCACCTGAGAATATCCAATATACAGGGTTTGCTTGGGCTAACAGGGAATAGCATGTCTGCCGGCCTGTTTTTGCCTGGAATGAAATAAAAATAGGGAATGTGTAAAGGCTATGTGCACTTTTTAAGTATGATCTGAATTTTCTCATAGGTCTTTCAATAATCTCAAAATAGCACATAAAACTAAAAGAAACTTGGGAACTCACTTAGTAAATACTAAATATAAGATAGATGCACTTTCTAAAAGTGGCATCTATATTATCTTCCAACTCATGCAACAGTACCTATATTGGTCGCACTTGCAGACCCTTAAAAACTAGAGTAAGTGAGCACCGTTGCAAATCCTCGTCTGCCTTTGGGAACCAAATTAAGTCTTTTAAACAAACTTTTTCTCCATCCTGGAACTCAAAAATCCTAAATAATATCAGCTCCAAAAATTTTAACCTCTTGGATTTTCTCGAAGTCATAGCTGTCAACACAATTAAAAACTAACAACTCTTGTCTCAATGCTCAAGTACCTACATTTAAATAGTAATTTTCCACCCCTACACAGACGCCTTATTTCTTGGTTGATACTTTTTTTCACTAAATTTCTTTCTTTTCTTTCTATTATCATAACACTGGTACCTTACACCGAAAAAAATAAACTGTTGAAATCATAGAAAAAAACTTTAATTTAACAGTTTGTGAATATTAAATACAAGCAATGGTTTTTGGGAATTAAATAAAACATCAGAAAATGTTAACTTTTGTTAATTGACTTGACAGACAAAAACAGTCCAATGAAGTATTACCTTATGGTATTATACTCCAAGGCGGTTAGTTTAAGCAAAAAGAGATATTTAATCAAGAGCATATCTGTTAGATGAACAAATAAAGTTTAACAAATTTTGAATTTCGTCTTAATATCGAAATAAATTTTCTTCTAACAGTTTTTTAATTCAATCAACCATATGGACGTTAACATTCATGGAACTATTGATCCAATCTTTTCTTTTTTTTCGGTGTACTGTTGCGGTCCCACTTGTCTTTTATAATTAATTAAAAATATGAAAGTAAATTTGAATTTTTTAAATTTCGAAATTCCTTAATATTCATTCACCATCTCATCAACAATTAAATCATTTACCAAAAATTCTTAACAACCCTAACAAATGTGTTCTTTCAATTTTCTTATATTTTTGGGGTTTCCAAACCCTTGATACTTTAATGTTAATTTAATTCTCCCCGTTGCGTTGCATAATCTAACCCCTCCACCCATCTACTTCTTTCTTTTGTTACTTAGTTCCCTTTATTTATACTTTTACACGATTGATTTAAGCCCATAACATTTCTTTAATGTTTGGGTTTGAATTAGTTTGATTTCTTTCATTCCAGAATCCCTCAAACTTTCCCTTAACTTAATATTTAAACACAACATAAATTACCACCCACTTTTTTCATACACAGAAAAAACTGCTATGCTATTTTCAATAACAGTATTATTCTTGATCACTCTCACTTTAGTTATATTAGAGTTAATACTGTTTCAACAAAACATCATTGAAATAACCAAACAAAAAACATTGCTTTAAATATACACTTATTATTAGAGTTCAAAAGTAGTCTTACTTCTTTGAAAGCTATATTACCATTTTTTCAATTACCAAAATACTATTGGAAACCTATAAATTACTATTATGAGAGTATAGAATTGTTTAAGCTAAAACATTAAATTATTTGACGAGAATGCTCATATATAATTGGGTGAAAAATAGTTATTTGTGGGCGGTGTGATTCAAATTAAAATATATTTTATTAAAAGAACAAGAACTACAGTTTAAATAAAAAATCTAAAAACCAAGTGAATAATTCTTATATCATGTTAATTAAAATAAACACTCAAATAAAACATATAAGGTATTAGAGTAATAATAAAAAGTACTAATTCAATGAGTTCTATTGTTGGCGGAAGTTTTACTTCTATTGCTCGCATGCACCCTTTAGAGAGCTTAAAATTATACTGTTAGTATTGTGTTCATTTAATAATCGTTTAAGCTTGCAGCCTGTTTGTTTATTGTGTTAAAGTTACGCCAAAAATAATAGCTCTTTTGCAATTCTGGGGACTGGAGTGTTTCAGTGTTTGTGTGGACTGGAGTGGACTTAAGTGTTTTATAGTATGTAAGTAAAATAAATCTAAAAATCTTTGCAATAACAATAAGTATTTCGATTAAATAAGTTGTATATTCTTACAAATAAACGTTTACTGAAACCAATGATATATTTTGTATTGAATTTAGAATAGGGTGTTAATGCATCAAATAATTGTTATATTTAAACGACCTATTAAAAACCAATGAAACCTTATCTTGTAAGCAATCTTATAACCTATTGGTTAACAATGATAAACTAGTCATTGAAATAAATCGAATTTGTATAGTGCAATACGGAATAGAGTGTGGCATTGAGTGAATGGGTATCCAATTCAATATACGATAATAGTGTTTTTTCTGTGTACAAATGTATTTCTAAAGATTTTTGACCTTGAAATATTTTTAGCCGTTATTTTTTCTGTTGATGGTACATACATAGTAAAAGAATCGCCGCAGATTTATTTTACGTATAACGAGCCTACTTTATTATATTTCCGGGCTAAAACCCAAATAAAAGTATCAAAATCAGCTTCCATCAATTTATTTCCCAAACGGGTCTAAATTGTTGATTTTTCACATAAAACTTTTATTATAACCAATGGGGAATATGCATATGATCCAAATAAACCCGAAATATTCTTTCTTGAATTCTCCACATGAATTAAGAATTTATGGTGGTTGTTTTTTATACATTTATTTTGGTCTTTATTAACAAACAAAAAAGATTTTATACCACAAATTTATAAAATAAAATTCTAAACTTGCGAAACTATTGGTTGTGACGTCACATGACATGTAAATACAAATATTATACGAGCTACTCGGACCGCTGCGCCGGTGCCGAACAAATAGAGGCAACACGTGTAAACCATGCGCAATATACTTATTACAGCTACGGCCACTTGTCCGTAGCTGGAGAACAATTGATTGATTGAGTATTTTATTTAAAAGATTTCACTGAAACACTACTTTAACAATTCTACTGGCGGCCTTGTCGAGCACTCAGTTGGCAACACACAAAATCACTGGTGCAATATTCGAATACTATTCTCTTGTTTCTGAAGCTTAACAACAAAGAGTAAACTCCTAACTCTATTATTTGCTTTTAAATGAAAAATTTCATCACTTCCTTTCGTTCTACAGTTAGTCATGATGATACATTTCGGAGCATTTATCTTGAAAAACAATGGCAATGTAATAAAAGTAACCCATACTACAAACAGAATATTTTAATTACCTGGAAGAGAAAAAATAATCCATGGTCTTGCTAGAATGTCATAATTAAATAAAAAGCTACATCAAACTCAAAAATGAGCAGCAGCCATTTTACTTCATCTAAAAAGAAATTGTGGACGAGTGCACTTTAGCTTCCAGACCGGCCAGACAGGGAAGTAGGGTGGTAAAATACTTAAATTGTTGGATTGGTCGCATAACGCACCCATCTCTTTCTGCAGTATCGTGGGTTGGACATTTAAAAAGAGATAAAGAGATGTCGGAGCTGGTAACCCTATTAACGAGTATGCTCCTTTTACTTACAACGCAGACAAAGAAAAATTAATATGTCTGAACTTTATTCGAAACAAGTCTGGTGGGATACGTATGTCATAACTAAGCGTGTTGGCACAATAGGCCTCTAGTGGCCGCAGTGCTTCCGGTCTCGGACGGAGCCCAAGGGAGAAAAAAAAAGCGTGTTGCGATACTTGCCATAAGAAGTTTCATTGAAACTTCTTATGGCCAATTAATGGCCAATATGACATACGTATCCCACCAGACTTGTTTCGTTTCATGGAGTTGGCGAGAACAGTCCGACCAGCATCGGCTGTTCTTGGTGAAAAGTGAGGTTTTCAGGGCATTTGCTGTGGTATTTTTGCACATTGGCACACTACAATATTTATACGGTAGTTTTTTTACAGATTTTATTGTTTAATAAAAAGAATTATACACAAATTACACTGTAATAAGAAAAAAACAACCGTAACCCCAACAACAATGACTATCGGGGCAAATGAAGCATGCTACTCATCTAAATGCACACCCTTGTTGGTTGATTAGTTGAGGTCGTGTTGTGAAGGGGAAAAACAAATCTGATAAGGGTGGTGATGCTAGGAAATCTGGATGTTTTTTGTGTTGCATAACAAACCTATTCAACTTTGGGTCTTCTAGACTGACATTTTGCTTAAGCATACAATATTACAAATAATAACAATCAGTTATATATCAATTGATATAGTAGATACAATCGTACGAGAAAATGCACAAGTGCTTTCGGGCTATCACAGTTGTCTAGCAACCCTAGGTTAAGCTTTACGTTAACATGTAGATTGGCACTTATTTTTGCTTGTCCCCTGACGTCACTTGGCACTGGGCTAATGGCTGCTTTTAAATTGTAATAAATTATACCGAAAAGTAAAACATTTTTGGGTTTGTAATCGCTTCCCTAAACGTTTTATGCCATAAAAAATACTGAATATTCCTTATTTATCTGTTGAAAGAGAAAATTGTTCAAGAGTATTGGGTTGGGTTTGATTGGGCAATATACCGTTGTCATTCTTTAAAGATGTAAAAAAAATGAATTATAATCGCTTTCTTCGAAAAATTATCACAAGTAATAAATAAAAATCATATTTCTTTGGTAACCTGTATTTAAAAAAAAAAACCTGTCGTATTAACATTTACACATCTGAACATCAAAGTAACGATAATAATAAAACAGTTTTCTGTTTGACTAGATCCAACTAGGGTCACATTAATCCATTTTCAGTCGAATTGTTTCGGGAATACCGCCGATTTGATACAGTGTAAACAGTATTTTCAGGAATTTATAATTCGTATTGTTCGGGTCTGGTTTTGGTTTGTTTTGCAAATTGGATCGTGTTATTTGTCTGGTCGTTTAGGGGTATGTTTGATCGTAACAGCCCTCCCTTATTGATGCAGGGTAAACATTTGCCACCTATAGCAAATTGGTTTTAGGGGAAAACAGATGTTCTCAATTTTAAAGGAAGCGAATCATTTTTTTATGTTAAGGCTTTCTAAAATATTAAACGTGTCTTTCCATTCCGCCGTCTATTCTCTAAAAAGTACTTTTTGTGGAATAATAAGCTTATTTAATTTTATACAAACATGGCAATCTCTGGACCTACAAGATAGGAGTATTAAGAGTATTCCATTAAATTAGCCTATAATATTACACAAAATCAGAAATTAAGGCACAAAATAAGATATTCCATTTAAGAAAATATCACTTTAAACCGTCATAACTGTTGAACAGCCCTGTAAACTCAAACTAATTCTAAAATCATAAATTTTTAAAAGTCCTGCAACTTTTATCTCGAACATTTTTCAGTAAATTATTGTTAGTAATATATTTAATTGACGTTTAAGTAGCGACACCAACAGAGTGCTGACACCTTAGTGCGTAGCCCGGAGAATAGCTGTTTTACCATGATTTGTTCAAATCCTTATTGTATAAGGAATTTTCAGGTGGTTTGGAGAACTATAGATTCTAAATTATTTTTAACAGCAGGTTGAGACTCCGTGGCCTAAAGAATACAGCAAATTTTCAAAATTTGTCGCAAATCATCAGAAGTGCCTCAAGAAATCAGACATTTGAAAATAAAATTATATCAAGAAGGAAGGCCTCAAAGAAACATAAGAAAAATTGTTGTAAGAAGTCGGCCAACAGTTGAATATATTATAAAAAAATATGAAACTATCCATACAACAAAAACCTCTTGTCAGGGAGAGGAAGAAAAAGTACTGACTTTTCGAGAGAAACAAGAAATACTAAGAAAAGTTAGTGAAAATCCGCAAACTACTGCCACAGATACAGTGAAAAGTTAAGCCAGTGATTACAAAAAGGTAATCCATGTAACAATAATAAGAAAATTTTTAAGAAGCCAGGATATACAGGCACGAGTTGGTCGAAAGATACCATTAGTAAATAAGAAAAATAAGAAGAAGCATCTCGAGTTTGCTCAGAGACATTTTAACAAAAATACTGAGTAGGTACTGTAAAAACATCATACCTATATACTGACGAAATAAAAATCGAGGTTTCTGGTAAATCAAAAAAAGTTTTAGTGTACAGAAAGCGCGGGGAAGCCTACAAACCTAAAAATTTAATTCCAACGGTAAAGCACGGAGGGGGTTCCCTTCTAATTGGGGGTGTATGTCATGGCATGAAGTGGGCCAGCTCTATTTTATTGACGAAACTATGGATCGGTTCGTCTACATGGACATTTTAAAAAAGAATTTTAGACAAAGCGCGGAGAAAATGCGAATTGGAAACAATTTCTTATTTCTACAAGACAACATCCAAAGCATACAGCGCTGGTCGTTAAAGAGCGGATACAACTGTATAGCATACCAAGAGTATTGGAAACGCCACCGCAATCCCTAGACGTTAACCCGAATGAACATCAATGGTGGGAACCCAAAGAAAGGGTGAGAGAACATAAAATTTCCAACAAAAAAGCGTTAGAAGCAAGATGTCAAGAAGAAGGGTCAAAAATTGAAGTAGGTTTGGTTATAAAACTGGTAGAGTCAATGCCTAACAGGTTACAACAAATTATTAAATCAAAAGGGTCTACACGTTATTAGATTTTTCATGTTTGGACGAATTCCGAAAAAAATGTTGGTGGACGAATAATTTTTCTCCCTTGGTTTTTAAGAAATTAGGTTTTATTATTATATATATTTTTGAAAGGCATTGTCTAGGTTGGACTTTATATTAAAGTTTTTAGTACATGAATAGTTGTTTTTATTTTTGTTATGAAAAGCAAATAAACGTAGTTTTAATTTTATCTCAATTTTTAAAAATTTTTATATGTGGACGAATATTATCTCCCGACTGTATTTTGAAGAATATCCTGAAAAGGTTTAACCTAACTGCAGTTATTTTAGAAAGCTAGGTTACAATATTAAAGAATATGGTTGGTTGTGCAAGCCCCGGCAAAAATATGGTAGTCGAGTAGCAAATGAAGAGGAGCAAGCGGTTTTAAATCAGGTATGTCGCTTTATATATCCAATGTTACTTTGCTTAAGCCGGAAAGTATGATGAATAATGATGGAAATAGCTATTTGTGTATTAAGAGCGCAAAGTGATATATTGCCGCTCTGAGCGAGAAGTTAGACGCGCGACGCGTAGCGGAGCGCGGGTATCTCGCGAGAGCGGCAATGTCACTTTGCGCTCGAATTACACACATGATTTTTTCTACAACCGGTATTTTTATAAAAATATTTTGTAATGTAATTAATAATTATTGATATCAAATTTGACAGTTTATATTTTGTGTCAAAAGTCGCAGATACGCTAGACGTTTCTTTATTATTATTAAGGTGTCCATGGTAACTAAGCGAGCGACAAAGTAACGTTGTCGCTCGGCGAGCGACAAAGTAAAACAAACGCTTGTTCCTCGAAAATGTTCAACTTTGCGCTTTCTTTTGAAAGCGCAAATTTGTACTTTTCGCTCGGTTGTAGAAAAATAATATTTCTTCTGTGTATTAATTTTTTTAAATTAAAGTTTTTTGCTAAAGATTTGTAATCCTGAAACTGGTTTAAGAAAATATGTATTTTAGATGACCACTAACCCTAGTGTTTCAACACGTCAAATTGAAAGAGCAACAAACTTAGATAGGTACGCTAAATATATAAAGTAAAAGTTTGCCGAGTTTTAAGAAAAAATGGATACAAGCCGTATAAGATTCATATCTCAGAAAAATTAGAGTCAGGAGATCCTGAAAGAAGGCTAATATTTTGCTAATGGTTCACGGAACAAATACGGCTAAATCCAAATTTTACATTCAGCATTCTCTGGACAGACGAATGTAAATTCACAAACAGCGGTCTTTTTAACAGTAACAACGAACGTGTTTGGGCCTCCGAAAGTCCACGAATTAATAAGGAAGTGCGACCACAAATTCGTTTTGGAATAAATGTTTGGGCGGGACTGTAGGTATTTAGGGATTTGGGGTATTTTTTATGAAGATAATTTAACGGAGCAAATCTATTTAAACTTTTTAAACAATCAGATTCAGGAGATTTTAATGGAAATTCCGCTGGATAGACTACCACACCTTTGGTTTCAGCAAGATGGTGCACCCCCACATTATCGAAGAGCGGTGCATGAATTCTTAGACAGATAGTTTCCAGGAAGGTGGATGGGAAACCAAGGTGTGATAGAATGGCAAGCACGATCTCCTGTTTTAACTCCTGCTGATTTTTTTCTGCGAGGAGCATTAAAGGACATAGTTTATAATCTATTAATAATTTAGAACATTTAAGAGAAAAAATAGTAAATGCATTTCATACAAATAGAGGCAGATCAATACTCAGGGCAGTTCTAAAAGCGTGTAGAAATGCCGAAAAATGTATTCTGGCCAATGGTAATTTATTTTAGCATTTATAATCTTGTTAGAAAAATTTGTTTTTTATATTTGGATTATTGTGTTGTTTTTAAGTAGTAATTAAATTAGTAATAAAAGTAATGTTACTTAGTACTCAGTTTCTTTTTTTATTATAAGTAATAATGCTTCAGAATTTATAAGAAACTGGGAGAAATGTGTCAATTTGGTAAGTACTGACAACAAACAATTATTATTTTAATTACCTTCTTTGTCTATGGCTTTAAACAACGGTGAAATAAATTTATAATTCCAAATATTTTCGAAACCGAATATTATGTATTTAGATAACGTGAAAAGTTTAAAAATTAAAAAAAAACAAAGTTGATTCAAAAGTACATTTTCTGCTTTTCATTAAAAAATGGGACTATTTTGGAAATGGCCAAAATATTTATTTTTGAAATAAACTAAAAATCGTTCATTATTTAATTTTTCGACATTTCTGTGTTTTTATCTGAGTAGCCATTATCATTATAGCTTTTTGTCTTATATCATAAGCAAAGTAGTATTTGGTAAATATCAATATTGCATCTTTGTCTAACACATAGGGCACCTATGGAGATTGCCATTAATACTACTTTAAAAAGTAAGTGCAATACGTCAATAGATTCAGGATGCCCAAAGCCTTCCAAAAATGAAATAAAAAGTGCAGGTCCGTATTTAAAAAAATAAAGTTGATGATGGTCCCAGAAATCCGAAACGTCAGATTAAAAAACTAATTATTTCATCTTGAAGAGACTAAAAAGTGTCCACAACAAAGGGCAATTTATTTTGAAATATCTCTTGAAATACGCTTAGGAAAAAATAAAATAGATTCTGCAAAATTTCGGTTTTCTTCGAATATTTCCGGAAATAACCGGAGTTTCGCAAACGTCTAAATAGCTTATAATTCAGTATCAAGTTGCGCAACTTTGCCCCAATTTAACCGGCTTCGTATCTCTTACGGTTACCGAGATCCCCATACAAAGACTCGAATTGTAGCACCCTGTATATAAATGTAAAAGTTATAATCCAAGTGAAGCTAAAAAGACACAAAATCGTTATTTAAAGATAAACTGCCACTGTAAATGTACTAGAGTTAACTTTTTTTATGTTGAAGTGAATATACAGGGGGTCTCAAAAATAAAATTGATTTTTATTATCGACTTTACAAAAAAAAAACATATCTTCATAAAAAGTTCTACATTGTAATAGAAAACTTGATGTAGGACAATACAGGGTGGCTCAAAAAGCTGAAAGTCACAATTTAAATTTAAAGAACCTACAAACACACACAATCTTTAAACAGCGAATTAGCCTTTTGAATAGTTATTTATAAAAAATGTGTAAAAGTTCAGCAAATTTTCAAAAATACTCCCTCCAAATTAATTTAAAGCAGAAAGTTAATAAAAGTAATCAACATCTTAGTACTTACATTAAACTAAAATAGGTACTTCACACGAAACGTAGCGACTGCAGTACACGAAAATATAATGCCAATGCACGTCAGTCATACGAGGCAAAACTGACTTAACTGGGGTAAATGCAGATTATATTTGTGGTACAACACAATCCGAGCGATACGGAGAAAAATATTTTCGATTATTGTAAACTAGTATGTTCTTGTTAAAATAGTCTGATTTATGTCCAATTTTTGTATTTTTTTTGTATTTATTAATGCTAGAATAGATAATATGACGTCTGTGTGTCGGCGTTGTGGGGTCTCGCCAAGAGTCATAAAACATAAAATTGAAATATAAAAAGTATTCACACGTTATATTTATTGGAATTTTTAAATATTTTTTGAAAGAATTTAATCGTATTGGCAACTTTCTCAACTCCCTGTGTTGTCAAAGCGCGGATAGACCCAATTAAAAACATCAAAAGGAAATAAGTTTTATGATAATATATTAAATTATTTAGGTAGGTATTTGATTTTATTTCTTCATTTATTTAAAAGTTCAAATTACTATAACTTCGATTTTATGGTTTTTGGCCTCAATAAAATATCAAAGAGATGAGAGTTGTTTACGTTTTAGTAATAATAAAATCTTGAAATTGTGGATTTTAAATTATTGTATCGACATCAAAAAAGCTTGGTATAAATGTATTCATTATACAATATGGTAGACTGAGAATTTTCCGTTTGAATTTTGATATAGGATGTACTAATGCTATATTTGTATTTTCTTGCTGTCCTCAGTCTTAAGTATAAAACAATACACTGCTAAAAAAATAGGGGAACACTTTCTGGTAACCCTGTAACTTTTTAGCTGGTTACTATAAACGAGTGAAAATCATATTTTCATAATTGATGCACATTTTATTTTAGTGACTTAATAATAATAGTGATAATAATAATCTTTATTGTCTAATAGATTATATCCATTTATAAGACAATATGACAGTATAACATATTCAAATTGAGCGGGAGATAGATCGTATACATCAATGTCATTACAGTTTCTGTTAATTAGGCTCATTGCCTGAAACAGTGAAGTCTCCTTTAAAAAATTTATCGAAGAACTAGGTAAATGAACAACAGACAATCTTACCAACCGTGGCGGAACATGGAAATTTACTTGAGCTAACAAATCAGGACAGTCAATAAGATATCTACATACTTTAAATAAAAATTGGCAATGATAATTTCTGCGATTGGTCAGAGATGGGATTTGGTATCGCCTAAGAAGGTCTTCCTGTTCCACACCCCTAGGAGGAAACATTTCTTCCCCTCTAAGAACGAGCCACCAAAAACTTTCTCTGAGCACTTTCCAGCTGAATAATATACGAGCACTTGTTATAGACAGGATTGCAGATAACTGCACCGTATTCAAGTACTGAGCGCATGCTTTAAAATACAATGTTTCAATACAATTTAGATTTGATAGAACAGAAATGGGTTTGTGCTAATTATCAAAGATAAGTTTAAGATTTCAGAGTGAATATATAAAGTGATCACGAAAATATGAACATTTAGATTTTATATTGCAGCAGGCTTAGACAGGTTCACTGGGCAACGGCATGACAGTTTATTGTTGTTGAATTCAATATCTGTCAGCTTTTAGCGAGACAGAAGTCGCTCGTGTTATAGCTTTAATTGAAAATGGTGTTAAAATTCGGCAAGCTGCAAGAAATTTCAATCGCAGCTAGTCATTAAGCGTATGTGTGATCGCTATGGGGTAATTAGATGATATAAAAGACGATCCGGCCAAGGTCAAAAGCGAAAAACCACACGAATCCAGAACCTATACTTAGTAGTTTCTTCTTTGCGATGACATCCACAGCACAAAACCTTAAAATGGACTTAGGACGGTCATCAGGTAACCATTTCTGACCAGACAGAAACAGATTACGAGAAGCTAATTTAAAGCCAAGAAGACCGGTACGAAGACCTGTTTTAACTCAACGTCATAAAACTCTGCGATTAAACTTTTCTCGTGATCAACATTAGGCAACTTCGACACTGCAGACCTGTACTTTTAAAGACGAATCAAGATTTCATCGAACCCGTTGTGATGGCCGGGTATGTGTGTATATTTGTATATGCGTCTCACTGAACTCCACTGCTAGGGTTGCCAACTGTATTATCTCCAGCTTCAGGACAAGGAGGGAAAAAATGCTGGTCGCCCAATAAAAATGCAGGACAACTAAAAAAGCATAATTTTTAGTAAATACAGCGAAAAATTTATTGCAAAAATTTAACACAAAAGAACATTCTTCCACAAAAGTATTCGAAGAGGGAATATTATCTTTTTAAATCATATTGTTTTGAGATTTTGCAGCCAGTAATAATTTTTTATAACCCCGAACACACATGCAAAAAATTGTCAATCAAAATGTGAAAAATTTACTTTTATTTGGAGCCCTGACTTGACATGTTTAATAGTCAGTTTGTTTCTTTCATTGGTCCATAATTAACGGCAAGCGCTAGCGTCTCTAGAGGTAATTGGCCGTACGACGTTGCCACATGTCGATGTTGGCAGACTGAAAAATATACGAATAAAAAAGAAAAACATGTGAATTTATATTGTATAAACACAGTCTTTAAAATACTTGTATTTTTGGTTTTATTTTTAAAATGCAGGGCAAATGAAGTCCTGCAATGGGTCTTGACAGGACGCAGGACAACACCCCTCAAATGCAGGACGTCCTCCGAAATTCAGGACGGTTTGCGGCTATGCAAGAAGTATCCTATTTAAAGATAGATCGGTAATGGTCTGGGGTGGAATAAGTTTGAAGGAAAAAATAGATCTTGTAGTCATACCAGGAAGTCTTACAGCTGCAAGGTATATTGTTTTCATTCTGTCAGATCACGTTATTCCTGCAGCATGGGCCTGATACTGCTGCGATTACTATAGATTTTCTTAATGAGCATGAAATTCGTTCAATGGATTGGCCCATATAATAATTTCATCTTAGGATTGGCCAGCGTTTATTCCCGACCTTAATCTCATTGAAATGTTATGGAATATATTAGACAGACGTACCTCTGACCCTTCAGCAACTAACAGAAGCCCTAGTCGAAGATTGGGACAGTATACCAGAGGAAGACATTCGAACGCTGGTACGAATTATGGCAAGGAAATGCCAAGAATTAATTTGTGCAACTGGAGGACACACGTGATACTAAACTTCCTTTACGCTCAGATAGTGCATGCTACCCATAGAAAATCCTTCTCTTCAATTTGTTTTCCGGACTTTCCTTAAATTGCTAATTTTATTTTAGAACTAAATGTTGTTGAATGTTACATTATTCGATTTATTAGGAAAAAATGGGTGTCTATCAGAATAGGTATATATCATTAAAACTTTACCCAAGTTACAGGGGTTCGCTGAAATACTCCTATTTATTGTTAAGTTTTTGTATCCGTTGTGTTTATTATATTTACCTCATATGCTAGATCCCTTCACAAACATAAACTTAAATCCGTTAAATTCTCAATTTAGTTGTCATATTAGCGCCCTCTACCTCTAATAACATAATAATATACCCTTGTTTGAAACACCCAGAGGCACGAAAACCAAAGTTCCAGGTAGTTAATGACATAATTCGTCTAAAACTCTCTTCGATCCTTGTCTTATAACATGTTACTCCCCAAGTCCCCAATAGCATCGTTAAATTACTAAATTATTATGTAGTCCATTTTTTATTCTCTATTTAGCGTCAGGTTTTTCTAATATTGGCAAACCTATATCACCAAGATTAGTAAATTTCAAGTTGCATTTGTTATGACAGTGTTCAAAATACTACACAAAAAAACTTTTGGTATTCTATTGATTAATAAATCTACTTTTTCAAGTAATTTAACTTTTTCAACCCCTTTGAGGGGTGAGGCTAGGGAGCTGAGGTAAAAAACTTTAAATACAGGCCTCTGCCAGGTCGTACCTCATTTTAAAGGTCTTCAAAAAGAAACATTTTATCGCAAACCCGAGGTCTGTAGTTCAATTCGCTTTTGACCTACAAATTTTTAAAGATAATTTTTTTTATTGACCCATTAAAATATAGTTTAACAAAGGAGTTCCAAAGAAGTCTTTTTATCTACTATAATGTTAAAAAAAGTATGCAAATAACTGAAAAAATAAGATATTTGATGAAATTGTATTTTTTTTTCAATTGTATAAATAAATTTCATACTTCCTTATGCCGGCACCACACAGCGGTTATTTGCCGAATAGCGAGCAACGAATGTGCGTCATTCGGCAAACACCTACTAGTGTGGATGAAGAGTTTGAGGTAGACGTTCGGCACTTGCCGAACACCAAACATTTCCCATCAATTTTCGGTAAATAGGCAAGAATGAAAGGAAACAAATATTTTGCCAAGCCTAGACAGGGGTAGCCGCCCACAAATACCGCATGTGAGGCGCCGGCTGTCGGGAATCCGCGAATAGTTTGTCAAATAGTTCGCCAAATAGCAAACATTCGGGATTCGGCGAATGCCGCATGTGTGGTGCCGGCTTTAGGTTTTGCACTAGTTATGCTTAGTTTGCATTTGCGTGTTTAGGCTCTCGATTTGTTTTTCAGTTATTTTTAATTAAAAAATGGTTCGTAACAACGAGGACAGAGTTGAAATAAATTTTTTCTATGGACAGTCGCATAGTAATTTTAACGAAGCAGCTAGACTTTTTAATGCGTCTTTTCCAGATAGGCCCGTTTTTCCTAGTTATGTAAGAAGTGTTGTGTCTAAATTTGTTACCAACTTTACCGTGAAAGATGAGCCACGAACTGTGGTGGTTGAACCACAGTTCGGAAAATTGCCATCGATGGAGGTGTGAGTAAATCTACCGTCCATAAAATTTAAAAGAAAAACACAAGTTTCATCCATACAAGGTACATCTTCTGCAAGAACTAAACAAGGATGATCCAGACCGTAGGTTACAGATTTGTGAGCAGATGCCAAATCTAATGGCGATAATACCGAACTTGCGTTACAGGGTATGTTTTAGTGACGAATCAAGCTTTTTTCTGAACAGTACTTTCAATAGACTCAACTGCAGAGAGGGTTACCAGGTGCTAAATTCGTAAAACCGGTCGTGACCGGTAAAAATCCTGATTTTATATAAAAAAAGTCCGTTCTTTTTGGTGTCAAAAATAAAACTAAAATTTTGTATTACCGTTTTATTAGTTTTGTAAGATTTTTTTATAACCCCTTAAATTATTTATATTTTTGACCACTTGACAAAACTTTCTTCTTTCTTTCTTCACCTGATATTGGCCCTCGTCCATGGGACAGGTTGGCCAGCTCTCCACCCGGTCCGGCGCTTAACCAGAGCCCTAGCTACCCTTAGGGATGGCTTACACGTTACCCAGTTTGGGTGGTAATTCCCTTAGAATCTCCGATTTGTCGGGTATGTACCCTCGGAGATTCCGAATACAAACAATAACAATGATAAAAAATGACAAAACGTCAATGTTTTCGGTTTGGCACAGTTGAGGTTATGGAGTTTCCCGCCTCTGGTAGAGTCTATTGCGCATGACCTTTTCTTTAAGCCACACTTCCGCCCTACGCTCCTCCCACAACAAGACATGGCCGTCACATGTCCACCTTGTGTGGATGAAAAAACGCAGCACGAACAGGGATTTTAGGCCTCATCGCTCACCCCCCTTGGATTTGGTAAAGACTCCCCTCAACAGGCCGTGGAGCTTCCCTTCGTATTCCGTCACAAAACACTCTACTCACCGCTTCTAGGCGATCTAACCCGAAATCTAACTATGTAGTCGACCGAGAGATGTTAGCGCAACGGAAGCCAAAGGCAAACTCCTCCCTTGACAAAACTTAAAAAAAAAATCTTTTTTGCCGGAAATTGCATCGTTGCCTGATGGTGCACAAAGCCGGTCTTTAATGAAATCCGGGCGGAGTCCGGTCAAGGCTGTTAAAATCCGGTCACGACCGGATTTATCCGGTTACATGATAACCCTAACTGCAGATGATGGTGTAACAATAATCCTCACAGGTTTTAACAAACCCACACTCAGTATCGCTTGAAATTAAATGTATAGGCTGGAATCCTAGGACGTAATACTTGGTCCTTTTTTATTGACGTGCCTCGTAACGTGCCTCTTTATTTAAATCTTCTGGAAGAAGCTATTTTACCTGCAATAATTGTAACAGCCATTGAAGAGGATAATGACAATTATGATCAATTTTTCCAACAAGAGAAGCACCTTATTTCTATTTACCAGTCAGGGAACTTCGAAATAATGATTTCCCGGAACACTGAATTGGGCGACGTGGATTTTGTCCACCTCGTTCTCCGGACCTTGCTCCTCTTGATTTTTTCCTTTGGGGTTACTTAAAACAACGAGTATACCTAACAAAGCCCGAAAATTTTGATGAGTTACGCCAAAGATTTGTCAATGTCGTCGAAGAAGTAACACCTGCCATTCTCGAAAATGTGAGAAGTGGGTTCCAAAATCGACTTTATTACTGCCAAGAAGTTCATGGTGGCCATTTTGAACATCTGTTAAACTAATAAGAGAAATAAAGGTATTTGAATTTTAACTTTTTTTACACGGCATAGGGTTATATTTAAAATTTTTGACCTCAACTCCCTAGCATCGCCCCTGGAACGGGTTGAAAACATTAAATTACGCGAACAGTAGATTTATTAACCAATACCAGTTACCAGATACCTACACCTAACATTTGGTGTCTCTATCTTTACTAATTACAAATATATCTGCCTATACTAAGGCTTTTCGAACACCCTGTAAAAAAGCAGTACTACTGTTATATCTTTTATTCCCCAATATTGTTATTTTATTATTTGCTGTAGGAAACAGTGGCGTCCCAGTGCACACACCAGAAAAATACATAAAATTCATATTAAAGAAATTAAACTTTTATTCTCTAGCTAAAATTCGATGTCTGTGGAATTTTTACGGGGTTGGTTGCTGAAATTCCTAAAATCGCAGTGAAAAAGTAAAGTAATTGTGTTCAGCCTGTTAAAAGACCTTTAAATTTCGATGTTAGGTAGGTCTCTTAAAAATGTGTGTCTTACTATTAAATGTCATATTTCACTATTCCAAATTACAAGAATGTTAAAATTAATATAATCTGGCAATTTTGTTCATGGCAAGTGGGAAGCGTTAGGGATGTGAAACAGGAACATATGCTCGAATTATATTTAATTTACGTTAAACTACGTAACAAGCGTAGTCTCTAATAAATCTAATACATTTTAAGTTAGTATAACACATTTACGCTTTCTGCTTGACGAACACAATTACATTCTTGGCTAGTAACGCCTGTGTTGATGGTAACTTACAAGCAGGGGGAGACAATAAAAAAATGTGTATAAGGAAATCGTACAGTCGCACAAATTGTGCTTTTTAATCGACTCGACTTTAGAAAAGGAGGTTCTCAATAGGGAATATTCATATAATCGCAAAAAAACTTAAATATATTTTTTCTATAACTGTTAAACATCCATAAGGTCAATTGGTCACCTTAATTTATTTTCAGATATCTACCTAACAATTTATTTTTTAAACCCATAAAGTAAGTATCTTTTCTTTCAAAAAAGTGCAATTTCCATACGAAAACTCTCCAAGAAAGACTCAAGCTTGCTCTGGACTCGCCGTATTTTAACTTGACCTCATACGTGTATATGGACTTTATAAAATGCATTAAAATTAACGGAGAAACAAGCATACGAGATTTAGGAAGTTAAAAAGAGACAAAACTTGTCGACGGCCCACCAATAATACCGCTTTCGGGGCGGCCGCCACGCCTGTTTTCGGGTTGTCGCAAATTCTGGCTCACTAATTTAAATCTGACCAATTTATTAGTAGAACAGTATTCGCGGTTCGCGATACATTTATACATTTAATATAAGCTTACCTAATTTTATTTTAAAATATTTAGGTAATTACTACTAATAATAGTTGTAACTGTGCCTATAAAACATTAAAACCTACGACTAATTACGACTTTGACAATAACTTGGCAACGCAGCTGCACTCGATGCATTAATATTTCAGAATTGTATCCATGCTGCCGCCAAGCTCTTGTTCATCGTTCATCATTATTAGTCGCCGGACTCGCCGCCATTTGCTAAGTTGATGAAGTGTTTCGTCATTCGACTTAATTTTGTTGTTTTTGTTTGGATATGATTTGTTATTTGTGTTGCGCCCTTTGTGCGGTACTAGTACTTAAGTACTTATGTTAACAATGGCTTTATCAGTACAAGAAATACTGCAGTGTAAAATAGGTGGTGACAACATTTGAACAACGTTTAGAAATTAAAGAAAAAGGACGCCCCAACCTCTTCTGGTCCTAAAGCAGACCACGAACGACAGAGTGAAAGACATCAACAGATATTTTAAGCCAAGTATGTAAAATAATTCTGACTGTATTTGCGGGTGCAACGTTTAAAATGCCTTTTTTTGTTTTCCGTGTGTTTTGTTTTGTAGCGATGATTTGTTATCGACTAAAATTGGCGTTACTGACATAAAACATTTATATGATAATTATGAGATGATAAACGTTTCCAAGCTTAAATCAGAATACAGTTTTATTTAGCCGTGAAGATTTTTATAATAGTGCGGGTGCTGTTGCCATTTTACAGCTCTTGTTAGAGATGAACCTCAGTGAAACGTCTTCGGAAAGCGTAAAATTATTAGAAATTTTATCTACTATTCCAATGACAACGGTGTGTTCAAACATAAATAACACTGTAACAAAAAAAACAACCGTAACACAAAGAAGAATAATTGTACTGTCTGGGCACATAAAGGCGACTCTCCACATGCTACTCGTCTAAACGCACTCATTGTTTCCGAAGGTTGGGTTTGCTTTCTCTCTAGTGAAAAGTAAGAGTGGCTTAAGTCAGAAATTCCTGTTTTCCAGAAAATGCATTATTGTTTGTAAATATGATTATTACTTTCAGAAACCAATATTTGGACATAATTATTAATAATAAAGTAGCTGGCAGTCCCAATACATATTTTACAAAAATAAATGAGTACTTACCTGGATTTTGCTAAGTCAAGACTTTATTACCAATTAATTAGCATTTACCTTTAATAAACCCTTACCCTTAATAAAAAAAACAACAGTGAATACTAACACATTTAAATTGTGTTAAGTTTATAATAGTATATTATTTAACCAGCGGTAATGTAGGTCATAACTCACGCAGATGAAGTTTGCAGCACGAGCCGCAGGCGAGTGCTGTAATTCATCAAGTGGGTTATGACCATTACCGCAAGTTGAATACTATACTTTATCTACGACTATAACAATAAATACTAAGATACAATACAAATACAAGACAAAATTTACAATAATTAGGTAGTAACTTAATTTGAAAACGTCAAAATTATTCGAGTGACATTACTTCCCTCAATATCAATAATGGACTGTTTCCTTTCGGCCAATCGGCTTGTACAGAGCCACCTTGATATTCGGTTCGTAAATCTTTTCCGATTTATTATAGTGAGTTATAGCAGTGAGTTATTATAACTCATGTTGTTTGTTTATAGATACTATTAATTGTTCAAAAGTAGTTGAATAATTAATATATAATTCAATAGGAGTAGATAAAAGTAATAATCAGATTTACAAACAATAATACAATCTTTAACTTTATTTTCTGAAAACAAGAATTTCTGACTTAAGGCCCTCTTACCTAACACTAGAGAATTCCTCGTCTAATAAGGAATATGCACATTTTTTTTTTATTGCATAAATCATTTAAGGAAGTCATTACAACCCCAAAAATGCTATTTTGAAGAAAATTACTGGGATAATTTAGCTAAAAAAAATTTTTACTTTTCGGAATAATTTATTACAGTTTCAAAAGCAGCCATTTGCTCACTTAAAAAAGTTACGTCACGCAGTGTTATGGGCAATCTACACTGAACGTGTTGGCGACTCAAATTAAGGTGACTTAAAAGGGGATACGGCAACACCGCCATAGTCGATACCTTCTACGCCCCTACCGGTCACTTCTGTAACTGTAGTTGACGTTTTGTCTTTATTTATTTAAAAAAATTTTAGACAGTTGAATTAAATAATAATTTTATTATTAGTTTAGACAATAATATTGTAGCTAAATAATTGGCTTTGGCAATAGTTTGGTATGAATCTGGACTATTACAACATTTTTAAAGTGAAGTTTTATAACCTGATTACCAGGATTACCTCAAGGACTGTCTTTATTCATCCAAGGTTATGTTATGGTTATGAGAAAGGTTATGAGTATGAGCATAATAAGATTGTCATTCGGATATACTTAATATTAATAACTATAATAAGATTTAAATAAAACCTAAGAAAGTGCAAAATAAAGCGTTTAAATAAATTTTAAGAGTTTTGCCTGATGTATTTTATGTAGCAAGTGTACCTAAAATCATCATCATGTATTTCATCAAAAAATCTATACGGTTGTAAAAAAAGCTTAAGCATCCATTGAAACATTTATGTGAATTTACTGGTTTATGGTTTAGGAATTTGTTTGTTCACCATCATATATCTATATAGTACATATAAACGCATGGATTGTGGACAAACAAATTTCTAAGCCATAAACCACTAAACCCTCAAAATGTCTCAATAGATGCCCGCTTTTTGGTCCATTTTTGTTACACGCCAGTGTTCGTCTATGTATTATTTAGTCTATGATACTATTGTGTTGTGTAAAGTGTGCATATAATTAAAATATATGTTTATAGAATAATTAGTAATTACTTACCAATTTCTTCTATTTACATAGTGATACATTGCATGTCTGCGTTACATTTTTAAAAATTAAATACCACTTTCCACAAACGATTCCACAAAAATAAACAAGGTTAGGGGTTAGGTAGGCAACTAGGCAAACGATGATGACTAAAGCTTTCCAAACGGGGTAAACCCAGAGACGGCTCTAACCTATTGCGTAATAAAATCAGGATTCGATGTGCAAATAAAATACAAATATTTATATTTGCCCACATTGTGTTATTTAAAAGTGCGAGATAAGAAAATACCATACAGGGTGTCTGAAAAGTCTTAGCATGGACAAATATCTTTACTATTAATAAAGATAGAGACACCAAATTTTAGTTGTATCTTATTGGTTAATAAATCTACTTTTTTATCCAATTTGACTTTTTCAACCCCCTTGGGGGGTTACGCTAGGGACTTGAGATCAAAAATTTTGAATGCAAACCTATGCCAGGTGGCCTCTTCTTTTAAAAGTCATTAAACCGCAACATTTTACCGCAACTCCCGTATTTTAATGCATTTTTACATGGCAAGCCTATAAAAATTATAAATCGTAAATCGTATAATCAGGCGGGGCACAAGTCGACCATTAGTCGACCTCTTGTGTCATACAGTACCTACCAGTCTGCGCTGCTATTTTTTGTTTTATGGGGCACTTTTTTTCTAACTTTTTTCCAACTTTACTTCTTCATTTGTCGTTTTTATATTTTGTTTTTTGACATCTGCGCAGTAGGCCCAAATGCGTACCACCCAATCAAACTAAGAGGGCTAGACATGCGCACGAAATTTCAGGAGATGTACTTTGGTGTCTACATTGAAACCTACCCACTTTCAAGAATATATCTCCAATAGTAAAACTACAACTACGTATTTAACATATTTGTACGATTTTATGACGTCTTACTTTTTTGAACATAACTATGTGACATTGTGACCAACCGTGCAATCCTTACTAATCAGTTATATTACGCACTGACATATTTCCGGCATGGCCGCTTCTTCTTATTTATTCAAGCATTAGCCTTACCATAGTTATTGAGACTTTTGCGTCCTGTGAGAAATCCAAAATATTGTATGTCTCACGGAACCCTCTATGCGCGAGTCGAACTTGCACTCAACCGTTTTTTTTATTTCATACAATCACGGCAACGCTCATCAATTAAATTATTTCTGTCAAATACCGTATGTACTTATTTTCGGCATCGACGCCTCTGGTAACAGACCAACAGTGACTGCCTTACTAATTACGTTAAAAGTTGTTTAGACTGGCCACCATGAACTTCTTGGCAGTAATAAAGTCCGTTTTGGAACTCTGCCAAGAAGTAATATCTGAGAAAAGATCTTTAAAATGAGGTACCACACGGCATAGGGTTGCATTTAAAATTTTTGACCTCAACTCATTAGCGTAATCCCCCAAGGGGATGGTAAAAGTCAAATTACATAAAAAAGTAGATTTATTAACCAATAAGATAAAACTAAAATTTGGTGTCTCTATCTTAATTAATAGTAAAGATATTTGCCCATGCTAAGACTTTTCAGACACCCTGTATGGGATTTTCGTATTTCGCACTTTCAAATAACACAATGTGGGTAAATAAATATTTGTATTTTATTTTCACATCGAATCCTAATTTTATTTCCAACTAGGTTAGAGCCGTCTCTGGATTTATCTCCGTTTGCAAAGCTTTAATGATGACAGGGTCGGTTCGGTTTTTCACGTGTCATTTTTTTAGCCACTGGCGTGTTCGATTGACAAAATCGGATTGATCCGGATCAGTTGACGAACTTTAAGGGAATGGCAGTGCAAAGAGATAAAATAGCATTGAAGTGACGTAAAGTGATCCTGATTGATCCAATTATTGTCAATCGAACACGCAGGTATTTGCAGCGGTGGCAACGTTGCTTCTTCAGTGTGACGGTCGCTTTATCTGGTGTGGTTGGGTTTGATAAGTTTGATTTTGTTGTTTGTCTTCGATTATATCGTATTTTGTTAATAATCCTTTTTATTAAACAGTAGAAAATGTTAAAAAACTAACCTACAGATATTATATTATGCCAGTGTAAAAGAATTCTCCAGCTAATGACTTGGAAAACCTCATTTTCTCGTGTCCAAAAGAGCCGGTGCTGGAAGAAAGTATACGTACTGCAAAATTAATCAAAAATTTTACATAAAGCGGTATCTATAAAGGTCAGTATCGCCAAATTCAAGTAAGCATATGTGACTGTAAATTTATTTTCATAGTATAATAAATAATAAGTATTGGTAACGAAATTCTGAAGGCAAAAAAGGAACCCTCTCTAAAGGGCATCAACTTCCAGCAAATTATCCGATTTTCTTTGCACGCACTCCGTTTTGGTCATTTCTAAACAATTTTTTTAATCAAATAAAAGGTTTTCTATCAACTAAATGTACTAATCTTCGGGAAACAATCAAGAAAATGAATTAATACTGAAATTTACATTACACTAGGCATTATAAAACGTTTACGTCATAAAAAAAGTGACGTCACAAACAAAAGAAGTGCGTTTTACAAGTTCCGAAATTCGCGCGAAAATTTGCAGTTTTAAATCTTTTTTTTTGCTAATAAAACCCAAAATAAATGGAAAACAACAACCGCCATAATCATTTAATTTATATAGAGAATACAATAAAAAATATTTCGGGTTGATTTGAATTTCATGCATATTCCCTATTGGTTGATGTCGTGTGGCGAAGAGGAAAAAATTAATCGGATAGAGTATGTAATGCTAGGACATGCGAATGTTTCATTTTATAATTAGGCCATTTTACTTAGACTTGAAGTCCACGTGGGCAGTCTCAAATAAAAATAAATTGGTTTGTACCTACCTATTTAATCAGATAAATTTCCGTACAAAAAAAAATATACCACAATATAAAAGTCTTCAAATAAACATTTGTTAATATCAATAATCGAGAAATAAAATTGGTTTGTTGATTTGTCCGCCAAGCGGGCTTTACAGACGATTAAGCTAATAAATAACGTAGTAAATTTTTATAGGCGGCCATCAGTCGAGATTTTATTGTACCCTCGATGAGATATTAAATCTGCTACATAGTCTTTTTATAGCTAAATATAGCTGACTGGTTATTTGATTTAAAAGATGAGATGCTAAGGAGATTAAATGGGATTTTGGTGTTTTTTTATTGAGGGTGGGCATGTGGTGTACCGGCACGAGTTGAGGTCTATCTAAACAAATCACGATTTTGTTGGCGAGAGTTATCAAATTAAGCACCTGATGATGTGGGCTTCCACCCCGAGACCTACAGTCGATGTCTGAACCCCCACAGGTTTAAATACCCATCTAATCCGCTTAGCTGGAAAAGCGCCAAACAGGTGGAATAGGTGCAGCGCCTCACATCGAATGCCGTGTAGATGCGTATCTTTTACTTACGCCTTTGTACCGGCATATCTCTTTCCGGCAGTCTTTAACCGGTCTTGTCTATTCCGCGTTCCTTCGCTACTTACAGAGCCGTCCCGTCCGATTTTGATTTATGAAGTATGAAATCAAAGTTTGTTTTTAGGAATATTGTTGTTGCTTGTCGGTGTTTTCAGAAAGCATTTTGCCATTATTTTGTGCTTATTAGACATCTTGGTAGTATAGTGTTGGACTTTGTGTATCTGTAAAGCGTTTCTTTTTATTGAAAAGTAAGTAGGTACACATATTTTATTTGTTAAACAATTATTTAGACAAACATTACCCCAAAAATTAATTAATGTCATAGGAATTATATCTTTTGCGGCGTAAATTACGAACCCAAACGAGTAGTTTAGTGGAAATGCTTACAGCTTTAATTCTTATAAAAATTACCATATTTTTCAAATTTTATGTAAATCACGAAGAGAATATAATCGTAGACAATCTCGCCCAGAAAATTATAGGAAACACCAAATTAGGAATTTGGTGATGTTGCATTCAAATCGCACGAAGCGGCATGGGCCCGCGCGCCATCAGTTAAAAGTCAACAGGTTTAGAGAACGTTTTTGTCACAAATTACGGAACTAAAGTTTAAGAAATAAAATTGCGAAGTACCTTGCAATTTTAGTGGAATTTATATTTGGTATAACAAATAGAGGATCTGCCTAGAAATAAGTAATACCGGAGACTATAAAGAATATAGACAGACACTCGAATACATCGAAAAGCCGCTTTCCCTTGAGACATTTGGTGGGTTTACTGGTTTATGGCTTAAAAGCTTGTTTGTCCACCATTATATATACATGTAGATACATAGTATACATATTTATATAATGGTGGATAAACAAACTTTTAAACCATAAATCAGTAAACCCACCAAATGTCTCAGTGTTCGTCTAGGTATTATTTAGTCTATGGTAATACTCATCATAAGTATGCTATTATTTACATTTGAATTGCGAGTCGTTTTATTAACCAGCTTTGACTTTCTTTAATGAATTAGTATTTTGTGAAATTTAATGTATTTCCTCCCATTCCCCAACCATATATTTGGCGTTTTACATAACCTTACACATTAAACTTCGTGTATATCTTTAGAAAAGCTGCTATTGGTAGCGGCAACATATTTTATTTTATTTTTTTTGGGTATGTAGGCGATTCCGTATTGATATCTTTTTTTCATTTCCTTTGGCTTTACTACAGTTTTGTGATATTGATCGTTACAGAGCTTAATGAAAAGCTTTATTCAATGAAGAGAGATGTACTTTATAAAATTTTACTGGAAAATTCAGATACATTTTTTTGTAGTAAAACTCAGAGAGAACATCCCTTTTTTAATCAAGGTATTATTTTGTACGAAGAAGCAGAAACTACTTATCCTCAGATAAAACGCAATTTCTATAAGTTCTATATTATTCTATAGGCTCTATCTCTTGTGGGCATCCAATTAACAGAAAAATTTCAAGCATACACTGAAGAAACTGCGAAAATGTATGTTGATTTGTTTGAATGGTATCTAATGAGTACCATACAAACCTAAAATATAATTTAAAAAAAATTTCAAATGACTATAACTTTCTACTAACACATTTTTTTCTGTTAAAATTTAAGAATTGTCGACAAAATGATATATAATTGGTTTAGAAAAAATAATAAAAAAATACCTAAGCGTGATCATTTTTTTCCCAGGTGGGTCAATTCAAAAATTCAACTTTTTTTCAACGTCTGTTTTTCTCCGTAGCACGTCCCGTTCACTCATGGCTTAAACACTCATCAAGTTCATTCATCAGTTAATATATTTGCTGTATGTTTGTATTTTCAAGCGCAGCGACTTTTGTTATTTTTAAAATATTAATTTCTCCTTAACAGTAGAGTGGCGTAACACCCAACTACTAGATATTTTCAGTATAACATTACTATACAAAAATATGTTTCTAATTTGATCGGACATCACATCGGCTTCCACCTATAAATTAAAAAAAGATGGGCAATGCCGTTCATTTAATATATAATTAGATTAAGGTAAAACGATCTCTGGGGGAAGTTTTCGCCATGTTTCAGAATAAGGTAGCAGAGCTGTATTTTCACCCTAATAAAAATAAGTCAGTAGCGGATCTCTCTATACATATATTATAACATTCGTTACTGTTGTATTTTCAAGTAGTTCAGTTGCCGTTTGGGTTTTGGGTATTTTCGAGCATGTGCGAATGAAACGCGCAAATTCGCGGGATCATGAACGCAAGGCAGAAGTATCGGTCATACCGTCTTGGTTAACGTTTATGACTTTTAAGTTGTCATTTGTCCCATGTCATTCTGAAAGGCTGTGGTGAACAAAGGGTCCCTTTTTTAGTGGATATTAAAATATATTTCATCCCTCCTGTTTAAACAGATAATCCTTTGTTAGGGACTCTAAAAGGGTGAATAGGGACGATTTTGTTTTTATTATATATTTTAAATGAATCTAAAAGGGTGAATAGGGACGATTTTGTTTTTATTATATATTTTAAATGAACGTGAGTTATAACATATAATTTCACGTGCTGCAATCTGATCATATTGTTCTTTTTCACATTATGCTTATGTATGTTTTCACAGCTAATGTAATTAGTTGATTTAATTAATTACTTTATGCATCATGTTCCTCTGTTGATGAGTTGAGGTGTTTAGAAGTCAGCTATTTGACGTCTTGATGGTTCGGAGAAGTCCTGGGACTGTGTTTTTGTCCAAGTCTTTGGAGTGAAGAAGAATTGTATTGTATTGTATTGAATGGGGTCGTTCGGCTCTGGTAGCCCTACGTCACTTCGACCGAATTGGATCTTTTGTGAATATCCTATATTATTTACCCATCAATTCCCAAACTTTTCGCGAAGCTTAGGATGTTTCTGGGGGCGCACTTTAATATATCTTTGGGCGTGAGAAACGCCCCCTCAAGATATTGCAGCCTTTGCAGTCATTCCCATCTTTTTGAGGTGATACCTCCAAGGGCCATGTCCAGTGAGAAGGCAAATAACAAGTTCATTTTTTTGAAGCTCGAGGAGCTTTTTTGTGTAGTCCGGCCGATAACTAATCATTCTCTTTGCCAGTCTTTGTCCGAGAGTGAAGGAGTAACCACCACAAAGAATAATTTTCGATCTTGGGATCAACATTTGGTGTTCCAGGATATAAGCATTACAGCGATCTCTAGTGTAATCCACAAAAGTGTGGAGACCTGTGGTGATGCTCAAGAATCGATTCCGATACCGGGTGTCATGCTCCCGCAGTGTTTTTTCTACTAAGTACCTATTTAGTAGCAGCTTCACTCGAGTGAGATCTGTTCTTGCATTGAAGAGGTTTCCTATAGATGGCGCTCTCGTGTGTTCTGAACCGTCGTTGTTCAAAACGATAGACTTGAATAGGCGAAGTGGCTATTGGGGAAGATGCCTAAAGGCTACGTCAGTCTGATGATCCCCAACAAGGGTGAAAGCTTACTGTCTGCCAGTCCGGGATTGTCCATTAGATCTTGGACACTCCGTACTTTGATGCAAAAACATAACTTACTGTCTTTCAGTCCGAATAGCCATAATTTTTCCTTTTAGTTTATTACTGCGACGGACGTTGAAAGCTTTATATATATATATATATATATATATATATATATATATATATATATATATATATATATATATATATATATATACAGCGTGTCTTCGGATGTTCTTACCATATGGAAATTTTTTTTATTATTGACTTTACGAAAAAAAGTGCCTCTTTATAAAAAGTTCTGCATCGTGAGAAAATAGCACTTCCATTCAAAAATTTGATCTAGTACATACAGGGTGGCTCAAAAATGTAAAAGTCCTAATACACGTGAAGCTAAAAGGCATAAAATCGTTATTTAAAGGTAAACTGCCACTGCAAATGTGCTACAATTACCTTTTTTATGTTAGTAAATTAGGTTTGGAACATACAGGAGGTCCCAAAAATATATTTTAATCGCCTTTACAAAAAAAGTATATCTTCATAAAAAGTTCTACATTGTGAAAAAAGAGCATGGTTATTCAAAAATTTTATATAGGACATACAGGTGGCAAGATAATTTAAATTTAAATTGCGACTTTCAGCTGTTTAAGCCACCCTGTATTGTCCTACATCAAGTTTAGAAATAACCATGCTTTTTTTACAAGGTAGAACTTTTTATGAAGATATACGTTTTTTGTAAAGTTGATAATAATTTTATTTTTGGGACTCCTGTATGTTCCAAACCTAATTCACTAACATACAAAAAGTTAACTCTAGCACATTTACAGTGGCAATTTACCTTTAAATAACGATTTTGTGTCTTTTTAGCTTCACGTGGATTGGGACTTTTACATTTTTGAGCCACCCTGTATGTCCAAGATCAAATTTTGGAATGACGATGCTATTTTCTCATGATGCAGAACTTTTTATAAAGAGGCACTTTTTTTCATAAAATCAATAATAAAAATTTTTACCATATGGTAAGAACTTCCGAAGACACGCTGTATATATATATATATATATATATATATATATATATATATATATATAATAATAATAATTTAGGGCCGTCAGTCCTGATCCGCCACTGATAAAAATGCTAATATAATTGCATTTACTGGCCCTAAACAAGTTCGTTTTATATCCGCAACAGCAAATTTTCCCTTCCATTATATCCCATATACCTTTATTTGAGAAGGTGCAACAGTTGTTTCTAAAATAAACGTTCTTGGTTTTCCCTTTTTCCGCTTCTCTTTCTGTTCTGATTCGTTATAGCAGATATATCCAGTCAAAATATCAAAAAAGAAATAAATTTCTGTTTATACGCCAAGAAGGGTATTGTGCTTAACTTAGCAGGCTATGTACAATAAGGTTCTTTTTTCTAGCACTGGTAAAATCGGAAATATGCATGTATGTTCTTTATTACATAAATCATTCAAGCGCGTCATTACAAACCTAAAAATATTTTGAAGAAAATTACTACGATAAGTTAACTAAAAAACTATTTTTACTTTTCGGTATTATTTATTCCAATCTAAAAAGCCTCAGATGATATTTAAGCCACAGGTCGCTATTTTCTGCGTAGTTCTTAATCTCAACTTTTTTATCCTTTTGTCGGAATTTTTGACAGGTATGTGATTGATTGCATTATTGAAAACAATTACTGCCTGTCAAAATTTGATAGCAAAAAACTGAATTTAAAAACTTATCATCGAGTGTATATTAAGTTGCCTATATTCACCATACCTAACCAGAATTATTTATACATAATTAAATAATTTGTTTCTCGAGCTCGAGCATATTTTTCTTTTCAAACTCCACAACAATCTTAAGAACCATCACACCTTTTAAATATTTACTACGGTATAGTTTCCCCAGTTCTGAGTGTTAATATAGTCAATTGAGGACACAGTTCAGAGAGCAAAAGAGTATTTGTTTTTCAAACGATATTTTTGCGACTAACCTTTAATCTAAGGTATAATGAAAGTTGTCGTAAAACTTATAAGAAGAATATAATTCTGACACTACCATCCATTTACTTATACAAACTGTTGCTGTACATTTTCCAGAGGCAGAAAAAGCTACTTTAAATTAAAGACATTCACGGATATGCAACCAGACAACCTCTAGACTTGAAATTGCAGAGAGATTTGATTACAGCTTGTCAAATATAGTTTTGCTTCTAAGTTAGCTCCACCCATTAATGCGCAAGAAATCGGTTGCATCGGTAGGGTTAGGTACAGTCCGTAACAAAAGTGCAAACTTTTTTTAATTCATTTCTGTTCTAGCTGTCGTGCATTTCAGTATGGAGTTTGTGTCTAAAGCAAAGTGTTCTCTTGTCAAAGTTAATTGGTTTATTGAAGCCGACATGAAGAACAGTACACTGACTTTGGTTAAATTGTAAATTCCATTTGGTGCACCACTGTTCGATTTTTATTAGGTCTCTGTTAAGTTCATCATAATGTATGGAAGGGTTATTGAATATGTTTGTGTCGTCTGCAAACATAGATGTTGCAGAGTTCAGTCCATTCGGTAGGTCGCAAGTATATAGATTGAACAAGGTCGGAGCCAGAACAGATCCTCTGGGGACGCCTGAGGTGCCCTTGAAGCTGTAGGATGTCGCGCCTTCGATTCTCACGACACTTGTTCTGTCTGTTAATAAGTCTTTGATTCAGCTTAAGAGGTTTCCGCCGATGCCATAGTATTCCAATTTTTGTACCAATTTATCATGGGGGACTAGATCAAATGCACTTTTGAAGTTGAGGCATAATATATCGACTGGCTCTTTTTTGTTTAAAGAGGCAGTCCATGAATAATTAAGACACTGCAGAAGATTACAGGATGTCGAACGTCCAGGAATAAATCCATGTTGGCAGTGAGGGATGACGTTGTTGTGTAACAAAAAGTTAGTTAGTTCTGTAATTACGTTGTAATATTTTAAAGATATAATGCGAAGGTATTAACAAATGTATATAGGGGGTAGGCAATTGGTAAATGTACTTTTGGGGTTAATGGTTATTTGTTATCAGTTATAAATAGGAGAATTGGTAAAATATTAACTCGACTTTTTTGCGTCTAATATAGTCAAATGATCCACTGTGCGACGTTTCCAAAATATTGATGGGGTCTGGGACTTCTTGAACATAGTGTACATATAAATGAATTTAATGTCAATTAGTATATGACTGTTCTAATCTGACTTGTCATAAATATACTATAAATAGATAGATAATAATAATAGCAATAATAATGATAATAATAATAATAATAATAAAGTTTTAGCCTAGCTTGTGGGAAAATTTAAAACCTTCAATAAAATTCCTAGAAAAAAAAAAAAAAACTTTTAAAACTCTACAAACTTGCAGTTAACTGAAAATATTCTTCAAGGTAATCGGGATAAATATTTAACTTGAAATTTAATTAAGCCCCTGGGACATAATTAATTAATAATAAAGTGGGAGACGGAAAAAGCCAAATAAAAAAATTTGGGAAGCAACTGTTTTATGCTTAAGCGAATAAAAAAATTATTTAGGTGTTTTAGGTTAATTTTTTAATTTCTTTTTTGCCTCGTTCTGGTAAAGCCGATAAAAAAAGCCGTTAAAATTTACCAGAGAGCAATAACGAAATTAAATACGTTCAAGGTAGCAAGATTAAATTTTAATAATTTTTTCTTCTTTGTAAACGAAATTAAAGATTCAACAACATCGCAATTTTATTAATAGCGGCCTAATAGGGAATAAGCATATAACCCAAATAAATCCGAAATATTTTTTTATATTCTCTAAATAAATTAAATGTTTATGGCGGTTGCTTTTATTCATTTATGTTGGTCTTTATAAACAAAAAAAAAGGATTTAAAACTGCAAATTTTCGCGCGAATTTCGAAACTTGTAAAACGTGATCCCATTAGCGGTGTCGTCAAAAGTCAACTTATGACTCATCATAAGTATATGGCGAATTCCAATGTTGTAGAGTCATCGACAACTCAATAAAAATGGTATTTAATGCGTAACTCATCCAATGAAATATTCCTGCACTTAAAGTAGAAGGTTCCTAAAATCTTATTCATGTATACTACAAACCGAAATCGGTCAAGGAACCTTTCAATTTTGCAACAAAAATTGGTATTTCTGCGAAATTTTCACATATCATCTTAATAATTTCGAGTAAATGAACTGCAATTCTTTGTTTTCATCGCAATCTTCAAAAATTCAAAAATTTTCAGATTTTAGATGTCCCCGATGCAAATAAACCTATTTATTTATAACTTTACCGAAAAAATAAGCGATTTAAATTAGTGGGAGGTATTCCTAGATAATTAGCGGATAAAATGAACCCAAAAAGAATAACTAAATAGGGTAAATAGTGTGGAATAATGTCGGTTAAAAATAGGAAAATTAAAAATCAAGAAAATCCGAAGTTTACCCCTTAAATACGCTCCTGGATGACCCAATCGGTATTCATTTTAAAGTGTGATTGTCCCTTTATAAGATAGTGCTGAAAGATTTGAAAAAAATTAGATAGGAAAAATACAGAGTGATTCAAATATTCCGATGTCGAGGGCGAAAAAAGTTTAAAAATCTAAATTTAATCAGCGATAGCTCCCTTCCTATAGAGAATGAAGAAACTAAAAATATGGACATCATATACTTCGACGAGCTCTTTTCGATGACGTATATGGGATTTAATTTGAACCATTTTGACCCCACAAAAAATTAAAAACCGTGAAATATTTGGGTCAAAAATCTAAATTTCCAGTTTTCCAAATATTTCCATTTTCCAGTGATTTTAGGTTTAGGTAAATGTATTGTAAAAAAAGTATTTGAAATTTTAAAGTTTCACTTATGAGTCCGTTTTTCGATCTGACGTTTTCTTTTCGGGTTATTGGGTATCAAAGAGGGGTCTGGAAATGACATTTTTCGACCTACAAATATTCAAAAGAATTACTTGCCATTTCCTGATCCTCACCAGTTTCAGTGGAGTTCTGAAGCTCCGGGTCCCCTACAATTTCGGAAAATTTTACGTCGATTCCCAACGCAAATTCACATTTGCGACCTGTACCCGATTTCAACGGAAATCGCGGAAATTTCGACTTTGACGTTTAATAGCTCCGAAACAAACATTCTGTATAACTGAATTTTTTGCCGAAGCTAGTTGAACTATTCCTCTATCAACCCAAAATATTCGATTTCTCGCCCTCTGACTGTTTCCGAGAAAATCAAACCAGTTCGACTTATATTAGGCTTTACGTTAACCTGTAGAATTTTGCTGATCCGACGTCACTTTTCACTAAGAACAAATGGCTGCTTTTTAAATTGTATTAAATTATACGGAAAAGTAAACATTTTTTGTAGCTGAATTATGCTAGTAATTTTCTTCAAAATATTTTTTTTGGATTTGTAATGACTGTAACATAGAGAAACAGGTCCGGGTTCCTTATTATGAGGAAATGAATGAATTATTAGTCGAGAGGCTTAGGCTCTTTAAAATATTAAATGAGTTGCTAAATCCCGTGGACCCTAAGATAACAGAGCTGAGTTGCCCAATCTCTAGATTATCTAGTCTCTGCCTTATGGGCTACTTCGGCTAGCTCTGCCGCGGAGGTTGGGGGGTAACCAGAACGGTAATAACAGCGCCACCTGTTTTAATACCCTAGGTAAAGCAGAGATTGTAGTTAAAAAGAAAACAGGAAAGCTAGACTAAAAATTGAAAGAACATTTACCCTCTTAAAACTGTTAATTTAATAGAAATTAAGCCAGCATATGCCTATATACAATTTACAACCCTGAGGGGGTACCGAACAGAGCGTCTAGAACACGGTTATGGAACGTAGTTCTGCTCCACAGAAAGTGCCTACTCCCCTGACTGTGGCAGCTTTCTGTGCTTTTAAAAGAATGTTTAGTTAGGTTGGATTTGCATAACGTGATGATTAATAATTTAAGTTTTGAAGCTAAATAAATGATTAAATTAAGGTGCCAAAATCAGTAGGGAATGGCAAAACGCTACATTTATCTAATATTGTGGCGAATGTACAGGTAAGGGAGCAAACAGGCCCCTTTGCTAGCGATTTAAACTAATAAATCTACATGATATCAACTACCAATTAGAGTGAACTGCACAGCATATCAACATTAACAATATCAGAATATTTACAAGAGACTAGGTACTAATTATACACTTGAGGCTCAGGCTACAATGTGAAGTTTAGTGAGTGCGTAAGTGAAGGCCTAGAGCCTTAAGTTATTATACGCGATTGTCACTGATAAAACAGCACAGACATGTCAAACCTGAACTTAGTAGTGGTGTGGTGTCTCAAGTACTTAGGCAGTGAGGCGAGTCGAACCCTGTATCGTATCCTAGCACTCGTAGGGTGTAGGAGCAGCGGTCCTCCTCTACAACGGCGTCAGAAGTTCCATAAGGATGACGGAAAGGAGAAGTCACTGACGAAAGAACAGGAACGAAGTACCAACGGGTGAAAAGAGAATGAAGAAAGAAAAGAGACGTAGAACAGAAGAAAAAGTAAACAAAAAGAGGCCTGCAACAAAAGCAAGCGTTAGGGTATGACGTTCAAATACAAACTAAGGTAGGCAAATTTTAAGATATTATAAACCAAATCTAAGCAACAGTGCAGTAGTCACATAAAACAACAGGTATTTGAAAGGAAACTCACCTGAGATCGTGTTTGGCCTCTTTGATCGTACAAGAAAACCTGAACTTTGGGGTTTTGCCCACAAAACTAAAAAAACTCAATCAACTGATTGTTTTGGCGTAACAAGACATATTACCACCAAAATTATAGTTTTAGGCCCCAAAATTCAAAATATAGCAGCTAAACTGCTGTTAGCTAGCCCGAATGCAACTTTGCAAAGGCATCTGCCAAAAAAAAAAATGACCAAATCCGACGTCAGAAAACGGCCGTTCGTTTCTGAATGTCAAAGACCTAGGGAATTTCATTTTATTAAATGTGACATCTGACAATTGTTTATTTTATAAATAAAAACCAACAATTTTTAATTAATGGTTTTTAAGGTACTACACTGTAATACAAAACGACTTTAAATTGTTATATCTGCCCATAACATTTAATTCTACGGTAATTATTCGGATTAATGAATGCACCGAATTTTTTCATGAAATTTAGCACAGACCCTAATTTTGGGTCGTAGAACACGAATCCGAAGACGGTTTTTGAGGGTCTCGTATGGTTTTTCCAAAAAAAAATTTTTAACTTTTAGGTTAGGTTTTTCAATGAATTTCTTTACATTTCGGCACTTTTACTTAAACACATATATACAAGTCATTACACACTATTTTTCTGAACCATATTTAGGCAAATTTATATAAAAACACATTAAAAAAACAGAGAAAATATCAAAAAACTGAAAGAAAATAAACACGCCATCTGTGGTACACATTCTGATGGAAAGACTTGCCAGCTCTATAAAGCTAGCAGTGAAAAGTCGGCGGGAAAATGCGAAAATGAACCATATCTGAACAAAAAGGTGTATACCCAACCCAAGCAAACCTGAGCAAAAAGGTGGTCAGGTTAGCTCAGTTTTGATTGATATAGATACATATATATCTATATCAATGAAAACTGAGCAAACCTGACCACCTTTTTGCTCACCCAACCTGAGCAAAAAGGTGGTCAGGTTTGCTCAGTTTTGATTGATATAGATACATATATCTATATCAATGAAAACTGAGCAAACCTGACCACCTTTTTGCTCAGGTTGGATGAGCAAAAAGGTGGTGAGGTTTGCTCAGTTTTCATTGATATAGATATACATGTATCTATATCAATCAAAACTGAGCAAACCTGACCACCTTTTTGCTCAGGTTTGCTTGGGTTAAAATTTTTAAAATTTGTAGGAAAAACGATTTGTAAATTTGGCATCAGAATCTGTACCACAGATGGCGTGTTTATTTTCTTTTAGTTTTTTGATATTTTCTCTGTTTTTTTAATGTGTTTCTACATAAATTTGCCTAAATATGGTTCAGAAAAATAGTGTGTAATGACTTGTATATATGTGTTTAAGTAAAAGTGCCGAAATGTAAAGAAATTCATTGAAAAACCTAACCTAAAAGTTAAAATTTTTTTTTTGGAAAAACCATATGAGACCCTCAAAAACTGACTTCGGATTCGTGTTCTACGACCCAAAATTAGGGTCTGTGGTAAATTTCATGAAAAAATTCGGTGCATCCATTAATCCGAATAATTACCAATTCTATAGTATATCTTAATACCTGTAACAAATTTTTCCTAAATTTTCATTTTTAGGTCTCGATAAACCAAACACAACAAAACTAAATAAGACCTAGCAAGATTTTCAAACGATTAAGACTGTGAGAACTGAGAATTAGCTAATCTAAGGAGATGGCGTCAGATACCACGAATAATGGTGACTATTGACTGACTAGCTTACGTCTCACTTGAAGAATTATCAGGTAGGTTTTGACTTTGCAACAATAAAGCAGAAAATTTATCAGTTTTAAATTCTCAACCAAACAACTGAACTAAACTTATTTTCTATTTTTAGGGTGGCCTCAGGAAACATTCTAGAAGACTTGACGATAAGGAAAAGTAGAATAAACCATAAGTTAGTATTTACATTATACTTACAAGAACGAAAATAAACGAAATCATAAGATAAGAGAATATGCTTTATTTCCATTGCCATAATGACAAACTGGTAAGTTTTTAACCTTTATTTACAATATTTTTGGGAAGCAAATTAGAACTGTAACATGACTTCCTTAAACGATTTATGCAATCAAAAAAAAAGGGGCATATTCCTTATTGGCGAGTTCAATTACTACCGCAAGCGCTATTGAAACTACTTTTTTAGCATTCTCCTGGATATAATAAATTTTTATTTAATAATTAGTCTGGGGGAGCGGGTCTCCTCAATAGGCAATATGCGTGTAATAAACATAAATCTTAAATATTTTTTATACTCTGGCGAGATGCGAAACAAAATACAAGGGTTGGACAGGGGGACGAGAAATTTTACAACAATACCATTTTTTTTTAAATACAATGGTTTATATACTCAGTCCCACGTACTGTTTTAATGGCCGCCATTGGCACATGTCATTTCTAGTAACATTCTGTTTACACAACTTGAACTTTGGTCAGGGCCGGACTTCACATTTTTGATCAAAATTTATGCCTGTTTAAATAGTGGAACAGAATCTTGCTGAAATTATTTTTTACAACGTATGTGTAGAAATATAAAAAAGAACTGTACGAGAACTATTAATAAGTTTAAATGAACATGTGGTAACAATTGCCACCAATCTTATGCCACTTTTGGTAAGATAATTTATTTTTAGTTTCAACAAATGAGTTGGAAACGACAATTGATTTAAAAAAAAAACAAAATTTAACCCTGAAATCGTCAAAAACAGAATTAATGAAAAATCGATCAAATTTTAAACTTATTTTCATTAGATCAATTTGCGTTATGAGTGAAAAGAAAAATATAAACGAATACTTCCAACTGACTTTTGGTTCCAGTCCTGCAAGTCTCCTGTCCTCCAGCTTTTGAGAGGCCGTATTTGAGCGCGTCCGAGGTGCTTTATATGGGCGATATTGTCTACGATTATATTCTTTTCGTGATTAAGATAACCCCTAAAAAATATGGTAATTTAAAAAGAAACTTTCAAAAACTACAAGCTTTTCCACTAAACTAAGTACTAGTTTAGATTCGTAATTTACGGCGCAAAACATATAATTAATACCAAGTACAAAATAATTCAAATAATATCAAAATGCTTTCTGATAACACTGAAAACCCACAACAATATTCCTAAAAATAAATTTTGATTTCACACGTCATAAATCAAAATAGGAATGACGGGACGGCTCTGTAAATAACGAATGAATGCGGAATAGATAAGACGGGTTGAAGACTGCCGGAAACAGATATGCTGGTGCAAAGGCATAAGAAAAGAATGCCCATCTAAACGGCATTCAATGTGAGGTGCTGCACATATTCCACCAGTTGAGGTTTTCCCGGCTGCAAGGATAAGATGCGGAATATTTAATAATTTAATTATATATTCGTAGGGTACATGTAAATGTAGGGCAATTTATTTCTCATTAATTCAGCGATTGTCTGTGTCCGCAAGGTGTTTTCTGAATTAGGGAACTTTTAAATTATAAGTTGGCAAACATTGACATGTGTCAATGACCGCCATTAAAATCTTACGTGGGATTGGGTATACCAGCCGACTAGTGATTGGAATCCTGCAGTGTTTTAAATCCCGCAGGGCATTTGCGGGATTGGTTCTAATCCCGCCGGTTTCCGCGGGATCCCGCATAGGTTTTTTAATTTAATAAAATTCGATTAATTAATGTTTGTTTAATTAATCATTCAACCAACTTTAATTTTGTATTATAAAAATCAACAAATAACCGCATTTCAGTTAAAAACATTATATAATTTAAGGTCTAGCATCTCTTAACTATACTACTACGACTATAAATCAATCAAATTTCTTCTTAATTAAAGTTACAAGTAACTTTGGGCAAATGAACTTCAAATGTTTATACGCGGGATCCCCCAGAGGTTTTTTAGTTTTATAAAATTCGATAAAGTCACGTTTATTTAATTAATTATTAAACCACCTTTAATTTTTTAATATAAATATCAAAAATTAACAGTATTTCAGTCAACAAAATTATGTCATTTAAAGTCTAACATCTCTTAACTATGCTACTATGACTACAAATCAGTCAAATTTTTTATCAATTAAATTAACAAGTAAGTTTGGGCAAATGAACTTAAATGTTTATTATTTTTCTACCTGAGAAAATAAGTATTACTAGTTTTTATAGTAAATCACATTATTCCGATTGTAAGGTAAGTAAGATACTTATAATACCTAAGAAGTCTCATTAATGTTCATACTACGGATATTTGGCAGATACACATTTTCGCGATATTTTTTAAGAGTTTACTGCTTTTCACGGCTATGTGGATCCACACAGCTGGTGCGGGATCCCGCAGTCCGCCTAATGATGCGGGATCCCGCGGGATTGCGGGATCCCACTTTACGGGATTGCAATCCCTACAGTCAACTAAACCTGAGCTAACCTAAGTCAACCTTTGACTCACAAATAAATTTTGACTAAAAATACACTTCCAGAATTCTAAAAAAAAACATTGTTTTATACAAACCAACTGCTGAAATATTGCTTATGCTAATTGTAGGGCATATTTAAGCTTGAGGTTCAAATTAGGTAAAGTCTAATTTTAAAGAAAATTAATTTGTATCTGGCGCGAAGCAGAAAAATCCCGCTCGAAAAATTTAAGCTCTAATTAGGCTCGGATTTAACCAAATTATAAGGAAAGTATTTAAAAAGATTTAGTTTTAAGTTAGTTTATACGAGAGCCCTAAGCAGACGCGAGGAAGGAAAAGTTTTAATCTAGGGAAAAAGAGGGAGAAAACTAATTAAAAAAAAAGACTAAAAATCTCTGTTAATCAGTTAGGAAATTCTTTACTTTGTTAAACGAGTGTAATGTTTGAGGGACGAGAGAAGAGAGATCCCTCAAAATTATAGGAGTTCAACAAAATTTCGTAATACTACGGATATAAAAGTAAGGAGACGCAGAGGAATTCGGAAATTACGGAGGTATTACACTCATGTGTACAGGTCTGAAAATCTATGAAAGTATTTTAACAAAAAGAATAAGAAAACTAGTGGAGACACAGCTGAGAGATGCTCAAGTGGTTTTCGACCGGGGCATAGCATACAAGATTAAGGCGACCAACTTTTAAAAAAGTCAATGCGGGACATTTGAATGGCCCTGCGAAAAGAGAGCGAGAATTAGGAAAAAACACCTAAAAATAATTATTTATCTTTATTTTGAAAGTCGCTGGTGTGACATTTCTTAACCAATTCAAGGTTTTCGTTAAGTAGTTTATAAAAATCATCACAACTACTACTTTTGGCCCAGGAATTTTGTATTTATTGGCAATAACAAACGTTGTTCTGTGATTGACAGTATTGATCTGTTTGCGCCAACGCTGGATTTTGGTAATATTGTAAGAAATGCGGGACTTACAGGACGTTTTACACATTTTGCGGGACTATTTTAATGATTATTACAATTAAAACTGCCATTACGGGAGTGTTTCGCAAGATCCGGGACAGTTGGTCACCTTATACAAGATCATACGTTCACGATACATCAAGCAATTGGAAAGAAATTAATAAAGGACAAAGATATGTACTTACGTTTCTTAGATACGAAAAAAGCATTCGATACAATAAGTAGACACAAGATTTGGAAGAGCCTAGAAAGTAATAACGTAGATACTCAATTAATAGGTGCAGTAACAGGTACATACAAAGAGCCAAAAAATAAATTAAGAACTTGTAACAAATATCAGAACAATTCAAAATGACTGAAGGAGTGAAGCGGGGTAGTGTCTTGAGCTCACTACTGTTCATAGGTGCAATTGGTGAAGCAATGAAAAAATGCCAGCAGAAAATAGCAAAAGTAATAATAGGATTTAAAAATCTACAACCTGTGTTTCTGGACGCAAATGCGTTGGCAGATTATATTGGAGTATTTACTAGCACAGAAAAATGTCTAGAGAAAAATATAAAAATATGGAAAGGCCCTTTAGGTAAACAGAACTTGAAAATAAATGTAGAAAAAACAAAATTAATTGTCATAAGCAACCAAGAGCTGAAAATAGACATAGAAATAGATGGAGAGGAAATAGAGCAAGTAGAGAGATTGAGATATCTGAGAACAATAATAAATAATAAGGGAAATATGGAAGAGGAACTGACTAAAAGAATAAGGGCAGCAAAACAAAATATATTATGTAATTCACAGGAAATCCCTCGAGCATCAAGAAATCTCCAGAAAAACCAAGACAACGATATATAGGACGATATACCAACATGCCAGTTCTACAACATGGAGGCGAAGTTTGGAAGTTAACAGAAAGACAAGGGAAAAGAATACAAGTGGCCAAAATGAAGTACCACAAAAAAGTAGTGGGGGAAAGAAGAACGAATAGGAGAAGAAATGCAACATACAAGACAACATACACATACAAGATTTTTTTCTAATTTTGACGAAAATATGTAAATGAAATTATAAATTTTTATTATTGTATCAAAATGTCTAAGTAGGCATCAGACAAAGAAATTTTTATTTCATCTATATTGTATCCAATTTTATGTGAGAATGATGACAGAAAAAAACAATTGAACAAGAATTCATCCTATTGGTCAGTTCCATGGACAGTTTACTCCAGAACATATTTTAGTGATCACAATATTCATCTTTTCTTTCCTGATAATCACGGAGCAATCAGATTTCTTTCTATACGTGTTGGCGAAAGTGCATCAGACAAAGGCAAACAAAAAAAGAATTTGTTCAAAATTTTACCGTACCTTCTTTGCTTGTGGAAGTATTGCTGGTTATATACTTCGAAAGATTAGTAATCGCAAAATTCTTTTTTTTTTCTGATAAAATTCCTAATGGAATCCGATTTCTTTCTATTCTTGTTAGCAAAAGGGCTTTAGTAAAGGACAAATAAAAACGATGTTGTTGCTGAAAAAAAAGAATAATCAAACATTTTATCACAGTCGGCTTTGTTTGTGCAAGTATTTCGGGTTGTCTGCTGTGAAAGTTTAATCGAAATTATCATAAAAAATAAATCTCTAACCTGACAAAATACTTACGTAAGTTTAATGATTTTATAGCAAACGACCTTTGTTTTCACTGAATGCAAACAGCATTTGCAAAAATCTCGTTTTTATTAAGCAAACCACTGTCAGCATAGCCACATTAACCTTCTTATTTTATACTACTTAAAATTATTTGCTACCAAAGTAACAATACTCCCTCTAACCAATAATTTGCAATAAAAGGATCGCAGAAAAAGTTTTTAAATAAATAAAGAAAAAATAGCAAAAATGAGAAAATAAATATTTTTATTAAGATAAACCATTTATGGTAAGGTTAAAAAATATTCCCTATTCTCCGATATATTATATAATGAAAATGGATCTGATCTATAATACAGCCTACCTGCGAGCAATGACGTTTGTGTAAGTTAAAGACGCGACAAAAATTGTTTAATCGAATATACCAAGTAGTTTCACAATTTTTAACTGTAAATGTTGAGTCTTAGTTCCAGAAGGATAGATACACTTTGTAATGGCACTGTGACTGCAGCTTTAAACTAAAACCAAACGCTTCTAGGGCGCACTACTTTCTCAATAACTAAAGAAATCTTCTGCAATGTCCACTATTCTCAACTTTATATCGGGTCGGCGTTCCTGTTACTCATTCCCATAACGCCCGGTCCAAGTAATGTAAAGGAGGACAATTATGTACCTTGCGTAATATTTCAATAGAAGTTAGTCAGTCCCAGATTAATGGAACACAGGAATTTAAGCTGCTAATAATAAAAATAATAATAATAATAATAATAATAATAATAATAATAATAATAATAATAATAATAATAATAAAGTTTATTTAAATTAATTACAATTTAAATATGGTATATATGTATATTATAAATAAACTTGATAAAATATACTTTTTAAGTATATTTTTACACTGAAAAAACCACTTATATTATGGGACAAATAATATGTCATGTTTATCTTTCTCATAACCTAACTTTCTACCAGCTGTAAAAATTTTACGAGTATGAGAGAGAAAGACGAGAGAGAAAACAATGAGAGGGAAAGAACATGAGAGAGACATAATTGATCTCTCCTTTGTACAATGGGTTTCTGTCATAATTCTCAAAATAAATTGGATTCGGTATAGGTTAATACTATTTGGATTTAACCCGAATTTTCCTCCGTAGGCTAATTCTTGAGTAATATAAGATAAATTACATAGCTGTTAGCCATTAATTTTCCTAAATATTTTTATTACGAAGAGCAAACTAACCTAAGCAAGCCCGAACTAACCCTTCCAGAATAAAGAAGTTTTAAACCAAATTACAAATTTTCGAAAAATTTCAACACTCGTCTCTGTTTCGTTCATTGAAATTATCATGCTTTTTTTACCTTGCTCATTGATTTTATTTAGAAAATTAAAAAATTCAGTAGAGACTTGTACAGTGTTGATAGATCTCTACTTTTAAAGTGTTTTTTTAATAAATAATAAAAAATTGTTTATTATAAAAATATTGAAAAATTAAACGAAAAGTCGTGACTATAATAAAGAAAAAAAAAAGGAAAAATTGGGGTTACCCCGAAATATAATAATAATATTTTCTAAAACAGTCACTTTTTGACACTAAAACTCTTCGTTCAGTTTTACAAAAATTCATTATAAACATGAATTATTCTGATATTTCAGCGACTTTCTTGGTTTCCAAATGATTTTCATCTTGGAACGGGTTGGTGCAATCAGTTTAGTTCTATTAATGTCGAAATTACGTATTAAAATTACCCTTTTCTTTATAAATTTGCGAAAAAGCTCAGAAATAAGTTCATAGTATAAAACTTGTCTTATTCTTACACTTGTTAGTTTAAAACTTTTCGTTGTTAGACCGGACTACAGTTGGAGAATCTGGCCGTTTATGGTCACCGTGCATGTAAAAACGTTTGTAAATTTACTTAAAAATTAAATTTCTTTATGCTGTGGTTCCTAAAAATGACAACGTAATTTACTTTCTTTTTCGTTTTCATTTTATGCACTCTGAGAACATTAAGAAGAAGTAACAAATTTTTGTTTTTAATGTAAGAGGAAATTAAATTTTAAAGCAATTTTTTCCTTTTTGTACATTTAGTTCTATCAAAAATATGTATTTCCTCATTTAAACGTAACACACTTACGTACAAAAAAAGATGTATTTTACGAAAAACCTAAAAATATAAGATTTTTTAAACGTAAAATTTAAATTCTCATAAAAAGAACTGCCGACAATATTTTAACCTGTGGTAATAATGAGGTAACAAATCCTAAAGAAAATAACATTCGCCGTTGTGTCCTAATGAATAAAAATCTGCTGAAAAAGTTTGGTTTAAATTAAATATAAACGAGTTCCGTGACATCAACAAATTATAAAATTTATCTAGGTTATACGAAAGCTGTGAGTGGGATAAAAATGCTCGTGTAAATATTAAGAAAAAGTGAAAATTACACCAGATCCCTCCACAAAAAAAAATTCTGGCAAATTTTAGGATATAATTTGAGTATAATAAATATCGTGAGTCATAATTTCTTAAATTATGAAAATCACAGAAATAAAAGTGAAAGGGTTTGGTCCACAATCTCCGGTCAAAATCATGAACCAAAATTTTTCCCAAATTTCCTTAGCGATAGAACTGACAAAAAATCGAATTAAAGTTTAAAGTTCTCAGCTAAAATAATTTTAAACGAGTAATGTCATCACGTCCGGCTGTTTTATTAGTTGATATTACGAGGGGACTGGAGAGTGTTATCGATAATGATAGCTTATTAACAGCAGTTTTAACAGCAATTTAAGTTAAATTGAAAATAAAAAAGAATATAATTTCTTACCTGTAAGTACTCACTAGGCTTTGGTAAATTACATCACGTCCACTCTTGTGTCCACTAGAAATAATAATTCAATTTAATTGAGTTAGGCAGACTAATTGCTTATAATTTAAATTACATACAAAATGAGGTACTCCTCTGTATTTACCAGTAATATGACAATGATCTTCAACTTTTTAAAATTCTAGATGAAGCAACGAAGTTCTTATCTTTGTATTAAAAACAAATGGTAAATTGGCCATACTGTCAGTAAATATGAATATAAAACTCAAACCTGATGTAGCCACTCTTGTGTCCAATATAATAACAGTTTAATTCGAGTGAGTTAAGCAGACCAATTGGTTATAATTTAAATTTTATGCAAAATGAGCTGTTCCTTGTTTTTTTTTAAATTAAGGAGACTGTGCGTTGTAAATGGTCCATACTGTACGTAAATATGAATATGAAACAAAGTTTAATTTTATTTTATGAAGACCCAGACCTTATGTAGCCCGGCTGCATAAACAAAGCACTAATTTTCAAAATTAATATGATCCCTAAAATCCCTTGCTACATCAAACAAGGGCCTTAAAATCCTTAACATTAATTCGTCATTCCTTGTTGGAATATTTTAATATGAATTTAAAAACGTATATTAAATATCCTTTATATTGTCTGGGAGCTAGGATTTTTGGATACAGTATGTGAGTCCAACAGACAGATTATCTGATAATATTATTTATATATCATAGGCGTGTTTTGCTAAAGGGGACGAAAAGGATCAATTTTCTATAAAATCAAATAATAAGAATTTTGGTAAGTACATTGATACGTCATTAGCGTGTGGCATTAATGAACTAAAGTTAGCAAATTCCCTCTCAAATAAACTGTCCCGCTACTACAGCTAGTCGATGACCTGTTGTCCTTTACTATAACACACAGAGAGAAAAAAAAAGCTGGTGGGTATTAAATCACATTCTATAATTTTTTAAATAAAAAAATAATTCCCTGGATAAAACCATATTTCAAATAAAAAAGCGATACTTGCAACAAAATTTCTTTTATATTTTGCATAATTACTGTAATTAAAATATTTAGTTGAGAAATATATTCTTACAAAAATTAAATTATTTTTCCGCCAACAAAAGCTTTAATAATTAATAGAAAAATTCGCATAATTAAACATTGTATTAAACGTTTCATTGTACAAATTAAATTGTATTGTCGCAATAACGAAGAAAATCTACTGACAATTATAATTTAATTTTCGTAATAAGGGAAAAACAGAACTAAATATGTAATTCCAAAAATTAAAGTTTATTCCTGACAACTAAATCGCCGCTTATGAGAATAAAATTATTCTTTACGATAGCCCTAACCGCCATGCCATCCCGTGCATCGCATTTACCCATCGTCCCTTGATGAGAAGGCAGACTAAGCGGCTACTCCGGTAGTAACAGTGAAGGTGACGGCCATTTGGTCTATCTTTGTTAGTGTACATATTTATGGATAATATAATAGCCTTTTGTTGTTTTATTTTTTAGGGATATACCTATACATGTACCAAGATATACATGTATTAAGTGATAAGTAAAATTTAAAGTTTATTCTTTGTATTTGGTAAATATTTGTTGGTGTCATAGTATAGATCTTTTATAGAACAAAAAATAAAAATATACTTTTCTGTATGGCGACTTTATTGCAGGGTTTTATTGTGTCATTTTAAAAATGATTGTATCACATTAAATGCAATAAATATGTGTTTTGTTTGTTTGTTTGATGATGTTGTGTTGTTTGTTTTATAAAAGGTCTATATTTCAACCTCAAGAAATATTTTCTTACTGCTTAAGGTTTTCTTTGCTCCACTATGTTTGGTATTGTCAACCTAATTCAGTTTTTTTACGTTTATTTGCTTTACTTTAGCATTTGAAAAAAGTTATGTATAATATGATATTCGTTAAGCAAATCATTACTAGGCTAGTATGAACGCATATTTCAATCTATTTCTTAACTGTTTGGCCCGCAAAAAATTTACGATCATGGTGTCAGAAAAAATGTCACTAAATTTCTTGATGGCCAAACATTTAAAAAATAGATTGAGATATGCGTTCATACTAAACTAGTATATAATGATTTGCTTAACGAATAGCATATTATACATAACTTTTTTCAAATGCTAAAGTAAAGCAACTAAACCTAAAAAAACTGAATCAATTTTTTTTGGGAACTATGCAAATAGTATATATCTTTCTTAGTAAAACTAAGGTTTACTTGACGTAATTAAATTAAGATATTTTTATTAACCAATATTAGTTGTAGGTATCATACCTTCACATTAAATGAATTAAATGATAATTGATACAATTAAGTCATATTTTACTTTATCGTGTAAATTTACTTACAGAAATTATGATTTACTTCAGTTAATTAAACCTGCCAATTAAATAATTAAATTCGCTGAATTATATATTTAATTGCTCGATACCAATTAAATAATTTAATCGAAAGAAAAAAATTTTACTTGTGTAAATTAATTCTTTCTCTCTGTGCAACTATTAATTGTTATAATTTTCTTTGCTAAATATTTAGTCTCAAAATGGCGTTTACACAATAGGGCGTGGGGAGATATGTACATAACCCTTAGAGGGCGTGGTCGAACTCGCATTTAACACATATTTTAATTTATGTAAATGGTTTACTAAATCTATATTTTAATTATTATTATTAAATTAAAAATTTGCGTCACAACTAAATTAAATTAAGCTTAGAAAACATTGTTTAGCAATTACATTATTAAGCCTATGTCATTAGCGTAGGCTAAATTTACTAAAACCGATTTTAGCAGATTTTAATTAAACAATTAATAATATAATTTAATACCCATTTTACTAAATGACATTATTCCGGTTCGATATACCAGTAAATGTAGTTTGGATCCGAGTCTAAAATTAATGACATTGTAGAAATATTGTCTGACAAACCCACCCCATCCCGAAAATTTACGTCTGACGACGCAATTAAGGTAAATCCATTACGGGAATCTACACTTTATACTCGGTATATTGGTGTCGATGCGTAACATTTCACCATGCGAATTCACAAATGATACTCTTAAATGTGATATATTGTGCAATGTGCCACGGGATGGAGTTATCTATACTGTGCTACGGGCAAATTTTCCCAAGCACATTACACTCGGGAAAGTGTATTGATCCAAAATACAAGATTTTACTTTTAGTACGTTTAAAACTTACCGCTTACAATTGAATAACTTTTCAATAAAAATCTTAATTTATTGTATTATATTTATTATAATTTATATATTATTAACCACCACTCACACACTAAATACGACAATATTGCGTTTCACTTTAAGCAAGCCGAACTATCTAGTAATTGATACGAATCGCGTCATATTCTGTCTTATCTAGTACTGAGACAGAACGAGTTACTGGTTACAGGTTACAGATTACAGGTAGTGGGGTGGCAAGTAAAACAGCGAATTATGGTGATGGTTTTATTTTTCGGTTAAAGACGTGCTAAAAACAAATAACAACGATTAGGTCGGCCGCTAACAAACCGACAATAAATAGGCAGTGACAAGCCAAAATCATACATGGTATCTTAAATACATTTAGAAAAATACCTACATAAGCTACACTGCTAAAAGAAAAATAAACAAATTATATTAGGGCCGGCATCGGCACAAACTTAGTTAGTTTCGAAACACTTACCTAAAAACAAATAACACCAGGGTGTTATGGGAATTATTTTAAACAAAGTAATTTCCAGTCAGCAACCCAAAAGGTTGTTACAACGTTTAGAGCACACGTCTGTAACAGGAAATAATGTGTGGCGATCCTAATTTAGACGGTCCAGATAGTCGTTTTTACCTGTTTAAAAAAAAACAGGTTGCAAAGAGTTTTTATTTTAAAAAAACAACATTCCAATATACACTTTTTATCTCCGCGCCACATAGCTAGCAGAGCGGTACCCGTATAAGCATCCTAGCCTTTACCATACCACTAAGTTGGGAACTACCATATATCTACAAGATATTAAGCGCTCTACTTCATCTTCCCCCCGAAGCTGGCGGCACCGGCTGAGAAATAGAGCCAGCTTCACCAGAAACCCAAGTTTTTAAATGGCTGGCGTGAAAAATTCCCCGCTCAGCACCAGTGGCTGGGTCCACCAGCACAAAACTAGCATGGCTTACGGCCTTTTTAATTTGGTAAGGCCCCTCAAACAGTAAGAGAAACTTTTTTGTTTCCGCGTTAATAGCAGATGATCGGGGGTTAGCCCGCAAAAGTACTAAAACTCCAGGCCTAAAAGCGTCGTAGGGCCTCCCTGGATTATGTAGTTTCCGGCGGGCCGCTTTGCCTTGGAGAGTCTCCTTAGCTAAAATTAATTTTCGAGCACTATCCACAAAATTGGCACTGGGGGGCCGCAACCTTTCGGGAAGGAGCCTTAAGCGATCTTGGCCGAATTGCAATTCATTTGGGGTGAACCCCGTGGACTCATGTACGACATTATTCAAAAAATTCGCGAATTTAACGACTTCGAAAGCCCATCTGGTGTGTTTGTCATGACAATACGTGCGAAACAAACGGCCCAGCTCTTTCATCACCCGTTCTGAGGGATTCGCCTCGGGGTGACGGACGGACGTATAAACCGCTTGAATATCGTACGTCTTAAGCGACTCACTCCAACGCGGCGAAGAGAACTGAGTACCCCTGTCCGAAAGAATTCGTTTAGGAACACCGAAATTAGGAAAGTAATCCACAGTAAGACGGTTCAGGCAGGAGCGCGTAGTAGCCGTACGTAATGGGTATAGAGAAACATGTTTCGTGAAGACATTTAGTACTACCAAAATATAAACCGCACCGGCACGACTCCTAGGGAGTGGCCCGAAAAGATCTAAAGCGACTAAGTCGTCTTTGGACTCCGGAATTATAGCCTGGTGCGCTGGCTTTGGTAACATGGTACTTTTCGTCTTTTGACAAATCCCACATGCCTTAATAAACCGCTTAACATCACGCGACATGTTGGTCCACCAAACCTCCCTCTTTAGAGCAGACCAACATTTATAGGTCCCAAAATGGCCAAGAGCCACGTGAAAAGCTTCAATAAACTTTGTCTTAAGGGCGTCGGGAACGCATAACAAATTTATCGTATCGTCCCGCCTAAGATAAAGTACGTCCCTGAATAAAACAAACTTATCAGTAAGGCTTCCTTTCTTCAAAAGTTCCCGGATGTTTAGCAACTTGTTGTCTTCCAGTTGATACTGTTTTACCTTGTTCAACAACGCAAGAAAATCTCCCGGAAGTTTAAGCGTACTCAAAACCGTAAAGGACTTCTCTTTTGGTGTCGGCGGCCTAACACACGCAAAACGGGATAAAGCATCAGCAATGGTATTGTCCCGACCACTAATGTGCCCGATGCTGAAATCAAATTCTTGAAGGGCTAGAGCCCATCGTGTCACGCGAGGAGATAACAAACGACAAGTATTTATATATGACATGGCTTTATTGTCGGTATAAACAACAAACGAACGACCCAGTAAATATATACGCCATTTATTTAATGCGAATACCAAAGCCAGGATTTCTTTTTCAAAAATACCATAGCGCCGCTCACGATCAAGTAATATGCGGCTTGCCCAAGCCACGACCCGACGTTCCCCATCGACGACTTGATAGAGCTGTGCGGCTATACCCACGTCGCTGGCATCCGTTTCAACATAAAACGTTAGGTTAGGGTCCGGATAGTATAACAAAGTACTTGACTTTAGCTCATTTTTTAACGCAGCAAATGCCCGTATTTGTTCCTCGCCCCAAGACCACACTGATTTTTTTCTTAACAAACGTGTTAACGGTTCGGACAGCGCTGAAAACCCTGGGCAAAAGGAACGGTCGTACTGACACAGGCCCAAAAATTTCTGCAGCTGCCTCACATTCTCGGGTGGTTTATAGTCGAGAATTGCTTGAATGCGCTCGGGGTCAGGGCTAAAACCCTTTTCGTCCAAGACATACCCCAAAAAATTAACCCTTTGGCAAACAAATTGGCATTTTTTTACCTTTAAAGTAAAACCCGCGGTCTTTAGGCGATTCAAGACTAGGTTTAAATGGGACAAGTGTTCCTCAAAGGTCTCGCTAACGACCAAAAGGTCATCCACGTACGGCACTAAAAAACCAGCAAATTCGCTACCAAAAACCCTGTCGATACACCTCGTAAACGACGAAACCGCGTTTGCTAATCCGAACGGTAAGACATTAAAGAAATAGCTACGCGTACCGAAAAGGAACCCGGTATATTGTCTGTGCTCTGGCTGTATAGGTATTTGCCAATAGGAATTGCTTAGGTCCAGTAACGTTTTATACTTAAAGCTGGACATTGACCGCACGATTTCCTCGATTTTTCGCGGCAATTCATGGTCTTTCTCCGTAATAGAGTTAAGTTTTCGCGCGTCCAAACATACTCGGACACTTCCATCTTTTTTTAAAGTGGTCATAAGCGGAGAGATAAACTGGGTCGCGCCGCGAGAAATTACTCCCCATTCTTCCATCTGGTCAATAGTTCTCTGGACTGCGTCCCGGTGAGCCAGAGGTATTGGGTATGGTTTCACAAAGAAGCCAGTGTAGTCCGTTAACTTAATCTCGTGTTGGTAACAGTGCGTTAAACCTGGTTTATCCGAAAAGACGGTTTTGTACTTTTTTATTAAGGCCTTTAAGGCGGCTTCCCTATTTTCGGAAAGCCCCCCGTAAATAATCTGGTCCTCAACTTGTTCGCTACTGGAAATGTTTTTATACTTATTTTGCACAAAAACCTCTTTTATCCGCATAGCTCGAATATTTACTTTATCGGGAGGATAAAATTCATGGCCAGTTTTTATTGCAGGTGTGGTACACCACTTTTTGTTACTTAGAAATAAAAGTTTTTGTTCTTGTAAATCGATCTTCGCTTTTACCAATCGTAAAAAATCTATACCTAAAATTATTGAATACAATAATTCGGAAATAACCAAAAATTCGTGTGTGAAATATGATTTACAAATAGTAAAGGTTAAATTAGCCTGAAAATTTACTCGCTTAGGCCTTGATTTGAATGCCCCTGAAATACGTACGCCCGTGCTAGGGAAATGGGGGATTATTTCATGAAAATTATTCAACTGAGACCATACGTCTTCTGCTAAGCAACAGACTTGACTCCCCGTATCAATAAGCGCAGGAAAATTCATGTTGTATAATTTAATTGAAATCACCAACGGCTTATCGTTTAAAAAGTCATGATTTAGGTCGCAATCCTCAGCCAGCAAGCTATCACGGGGATTATTGTCTATATTTAAGGCCTTAAGTGTCCCAGTTACAGTGGGCCCTGCTGGTAACTGGTCTGCTCGTTTCCCGACATATTATCTTCCTCTGCGAGGTCATCCAGTGCAGTTACCGCTATGTTTTTAGTTAGGACATTTCCATGTTTATTCACCGAACAAGTTTTGTTTGTATAGCCTGAAGGACTAGAATACGCGTGCTCCCTTCTACGGGGTATCGCTGCAGGAGTGTATTTTTTATTAGCTTGGTTAGCCAAGTCAAAATGTTTATTATAATAAATATCGGCTCTTCTGAGGTGTTCTACCGCCTCAGACAAGCTCGAACATTGTAACAGTAACATAGATATTTGTGGTGGTAAGGTTCTTGCTACGGTAGCTAAAAGCATTTCGTCACTATAGGGCGGATTTAAGTGTTTAGCTAAGATTACTATACTACTAAAAAAATTAACAAAGGATTCCCCTTCTTTATAAATTGTTGTTTCCAACTTAATCCTAGCCTGCCACTGCAAATAATCGTTCCAAAAATTTTTTAGAAATTCTGTTTTAAATTCTGTATAAGAACCAAATTTTTGTAAAAAGGCATCAGCCCATATCTTGGCGGATTTTTTAAAAGAATCCATCACTAAAAATTTAAAATCTTTGTAATCTAAATTTTCTACGTTAAAACCTTCCTCCAGCTGGCTTAAAAAATCCATAGGATGTATGAACTCGGGATCAAAAATCGGTATTTTTTTTGTAGTTGCCGACTGGTTACAGACATTGTTACTAGGGGAAGTTTGATTATGATCATTTAAGTTTACATTCTGAAGCTGTTGTACAACCTGCCCAACTAAATGCGTAACAGCTTCAGGCGTAATTAAATAATTTTGCGGCACATTCGCCAAATTTGGAGGTACCCCTTGAGGAGGGGCCTCAAAATATCGAGGTACGAATGGAGGTGCGACATTCGGTGGTGGTATCCAGCCTCCCAGTGGTACTTGGCCTGTCTGACCTCGTACTTCATATTGACTCCTTACCGGAGCAGAAAAAGACAATGGGACGTTCCTACCTTGATTCTGTTGTTGCGGCGTAGCTTCGCTTTCGTTGTTGGTTTGACTCCTTGGTAATTATTGATATTACTGTAAACAGCGAATTTTTTCATGAAATTTTGCACAGACCCTAATTTTGGGTCGTAGAACACGAATCCGAAGTCAGCTTTTGGCGGTCTCGTATGGTTTTTCCAAAAAAAAATTGTTTTTGGAAAACTTTTAGGTTAACTTTTAGGTTACCTTTTTGTTATAGATTCCTTTAAGTTTCGACACTTTCACTTCAACATATCTGTAAACTTATAATTTTTATTAGTTTTCGTCACACAAAACACCACATTTAGGCAAAAATAGCTAAGAAAATTGCTGTTTTCTATAGAAAATTCCATTTTATGGCTGTAGACGTCATTATTTTGCCAGCTGTCAATTTTCCGGCGTTGCCACGTTTACAAAACATTTTTCTCGCAAATTTTAACAATTTCCGGCCATAAATAAATCCAAAAAAAGAGATGGCAATATGAGAGTAAAATAAGACAGATAGCATTTTATTTTCCCTAAAAGGGCAAAAAGATGACCCCAACCAACACCCTGGGTCACCGATCCCTCTTCGCCTGCGAGGAAAGAGACTGGTCAGGGCCCCTAACCAGGTGCTAACCCTGCTCCGACCTTAGGGTGCCCTCCGATCCACCGTTATACCACCGTTATATCGAAAATATTAGATCTGTCACCTAATTCACCGACTTAGAAAAGTTTTTGATACGAACGGTGGATCGGAGGGCACCCTAAGGTCGGAACAGGGTTAGCACCTGGTTAGGGGCCCTGACCAGTCTCTTTCCTCGCAGGCGAAGAGGGATCGGTGCCCCAGGGTGTTGGTTGGGGTCATCTTTTTGCCCTTTTGGTTAAATTTGGTTCATTTTCGCATTTTCCCGCCAACTTTTTATTATTCCTAATTTACAACTTTGTCTTGAAAAATAAGTAAACCTGGCAACGCCGGACATTTGACAGCTGGGAACGTACTGGCGTCTACTACCAAATACAATGGAATTTTATATAGGAAAAAGCAATTTTCTTAGCTATTTTTGGCTAAATGTGGTGTTTTGTGTGACGAAATAAAATAAAAATTATAAGTTTACAGATATGTTTAAGTGAAAGTGTCGAAACTTAAAGGAATCTATAAAAAAAGGTAACCTAAAAGTTAAAAAAAATTTTTGCGGAAAAACCATTCGAGACCGCCAAAAACTGACTTCGGATTCGTGTTCTACGACCCAAAATTAGGGTCTGTGCAAAATTTCATGAAAAAATTCGCTGTTTACAGTAATATCAATAATTACCGACTCCTTAAATCAGCCACCCGCCTTGGAATCCCATTTTCTCTAAGAATTCTGTTTCGTAAATTGTACAGTATTTGAGGAGTGCTTCGGCCATTATCTTCCATAATTCACACCTGCCCCCAAAGTTGGACGCCAATAGATGAGACAGAACGAGTTACTGGTTACAGGTTACAGATTACAGGTAGTGGGGTGGCAAGTAAAACAGCGAATTATGGTGATGGTTTTATTTTTCGGTTAAAGACGTGCTAAAAACAAATAACAACGATTAGGTCGGCCGCTAACAAACCGACAATAAATAGGCAGTGACAAGCCAAAATCATACATGGTATCTTAAATACATTTAGAAAAATACCTACATAAGCTACACTGCTAAAAGAAAAATAAACAAATTATATTAGGGCCGGCATCGGCACAAACTTAGTTAGTTTCGAAACACTTACCTAAAAACAAATAACACCAGGGTGTTATGGGAATTATTTTAAACAAAGTAATTTCCAGTCAGCAACCCAAAAGGTTGTTACAACGTTTAGAGCACACGTCTGTAACAGGAAATAATGTGTGGCGATCCTAATTTAGACGGTCCAGATAGTCGTTTTTACCTGTTTAAAAAAAAACAGGTTGCAAAGAGTTTTTATTTTAAAAAAACAACATTCCAATATACACTTTTTATCTCCGCGCCACATAGCTAGCAGAGCGGTACCCGTATAAGCATCCTAGCCTTTACCATACCACTAAGTTGGGAACTACCATATATCTACAATATATTAAGCGCTCTACTTCAGTACTAAGGGTCGTATTTAAAGTCGTTCCTTGAGTATCCCTTAGACCTTGAGGTTGAGAAAACATCAAGGCCTTAGGAACGACTATAAATACAATCATAAATACGATATAATTACTAACACACTCGCGAGGTGCAAAAAACACAAGGGTTGGATGGCGAGGCAAGGAATTTCACACAGTGATATGAATCTATTTCCACTTACTTTTAATAAGCAGTTTGTGTGGTAATCTCTATACAGGGTAGGCCAATAAAGGAAACAATCCCGATTTTTCGTATTTATCGTCCCATAAAAAACGCTTTAACATGTGTATATTGTGTGGAATCTTTTGCTTATATTTTCAACCCTCTCACTTCAATCCCCTAGCAGGGGTGACCTCCACCCCTAAAATTTTAAATGGGAATAGGGGGCATGCGATAGATGATTTTAAAGGTCTCCGTCTCATTGAGTGATTTATGATCCTGGAATATTATGTCATTATTCGCCCTGACAACAAAATGGCGACTTGTTGAAACAAATATTTTTAAAATATAATATTGCTGAAGTTTTTTACCCGCGGTTTAAATATACGCTTCTGATAATAGCAGGAGTTTTAAAAAAGTATTAAAATATTATTAAGCCCTCCCCCACTCCCACTAATTAAGGAAATTTAAATTGTGTTAAAAATTAGATCTGCATTGATTGAAATTCAATTAGTGGGGTGGGGGAGGACTTACCAGTATTTTTTTAACCCTTTGCTATCATCACAAGTGTATTTTCAAACCGTCAATTTAAAAACTTCAGCAATATTCATTACATTTTATTTTTAGAATATTTGTTTCGACAAGCCGCCAGTTTGTTCTCAGGTCGAATAATAACGTAATATTCTAGGATTATAAAGCACTCAATGAGACCTTTAAATGATATATCGCATGATCCCTATTTCCATTTAAAATTTTAGGGGTGAAGCTTACCCCTGCTAGGGGGTTGAAGTTAGAGGGTTGAAAATATAAGCGAAAGGTTTTCTCCTTCCATACAAGATGCACGTGTCAAAGCGTCTGTTCTTAAAAAAAGATAAATATCAAAAATCAGGCTTGTTTCCTCTTCATTGGCCAACCCTATATATAAACGAAGCGACTGACTGACATATCAACGCACAGCCCACACCACTGGGTCTAGAAACTTGAAATTTTGAACAGAGGTTTTTTTATATAACGAAGGCATCTATTAAGAAAGGGTTTTTCAAAATTCAACCCCTAAGTAGGTGAAATAGGGGTTGAAACTTTGTATGAAAAAAAATATTAAACGGACCTATTAAATTGAAACTTCATAGAAGTGCTCTAAAAAATAAATGTTTAATTACGGGTTTTACAGTTTTTAATAAATAAACTCCTAAGGGGGTTAAAGGGGGGTTTCAAATTTGTAATGGAATGAAACTGTTATAAGGTTCTATTACCTTGACAGTGTACCACCTATACTACGCGGACGAAGTCGCGGGCGGAAGCTAGTTTACTACAAACCACCTCGTATCCATTCTTATCTAATGCTAAATACCTTCTAAATATTGACTCTCGCGAGCCGCAAAAACAAAAGATTTAGGGGTTGAACGACGAGGCGATTTTCATCACAATAACATCATTAGTTCTTTAAAACAAAGGTTTTGAATCGGCTTAAGCGATGAAAGGGAATAAAAGACATTCTATTAATTTCCTTTATTATTTTAACCTTAAAGCGGCCAGATTCTCGAACGGTAGACCGGTCTAAGTTGATATCCAAAAGTTTTAAACTGATAAGTTTAAGAATAAGACAACTAAGTTTTGTACTAAGATTTTTTTTTTCGCAAATTCGTAAGGAAAAGGGCGATTTTATTATGTACAAGGATATTGATTATATTTGGACCTAGATCTATATCCGTTGTGGTTGACGGTCACTCATCTAACTTCCATCCTATCAATGCTGGCGCCCCCCAAGTTTCAGTCCTGGTACCAACCCTATTTCTTCTTTACATTAATGACCTGCTCTCTTCAACTACCAATCCCATTCACAGTTATGCTGACGATAGTTCTCTTCATTCCAATATTAATTTTTCCAGACAAGTTTCGAATTAGGAGTTTGATAATAGACGCAGATCTATCCCTACCTATCCCTTTCCCAAGATCTTCAATTAATCTTAGACTGGGGTGCCAAGAACCTTGTTCAGTTCAACGCCTACAAAAACCAGTCTTGCTCCTTGTCACGCAAAAAATGTGGCAACGCTTACCCCATCCACATGAATGGCCAAGCCCTACAAAAGAATGAAACATTCGATCTTGTTGACATCGCTTTCGAACATGATCTCAGCTGGCACAGACACATTACTTCAGTAGCCACATCGCAGCTAAAAAGCTTGGTTTTCTCTTTCGAGCCAGAAAATACTTCTCCCCTTCCAACTGATACACTCTCTGTGTTTCCCAAATAAGACATAACCTAAAGTATTGCTCCCACATCTGGGGAGCGGCATCACCTTCGACACTTAACATGCTTGAACTCCCTTCTCTCGCTCATCGCCGCGCTGTTGGGGTTTTATCCCTTTTCTAACGCTACTTCCACGGATTTTGCTCTGAAGAACTAGCCGGTATTATTCCCCCCTTGACTGTTCCTAACAGAACAACAAGAGGCGCGTTACGAATGCATCCCTTTACTGTCCAGCTACAAAAGCCTAGAACAGACCACTTCTCTCGCTCATTCATACCTAGGGTCTCCAGATTATGGAACAAATTGCCTGCAGATGTTTTCCCTTCCCGTCCCAACCTCCAGTCCTTCAAATCCCGTGTCAACATACTACATTCCCCTTCTCTTCAGATGCCCACGGTACGTTAGTTCTTAGGCTTGAAGTCTACGTGGGATGTCTTAGATAAAAAAAAAATCTAAATACAACCTAAAAAATCGAAAGGTGAAACTTCACATAGCTTTTGTTTGTATAAATAAAATTACATTAAAATCATCATACTGTATACACCTCGCTTTTCCTTTCCTTTAGTGCTTCCTTCACCCTCAGGCTACAAACTACACCTCACGAAAACCAAGCATTGTTCTCCCTGATTGTATAATGCACAATTATTATTAGTTTATTAATAACGAGCTACAATTAACAAGACAAAGTTAATATATTTACAACATACGTACATAAAATATAAAATGCAATCAAAATAAAAGACTGTAACTCTCCAATTAGCAAAGGAAAAACTAGCAGACCTGGCCAAAATCAATACTAAAAGTAATTTTCTAATAATAACCAATGAAAAATATCAAATATCCATCAATTAGACAAAAATATTCAACAAGTACATTAACGTGTAATTATGCATTGTTTATTCTCCACGCCCGGTTGGTTAGCGTGAGTTGGCGAAGTTTCGTGCCCCCAGAGAAATGGACTTATGTCGGGCTGATAATACGTGCGTAATTTCTGTTTTTAGCTATTAAAAAGGCAAACATGGCAACCATAATTTCATTTCTGTGAAAAATAATATATTGCTAGTTAGTTGGGTTTAATGGTACAATGGTAAACAATTTTTGTTAGTATTATGCTAGTTAAAAAACCATTACCGGTTTTTTATTTATGTATACAATCAACAATGGCTATCAACGCAACAAACTAAAAACATTTTTTTAATATTACATTCATAGATTAAGTTTTGTTGACTTGTGCACGTAGAATTTAACGTTATACGTAAACGTAGAATTTAATTACTGTGTCCTCCACCCCCCCCCCCCAATTCACGGGTAATTTCTAAACATTTCTCCTGTTAGATCATTTTAAATTAGGGATAGCGACGTTAAGCAGCTCCCCATGCCAAGATTCCATATCTGATAATAGATTCAGCCAAAGATCTGTAGACTTGTAATAACTGTTTCAATTCTATTATGTCTCTAATCTGATAAAACAATTTTCTTACCTTCTTTGCAACTTCTTGTATTATGATTTGTCCATTTTAAATTGTCAATAGGCACACCTAAATATTTAATTGAATTTACAGGGCCAATAAAATTGGTGTTTTGAGGGGTCCACACTCACCCTATCAATCCCACTTTCACCAGCGGAGGTTGAACAGAATGTAATAAATTTTGTTTTTGTTAAGTTTAAAATGAATTTGCTGGTTTTTAGCCAGTTGAGGGCTGTACTGAGCCCTCGCTCCGCTCTTGTTTTTAGAGAGGCCCAGTTTTGATTATTAAAAACAATAGCTGTATCGTCCGCATATGATATTATTTCTCTACCTATCACTTAAGGAAATTATATATGTATATTAAGAACAGAACGGGATCCAGCACAGTTCACTGTTATTTTCTGTTTTTTGCTTAAACTTTGATTCACTCTAACGACCTGGTTATTCTTTTCTTTACTTGCAGTAATTTTTTTAGCTTCTCTCGTGCTCCTTCTAAAATTTTTCTTTAAAGGGCGTGCTTGATGATATTTCTTATTTTTCTTCAGCGCGAGGATTTTTGCCCCACGAAGAAATGAGACATTTGCCCCACATGCCAAACGAAATTTTAAAATCACTAACGAACTACTCTGTAAGGAAATAAATTATGCAGTACATACCCTAACAAAAGCTTCGTTCTGCGACTAAATTGTTTTTAAAGAATGTTAGGAATAAATCCACAGTAGCTTGTATAGTATTTCGTTAAAATAACATGCGATGAGATAAAAACATAAATTACCCCATAGAAACCAGAACACGACTCCTCTGTTGCCAGGAAAAGACTGGTGTATGCAGTTTGTTATTCTCCAACACATATGTCGTCTGCCTCATTGAAAATCTGAAAAGGGTAATTTAGTCTGTACTCTTCAGGCAGGTCGAAAAATACGTGTGTAGTAATATTTGACGCGACTTTTGTTTTATCCCTATAGAAATTTATCCATAAACTGTCCGGAATGATGTGTCAGTGCCAGGAGTCTTGTCATCCGGAGGTTTGCTTGGTGAAACAAAGAATCCATTACTGTGGCGCGCCGAAACGGAATTATAGCGGGTGGTCTTTATCCTTCACACGCAAAGTCTATGAATCAAACGAAAGGCTAGTTACAAAAGAATGCTGTTGTCTCCTCTCGCTCAAGGTCAATGATTGCTGCCAATTCCTCCATTTTTAAATTTAATAGGATTTTAACAGGTTTCCGTTTCTCCATAAAGGCTAAGTAAAATATTCAGTCAGTCAACCAAAAAATCCTTGGCAATAATAATTCAAAAAGCATTGAACCATACACTTAAAAATAATACCAACTTTAAAAATCTCCATTGGTATATAAGATACATTTCAGATTTAAAAAAGTTATAAAAATAAAACTTTTTAATATCTTTAATAAAAATTTAAATTCTGTTCACGCGCTTTATAGATTAGGCGAAAATAAGGCGCGAAGCAAGCTACTCTCAAAGGATAAAGTCTTGAATAAAGATGATTCAAAGAAAATAAGTCCTTATCTGGGTTACATAAGTTGAAGATCGATAGCTATATTCGGTTTTTAAAGATATCTAGAATTAAATAGCATGAATAGGGCTCAAAAGTTAAAAGAAAGAAAAGATAAATATCAAATCGAAAAGAAATGCGGCATGAGGTCTGTGGCCGCTTTTTTATATTTGTAAGCTGTACTCTTTATAAGGCGAGTGCACATTTAGCTCTTCCAATAGAGAAGATTTTTTATTGCATATATAACATATCACGTGTAAGCCATTGTACTTACTGTAACAACGAATAAATATAAACCTTGAAAAATTATTAAACAGCATTACCTTCGAAAGACAGGAATTATAACGAGGAATAATCGACGTCTGTTAAATCTGTGAAGAAAGCCGGTTTTTCTCTCGCCTTGCACCGCACCACCTCCTTCCTTTTAGGAGGAGCCCGTCATGTAAACAAAACAGTCACGAGAAGTCGGTATTAAAAGTTTAAGAATTTTGCATGTGTATTATGCCGACGTACATAGGTACAGCATTATAGTAAACTGTGTATCATAACTTTTAATATCATGAAAAGATACATATAAAAGTGACAATCATAGTTTAAGGAATTACAAGGGAATTTTGATTTGTTTAGGTTTGGTTCTTTTTAATTAGAACACTGACAATTTTATCTAAGAATTAAGCTCTACACTATGTTACCAGTTAAAAGTGTTCCGTTGCACACTTTTATTTATTGGCTTATTAGAATTTAGGGTAAAAATAAAGTGCAAAAATATTTTTTGGGAATTTTTTGGGAAGCAGAAAATGCCCTAAAAATCGAGTTAAACTTTGGCGATTTCACACATAGGCGACTGATGTCATCATTTCCATGCATTTTGATTTGTTAGACTTTTGCAATGTTGCCTAATCGTTCGTCGCCCGTGCAGGCATTGAACCAAAGATACAAAATTAATCTAATATAAGAACCTCTCTGCCATAAATATGGATAATAATTATAGAGAACAATGTGAGAAGCATTCGTATCCACCATTTTTACTTTACATTCCGTATTTCAGCGCTAAAATATTATGCATTTGAAAGTAAATGTTCATATATCATGTCCATAATAACCTTGGGCAAATTGTAGTTGCTTTTTCAAAGCCTTGATCCATTTTCCACTGAATAAAATATCACTTGTGGTGAAAACACTTATACAAACGAATAAAGTTTCTTTCAAAACCAACGGGAACATAAAACAAACATAGAGTTCAAAAGGTTTGTTACCTTATAATGTTTCACAACTACCTGACAGAAATGGTTTGTTCTACGATTACATTCATTGCGGACTTCTCTATTAAGCCGATAACTGTGTTAAGCTATCCTTTTCTAATGAATTATATTGTTGAAGTCAGACATAAATCTTTGATTATTTCGGAACCTTATTTGGATTATTGAGAGCTATAAAATAGTAAGGACAGGCAATTTCAAGAACTCTGTGGACTATAATGCCATAACATGGTTTAATATACTGCCGGTTGAGGTAAGATCTTTGTGTGTGAGTCGTTTTAAAGTGAGACCGCTGCAGTTGTTGACGTCAAATACACTTTACTCCATACAGGAGTTTTTTGACTGTCCGATGGGTACGGTTCTCCATACCGATTGAGTGTGATTAGTCTTGTTATTGGTTTTTGTCTCTGACCTTTAATATGTTTTTATCGTTTAGAGCTGACAATTAGGGATTAGATCACTATAGTAATTTTAATTTTAAATTGTAATTTCAAATTTAATTTAATCTAACTTAGACTTAACTTAATCTCATATTGCCTGTACCAGGTTTTGACGTGCCAATGCACAAAAATTTTATGTTATTGTCTTTACAAGTGGCTAAATAAAGAGTTTGAGTTTGAATTCTATATCGAGTCCTTTGTATCTGCTATAACTAATATCGACTTTGTATTATACGAGTATGTCAGACAATATGACAACAGCGCAAATCGAAATATTATTTTATTAGTATGAAATATGGTGGGCTTTTTAATTCCTTAGCTTTAAGAAAAGTCTGATTTCATTCTTATAAACTGGATACTTCTAAATAAAATTTAAACTCGATTGAGGGCAACAGACCCATTACAGGTATTTACTATATATATTTTCTTAACCAAAATAAGCATAATATGTTTAAGTCAGAACCACAATTGGGAACAAAATATTTATTTTGTCAGTGTAGTTGCATTTTTTCGTTTATCTTCTTGATTTTCTTGATGTTCTGTAAAAATGTTGGCGCAACATTCATAGGAGGGCAAAAAATAATATATTAATTTTTGGTTAGCATGGATGGCAGTCGTATGTAAATTTTAAAAAACTTGTAAGTTGGGGCAGGAAAGCAGTATATGTGTATTCTCGAAAAGTTGGACTTTATTAAATTTTGAAAATTGTATTAGTTAGCAATAGTTAATATATAAAAGAACAACAGTTTTCGGTTGAAGTCCTCTTATACATATCATGTGATGTCGCAACCAATAGGAATACATTAGAAAAACTTGTTATTTTTTTAAAACCAAAATAAATGAATAACAGGCAATTTATGCAGAGACGTGAAAAAAATATATTTCAGATTTATTTATGTTACTTACATGCTTATCACATATTCATTAAACTTGGACAGTAACTACGTCATTTTCAAACAACGATCGATATTTTGAGAAAGCGTCTTAATAAAAATATATTTAGACCATCTAGAGCTTATAAGCGTTTTTATACTCAATCAATAGTACATCGATAAACATTTTTTGCCACCCTATTATTTTGGTCAATGACCCACTTAAATTTATTTTCAATGATCCACCAAATATTTAATTTTTTAACACCAAAGTTTTCTTGCAAAAAAGTGCAAGTTCCATGCGAAAACTTCCCAAGAAAGAATCAAGCTCAACCATCGTCAAAAAATATCCAAGCTTGCTCCGGGCTGAGTCGTATTTTTAATTGGCCTCATAGGCTTATATGGACGATATAAAATCATTAAAACTAAGAGATAATTCTGACATACGCGTTTTAGGAAGTTAAAAAGAGACAAAATTTGTCGACGGCCCACCAATAATATCGCGCCACTCCCACTATGGAAATACACTCGAACCGCCCCGTGAAATATTCTCTTTCAAAACATTTGGGTTGGACAAAGAAAAACTAATTGGGTACCTAATATGCTCATTGTATTTGCATTGTGTTCATTTATTATCAATTAGCGGCTAAACCTATAAATACGATCTCTTAGCTACGCCAATGTTAGTCATCAAACATAACGGCATCGGCACAGGTTTTCTTACATTAGCAACGTGGTCGAGAGGTAGAGTCTCAGCTCGTGAACCAAGAGGTCGTGGGTTCGAGGCTGTGCTCGGGTAGCCTTTTTAAAAAAAAATTATTTAAAAAATTAGTTTGGCTCTAAAAAGTGTATTGGCAACAGGTTTGGCACTTGTTTCTCGATAGAATATTTTTAAAATTATTGGTAATCTCATATCTACTTCGCAGACGTATCAAAACGGGAAGCAGATAACAATCAGACTAAAACCCATAGAAAAGTAATACTAAAAGTCATAAATATTTAGAGTAGCAATGTTCTATATACTACAGTACCTATTTTATGATTTTTGCGGTGTTTATTTGTAGGTAAATAGTTTTTTGGCAAAACTAGGCACATTATTAAAAAACCTTCCTTAATTAAAAAAGCGTATTATGTTGCGTTGATATCACTAGTTGCCCACAAAATTTTTACCCACCTGTAAAAAAACTCACGGGCCGCGCCTGCTAGGTTCAAATATACATTCTTAACTTACAAATTAAACATTTACATCAGGATAAATAGCGCAAAAGGAAAACTTGGACATAAAACACATTTAAAATGCCGCACATAAACCCAAGACCTTCTCAAGAAAAAAAAGGTTGGCAGATAAGAAAACAAGACTAGAACATATTTCAAGGTTCAGACAACTGAAAAATATTACATGGCAAGAAATAATATTAAATTCAGGTCAAAATATTAAGACATGCTTTTCCTGTAAAATATGAGATATAAAGGTTTAAACTTACAAGGGTTAGAAAAAGACAACTAAATTTTTTATCCTTTACAATAACGACCGAAAGTTCACAGCTGTTTCAAGTTTTTCAGTACTTTTATAATAAACTCAACAATATTATTACTTATAGTTTAACAAAAAAGTTCTATTTATTTCGGAATAGCCAGGTGCGTACCATTTTGCTACAAAAAAAAAGCAAAATAAAAGCGATATTGTTCAGTTATCTATTTTTCTACCATGCTCTTACAGCCAGTTGCACAAAACTTTTAATCCGGTGTTAAATCCTAATCCAGTGTTAAATACAAAAGATCGTCACTTTAATAGAGCGTTTTGTATACGGAAACTGCCCAGACTGTTTGCTCTTCAGTGAATAAACAGACAATAGGGAATATTCATATAACTCAAATAAATCTGAAATATTTTTTTGTATTCTCTACATAAATTAAATACTTATGGTGGTAATTTGTATTTTTTTTTATCTAAGACATCCCACGTAGACTTCACGCCTAAGTACTAACGTACCGTGGGTATCTGAAGAGAAGGGAAATGTAGTCTATTGACACGGGATTTGAAGGATTGGAGGTTGGGACGGGAAGGGAAAACATCTGCAGGCAATTTGTTCCATAATCTGGAGACCCTAGGTATGAATGAGCGAGAGAAGTGTCCATTTATTTGGGTTTTTATTAACAAAAAAAAGATATTCTACTACAAACTTTTATACCAACCTCGAAACTTGCTAAACGTGATACTATTGGTTGTGACTTGGTGTGACGTGTCATGTGAATAAAGTGTTATAATGGCAAGTACATGGTGAATTCCTGTGTTAATTTATTTCCTTAATTATTTCCCAGAGGTTAGAAGATTTCGTGGATAAGAAGCATTACATTTTAATAAAAATATTTAACAATGACCGAAACGAAATTTTTGCAAAGAAAATCGGGTAATTTGCTGAAAGTTGATGCTTGTATGATGGATCGCCGCTTATTTGTCTTTAAAATTGCGTTACAAATACTAATTATTGCAAAAATTCTGAAAAGAAGTCTGTTGCATGGAAACTGCATGAGTTTATTTTTTCGTTGTTTTAAAGTATAAATAGCCCGACTCTGAAAGAGGAAGGATAGTTTTTGAAACAGCAAAAAATAAGCGAATTCGATTTTCTTTAGGCAACATAATTTTTTCAGAATTTTCTGGATAAAGAAAATTTCAAACATAAATTAGATAAACACATTACTTTTATATTATATTTTTTATTTATTGAATGTCATAGTACGATTATTATAATTTACAACACATATTGGCATGATTTGTTTAAACTAATGCAGGTTCTCTCTTTAGTGACTGTAGAAATTGCGGTAAAAAAGACGTTGGATTTTCGCTAATGAATTTTCACTATGCACTACTTTTATGTTCACCCACAGTGCAATTTTCAGTGTAATTCAGCGATAATTAAGCACCTCTTTCGACAAATTAATACATGAGGGAAATTTTCGTAGTAATTTCCTTCAAAATAATATTTTTGGGTTTGTAATGACTTCCTTAAACGATGTATGCAATTAAAATTCCTTATTATTAGTCATTCTTGAACATACAGTTACACTTCAAAACAGACAGAACAAGGGTTAAGTTCAGCTCTCTGTACTTAGCAGCTACACGATCACTTCCGATTGCCAGAATGTAAAGCGATTTCTTTGTAGGGCAGGCCTTGGCCAATGTAAGTTAAATCATGGATAACTTGACACAAATTTAACACTGCAATAAAACTTACGCGGAGTTAGCTAATTCCGAATTAAATTTTCTTTTTGCAACCCGCTGCGCTGTTAGCAAATGGACACGTTGTCTGTTTTTAAAAATAAATAATTCGACACTACTACAAAAAATCTTTTCTTTAAAATGGTAACAAATCTATATGGCATTTAACGACCTACTCCCTTTTACTTTAGTGCCAAAGCTTGATGTGGATAACGCAGATATACGTACAGATTACAGATCCCTTTCGCGGGATCTCCAATTAATTTTAGACTGAAGTGTCCAAAACCTCGGGTAATTTAATGCTTCTAAGATCGAAACCCTTACTGTAAAACCGAGGGGTGTAACAATGAATGTGGTAGAACTTCATCTCCGACAGTCGTCTCTCTCCGAGATAGTCACTTTACTTAATACAGATCATACGTAAACTTTTACACAAAGTATATAGTCGTTAATAAGTAAAAAATCAGTTCTCTGTCTTTCGCTATGTCTAAGACTGGGTCCAGACGAAAAGAGCAAGCAAAAACAAGAACATGTTCTATACGAATGCTCAAGTAATGTGGACGGATCTGCGAGCGTGTGAATACTTGCATGCGCTCGATGATGTTAGACGCAGTATCGGCACTTCAAAGAAAATTCGTATTTTTGCATGTTCAGTTTGGACGACATATTTAGTGCGTGAATTTTAACTTACACTTATTAAGAAAAGTGGCCAATCAATACCGAACATGACAATTGCTAGCTGTCGACAGTAGCCGATCATGTGCTGGCGGGCAGCGGCAGCATCAATCAGGAGCGAATTTGAATGAATGTTCCGTCTCGCTTGCTCATTTGGTCAGGACCCAGCCTTATTAGAGATATGAAAATCTAATAAAACTCAATTAAAAACCCTCGAAGATATCCTAATTATACTTAAAATAAAATTTCGGTGCGGACGGCGCTGCGGTTCATTTACACACATCCACTGGTCAACAGCTGCCTCTTATAACGTCTGTTGCCATATTATGTTGCTTGTTGCTTGTTCCTTGGCGATAATAGTGACATAAAAAGTCAATATATTTGGGCAATTTTTGTCGTCCACGTAAGACCATCTTTAGAAATGTTTAATTTCAGTTTCGGGTATTCTCTACGCCAATGGCAAACAGTTTGCCGAACCTCTAAACAAACGGCGTTTAAACAAGGAATAACGACACTCTTAGGGGTTAGTTACAATTGATTTTAGTCCCTCGGTGAACTTCTTGGAAAACTATTTCGATGGGAATTTCAGGTTTTTTGCTGGAGGCGGATGAGTGGATAAATGGAATTTTGGGGAATAGACTGGTACCTTTACTGTTATGCTTAGAAATTGTCCGAAATAATTTGATGGCAAAGAAGGTAGAAAAATTCGGTATATTTTCTTTTAGGTAAAAAGATTATAGCAAGTTTTTTTAACCGAAAGGAAATACACCGAATTTAGAAAGATTTTTATATGGGTCATTGCCTCAAAAATAGATTATCTCGTTTCTTGGTTTGGAAGAAATTAGATTAATCAAATTATAAATAACATTTTGAAAGTGTTGGTTTGGACACATGTAAGATGTACTTCCGAAAGTTTATTATTTTTTACTTTACACTTCTTTTTTAAATAAAGTAAGTTATTTCCCTGGGCTCTAGTGTTTGATATTTAAATGAATCTTAAGTCAGTTGGATCTGGAATATTTTGTATTGCGTAACTAATAAAAAAATTAAACATCGTGTTTACATCGTGAAATTCTTTTTGTCAAAATACTTTTTCTCCAAAACTAATGGTTCAGCAGTTATGGGGAAATGAACAATTAAATTTTTTATAAAAACTGATCGCGCTAGAATTTTTCAATCCTGATAATTTTGTCTCAATCTACATCTAATTCTCAATAATCATAATTATTTTCAGATTTTTCTGAGGGATCCTTTTGGTGATAAGGGTGCATGGGGGACAGCAATTTTTAAGCATTTCTCCCAAAAAATATTTTACAAAATGCATAAATAAATACATCATATATATTGTTGAATTCGTTCTTCAATGAGCTTTTATTTGAAATTTTTTTTTCATTTTCCAATTTACCCCCTGAAATTAACCCCCACAATCAAAATTCAACTTTTTACACTTCACGACTATAATTGGGCCAGCACACTCTATCTCTGTGCTAAATTTGAAAGGTTTACGGTGAATAGTTTCAGAGAAAATCGCCTGTGACAGACGGACACCGAAGTAATAAGTGTTTCGTTTTGCCAATTTGAGCACGGAACACTAAAATTGTTGCTATTTAGAATTATAAAAAAGCGTGAATTATTAAATAAATAACAATTACTCGTAAGTACATGAATAATAAAGTGTGTGATACATAAACTAACTATGGAATTTTTAAACATTCCTTCAAGACACAATTTTTTACGTTAGCTAATGGTAAAACTGATTTGGTTGTTCTAATAGGGGAAACTATGAATGCGGTTAGGTACAGGGACATGTCTATGAATGATATTGATATTCCCTTTGTCCTAAACTTCGGGAATGATTTTATATTAATAGACGATATGCTCGCCCGCATAGACCAAATTGTTTAAGAAATTTTGAGGGAGAATAACTTTGAGCCAGTGGAGTGGCCTGCTGGATCTCCCGATTTGAATGTTATAGAGCATGTGTGGAGTAGAATGAAAGTAATCAAGGAAGATATGTGTTTTATAATCTGGATGACTTAGCGAATGCACTTAGGACAGTGGGAGCTATTCCTTAGGACTTTGTTGCGAGTTTGGTAAGCAGCATACCACGCCACGAAGGGTAGCAGATGTGAAGCGAGCCGGAGGTGCACCAAGAAAGTATTAATAAAGAAGGGTATGTAAGTAAAATCAATAGATTTATTTTCCAAGTTAAAATGCGGACATTCTGTAAATATTCTGATTCTGACTAAATGAAAATTTGTTTGATAATTATTGATGGAAATATTGTTATTAATGAAACTATAGCGGAATTTTAGAATTTATTTCGTAAACAATACCGTTTTTTGAAAAAAAATCAATATTTTTTGTTAGAAAATCTTATTAAAAAAAACTGACAAAAACGCTCCGCAATATTGAATTAGACTTAAAATCCTGAATAGTATGCAATACAACAAACAAGTAGTAGTGCAAATACACTTTCTGCACTACTTTCTTCTCCGCTCTGTATTATGTCCAAATATCCATAGACGCAAAACGTCTTCCAAAAACAAAGTACAAACAGAACGATCTTTCAGGATCTGAAAAGCTCATCAAAATCCGTGGAGTCGTTTTCAAACTACAGCAATTTAAAAGTGATGCTGAAACTTTCATTTTTCGTTTTTTCTAGACGAGCAGTTTAGATACATAGTTATATGCTGCTACTTTTATTGATATGATAACTGCAAACATTTCTCGCCAATAAAAATACAACATAAAAATAGTAAAAATAGTTTTAATGATTTAAGTTCGCAAAATTGTATTTTTTGGCACATATGTAAATTCAATTAGGCGAGACAGAGCCAACAAGCGGCGCGAAGGTTAAAGAAATAGTTCAAGGTGCAGAACTGGGAAGTAATCGATCATTGTAATTAATTACATTGATTGTAATTGGGAATCGCGGCTAAATACTTTCTTAAATGTAATTAGTTAATGATAATCGACTGCAATTTTTGAGTAATTTGTAATCATCACCAAAGTTACTGCAGAAAAAGAAATTACGATTACTTTCAGCAATTACGACTACGTTGAGTAATCGTGATTACTTTCAGTAATCATGATTTCTCATTGTAATCATAATTATCTAAAGGAATCGAAAGAGTTGCAATCATGATTAGAAAGAGAAATCACGATTCTTATTTACTTTTATGTTTACCGAGAGATAGCCAATTTTTTCCTGTTCAACCCCGATTTTTAGACGCTCTGAACCCAGAGGCGCAATAAGGGGGGCTAGCGGGGCTTAGCCCCCCCAACCCCCCCCCCCCCCCCCCAAACTCGATATTAGCCTTCCCCCATAGACCAATTGGTGTTCCATAAAAATTAAAATGAACTTTACTTTAATGGTCAGGGCTTAAGCCCCCCCCCCCCCCCCACCCCCCAAGGCACTGTCGAGTTGCGTCACTGTCTGCACCTGTCTTAATGATCCATCCTCACTAAAAGATTTTTAATGCTAAAGTCTTTACTTTGAATTCTCTCGTATTTCGACATTTTTTGACGCCAGCAATATTTTAGGTCAAAATTGTATTAATTATTTTTAGACATCAACTAATTGCCAATTGCTTAAGGAAATAAGGTAATTTTAGATATTTTTTAAATTTATTTTATTGTTAACATCTTGTAGTTGTGGCTAAAGTCACGGTACCGGACCATTATCGCAATTTTCAACTACATAATTGAACCAAAAGTCGTGGATACATTGGCTAAAAAAAGTTGTTGATAAGTGTAAACGTTAACAAAGGATGTGTTTAATACTTGGAAATAACCTTTGCGGATAAAGACGTCGATCTGGTGGTGACGTATGCTAAATGATACGTGACAATACGTTATACCTTTGATGCTTTGGAGCCTAAATGCTAAGTAGTTGAAGCTTATGTAGTTAAGACTTACATAATATGTAGTTGATGCCCAAAGAGCCGATACCCCAAGTAGTCAAGTCCTAAGTAACTAAGTTTCAAGTAGTTGATGCGCAAGCAGTTCGTGCCTGACGAAAAGAAGGGACGGGGCTTATGACCTCAAGGGAGAGGGGTAGGGTCGGCCAAGATAAAGCCATAACTACGTAACGTAAACGTTAAGACTTCTCAATCTGTAAAGACCTGTCATCGGTCGTGTTTCTAAAAATACAATGTTCTCACTATGAGTTGTAACCATGATACAATAAAAGGAAGATATGATACCAAACCGTGTCAAATTCGTCCGGATTCGCGCATGACGTCACGCTGTGAGTTATTTTTGAAATTTATAACGCGCGCTATAGAGTTTAAGTTAGTTATAGGCGATTTAATATAAACTCTATTGGCAGTATACTTTGCTTCCTGCTCATAATACAAATTTTTAAGGCTATGACTTAAAACAATCGTGTAAATAAAGGAATAAATTATTTTAAAGTAATAGATATTGGTAAATTGCCTGCTAATTGCGTTTTATTTATTTGTTTACGTGAAAAGAAAATGTAAAAATTTTTATAAAATAAAACTATGACTTATAATTAAGAGAATAGTTTTTATTCACATGCATATTCTTATTAAAATATATATACTTACCTACAGAGTCTTCCGAAAATATGTTATAAATAAGAATTTTGTTTGTTCCTATAATTTATCAAATATTTTTTGCGGGGCATAAGATCAGTATGCTTGTGACGGAAATATTTTTTAGGGTAGTTTTTTTTTTTGATTTTTACACTTTTACGCTAATAGTAAATTATTAAAAATTATTGTTTTTTATTTGGAATTCTTTGATTTTTCAAATTTAAACAAATCTTAAATTGCCAAAAATTATTCTTAACAAGACAGAAATATCTAAATTGATGAAATTAGGTAAAACAAAAAATTATTCTTTAAGAAAATAGCCTTTTTTCCGTCTCTTTGTCGTATTTTCTCGATTAAGGTCTATTGATTCGTTACCGTAGAGATTTTTAGCGATTTTATTGTATATCACAGTAAACCTTTTTATTGGGGCGGGTTTGTAAAAGCATTAAAGACATTTGACATTCACGACATTAGGTACACAATTCATGCTTTAAATTACCTTCATAATTACTTTCGTTACAATGTCTAAAATAGATTCTAGCATTTTTCACATTAAACTTGTCTTCTCGTTTACACAGACGCTTTCAAACACTTTGTGTTTATTTGTCTTTGGGAAGCTAAAAACTTTAATATCGGGCTTTAATATCGGCCCTTGCATTGATTGTCCACATCACAACCATTTACAACACACCTCATTTTCACTTTTAAACTCTTAAAAGTGATATAAAAACACCAAAATATAACATTAAAATACAACGCGATCTTTACAAAATATGGCGGAATTACTCACAGCATGACGTTCATGGCCACGTCTACCTGCGCGGTGTCATATCTTCTTTTATTTGTATCATGAGATGTAACTGACAACACTCGTCGATACCCTTTATTTTTAGTTCTCCCGCCGCTCTGACAGCCAAGAATGGTTTTTGTGACGAGACGTGTTTTTAAAATCACCGGTGAGCATACTATTTTTGCTTAACTAATCTGACCAGAGGCTTACAACCGGTGGATCCACCGGTGAGTGTTAAAACACGCCTAAATACAATTTTTGTGTTTTTAATTGTTTGATAATTTATTTTTCCCCCTTTCCTTATCCATAAAAAAACATGTTTTATAATACATACTTTAAAAGCATATATTATTTACTTACGATATATAAACTTAACAAAATATAATGGTATTAATGGTGTGTAATTTTTAAGCCCGGTACCTCGAATTTATACCACCAACCTAACAAAACTAAATAGACCAGAATCAAACAGGCATGCCATTAGACGTCTTCCTTTCACAGTGAAGAAGAGGTCTGGAACAGCCCCAAGGCGTGATACACGTGTTACCGCAACAGATATTAAATGAAAGAAACACGTGGGCCACGCACCGGAGCTGCTCAGGAGCTCCTCTTTGCTGTGAAAGGAATACTACTATTAATACCACGTGACTTGGCCACCACCTTGAGAGAGAATTCAAAATATACAGTTTACAATACTTGAGTATTTCCACCCAAAAGAAGCTCGTTTATTTAGACAACCCCTTTTAAAAACCCTATCTGCCTACTAAACCTCTGACAAAGTTCTATTTATACAAGGATTTAATAATATAATAATAATAAATTCCTTTTTATTTATTTAATAACATAATTGAATTGACTAAGTCTGTTATTATTTTTCTGTGAATCCCTGTAAATCTAAGGTCTGCAAAATGGATTTATTAATATTTAAACCGTAGGTTAAGGAAAAGAGGTATTTACTTAAGAATTTACGCTTCAAGTCCAAAGAAATATGAAATAAGGCGATTAAAACAAATTGGGTTACAGTGGCGACTCGGGACTCGGGATGATACGACCCATCTGAGTTTAATCAAAATAGCACGAGCATTATTTGTCGTCACGGCAATAGTCTTTCCGTGGCATTTAAATCCATTACGAATAAATGCGATAAAAATTAGAACTTGTTTGCGTTGAATTGTAAAATTTGCAATATTTGACAAAAAATTTTGACAAATATTGCTTTATTTTCGTTAATTTGGGAAATGGGTAGGATAATTTTTAGGCCTTTGGGGGGGGGGGGGTTGGTTTAACACCAAAACCCCCCCCGTGGCTGCGCCACTGCCTACGTGCACCTTCCTCATGTGCAAGTTTGCGGTATACTTACGAAGCTGAAAGAGGACCCTCTTATATTTAGCCGATCTTAGACAAGCCTTTATTTTCCTTGTTGGTTTGTATATGGTTTTTAAATTTTCCTTTTGAAGTAAACGACCAATTCTGTCTATTACTCTGGGAATGTAGGGTAGGAATTCTCTGGCTGCTGTTTGATTCTGATCTTTGGTTGGTTGTTTTTTGGTTGCATTGTTTTCTTTATTTCTAATTGGTCAAGGCGGGTTCCAAGGGGTTTGCAATTCAAATTAAATTTCAAGTTGCCGTCGGAGCAACAAGTTAGTTAGCCAGTTAACTCAGAGCAAGCGGGTTGTGATTGAGTCGCGTCGATCAACTCGACGGACAAAAAGTCGGCCAAGTGTATGACCAGACACACGTTGACAGAAAGTCGGTGTGAAAAGTAGTGAGTGCGGGAAAATGTCGTTTCTTATTCTCTCGGGTCGCCTGCACCCATTTCTCCAGGCAAAGTCCTGTTCTCAGGTCACAGAACCACCATTTCTCCAGACAACGTCGTGCTTTCCTCTTGTCACGAGCACCCAATTTCAGCATTCTTCTCCCTGTCGTTAGTGCTGGGGCTCTTTCGACCCAGCAGCGCTCAAACAAAATTTCTGCCTAAGAACCAAGCTAGGATCTACATATAAACTCATTTTCATCGTAACAATCTTCGTTATAAAAATTACTTAGTTGTACTAATAGTACCTTCGGCCAAGTGCCAATCTAAGGAGTATAATCTCGGAATGTGAAAATGAACATTCTTGTTACAACTGCCAGAATCAAGAGTTGTGTTATGTAAATATCTGTAAATATACGTAGTGTTTAGTGAAATTGATGTATTTCACTGTATACAAGCCGCAGCTACAAGAGATTGCGCAACCAGATCAAACTGAACCAGCAACCCATGGAAATAGTTGTTTACAGTAAGGTCTTGGTAAAACGCCCCTTACCCATCCAATAATGTTTGAAGTGAAGCTAATAAAAGGGTGTTAATTAAAAATTCTTGAAATCGACAATTTTTGCGTGTGTAATTCGCAATAGCAGCACCGATAATGTTTTCTCAATTGTGTTTAGCATGGTATTTGACTTTAAAAAATAATAAAGTGGAGGGGGTGAGAGGAGTAAAACCGGACTTCAAAGTTTAGAACGTCGATGTAAAAATTAACTAACTCTAAACAAAATTAAGCTTACCATTAACCACAGTTAAAAATACGTAAAAATGTTATTTTATACTTTTTAGTGATTTTTCTTTGGTGAAGTTGGTTAAGTTTTTGAAAAAAAAAATATTAAAAAAGTATAGTATAATGTAAAAGTTATTTATTTTTAATGTATAAAAATTAATTTTTTATCTCTGACCATTTGGTTTCAACCAGAGCCATTAATCCAAAAACACACACATCTCTAAAAAGTTTAGGGAATCGGTGCTTCCCTCGCTTCCATGGACCGCCCCTGCACGCCCCTGCGCTACTTTAAAGTGCTTTTGCCAAAAAGCATGATGAAATGATAAAATTTAAACAACCTTCATATTAAATTTGAACATTGGGCTTATTATTAAATCCGATCTACTTAATACGATTAAAATTAATAATTTTGTCAGTTTCTCGTCATTTCATAAAACAGATCTTTTATTATTTGGGGCACAGATCAAGTAAAATATTTATTTAAGCATTTATGCTTCAATTCTTTAGAAATGTAATATAAGGAGATTGAAACAAACTGGGTCGCAATGTAAGGATATTACGTACTTTCCAAACCAAAGTTTCCGATGTAAAAAGATCCTGTTTGCCTCTTTGACTTCTGAATTATTAATTTGTATTTTCAGAGAAATTACATGCTTGGTACAAGATTCCAAAGTAATTAATAATACAGGACTTATTTGGTACCTATAAAGTTTTTATTAATAACCTTAGGAGAACGGTTGATTGTTAGCTTTTGAAATATTATTTGTATGAAAACAATACCGCCAAAATATAGTTCTTCTATGTTATTGTGGCTTTTCCCCGGACACGTGGGTCACAATGCTCTTTTTTTAAAACGACTTCACAAGAGGAAGTTATCAATTCGATCCGTGTAGGTATGTATGTTTCTTATGTACGGCCGCGCATAATTATTGATATATTATTTTATTAATATTTTAAGTTTTTTTTGCTAAAGTGAGTAGAAAACTAAAGAAACTATTAAAAACTAAAAAAAACTGAAGATTGACAAATTTTTGCGTGTGTACTTTTCCCACTTATATGCGTGCTTTTCTTGTTGTGAAGTCGGTTAATTTTTTTGGAAAAAAATATTTATCAAATGTATTTTAGTAATTTTTTTAATAAAATAAAATTAATTAATCAAGGTATTTTGTAACTAACTTTTCCCGCAACTCATTAAGAGAGTGTACATGTCCACTAAACTTATTAAGCTCAGAAATTGATAATTTTATCAATTTGTAATTTATCAATTATTTGTGAGTTATTTTCCTCATATAGCTTTATTCTTTTTTGTTAGCTGGTAACTATCGAAAATAAGAAAACTACGAACTGTAATAGTTAATTGTCATTGGAAGACGAAACGTTTCTAAAAATAATTCGGAAAGTGTTGTAAAAAGTCAGATTTACAGTTTGCAGGTCTGTATTTTTAATTTAATTGTTTTCCTAAATAGCTGACACGTTATCAACCAGGAATTTAATGGGTATACTAATTGGGATTGGGTATTTAAACTACTTAGTTGCTTTTTTAAATTGATTTTTAACTGATATATAGCTTTTTAATGGATGTTTTGCAAACCATTCAAATAATTAAATTCTAAAAAGACATAAATAAATAAACAATCTGGCAAATGAAACTTGTGAATAAAAATGTTAACATAGAATCCAAATAAAAAAATTCCACCAATAAAAACATCTCTACGCTTGTAAGACGCACAAAATTAAATTATTGACAATTTATTTCCAAAATAAATTATTACACAACCTACATCCATGCTGTGTATGTAGGGAAGGTAATAATATAGTTGTGCAAATTTCCTCCTTCCGATTTTAAACATTTTTAAAGTCTTATTGACCATTTTAGGATGTGTGTATGCTATATGCCTAATGTGTTTGTGTGGTCGAATCTTGGCAACAATCACACAACTGGAAGTTACCAACTTGGGAAACGTTATATAAGTGCATATGTACCATCTGTACACAAAGAAATCTCAATCGAATTTAGAGTTGTAATTAGTACCTACATACCATAATTATAATTACCCAAATTTCCGGAAAGTATTTTAATACCACTCATTATCACAATAATTCAACCCCTGTAACATAAAATAATATGTCTTTATTCTTTATCAGAATCAAGCAAGCAGAATCCAGGAACAAAGTTGCTGTTGACAGCTCCTGTCAAACTAATTTATGCTAAATTATTAACTAGACAGGATAATCTTATTTAAATGAAACACAGTACTTTAAACCAAAGCAGAAGCCGCTTAATATTGCCATTTCTAATATTCGAATGCTATCTCACTTTCTCGTCCGCACAAGTATTAAACTTTTCAGTGGCAAGCTATATTTGACAAGCTGTACCATTATGTTTTGTCATAGTACATTTTTAGTAATTTATTTCCTTTGCATGGTGGCGGAATTTAGAGTAAAAGTGGCAACGTCGCTTTATCGTCAGAACATTGACTGATGATTTAAAGATTTGTCAAGAAGTAATGTTTTGTGTGTAACGTTACAGGCAGGACGGAATATACGTGTGTAGTGAAGTTTTAAGTGATTTTTAATCTTTCCTGAAAAAACTTTAACCATAACCTTTCATCCGGAACTGTCTTTTCGCAGGTTTGCTCTATGGAATACAGACTGTTACTACAGACGAAGTTATAGCTTTTGTTCTTTGTCGTACACATGCACAATGTATGAAACAAAACATAAGGCTAGTTATGAATGAACGGCTGCGTCTCCTCTTGCAGAAGGTCAATGGTCCTGACCTTGTAACACATGCCACGTCCATCAAATTTTTATGTCGTTAGTATTTTGTTACACCTATGTCCCAGCAACTACTTTTCGTGTTTGCCCTGGTAATCAATAATCATCATCAGATTTTATCAATTTTATCAACTAAACTATATAATAAAGAACTAAGCAATTTATGTTACTAAATTCGGCCGGACAAATTTATTCAGATTCAAATATTGATGTGTATTGTTATGGAAAAAAATGATTTAGTAAATATTTAATATGACATGTCCGCATGTAATTTTCTAGACTCTAACCTTTCAGAAATCCTTTGATCAATATTTGAATTTAGATTAGTTGTATTTGGATTAGGTAATGTAATTTTCAAAGAACTATGGGACTTTTTGTCTTTTTATTGCTCTTATTATTTGTTGTTCAGTTTACGATGTTGTCTATTTGCCATTGCTAATATAAATGAGAAGAAACAGGTCAATAATATTTGTAATACCTTAGTACGCCAAGCAATAGAGCGATTTGTCGTGACATTAATCCTATTAGAAAACCGTCTGTGCCATCATCTAAAAGACGATGTGTAGATGATTTCTGTTATATTTCCAACTCTGAAATTTTTCCATTAATTTGTTATAAACATTTTTAAGCAAAAAAAAAACTCGATTTTTTTAGTTTTTTGCTTATAAAATGGAAATTAATGAAGCAATCTTAATGGTGTAAATGGACGATTACAGAATAGAAATATAAACAAAAAGAGAGGTCGAACATCACGATCGTATAAGTAGCAACGGAGAAAATTCGGAAAAACCGGAAAATTAAGAGTTTTGTTTTCTAAATTCATAAATCGGCCATTTTTAAGAGTAGAGGGCTCAAACTTTGGAAAATAGTAGTAATTTGTAGCTACTTTATGTGTGCAAAACCCCGAGGCTGTCTGACGATTGCCACAATCGTCATTTTAATTTTTCAATACACTATTTTGCAACAGGTCTGGATGCTCTATGGATCGTCCGATTTTAATTATTGAAACGGATTTGAAAAGTACAAGTTTAATTGAACAAAATGTATATTCTAATTATTCCATAAAATGCTACGAAACCGGTTGAAAAGGCACGTAAAAATGCGTGAAAATGGCCGAGCGCGCGAAAGCGCTGGTTCAACTGGTTTCGTAGCATTTTATGGAAAAATTAAAATATACGTTTTGTTCAATTAAACTTGTACTTTTCAAATCCGTTTCAATAATTAAAATCGGACGTTCCATAGGGCATCCAGACCTGTTGCAAAATAGTGTATTGAGAAATTAAAATGACGATTGTGGCAAAACTAATCGTCGGACAGCGTCGAGGTTTAGCACACGTAAAGTAGCTATAAATTACTACTTTTTCCCAAAGTTTGAGCCCTCTGCGTTTAAAAATGGGCGATTTGTCAATTTAAAAAAACTCTTAATTTTCCGGTTTTTCCTGATTTTCTCCGTTGCTACTTATCCAATCGAGACGTTCGACCTCTCATTTTGTTCGTACTTTTATTTTCTACAAATCGTCCATTTACGCCACTAAAATTGCTTCATCGCTTTCCATTTTATAAGCAAAAAACTAAAACAATCGCGTTTTTTGCTTAAAAATGTATATAACAAATTAATGGAAAAAAAATCAGAGTTGGAAACATATCTGGAATCATCTACGGATCGTCCTTCAGATGATGGCACAGGCGGTTTTCTAATAGGATTAATGTCAAAAAATCGGTAACATTTTGCTCTGTTGCTTGGCCTATAGTAGAAACAGAATCTGTTTTGGTAGATTAGCGATTCAACAAAACGTTCATTAGCTCTTAGACTATATTATGGCTAGTAAGACCGCTCCTTTATTAATTCAATTAATTGCTTTATATTAATTGATTGCTAAAATAAATGACGGTCTACTTTGCTACAAAAAGATAAAATCCGTTTGTTTTAAAAAGTAATTAGTAATATAAATTTCGTCAATACTAATAATTAATTGTTCTTCTCAAACAGGATTCAATTGATACTTAACACAATGCCACTGTATCTACTACATAATCCTTAATTGCATATGTTTTGTACGTGATCAATTTATTTATTATTAATTTTATTGTTAGTTAATAAATAGCTAAAGGTAATAAGACCAATAAGAGCAATAGTCGTTGCATTATATAATACTAGCTTTTACCAGAGACTATAAAGAATAGACAGACACTCGAATACACCGAAAAGCCGGTCTCCCTCGAGGCATTTGGTGGGTTTACTGGTTTATGGTTTAAAAGTTTGTTTGTCCACCATTATATATACGTATAGATACATAGTAGGTATACATATTTATATAATGGTAGACAAACAAACTTTTAAACCATAAACCAGTAAATCTACCAAATGTCTCAAGGGAGACCCCTTTTCCAGGGCCGGATTTACCTTTTTTCCGCCCCTAGGCTAAAAAAATTCTACCGCCTTTTTATATTAAATATTGCAGGCTATATGCCAAAGAGCGAATACAAGTGATTGGCCATATTATTATATTGTAAAAAAAGTAAATTTTCATCTATATCTTCTGGATAATTACCTCGTAAACGTTGAGCTGCCTCTCTAATACCCTCATTGTCAAGATCATACTTAAAATTTTTCAGAAAAGTAACATCTAGAAAACCAAAAGTTTTCCTGAGTTCTTCATAACAAGTTCGCCTTTTGCGAACTTGAAGCAATAAGGTATCAACGATAACATAAAATATTTTTCTTTATTTTTAACTGCTGCAATTCTTCGTCTAAAAGTCACAATTTTGCCGCCCCTTCAATTTTGCCGCCCTAGGCTTCAGCCTACCCAGCCTATTCGGAAATCCAGCTCTGCCCTTTTCGTTGCACGGCAGTGTTCGTCTAGGTATAATTTAGTCTTTGCTTTTACCCACGGTTTCGCTCGCATACATTCCTGTATGCTATCTGACGATGGGACGATGCAGAAATTTTGAATGGTCGCCAAAATAAATATGAACGGGGATGGGATGAAAAGTCTTCAGCCTGCCCCAGAGAGGGCGCAGTTAACCGTAATATTGACACGTTTACACAACCGCATTCTTCGTTATTACATACACATTTAAAGTTTCAAGAAAGTCCATTAAACACTGTATTTTACAGTCGTTAAAGTCTATGACGCCAAGGGTGTACCCAGCATCTGAACTAGAGGGTGGCAACTGATTAGTTTTTCTTCTAGGGGGGCAGTTAACCGTGGCAGTGTGAAAAAAAGTGCTACCCGATTTACCACATAAGCATAATACCTTCGAAATATGAAAATAAAAGCTTCATCTCACCTAATCCGTTAACGATTGTAGATTTAGTCCGACCCTACCCCGACTTTCTAAGCGTAAATTCACTTCAATTATTTTATTTTGCATTGTAAATTATAATAGAACTATTTTCTGCCTAGTCATATTCCCATTAATATTGGCATCATTATTACAAATATCAATTTTTTTTGTTTAAAAAAATGATAAGGCACGTTTTATATTATAAAACTAATTTATTAGCAAAAAATATACTACGTATCATAAGAAACTCAAAAGCTGTTCAGACGCACTCCTTAAAAGTATGTAAATAATGACCCTAAATAAAAGCTTATTTAAGCAGTTTGCTTTACGTGCTTTAGAATACTTTCAGTTATTATCAAGAGCAGTAAACAGCTTCCACCTCTATTTTCTCTTTTTTAATATTGTTGTTGCTCCATTATTTTCTGTAAAAAATTAATGACTTTTAGTGTAGACTAGATAAATCACGGCGCCGGAACTATAAATACCGCGTTGTGTCGCGACTAGAGGTGATACAAAATACTAGGAACAGTTATGCACGAGGAACAGATTATAACAGTTATCAGTTTAACAAAATATCTGTTCCAAAGCTTCGACTGTTCCGAGTAACAAAACGAACGTTCTGCATTAAGAAACCGTTCTCAATTGGCAGCATTGCAAATTGCAACATTTTCTCATCTTCATCTCATCGGCCGGCTACGGCTAGCGCACATTCTACATAATAAAGTCGATTTTGGTATCACACCATAACATTAACATGCGTCGCAGACCACATCGCGCTTTATTGAATACTGAACGTCAATTATTATTAAATTATTATTTAATACATATTTGGTATTTGACTCGCACGCGAAATCGTGCATTTATCAACTACTACTGAAACTAAATAATATTGAATTCTTCACTGTGCTGGAATAACATTAATTTGGTTTTGTCACATTCTGCGGAACTTTTGCATTTTAAATTGTTGCTTGCCTGTTCCTGTTGGTCTGTTATTTTTAGTACTTAGACGTTCCCTGTCAGAATGAGCGTTCTGTTTTTTCTGTATCACTTTTTTATATATTGTTAAAATACATATTTTGATATTTATTTGCTATAAAAGTTTATTTTGAATATATCATTATGATGGTCGACAAATTTATTTCTTACATTTAAAAAAAAATAATTCCCTAACTTATTATACTTGAATAACAGTACCTACCAAGAATTAATTCACGCAACAATCCAAATAATATACACATAATATGTACATGACAAGTAACAATATACTCCTTTTTAAAATTTATTGATTATAAATTTCAATACTGTTACAAGCTATTCCGAGAATCTCAAGGTTCCAACGTTGGAACTGTTAAAAAGTGAGAGGTTTTTGGAACTATTCCTTAAGCGAAACAGGTACGAAACGGAACTGTTATTAAAAAATAACAGTTTGTACCACCTCTAGTCGCGACTTGCGGGCTACACCGTGTCAAAATAACGACATGCTTTGCAGTTGAAACAGGTTACCAAAGATTCGTAGAAGTTGTAACGTTCGTTAATATTTTTATTATATATTTTGTATAGGAGTCTCATTTTTGTTCCTTTTTAGGAAAAACCAAGCCTAATTATTTAATCAGCGTATGTAATTAGTTGATTTAATTAATTACTTTATGTATCATATTCCTCTGTTGATGGGTTGAGATGCTCGTTTTAAAGTCAGTTTTTAACGTTTTGTCAGTTTGAGGAAACCTAGGACGTGTGTTCTTGTCTAAAGTAGATCAGTGGAGGAATGAACTCCACAAAGCACATTATTAAGATAAGTAGCTAATTTTATAATCGCCATGAACAGCCATGTGATTTGAATAACTATTTTTATAGAGAAAACTGATTTAAGATGGTATCCCAGCACTGTAGAGGCGTTGCAACAACCTAGTACAATTATTATTTCACTTTTTGTTAGGTACATCTTATAGATAGTTTGCAAACGCGACATAATTTGGAAGCAAAACTTGTAAAATACGTAATTGTAAAATATTGGTAAAACCGTGCCAAGAATTTCAACCTTACTTAAAATCATCACCTGATATATTAAAGAAAATTTGTTTCTCAGAAAAATATAACACTACATAAATAACAGATACGTGCATGTCGTGAATTATTCATTAAAATTATTAACAAAATTTATTATGGAGAATGTGTTTTTTTATCTATTTTTTTTTGACGAAAAACCGTTGACGTCCCGTGCTGACGTGCTGCGAAATGGTCATGTTACTAATACCATAATCTGACATAATTTCTGATTCAAATATTCATAAAAGTTTTAATGAAAATGCAAATTTTAATAAAAGGAATGCCAAAGTCACATCATTTGAATTAATATGTTTTTTCTTCAAAAAAATGAACCGACTTCACAAAAGAAAAAGCACTAGAAACCATGAAATAATATTTTTACATGTTCTGAATTTGGAAGTCGGCGCAATTTTAAAGTATAACAGGTATCCTTAATGATAATACATTAATAAATTGTTAATAAAGAGTATTTTTAATTATTTATTACTGAGCCCTATGGTCAGTCCAACTGCGTTCGACTTTTACTAATTTATATACAAAAGTTCTGAACTTTAAGGTAAGCGCAACTTCTTAATAATTGTTTATGAATTATCATTACGTATTCTTATACTGTGAAATTGCGCCGACCTTAAAGTTCAGAAATTCGGTGTACAACTTACCTAACTTTGAACAAAATTAAGTTTACCATTGACCACAGTTCTAAGTACGTAAAAATATTATGCAGATAATTTTTCTATTGTAAAGTCGGTTCATTTTTTTGAAAAGACAATATTTCTTTCTTTTTAGTTCACCTATTCTCCCTCCCCCTTCATCTTATCGCCCCTCCTTGAATTTATAATGTCCATGTAATACTAGATTTTAAGACCTCAGTAACCCCGAAAATGACAGCTAACATTTTTAAATAATTTTCCAGCCGCTTTTTTCGCCCCCTAAAACTCCTTTTACCTGTAATTTTTCGTCCTGCTGAGCAGCGTCAAGATTACAAAGTAACTAAAACTACTAAAGTCATTTACAGACACTTCGCAAATTAGGAAAGGAGAGCCACATTCTTGAAAGGGGAATTTAATATTTTCCACCTTTGAGTTAAATTTTGGTTTATTTCCCTACCTAATTTAAAAGACTGCCACAGGGAATCTTGTCTTTGTAACATACTGGAATAATTAGATTTAATAAAGAGAAATGTTTTTCTAACAGCAAAAACACCCTTGGAAAATATTAATTGGGGCAAAAATGTTGTTAATTTAATAAATATTCAAGGGTTAGGTTTTATTGTACAGCACATATCCTATAAATAAAAAAAAATAGTTCTTAAGGTATATTTCGCAGAACCTATCGCAGAGATCTCGATATTTCGACTTTAAAAAAATCACTTCATCTTCACCGTATAGCACCCTAACCCCAAAAATCGTCGCTGAAAAAACAAAGGGGCGTAACTCCGAAAACCCGAATTTCGAGTGATGGCTGCCATACCTACCCCCAAGGTCATATTTATAAAAATACAAATTGGCGTTTCTCTCTCTCTCTTATGGTTATCGTGATATTATAAATTTATAGGCATAAGTCGACCATGTATTAAAATTTTCAAAAAAGTTAATAGACAAAAAGGCGGTTCTCTTTTAAAATTCGATAACTCCATAAATACATCTTTCTTTGCAAGAATATAACATTTATCATAATCTACTGTTCTGTCCCTGCATTAAAGTACGGGGCATCTAAAAACTAATGGAAACCCTTTGGCCGGGCAGCATTTTTCTAAACGCCACACGTGATCGCGAATCGGGTCATGCCGAGCGTCGGGTTCTAAATGCCACTTGCGATCACAAAACACCCGCGCTAAACAGCACACGTTGTCGCAAATAACCTCCAGCCTAGTTATAAAATAAAAATAAAAAAATCCTGGGGTTTGCTCAGAATTCTGTTCTGTCTATTTTGTTATATCATTAAAAACAAAAACTGATCAACTAATACTGAGCAAACCCGAGGGTTTTTATTTTATTTTATAACTGACTAGGCTGGAGGATATTAGCGACATGATACCGTTTTGGTCTCGTTACTCTTGCATGCGCTCGGCGATACTTGGTTTTATAAGATTTTGAGTAGTACATGAGATTAGCAATAATTAAAAAAAAATTGCACCGGAACAAGTGCTAAACTCGTTGCTGATACACCTTCTAGAGCCGATCTAATTTTTCAGACCAAAATTTTAAAAAGAGTCCGCCCGAGTATGGTCCCGAACTCACGACCTCTCGGTTCATAAGCGGATACTCTACCTCTGGACTACGTTACTTATGCAAGAAAACCGAGAGCAACGAGAACACAAAGGCATGCTATTCGCGATAACGTGTGCTGTTTAGCAAGAGCAAGGGTGTTTTGCAATCACAAGTGGCGTTTAGAACCCGACGCTCGGCATGCCCCGATTCGCGATCACGTGGTGTGGCGTATAGAAAAATGCGGCCGGGCAGACAGTAACCTCTCGCCTTGTTGGGGATCATCATAGTCAATACTTTTTCTAAAACAGAAACGACACAGAATATGCGCAAACGCCATCTATTAGAACAAATTTCACTGAAATAAAGTTGCTAACTGTTATATTGGCAGCAGTGCTGTAGCTAGGTGTAGGCAGGGTAGGCTAACTATATGCTGTCTATAAACTAATTAGGTCTTGTTATAGGGACATAAAAATCCTGGCTTACATTCAGTCAAATTTAGCTTACCTACGGCACTGATAGGCACTAGGCAGCACGTGAAACAGAACTGAGCTGAACCAAGACACTCGATACCGGAACTGAATTTTTGTACTCACCAGGGCTTGCACGACACGGTCCCACCGAAAGCTGTGCAAATCTGTATGAAAGCCAAAATATCGCTATATAGAAAGAAGAGTTGAGTGTCCGTAAAAGGTATAAAAAAAAAATGTTTGTGGCATAACGGACAAAAAAGACAGGTCTTCCATTAGTTCTTGGATGTCCTGTACTTTAATGCAAGGGCAGAACGCACTCTCTTTTTTGTCCGATATGCCACAAACGTTTGATTTAACAGGCTTTTGGCCATCGAGCATCCAACCTATTTTTGATCATTAAATTGCTTCAGGACGGAGATCGTCATATTGTTACGGTTTGTTTTGTCATACGAAATTAAAGTAATATTATTATAGCAGTTGCAACAATTAGTTGAGTTTTAAGACTTCGACCTACCTTTTTGAATATATTCCCTTATTCCTTGAACGTTTTATTTTGATTTGTTTTCCATTTAGTCAAAATCTTTCCTAACCTCGAATTTAATTTTTACAAATTTTCCGTCACTAGTCTGTCTTGGATCCAGCCTTGTTTTCCCTCTTTCTGTATAGTTAATCCCTAAGGAAATATGTCTGAATTTGGCCCTAAAAACTATAGTTGCCAATAAATATAAATTAGAATTTGTTTACCCTGACAAACGTGAAACGTCATTTTTGACATTTGAATCGGCCGTAATTATTTTCTGTCGAGCCTGTTGCATACATCTTAGTTTTCTGTCCTGAGCCGCCCTCTGTGACTGTTGTTGGAAAACGTCGAAGCCAGGAACGATGGGATCTGCGTTCTGAGTTCTAGGTCCCTTGATTTTAAAGGTTTCTAATGTTCATTCACGCATTACGGTTCGAGGTTGACCAAAATCGTAGGTGGGGTGCATTTGTACTGCCAATTGTACGAACTATTAATGAATGTCGGTTTATGGACACGGAAAAATGTATTTAATTGTTATAGTTTTGTTGGTATATTGCCGGTGTTCATTGGTTAAGTTAATTTTTACTGGCAGAACATCGTGCCAATGCGTTGAGGGGAATACCATGGAACCAAAGCCTTCGAAAATGTACCTAATTGAGTACCAAAGTGTACTTACAAACAACCTCTTGTGACGTCGCTTTGCAAGGAAAAAAAAATCGATATTGGAATTTTTCGTCGAGGATTGGGTGTGGAGAGGTTCTTTTCACAAACTGATCGCGTCGTCGACTGTATCGTATTCTAAAGTCTTTAGAAAGACACCCAAAATTGGGATCTGTGAATGCGGTACAACTAATTTCTTTTACGTTGTTTTGTTGTTTGCCATTTTGGCGTTACGTTGTTGGTCCAGTGAGGCCGTTTTAGTTGTTTTTGTAGAAGAAATTCGACATCTCTTCGTCGGTTTTTACGACGACAGCGGACATGTGGACTTAGACCCGACCCGAGATCGACAGGGTCTTTCTTTCTGCTGGGAGACAGCACTTCTTTTTACTGGGAGACAACCCCACCACGTCTTTTCTTTTGCTGGGGAACAATCCTTTTTACTGGGAGACTCCAAGCATCTTTTGCTGGGAGACAGCAAACCTTTCACTGGAGGACACCGATCCTTCTTTTGTGGCTGGGAGACATCTCCAGTCTTTCATCGTGCTGTGAGTCGGCTAAGCTGCCTAGGCCAGTTCAGCATTGACCTGAGACACCGTCAACAGGGGACGAACCCCTTCAGGCAACTTTTTTTTAATTTTATAATTGGCGTTACCTATTTTTCTTGATAACAAATTTGTTCGATATATATCGACTTTAACCATGGTTGACATTATTTAATTTAAGCGGATTAGTACCTTAACTTTCTTTTATTTTATTTCCCCCTCAGGGTTTGAACTTAGTTAGTACAAAACCGGTCATGAGACCTACAAATTGTTATAATAATAACCATAATACCAATAATAATGGTAATAACATTAATAATTTTTTTTAATAATAATAATACCTGATAATTTCACTGTATCGAATTTCACAAAAGGACAAAATACACTGATGTGTTATCAAAATTTTTGCCCTAACGAATCTGTAATATATTAGTAAATTTGTTTTTAATGGTAGTGTTTTATTTGCCTCACCAGACAGCGCAGTTTCTTGGATTTTTTTTTTGATAATATGGTAACTATATGTGAGTGAGTGAGCTGAAAGCGAGATCCCAATACTATCTAGGAGGGTTTCTGTTTTTCACTCGGCATTAAAAACAGTGGCGCCCTTATTGAACCCCCTTTCTCTCCGGCATTGGAGCTAGGGCATTTTTTTTGGCACGCATGCGCAAGCCTCTCGCATTCAACTCAACTCTTTACGTGAGTTAATTTTGTAAATTCTCAATATCTTTTTTTTAATTTTTTTTTTTACCGAACTTTGAATTTTTATTTATGAAGGGTAAGTAGAAGTAAAATTCTTCTTCTGTGCGAAAAAGAGCGTGGCAAATTTTGGCGCCCAACGTGGGGCGCCAAAATTTGCTGAAGATAGATGATACCATAAGAAAAGACGTAAAGCGATGATAGCAAGTAAAAGTAGTAAAAATGCTGAAGGCAGACTTACTACGCGCAATAGCAGCAAGTTGACTGAAGGCCTAGCTTGCCACGGCTTTCGGAGGACTCCTACCTCCACTAGTTCACCAGTGCAGCACAATTCTAAGCGACAGTGTCCAAATCCATCAAGTTTCACACCCAGATGGATCCAGACACAATCACGCCCATACTGCAGGGCATTAAAAAAAAGGTATTAAAAGAAAACGGAATAAGGTAACGTTAAAGAAAAATATTTAAAGGTAAAACTAATCATTATCTGAACTCTCATTTGTGGTCGATGGATTATACAGTTTGAGATCTTTTACGTGCCAAACACCTTTACTTTGTCCTGCTCGATCTTGAAGTTCGTAGGTGCAGGACCCTGTTTTCTTCTTAATAATAAACGGGCCCACATAAGCCGGAGCCAGTTTGGCACTATAATAGTTCGCGGCATCGGAAAGACTTTTGTTCTTACGCCAAACCTCTTGTCCAGGTGCGTACTCAACGGGTCGTCTACGTAAGTTGTATCTACGTTGATTTCTAACATGAGATGTTTTAATTTTATCCTGAACTTCGCGATATAATTTCACAAAGGCGGCTTGTCTTTTCCTGACATAATCTTGAAGGTCTGCATTGGTGTTAGCAGTCTGTGCTTCCTGCACCCTGAAGTTTTATTCCACCCCGGATACTCCTGGAGGGGTCGCTGGTTGTCTAGCAGCAAGGGGACCAAAGTTAATTTTTTGGTTATTGTAATATTTTGGGTTGTCGATTACCTGAGTTAGTGGGTTTAGTAATCCACTAAGCTGCGGGTATTATTTTTAGTAGGTGTCTTTATAGGCAGTTTGAGAAATTACCTCATTATGCCTTTGGTTTGTTTTCGTCCTTGTATTGGAACCACACTGGTTCATGAATTTTCATTTTATTTCTTTTCTTGATTAATTTTGGTTGGCTAGGGTTGTCGGCCATGGTGATGCTTGGCCTAGCGGAAATTTCGGTTTCTCGGGTGTCAAATCCGGACCGATCTACGTGGCCCTACACTACAAAAAGCACATTTGGTTTTCTTGGTGCTGAAGTGTTTGGCTGCCGTCAAGCGTGCCACGATCTACGAACCCGGTTCGGCTTTTCTCTGTCTTACTTTTCTTTGAAAACTTAATCTTTTTAACTTAATATGTTTTTGCCAAACCCAGACCATACCTTTAGTAACTTATTTCTTTATTTTCTTTTATTGGAGGCTGATAGGATGAGTACGGGTGTCTTATGACCTTGGTGGAAATTCCGGAGCTGGGGACACATCTTCCCAGTGTTGGTCTAAGTGGCCACTATACCATTGAGGCACAGTTGACTTTTCGGTGCGGAGATGGTGGCTGCCGTCAGAAACACTCGGACCAGTCATGTCATGTCAGAGTTTCTTTTTGGTTTAGTTTTTCTTATGGTTGTGTGAGTATATATTTTGTTAGTAGCGATCCACTAGTATCTATCACTTTCGTCCGTTGCTTCCTAGGGGAATACCCCCGGAGCTCCGGAGTTAATTTTTTCTTTTTGCCTTACCTTGTAAATACTGTAGATTTTTGAGTACTTATCGTCGGTTAATTTTCTTGAGAAAATTTCCCTCCTTTCGTAGGAGAGGGGGAGTTGTTACGGTTTGTTTTGTCATACGAAATTAAAGTAATATTATTATAGCAGTTGCAACAATTAGTTGAGTTTTAAGACTTCGACCTACCTTTTTGAATATATTCCCTTATTCCTTGAACGTTTTATTTTGATTTGTTTTCCATTTAGTCAAAATCTTTCCTAACCTCGAATTTAATTTTTACAAATTTTCCGTCACTAGTCTGTCTTGGATCCAGCCTTGTTTTCCCTCTTTCTGTATAGTTAATCCCTAAGGAAATATGTCTGAATTTGGCCCTAAAAACTATAGTTGCCAATAAATATAAATTAGAATTTGTTTACCCTGACAAACGTGAAACGTCATTTTTGACATTTGAATCGGCCGTAATTATTTTCTGTCGAGCCTGTTGCATACATCTTAGTTTTCTGTCCTGAGCCGCCCTCTGTGACTGTTGTTGGAAAACGTCGAAGCCAGGAACGATGGGATCTGCGTTCTGAGTTCTAGGTCCCTTGATTTTAAAGGTCTCTAATGTTCATTCACGCATTACGGTTCGAGGTTGACCAAAATCGTAGGTGGGGTGCATTTGTACTGCCAATTGTACGAACTATTAATGAATGTCGGTTTATGGACACGGAAAAATGTATTTAATTGTTATAGTTTTGTTGGTATATTGCCGGTGTTCATTGGTTAAGTTAATTTTTACTGGCAGAACATCGTGCCAATGCATTGAGGGGAATACCATGGAACCAAAGCCTTCGAAAATGTACCTAATTGAGTACCAAAGTGTACTTACAAACAACCTCTTGTGACGTCGCTTTGCAAGGAAAAAAAAATCGATATTGGAATTTTTCGTCGAGGATTGGGTGTGGAGAGGTTCTTTTCACAAACTGATCGCGTCGTCGACTGTATCGTATTCTAAAGTCTTTAGAAAGACACCCAAAATTGGGATCTGTGAATGCGGTACAACTAATTTCTTTTACGTTGTTTTGTTGTTTGCCATTTTGGCGTTACGTTGTTGGTCCAGTGAGGCCGTTTTAGTTGTTTTTGTAGAAGAAATTCGACATCTCTTCGTCGGTTTTTACGACGACAGCGGACATGTGGACTTAGACCCGACCCGAGATCGACAGGGTCTTTCTTTCTGCTGGGAGACAGCACTTCTTTTTACTGGGAGACAACCCCACCACGTCTTTTCTTTTGCTGGGGAACAATCCTTTTTACTGGGAGACTCCAAGCATCTTTTGCTGGGAGACAGAAAACCTTTCACTGGAGGACACCGATCCTTCTTTTGTGGCTGGGAGACATCTCCAGTCTTTCATCGTGCTGTGAGTCGGCTAAGCTGCCTAGGCCAGTTCAGCATTGACCTGAGACACCGTCAACAGGGGACGAACCCCTTCAGGCAACTTTTTTTTAATTTTATAATTGGCGTTACCTATTTTTCTTGATAACAAATTTGTTCGATATCGACTTTAACCATGGTTGACATTATTTAATTTAAGCGGATTAGTACCTTAACTTTCTTTTATTTTATTTCCCCCTCAGGGTTTGAACTTAGTTAGTACAAAACCGGTCATGAGACCTACAAATTGTTATAATAATAACCATAATACCAATAATAATGGTAATAACATTAATAATTTTTTTTAATAATAATAATACCTGATAATTTCACTGTATCGAATTTCACAAAAGGACAAAATACACTGATGTGTTATCAAAATTTTTGCCCTAACGAATCTGTAATATATTAGTAAATTTGTTTTTAATGGTAGTGTTTTATTTGCCTCACCAGACAGCGCAGTTTCTTGGATTTTTTTTTTGATAATATGGTAACTATATGTGAGTGAGTGAGCTGAAAGCGAGATCCCAATACTATCTAGGAGGGTTTCTGTTTTTCACTCGGCATTAAAAACAGTGGCGCCCTTATTGAACCCCCTCTCTCTCCGGCATTGGAGCTAGGGCATTTTTTTTGGCACGCATGCGCAAGCCTCTCGCATTCAACTCAACTCTTTACGTGAGTTAATTTTGTAAATTCTCAATATCTTTTTTTTAATTTTTTTTTTACCGAACTTTGAATTTTTATTTATGAAGGGTAAGTAGAAGTAAAATTCTTCTTCTGTGCGAAAAAGAGCGTGGCAATATATTATTTTAATAAGTTTCAAGTTAAATACTTATGTAGGTTAAAATATAATATTGCTGCTGGCCTAGCCTAGCATTAGGGAATAAAAACACATAATGATCATTAATCAGGAATCTATGTAAATGAAATGTCGTATGAGTTGCATGCCATATTGCATCCTTATGGCGTAATTATTTTAATAAAACATGCTGGTAATTTCAAAACAGGTAAAAATGTATGCAAAGTATTATGAAAGCAATTGTTATTAATTTAACAGCCGACTTCACATTACATTCAAAAAAAGACTTTAACAAAAATCTGCTAAGCTGGAGCCCTGGCATGTTGCTTCGCTTTTTGAAAAACTTGTTATGTATTTTTTCAAATAATAGCAAAACAATAGCAATTATTTTTTCTTAAAACTTCTTCATACAAGAAAACTATCTTTAAACTTTTAGAAAAATTATAAGTATTTAAAAATATGGATTTAATTTCTTATAATTTATATGAAATTTTACGTAAACGTTAAAATTTTACTGCGTAAACGCAACGAATTTCTTTCGCATCGCCGTCGCGTGGCCTGGCCTGGAAGCGCGTTTCGCAATAACCGCAGTTCGCCCATTACGCTTTTATGTAGGTTGTTACTGACCCCGCTTACAGTCAACGGCACGAGTTGCGCGGGATTAGTTTGCTTGGAAAGTTTTGCACTTATTTTAAATCCATTTATGGATTTTTCGTTGTGTATTTCTGTATTTTTTTTGCAATTGAGAGACCATCTTCTGTGAGTTTGAATCGCTTTCCCCTTTATAATTATATTGTCAAGCCCTCGTCTTAAGGGTGTGGCTAGGGGGGTAAAGGTAACGGAACATTAACTAGATCGAAATCAAACGTGAGTTAAAAACAAACTTAAATAATTTATTTAAAATGAATAGGAACATTAATTTAATCTTAACTTAAATATAATTTACTCTCGAAAGGTAACTTAATTTTCTATTACTTACATTACAGATTTGAGGATCATTGCTTCTACAGCTTATCACAATCACAAACGCATCGGACCGGGGGCGGGGAGGGGATCGTGTACTAGTGTCTTTTCTAACTCTCGTCTTTCCGATCGCCCTATCACCCAGTCAGCAGTTTTCCCCTCCTTTTGGGAAGCGTTGACTTTAGGTCAGAAAACCGCAATTCTGCTGACTTGATAATTCAGCGTCATTTAAATAAATTATTTAAAGTAATTGTTTGATTTTATAAAGGACCTATAATATTTCATAGTTGCAATATTAATGCATATTCAATAAATAAGATCCATCCTGCCAATGTAGAGGGCAATAACTTATGAATAAGTAAAATAGGATTATAGTTTATTTATTGAACTTCCGAATATTGATCTATGAAATATTATTGGTTCTTCCACTTGTGACAATATAAGCAATGACGTCAATGTAAGACACAAAAGAAAAAAAAACGCTGTCTGATTTGCTTGGGAGTAATTGTAAGTAACAAAGTCCTTAAGCAAAAAATGTTTCCATTTATAGATACTTTACGAGCTTGTAAGCACAAAAAATCAAATTAATGACATTTTATTATACAAATACGTCCTCAAAATATGTCGTGGAATCAATCACGAATGTCTTGAATTATTACTCTTTAAAGGCAACATAGGTAAAAGGTATATAATAAGTGAATGAACAATAGAACTGGACCGTCAAGTTCTGAAGTTTTTATTTTTAAGAAAATTAAATATGGTATTCATGGCAGAATAGAAAGCTTTTATGGTCCAAAGTTACTTTAGAAGGGGTAGAAAGGTTGATGGCCAGTGGGTTTATTCAACACGTGACGCCAATCAGGATTTTCAAACAGAATTTCCACAAATAGTCATGGATTTCGACCAGTTTCGCCAAGTTTTGACTAGATCTGTGGCTTTGTTTAGAGAAACGGGAAGTGTGAATTGAAAATAAGGCAGTGGGAGACCCAAATTCCGCACTGCACAAAAAGTAGAAGAATTGAGGCAAATTGTTAATGAACACCCACAAACCTGAAATGTGACCTGCATATGCACGCTTATCGTCTAAGCTCAGTCCAAGAATTGTTACCAAACGGCAAGCCGCAACGAATGCAGTTTTCCGAGTGGTTTGTGGCTAATTTGCATAATAATGGAAACGTATTTGAAAAAACTTTTTTCTAATTTAGAAGACCTACCGGCTAGAATTACAAATAAATTTCTGGAGATTAACAACTTTCCCCAAGTGTTAACCAATGTTTTTGATGCTGTAAAAAGAATAATGAGAACACGTTTGAAAGTAGGTGGACACGTCTTTCATTTAGTTCAAATATATAATTTTTAGGTTTTTTGTTATACAGTGACCGGCAAAAAGTTGGACACATATGGGAAAATTTTTTATTATTGGAATATTGAAAAAACTTTTTATGCCGATTGTCTCTGCATGATGGGTAACCTAAAAATTCATTTTGACATTTGTTACGTGATTACTCGTTTGCCGGCAAAATTGAAAAAAAAATATATTGTCATGGAAAACTGGTATTAGGTGACAAGATATTGAAAAAAGTTATTAGAAAAAAGTGTTTAGATTTTAATTTTATACTCCTTGGCAAAGTTTGGAGCCAAAATGTTTAAAAAAAATATTTTACATTTTTTGAAAAGAAATGTACAATATTAGTTTCGTATTCCCATGAATTTAATAAAAATGTGTTAAATGATCGAAAACCAAGGTAATAACCTATTATCTCAACATTTTTGTTATTACTTAAAAGTTTTATTTGATAAAATTTAAAATTTAGCTTTTTTCCATGTACTTGGGTGTGGCCAGGCCCTGTATCTGGCAACCATATTTACCATTTATAGTTACTTCTGGAACAACATGCTTACGAAAGACCGTTTGCTCTAATTTTGAAGAAATTTTAACGTGTCTGCCAAAATGGTTGCCAGATACAGGGCCTGGCCACACCCAAGTACATGGAAAAAAGCTAAAATTTAAATTTTATCAAATAAAACTTTTAAGTAATAACAAAAATGTTGAGATAATAGGTTATTACCTTGGTTTTCGATCATTTAACACATTTTTATTAAATTCATGGGAATATGAAACTAATATTGTACATTTTTTTTTCAAAAAATGTAAAATATTTTTTTTTTAATTTTGGCTCCAGACTTTGCCAAGGAGTATAAAATTAAAATCTAAACACTTTTTTCTAATAACTTTTTTCAATATCTTGTCACCTAATACCAGTTTTCCATGACAATATCTATATATTTTTTTCAATTTTGCCGGCAAACGAGTAATCACATAACAAATGTCAAAATGAATTTTTAGGTTACCCATCATGCAGAGACAATCGGCATAAAAAGTTTTTTGAATATTCCAATAATAAAAATTTTTCCCATATGTGTCCAACTTTTTGCCGGTCACTGTATATGTTTTTTTTTTTAATTTTGTATTATGCAATAACAATAATGTATTTTTCTTAAAAATAAGAACTTCAGAGCTTGACAGTGTTATTTTTCATTCACCTATCCCTTTTACCCATGTTACCTTTTAAGAGTATTGATTCCACTGGAGCCAAAATGTTTAAAAAAAATATTTTACATTTTTTGAAAAGAAATGTACAATATTAGTTTCGTATTCCCATGAATTTAATAAAAATGTGTTAAATGATCGAAAACCAAGGTAATAACCTATTATCTCAACATTTTTGTTATTACTTAAAAGTTTTATTTGATAAAATTTAAAATTTAGCTTTTTTCCATGTACTTGGGTGTGGCCAGGCCCTGTATCTGGCAACCATATTTACCATTTATAGTTACTTCTGGAACAACATGCTTACGAAAGACCGTTTGCTCTAATTTTGAAGAAATTTTAACGTGTCTGCCAAAATGGTTGCCAGATACAGGGCCTGGCCACACCCAAGTACATGGAAAAAAGCTAAAATTTAAATTTTATCAAATAAAACTTTTAAGTAATAACAAAAATGTTGAGATAATAGGTTATTACCTTGGTTTTCGATCATTTAACACATTTTTATTAAATTCATGGGAATATGAAACTAATATTGTACATTTTTTTTTCAAAAAATGTAAAATATTTTTTTTTTAATTTTGGCTCCAGACTTTGCCAAGGAGTATAAAATTAAAATCTAAACACTTTTTTCTAATAACTTTTTTCAATATCTTGTCACCTAATACCAGTTTTCCATGACAATATCTATATATTTTTTTCAATTTTGCCGGCAAACGAGTAATCACATAACAAATGTCAAAATGAATTTTTAGGTTACCCATCATGCAGAGACAATCGGCATAAAAAGTTTTTTGAATATTCCAATAATAAAAATTTTTCCCATATGTGTCCAACTTTTTGCCGGTCACTGTATATGTTTTTTTTTTTAATTTTGTATTATGCAATAACAATAATGTATTTTTCTTAAAAATAAGAACTTCAGAGCTTGACAGTGTTATTTTTCATTCACCTATCCCTTTTACCCATGTTACCTTTTAAGAGTATTGATTCCACGGCATACTTTGAGGACGTTTTTTTTTATCTTGCATTATATTCGGTTTAGTGTTCAAAATCGAAGAACTCCAATAAATAGACAACTAGGTAAGTATATTAAATAATTTGGCTTGTTTATGTTTGTTAAATACAAGGTGAAACAATTTCGGTGCACAAAATTTGTCAAAGGTTGACACGCATTTTAGAAAAAAATACCGATTTTGCGATATTACAGGACATTTATATACCATTACATACAAACCTTACATCATTAGATGCACAACGGTCGTTTTGTTTGTATAAAAACACCTATTTGCCACAGCGAACTTCACTGAGGGAGCAGTTCAGTAGTCTCTATATATTATATAAAAGAAGAAACTGACTGACTGACTGACTGACGTATCAACGCACAGCCTACACCGGTGGGTCAAGAAATTGAAATTTTGCACAGAAGTTTGTTATATAACGTGGGCGTGGTGCATTAAGGAACGGTTTTTTTAAAATTCAACCCCTGTGGTGAAACAGGGATTCAAACTTTGTATAGAGAAAAAATATTAGATTGTTCTATTACCTTGAGACTTCATAAAATTACTCTAAAAAAGTAATGTTTAAACACGTGTTTTACAGTTTTTAATAATTTAACCCCCAAGGGGATGAAATGGGGGTTTGTCATGGAGTAAAATTGTTATACTGCGGGCGAAAGTTAATAAAAAAATGTGAGATGCGATGTTTTGGGTAAAAGTACAATATTTTGCACATGTAATATGTTTGCATTCAAACGTTTACAAGCTTTACTTACTCTTTACAGATACAAGCGTAGTTAAAATAGGATTTAAGTTCTCAGAGCCATTTTACCACTGAATATTAGATATACCTAGCCCAAAAATTTTATTTAAAAACATTCTTATAGCGCCTCTGACTAAACAAAAATAATTGTGAAAGAAAAGCTTTTATGTTTGTAAAATGCGTTTAAAAAGTTATTTACCCATTATTGCCAATATCTGATGTAAATAATATTTATTTTTATATAATATATTATAAAATAATATTTATTTTTCGTTTACAAAAAGATGTTAAGAAATTTTAAGGACAGATTCTACATCTAAAAATATGAAAATAACTTTATATAAATATGGATCCTTAAACGCTTCTTTTTCGAGATACAGGGTGTTTAATATTTTCTTCTTTAAATGTTTCTTTTTAATTTGTCGAAAATGCGTTAAGATATTGACATGAATTTTGATACACGCCCGCATGTAATCAAAGGATACCTTTACGTGCAAAAATTTATTTTCTAAAGTACTTAGATCAGTGGCGTGCGTGCGGGTAATTTTGTATTTTTAGCGAAAAAAATAGCACGCGACTGATTTTTGGCAAAATTGATATCGTTTTCTTTAAGTCCAATTAATCCTGCGTGAAAAGTGTCTCTTGAGCTTCTTTGATCTGACGCACTGTTTTCGAGATAGGTACAAATTAATTTATTTCTTACAATAAAAACAAATTAAGAGCATTCATCACCAGCTGAAACATGCTAATTTGTTTCAAAGAATTGCACCAAAACTAACCAACGAAATGATACGAAATTTTGGAAATATATTATAATTTTATAGCAAAATGAGGGAAAGTCATTTAAAAAGAAAAATCAAAAAATTATTTTTAAAATTTTTGTTATTTTGTAATATTTATTTTTTTAAAAGACTTTCCCTCATTGTTCACGATTTTCTCTATAATTTATGCGGAGATCGAATTTTTGATTAAACCTTTAGTTTTCTGTAAAACTTTGGAATTCCGTAATTAATGAATTTTGGAGAAAATCGCGTAGCTTTTTCGGCAGTTAACACATTTTGGCAACACAGCACGCATCGTACGACACCGGGAGCAGTCTTATTATTAAGATTAGCGTGTGATTGTGATTTGGATTTTCGGTGTATTTAAATAGCTATCATGGGGCGGACTAGAAAGAACGAAAATTTATGTGTCAGAAAACGATTATGTTCATCCACAAGTCGCAAAAATAGACGACTTTCTATGAAAAAACGGTAAGTAGTGTGTGAGTAGTTCTACTGGTTATGGTAGGTATATATGATTTATATGAAATTAACCGATATAAACACGTAATAGTCTAAGATCCGAAGTAAGCTCATCCTTCACCGATCTGCTTACCGGATAAAAAGTATTTTTCATCAAACATAAGATGTTAACAAATATATCGCGAATGGGTTGCCTAATGAAATATGGTCATGGCTATCCTTAATTAAAAATACTGTAACTCATTTTTTGTTTAATATTTCACTCACTTGCTTACCAAACGAACTTAATACACTAATCGAAAGTATAAAGCATAAGGAACATGCAAAAGTTAGGTTGCCTACTTTTTTTCGGTCCCTATACCGGGTTGCCAGGTACTTATAAACAGGTGAGTCGATTCTAGTAATTTGTACTCATCTGCTTTCTCTTTGAAACTATATTAAAATAAAGATAATTTTATTGCGATCACGGTGGTATAAGGTTGCCTGCGAAAAATCGGTCACGAATCACGGTTGCCAGGCTTTGAAATTTAAAAATTGGGGCAAGCGATGCGCGACAGAGAAGCATTGCGCGTACTATTCGGTGCGATAGAGGAGGACACAGCATAGCAGCTGCGCGTGACGCGACGTTCGGATGAAAGAGAAACTTTTTTTACATGACACATGTGTTCATCATTTTACATACATTTTACATACCCTAATTTCGTTCATATTAAAAATCCAAATTTCATTTTTGGGTTGAAGCTTTAGTTGACAAAAACACATTTTTTGCCATAAAAAAAACAATTGAATATTGATTGTGGTTTCTCCGGAGGTGAGTTTAAGTTTTTATTTTCAATGGCAACCTACCAATTTTTTTTTATACCATTAGATAGCTCTTTAAATTCCCTTTTCGGTGACATAGGTATCATAAGTGGTAGTTTGCTCTCAAAATGGCGACACTGGAGGCATTTTTCTCAGTTTGAGTAGGTCGCCATTTTGAAGTCCCTGGTTGTTTCATTAAATAACTCTGTAGTTTCGTGAGGAAGACTGTTTAACTTTTATTTTTTAACATCATTTCTTTTTAAATAATTGGTATCTGCAAATTTATGTTTTACTAATATTGCCCATTTTTAAAGCAAATTTTCACCAAAATATTAAATAGAAAAGACCAAAAGTAAAATAGCCGTCGCGTAGTACATGTTACTAATTACCTAAAATTATCAAAAACACATTTTAACGGTTTTTTCTAAAAAGAAAGTCAAATAAACAAGACAAAGTACGTTAAAAAGAACATTTATTTAACATAAAATCGGCTATGCATTTACTTAAGTTGGCGTTAAAAAACAGCCCACTTAGGTAAATGCATAAATCTGATTTTATGTGTAATAAATTATAATGTTAATCTTAACGTACTTTGTCTTATTTGATATTTTTTGGAAGAAAACCGGTAAAATGTGTCTTTTTGATAATTATTATCAAAAAGACACATTTTACCGGTTTTCTTCCAAAAAATGTCAAATAAGACAAAGTACGTTAAGAATAACATTATTTATTACACATAAAATCAGATTTATGAATTTACCTAAGTGGGCTGTTTTTTAACGCCAACTTAGGTAAATGCATAGCCGATTTTATCTTAAATAAATGTTCTTTTTAACGTACTTTGTCTTGTTTATTTGACTTTTTTTTTAGAAAAAAACCGTTAAAATGTGTTTTTGATAATTTTAGGTAATATAATAAGTAACATGTACTACGCGACGGCTATTTTACTTTTGGTACTTTCTATTTAATGTATTGGTGCAAATTTGCTTTAAAAATGGTCCATATTAAGAAAACATAAATTTGCATACACAAATTATTTTAAAAGAGTTTTACAAAATCATTTTAAAAAATAAAAGTTAAACAATCTTCTTCACTAAACTACAGAGTTATTTTATGAAAATAACAACCAGGAACTTCAAATTGGCGATCTACTCAAACGGAAAAATCACTCCAGTGTCGCCATTTTGAGAGCAAACTACCACTTATGATATATTACCGAAAATGGAATTTAAAAAGGTATCTAATGGTATAAAAAAATTGGTAGGTTGCCATTTAAAATAAAAAACTTAAACTCACCTCCGGAGAAACCACAATCAATATTCAATTGTTTTTTTATGGCAAAAAATGTGATTTTGTCAACTAAAGCTTCAACCCAAAAATGAAATTTGTATTTTTAATATGAACAAAATTAGGGTATGTAAAATGTATGTCAAATGATGAACACATTAGTGTCATGTAAAAAAAGTTTATTATAAAACAATAGAAATACATGCATGCGCACTCTCCTTCATCCGAAAGTCGCGTCACACACAGCTGCTATGCTGTGTCCTCCTCTATCGCACCGAATAGTACGCGCAATGCTTCCCTGTCTCGCATCGCTTGCTCCAATTTTTAAATTTCAAAGCCTGGCAACCGTGATTCATGACCGATTTTTCGCAAGAGTGTTCGCAATAAAATTATCTTTATTTTAATATATGTTTCAATGAGAAAGCAGATGAGTACAAATTACTAAAATCGACTCACCTGTTTATACCTGATGGCAACCCGGTATAGGGACCGAAAAAAAGTAGGCAACCTAACTTTTGCATGTTCCTTATGCTTTATACTTTCGATTAGTACCTATTAAGTTCGTTTGGTAAGCAAGTGAGTGAAATATAAAAAAAAATGAATTACAGTATTTTTAATTAAGGATAGCCATGACCATATTTCATTAGGCAACCCATTCGCGACATATTTGTTAACATATTATGTTTGATAAAAAAGACTTTTTATCCGGTAAGCAGATCGGTAAAGGACGAGCTTACTTCGGATCCTGTACTATGATTAAATAAAATAATATAAACCAAGCGCCAATTGAATTGTTAAATATAACATTTTGATCCATTTTTGACACCCCGTACATCTGAAATGACTTGATAGATTTTAAAAAACGAGGTAGATTTGTTCTCTTTGGCACAAGAAGCATACATCAAAAGTGCGTAATTTGTGAAAGGAATTGATTTCTAATGAATCGCTCTCTCAGAATTTTTCTCGGTTTTAAAATCAATTAAGCTGTTTTAGATTTACGGGATGTTCAAAATGGGGTAATATGTTACGTTGACGCTCTATTGACCGTGAACTTCGGATATAGCAAACTCCGCTTATTACGTAGGTTAGGTTGAATTCAAAATTATTTCTAAACACCAAAACCTTTAAATCAGGGTAAATTAATTATTACAGTTTCTGTTAAAAACTGGAGAATATTCTTTTTCTAGAATATTCTTTTTTTAGATAAAACGTGATGAATCCTTTTGGCAAAATAAAATGTTGCCGAAATTAAGATTTTTTATGACAATTTTATGTTTCCTGAACTGGTTGATCCGCTTTTGCCAAAAACCCTACCCATTGGAGATAACATATGTGAAGGAAAAGTATCTTATATTATTCCATAAATTTGTTGGCTGTTATGTCATTAGGTAGTATTATTTTATAATATTACACATTTATTAATGCACTTTTTCTTATAGATACGTACAAAAAAGAAAGAAAAATGGCTGCCAGTCTACCTACCTATCTGTTTATGTATTTCTGTCTATATCTATTTTTTTACAACTTTTATTTTTTCCAAATAAATAACGAATTCTTGAAAATTTGTCTTTAATTTTTAACGATTCCCATTCCCATTCCCAAAAAGATTAAATAAACAAATAAGACATACAATGAATAAAAAGAAATCAAGATCAATAATTATTATCAAAGAATGTCCTATGTCCAACATTTAATAGTTTGCGATTATTTACAGTGAAAAGTGAAATAATTTGAAATCCTAAATACATAATATAAACTTGCTCAAAAATAATCAATTATTCTTCAAGAAATCAAGTCCTGTCCTAATACAACTCACGACGGCGAGGTCGCGTCGCGTCTCCGAATGGCCATGTTGCCAGATTGCTCATTAACATTGATTTACGCTCTTCATTGGCGAAATCCCGAATCGGAGCACGCGGTCCACTGATGTAGGCTCTTAATAATGAAAATAAATTTTTAAAAATATTTTTTTTCAGGCTTTTTGATTTAAGTTTATAGTAGATGCTGGAAATGGCTTCTTCGTGCTTCAATACATGCTCTAAGGGTCGTATTCATAGTCGTTCCTTGAGTATCCCTTAGACCTTGAGGAGGTAGGATTTAGACAAGGTATCGCCTATGCTGAAGGAAACCTCAAGGTCTGAGGAACGATGATGAATACGACCTAATCGTCTTCGCATCTTTCTCCCAACGCTTTGGAATACTTGAGGTGTGAAAATGTTAAACACCCTGTATCTCGAAAAAGAAGCGTTTGAGGATCCATGTTTATATAAACTTATTTTTATATTTCTAGATGTAGGATCTGCCTTTAAAATATCTTAACATCTTTTTGTAAAACCCTGTATAGTCATTTTGGAACTTGTTGCTAAAATGAATTTAGTTGTATTGTGGTAAGACTGGAAACTATGTACTTACTAAAATTGTCCCTTTGTTTATAAATTTGCTAAATAATTTAGAAACAAAGTCATAGTAGGATTAAAGTTAGTTGTCTTATTCTTACACTTGTCAGTTTAAAACTTTTGGTTGTCAAATGAGACGGGTCTAGCGTTGGAGAATCTGGCCTGTTTATTGTTGGGAAAAAAGCTGGGCAACAAGTGGTTCTATTTTCCTAACTCAAAGTATATTAAGAAAATTTTTTAACAAAAATTAGTAATTGCCAATTTCAATAAATATGAAAATATATATTATTTTTTTTAATTTTTAAGATCAATTTTAGAGTATTTTTTTCTCTATCTCACTCATCTGAAACTGAAAATAAGAAATATTGGTGACAACAACCAACAAACCTAAACGTTAATATATGACTTCACAATTACACAAAAAAGTCATGTAGTGTAAATTTTGTGGCAAAAAAAACATGAAAAAAAAATTCAATCCATTAGTTCTATTTGTCAAAGAAAATTATTTTACTTACCTAAATCAACACCCGAATATTTTCCCATAAGAATTTTTTCGATTCCATTCCCTCTGTAAATATTGACACAGATGTAATCGGCTTTTCTTCGTCCGCGAACAAATTCGAAAAGGCTTCACCACGTGTTTTCCACGACAGTTTTCACCCGGCCAATTTGTGGGAAAGCGCGCGAGATACTGAAGTTACGCGCCTCTGGTGCCGTTTTCCACCGGCCGGTCTCCTCGACGTTGACAGTTGCTGGAGAAGGAAAATGCGCGAGTAAAGTCTATGTTTCGCCATTTTTTTTATTTGCTTATTATTACTGAAAAGTACCGTTAAAATTGTGTACCCATTTTTTTTTCTAATCTTTTTTTGTAGCGCTACAAATACCCTAAACATCGTTTAGGATTTTCTGGTTATTATTATTTTAGGTAAGTGACGCAGTGGCGGCTGGTGAAATTCAACTTTTTTTGCAAATTACAATTTTTTTTCCTCACCAAAACATTCCTAGTATGCTCACTAGTAAAAAAAGCTGAACTTGGCATGGGTCGCGTAAATAGCAACAGAGATATACAATTTTAAAATTTCACCGGCCGGCAAGCTATACTTGCACAATTAGTGTTCCGTGCTTTCATCTCCCCACTTAACCTGAGTAAACCTCGACCGCCCATCTGAACGCGCTACCCGCCGTCGGCGGCACCGACGCCGTACCACATCGCGTATGCGCGGAGCTGAGTTGGACAAAGAAAACATTTTTAAAAACGTGTAAGTACAAAAGCTATTCCTTACATAGTGATAATTTTGTTCTGTCATAAAACTTTTTCTCTAAAACCTATGGTTTATAAGGAAATAAACAATTAAATTGTTTATAACAATTGATCTCGCTAGAGTTTTTTAATCCTGATACTTTTCGTTCAATCTACACCTAATTCTCAATGTTTATGACCTTTTTCAGATTTTTCTGAGCTATCCTTCTAGTGATAAGGGTGGGGAACAGCAATTTTTATGAGTTTTTTCCGAAAAAATGTTTAAAAAATGCATAAAAAATACATCATATTATCGTTGAATTCGTGCTTTAATAAGCTTTCATTTGATACCTTACACAATGCCCTTGCAATTTTCCATTGCCCAATTTAACCCCACCCCCCCCCCCCCCCCCAGTTTTATTGAACAAATAATCATGGAAATGACAGGCAAGTGCAAATAAACAATTTAATTCGCACCATGCTGAACAGACAAAGTGTGTTTCTCCTCTAAGCAACTGTGTCAGGAAACTAAACTGCACTCTGCAGAAATGATACAGGAATAGTAACTGAATGCTGCCGGAAATTTCCGCAAATTAAATGTCATTGTATTTTGCTTCTGTTTTGTCGGCGCTCATCTCATGTTAATGAGAATGGAAAAGCGAACGTCTGTAAACAACAAAGACAAAGGGCAAATTTAACTGTTTCACTTTATTATATTAAACCCAATTTTTTGAAGGTAGGTACTGCTTTTACGGTCAAATAATGACTTCTTTGATTCTTGGAATATTCGTGAAAGCTTGCTCGTGGACTTCTTCATTAAAATATAAAAAATTTATTTTCAGAAATAAAGGATACAATAGGGATGCATAGAACATAATATACAAGTATTCGATTTAAACATACAAGGGTGTCCCTGGATAGGGTTACCTATACCACAAATGGACCTAATTTTGAATTTTTCGACAAAAAGTTATTTTTTATAAAAAAAATTACTTTTATAAAAATACGAATTGAGGTAAAAAAAATTAGTTTTTGTATATAGGGAGGCCAAAAACTTAAAAAAACAATAATTTTACCTAAGAGAAGACTACCGTTATTATTCGTTTTTAAGGAAAATGTCACTAGGGAATGTTGTTTATAATTACTATAATTTAAGATTTAAAAAAAGCCTTATTTAAATCGATTTTTGATTTAAGCAACAGTTGTTTTCCGAATGTAAGAAATACTATAACCAAAATATCTGTCTGGTACTTAAAGTGTCATTTGCTATAAATATTACTGTCTGGTAATTTTAAAATTGCAATAATGCTTACCTTACCGCAACGTATTTATTTAGTTAAATGTTATGGTATAGGAAACATTTCCTACCAACATACAATTGAACTGTTCAATGAAAAATGTCCCGCTGTTGAAATTAGTCGACAGAGTTTAAAAAAAATAATTAGAAATTTTGATCATCCGGGAGATGTAAAAAACCTAAAAAAGCCAAATAGAACGTACAATAAAGATGATGTAGCCACCGCTAGTTTTGGACTCAGTAGCAGAAAATTCCAAACGTCGTTGAGAAACAGATCCTTGCAAATTACCATAAGCAAATCTGAAATCCAAAGAGTTTTAAAAGAAAATAAGTTTAAAGCTTTCAAACCTAAAAAAATCATACTCTAGAAGAAGGTGATGATTGGCATCATTTAGACATTTGTTTAGATATTGGGAAAATAATTGTTTAAGACAGACACTCAAACAAAAGTATTATTTTTTCAGACGAGTGTACATTCAACACAAATGACATAGTAATATCCCAAAATTATCGCTTTGGGTGCAAGACAATCCAGTTTTTACATTCACTACATGCAGTCAAAAAGCCAAAGAAGTAAATGGTGCGCTATTACAATAAATAGAATTATTGGCCCATACCTTTTTGAGGTAAATCTTAATCAAAATCCTTACTTAAAGATGTGGAATACTTACTTTTGGATAGAGTTTGAAGAAGAAAATTTAGAATACCCAAGCAAAGCCTTTTTTCAACAAGACGGATGTCCAGCGCATTCGACACTGCAAGTTCAAAATAGGCTTAATAGACATTTTCCTCATAAATGGCTGGATAGATATGGTCCCATACACTGGCCTGCTCGATCCCCTGATCTAGCAGCATGCACTTTCTTTGGGGATTTTTAAAAGAGAAGGTTTATAAATATAGTTTGGATCATAATGTTGAAATTTTGAGATGCAGAATACCTGAAGCTATTTGGACAGTATTTTATTCTTCTGGAAAATATTATACTTCTGTTAAGAAATTACTTTCTTATTCCAAGAAACGCGTATTCCTGGCTCAACAAAGTATCACAAAAAAAACTGCGATGAGTTTAAGTAATGCAACATTTTTTTCTGTGTGAACAAAAAGGTAGCAGCAAAAATTTACATTTTACATACTTATCTGAAATAACAACGTTGTAAATTCTGTTAATAAAGTACATAAATTATAAAAGGGTTTGTCCTTGTTTTAAAGAAAACAGCAGGGCAATTCCGCAGTCGTTTTCTTATCCCTATCCTTAAGGTTGGGTTGTTTATCCGCGTTGCTTATCCAAGTCTGTTTTCCTCCGTAAGGCATCCAGACTAAGATAAGGATAATCCGACCCTTATGAAATTTACCTGCAGGAAGCATTGCATTAACGTATTTTCTGCGTAGTAAATTTTGCAATATTTTTCACAAGCTTTTACATAATAAATATGAAACACGACAAGGACAAGTAACATTATTTATTAAGTTAATAAATGTCAACGCGCACGCTGTTGTCAGGTTTGGTGCTTTATCGCAAAGTAGATGTACAATCGCAGTTTTTTGCTCACACACAAGTCTGCCGAGAAAAATCACTAAAAACATGTTATAACGTGAATGATGCTCTGTTATCAATAAGTTTTAAACAAAAATTTTAAAGTCGTTTTTACGGAAAAGTGAAATTTTCATCAATAAATTATATAAAAAACTGATGAAAAAGAGTGTTCGGAAAATGCATGCGATAAAAGCACGTTATAAAAAATGTTATAAGAAAGTATTGAATTGTTATTGATCCTATTGCTAGTAATTAAAACAAAAACTAGTTTTTTTTAATTAAAGTTATATTTACACATTGATTAACTAATACCAATATTCCTAATAAATTTATACAGCAGATCGTATGCGGCTTCAGGCTGTTCTAGTGAGACCATATGACCAGCATTCCTAACCAATACTTCAGTAAGGTTACCAGCTTTCTTTACATAACCAGCCACTCTACCATCTACACGCCAAATATCCCTAGTTGCTATCTTATACTCTTCTTTTGCGGTAAAGTTTAAATTTTGAAGGTAGTTTTCAGTTAGAGGATAAGCTACAATTAAATCTAGTTGTCCGCTATAGAGCAGCAGCCTATAATGGCTAAGGAGCTCAGCAATCCACGGAGCTACACTTTTGGTTATGTCGTCCCAAAGATTGTTATATACAAGTTCAGCTTGTGCGCCAAATTGAACAGTTCCAACATGCAAAGCTTCTCTAACTTCATCTAATTCAATAAAATCTTCCCAGTAGGAAGGATCATCATCATCTTCTCTTAAGAAATTGTAGATATTCGATAATCCTGTTACTCTCTTAAAAATAGTATCTACACCGTCATGTCCTAGGATGATATCCTCAAATTTCTGAGTAGCCTCAGTAAAGTTTCCTTCTTGAATTAGTTTAACAGCTTCAGCTTCAACAGCTTTCATTTCATCTCTAACAGGCACATCGATTAAACCCAGTTGGTATAAGTAATTGCTGAAAAGGAACATGTGTTCTGGGTCGCTCCATCCGCTGCCTATAAAGCAGCCTTGGAGATTTATTTTAAGATCTGCAGTAGGGTTTTTCTGATGTATGGTATAACTTAAAGCGGGAACGTATTTTCCTCCATATGATTCTCCTGTTACAAAGAAGGGCTTGTCTTGTAGCTCAGAAAATACAGCGAAGAATTGTGTTAAGGCAATATACAGGTGCGTTCCAACTTTGACTTGATCTTGCGCAAATCCTTCTGAAGTGAAACTGAAACCTGTGCCTACAGGACTGTCAATATATAATACGGAATGATCTCTGTTCCAGGAGGTACTTCTTAAAGTTACGTTCAAATCCTGGTTAATAATGAACGGTCCATGCTCTTCAAAAATAGAATAAACACTAGGAGCCCCTGGACCTCCTTCCAGCCACAGCACTACAGGGGCATTTTCATAGTCGTTAGCAGCAGGAAAGAACCAGAAAAATAAATTCGAATTGTAACATTCCTCTACAGTAAAGTATCCAGAGTAACTTGTTACGTTTTGAAATCCTGAATATTCTACTTGTGATGCTTGTCTTGCTTCGTCAGTTCTGTTCTGCAGTATGTAGTCTGTTAAAATTAGAGGTTCGCTTGAGACATTTTCTATCTCAGCATGTTTTTGTGCTTTAGTTAATGTGGGGCAACGCCCATAAGCGACCTGCAGCGACAGTAAAATAATAAACAATAACACAATTTTTGTCATTGTTCGACAAATGTTGAGCTCCTTGTAACCTAAAAACAAATCAGTATAAATTATATCGGAAATTACAATGATTCTTAAAAACTAACCCTTAGCTTTGTCTAAATTTAATACTAATTTAATTTGATTATGCATTTAAAATGGTAAATATAAGGGCTAGCTGCGAAAATAACAAGCTAATACATTTCCAGTGAATTATTAAAACCCCTAAATTTGGTGCGGGTCCCGTAAGTAGGAACACAGATATACAACCCTAAAAATTTCACCAGCCGCCACTAACAGCAACGATATATCGATATTTACATCGATATCCTGACAGCAAATCATCGATATTTATCATAGATGTTTATTATGCAGCGATGTATCGATAAAATTTTCATGTATCGTTTCGCCCTACAAACATGTCTAGCTACGATATAAAATGTTTAGCTGGTTGCCAAATCTTGGATGTTAAATATTTCAGAATGTAACGTAGTTTAAAGTTTTTTATTTTTATTGTTCAAAATGTTTTAATTTATATTTTATATTTATTTGTTGGTTTTATTTAAAAAGTAAATCCCGTCAAGTTAAAAATAAACTCATTTAGAAAAAATGTTAAAAACTAATGTTTTAAACAATGCTTTTATACCAATATTCTAATTATTCTATTATATTTACCTATATAGTATGAAGATGATTTGTTCTTTGTTCTTCAGGAACTAATTTTTTGGTAAATTTTTTACTCAGATTTAAAATTTCCAAGACACGTGGTGGGGCCACTACCTTCAAGAAACTAATGCCTTAAAATTAATTTGTGTTCCAATTTAAAGAACTTTGACTTGACAAATATTTTCATTGAAAATTCAATCAACGTCAGTCACTTATGTATGTGTATTAAGTAAAACAAAACTTAATTTATCATATTATTAAATCCCAAGGATCAAAAATGGCACTTTTGTCCATCCACTTATCTCGATAACGTTTGGAAATGCTTTCAGACATTTTTTGTTAAGATATCGAAATCAAAGTTATGTACAGAGAGTTAATTTATCGCGGTGCAGAATTACTGAAGGAGATTTCTCTTATTAAAACTAAAAGAAAATATTACACACAATGAGGATCCGCCAATTAGTGGCAACATTATTTTTTTTTTGTACAGGATGTCCAATTTTCGACACTTTTGCATGATATTTCGGTTATCTTTAAACATAGAGAGCTGCGGTTTTCGCAATACCATGCTACTTTTTCGGAAATCGTATGATGCTATAAACAGAATTTTTATAGCCCCCTTCGTTTCGGAGATACAGGGCGATTTTGAAAATGTGTCATTTTCAAGCACCCCTCGTATCTCAGTTGCCTTTTAATTTATCGGTTAGGTAAAAACTGGTTATTATATAGTTTTTTGCGTAAAATCCATTGGCGTAGTCAATTTTTTTCTAGAAGGAACGAATTTGAAGATAAAAAGCAAAGTGGCATTTTATTAAATGAGACACACTGTATATTTTGCTTTCATTCGATTGCTTTTTTCATAAGCTTTTCAAAAATATATAATTATTGGTATATATCTTCTGGAATAACTTCCGAATTTTACAATTAAAAAAAAAGGTTATAATATTTCATAGTAGGACGTGATATAATGATTTGAAACAAACATTGAGGTTTATTTTTAAAATTTTAAATCCCAATAACATAAGTAACTCAAACTTTGAATTAAAAAATTCACTGTTCCAAATAAATTTAGATAAATAGGAAACGGATGTTTTTAGTAAGTTTAGAATATAAGTGTAAAAACCCTTTGTTTATCTTTTATAAATCACAAAAGTTGATAAAAATTGTTACCGTTTTCTCTAAAGGCGACTCTACATCCATGGCGCGAAGTCGTGGCGAGAATTATTGCATGATCTTCCCGCAACGAATGCCTCTCGATCGACACTCATGGTTATCCAGATTTAATGGCTATGACCTCGGATTACGAACGTGTAACACGAACCGAGTTGGTTTCGCATCCTTTGCTAATACAGTGCATAATAAAGGAGGTGTATTAAACTCGATATCGGAACCAGACTTCGGATATTTAGCGTTCTCTCTTTCCTCTTTCTCTGTCCTACATACGCACAATGTATGAACCAAAACACAAGGCTAGTTATGAATGAATAGTGTCGTCTTCTTTTGCTGAAGATCTATGGTTAATTCATTTCGGCGCTATGCTCAGCGTACACGTACACTTTTTCCAAAACCGCTTTTTTGGTATCTGGAAGTAGTAACGTAATCTTAAGATCGAATTTTAAAATACTTTCTTGTTCATGGAAAAAACAAAAAAAAAATTAAAGCCCGTTATAAAAAAAATGTTATAACAAAGTATTGAATTGTTATTCATCTAATCGCTAGTAATTAAAACAAAAACTCTTTTTCCTAAATCAAAGATATGTTATATTTACAAAAGTACATTGATCAACTAAGGCTAATATTCCTAACAAATTTATACAACAGATCGTATGCAGCTTCAGGCTGTTCTACTGGTACCATATGACTAGCATCCCTAACCAATACTTCAGTAAGGTTACCAGCTTTCTTCACATAACCCGCCACTTTACCATCTACACGCCAAATATCCCTAGTAGCTGTCTTATAGTCTTCCTCTGCGGTAAAGTTTAAATTTTGAAGGTAGTTTTCAGTTAGAGGATAAGCTACAACTAAATCTAGTTGTCCGCTATAGAGCAGCAGCCTATAATGGCTAAGGAGTTCAGCAATCCACGGAGCTACACTTTTGGTTATGTCGTCCCAAAGATTGTCGTATACAAGGTCAGATTGTGCGCCAAATGCGACACCTCCCACATGCAAAGCTTCTCTAACTTCATCTAATTCAATGAAATCTTCCCAATAGGAAGGATCATCATCATCTTTTCTTAAGAAATTGTATATGTTCGACAATCCTGTTGCATTATTAAAAATAGTATCGTCACCTCCTAGGATGATATCCTCAAATTTCTGAGTAGCTTCAGTAAAGTTTCCTCCTTGAATAAGTTTAACAGCTTCCGCTTCGACAGCTTTTATTTCATCTCTAACAGGCACATCGATTAAACCCAGTTGGTATAAATAATCACTGAAAACAAACATGTGTTCTGGATCGCTCCATCCATTGCCTATAATGCTGCCTTGGAGGTTTATTTTAAGATCTGCAGTAGGGTTTTGCTGATGTATAGTATAACTTAAAGCTGGAACGTATTTTCCTCCGTACGATTCTCCTGCTACAAAGAAGGGCTTGTCTTGAAGCTCAGGAAATACAGCGAAGAATTGTGTTAAGGCAATATACAGGTGCGTTCCAACCTTGACTTGATCTTGCGCAAATCCTTCCGAAGTAAAACTGAAACCTGTACCTACAGGACTGTCAATATATATTACGGAATGATCTCTGTTCCAGGAGGTATTTCTTAAACTTACGCTTAAATCCTGATTAACAATGAACGGTCCATGCTCGCCAAAAAGACCAAAAAGGCTAGGAGATCCTGGACCACCTTGGAGCCACAACACTACAGGAGCATTTTCATAGTCGTTAACAGCAGGAAAGAACCAGAAAAATAAATTGGAATTGTAACATTCCTCTACAGTAAAGTATCCAGAGTAACTTGTTATGTTTTGAAATCCTGAATATTCTACTTGTGATGCTTGTCTTGCTTCGTCAGTTCGGTTCTGCAGTATGTAGTCTGTTAAGATTAAAGGGTCGCTTGTGACATTTGCAATCTTAGCATGTTTTCGTGCTGTAATAAATGTGGAGAAACGTCCGTAAGCTACCTGCAGCAGCAGTAAAGTAAAGAACGATAACACAATTTTTGGCATGGTTCAAGAAATGTTACGCTCGTTATTACCTAAAAATAAACCAGTACAAATTACATTGGAAATTACATTTATTCTTAAAAATGAACCCTCAGCTTTTTACCAATGCGAATGGTGTAAATTTACGACTTGTAATAAAACGATTATTTGCAAATATTATATTTAATTATTATTGGTTACTTTGGGATTATATTCGAATTTATACTAGGCCACAAAATCATTTTAGGGATCATTTAACATGGATTAGTTAGTTTTCCGCAATTTTTTAGACATCTGTTCTACATCATTAGGATAGGCCATAAAACCTGAAAAGATACGGGTATCTAAACTTATAGAACTTAAATATATTTTTTGGATAAATATCAGTTTACGCGAAGTCAGAAACAAGGCTTAATCCAACCCTCTTTTTACGGGGATTTAGTAAGTAAAGAAATAAGAAAGACGCCAGGATCGTATCTCGATAATTTTTGGTAATTGTACTACATTTTACTTGTTATCGTATTCTACTCGCCAAAATGTTTAATTTGATACCTATATCAAGAGGATTGTGAAGAAAATGGTAATTCGCCATCTTGTGGCGTCCGCCATATTGGGTGTAGAACAACGTTACACAGCTTAGCGTATTCTACTTGTCAAACCCTTTCATTTGATACAAATGTCAAGGAGGGTGTGAAGAAAAAGGTAATCCGCCATCATATAGCGTCCGCCATATTGGGTTTAGAATGACGTATCAGAGATGATCGCATTTTAATCGTCAAACCCTTTCATTTCATGCCCTTATCACGAGGATTGTGAAGAAAATGGTAATCCGCCATCTTGAGGCGTCCGCCATATTGGGTTTAGGATGACGCCACATAGCTTATCGTCACATAGCTACTCGTGAAACCCTTTCATGGTTAATACCCATGTCAAAGGAGTTGTGAAAAAAGGTAATCCGCCATCTTGTGGCGTCCGCCATATTGGGTTTATGTCACATGACTTATCGTATTCTATTCGTCAAATCCTTTCATTTCATACCCATATCAAGGGGATTGTAAAGAAAAAGGTAATCCGCCATCTTGGGGCGTCCGCCATATTGGATTTAGAACAATAATAAATAATATACTATAGGTATTGCATTGTCACCGGACTTATACACGTGTTAAAAAATTTCAAAGCTCTATATTAATTAGAACTAGCCAAAATTTTGATTGCAATATTTGACCTAAACATACTAACATACAAACTAACAGGTGAAGTTCAATAAAAGCTTGTTAAAAGGAAGTTTCAATCTGTGACAAACTGATCTATTTTATTTATGCATTTAAAATATCAAATACAAGGGCAAACTGCGAAAATAATTAGGATATTTTCCAATGAAACCTTTCAATTTTTTTGAGAATTTGAGCAGTAAAGAGTGCCCCAATAGATACTTGGGGATTTATATTTGGCGCCGTTTTTCAACAATTTTTTAATGTTTAATTCTATATTTTGCAAGTGTCATCCAGAATTTAATTATTAGACTATAGCTAACATCACATGGGTGAATCTTGAATTGAATAAGTGGAAACACGAACTTTACTCCACTAGTAAGTAGTCCACCCTACCACTACGTGGCAGTGTAGGATAATTTTTCTGCCAGTAGGCTACCATCATTTCACTCGTCCATTGAACTTTTAGACAGTTGACGTAAACTGTTTGTCAAATTTTGCCGGACATGCTGGTGCAATAATTATTTTATATTTTTAAACAGTTATTTCATTCCCTATTTTTTGTATTTTTGTTTGCAATTGTTGCAAATTTTAGGATGGTGTTTAGGATTTCATCACACAGATAGGTACGTTACGTATGTTTTTTCTAAATATAGGGTATTTATGCCTGATAGACCTGAAAGGTTTGAACAAGGTTATAAATTTTAAAAAATAATATTTCTGTACTGTAAGTTATTGGTTTTTAATGTGCACAATGATAATGGGAATTGAGAGTACGAATTTCTGTAGTCGGGAGAAAAGCATTTGTGATTTTTTATTTATTTTGTTTTATGACCTTTTAAGGTTTTTGGGGTTTGGGGGTTTTGTATTATTAACATCCTTTTTTATTTCCCTTTTTAAGATAATACTTTTAAAAATCTATCCCGACGGCCTGTACATAGTGTACATGGACAAATAGACTGGAACATCAGGATCAAAACAACGAATAAAAAGTTGAAAGCCATTTTAATGCCGTAAGTTTTTGTTTTTGTCACTTATCCCCTTGATTTTAGTATATGGTCTTTACCTCTCTATAAAGTTAAGAAATTTAAAACCAGTAAGTTAAATTAATAGGTTTTTTACTAATCATTTTTTTCTTCATTTTTAAAACATAACTATCATGCCTCTGTTCTATTAAAATAAATAATCATGTTATTTTTCTAAAATAGTTGGTTTTATTTGATAAATAAATCCAGAAGTACCTATTGGTGCACCATTCAGTATGCGTCTAGTTAAAAATAAACCCATTAATAAAAACATCTTAAAAACTATTGTTTTAAAAAATGATTTTATAGCAATGTTATATTATATTTACCTATCTAGTGTAAAGATGAATTCTCCTTTGTTCTTAAGAAAATAATTATTTTGGTAAATATTTTACTTAGACTTAAAATTTCCAAGGTACTTGGTGGAACCACTACCTTGAAGAAACTGAGGCCTTAAAATTGATTTTTATTCTAATTTAAGGAACTATGACTTGGCAAATATTTGCATTGTAAATTTTATCAATCGTCAGCCACTTATGTATATTGAGTAAAACAATACTTAATTTATCATATTATTAAATCCCAAGGATCAAAAATGGCACTTTTGTCCATCCACTTATCTCGATAACGTCTGGAAATGCTTTCAGACATTTTTTGTAAAGATATCAAAATCAAAGTCATCATTATCATCAAAAGTATGACTTAAAATAATCATGTAAATAAAGGGATAAATTAATTTAAAATAATAGATATTGGTAAATTGCTGCTAATTTCGTTATATGTATTTATTTACGTGAAAATAAATTGTAAATAATTTTATAAAATGAAACTATGCTTAATAATTAAGATACTAATTTTAATTTAGAGGCATATTCTAATTAAAATAAATATACTCACCTACAGAGTCTTCCGAAAATATGTTATAAATAAGAATTTTGTTTGTTCCAATAATTTGTCAAATATTTTTTGCGATGAATACGATCGGTATGTTTGTGACGAAAACATGTTTTTAGGGTAGTTTTTTTTTTGCTTTTTTTCACTTTAGATAGTAAATTATTAAAAATTATTGTATTTTTGTATTCTTGGATTTTTAAAATGTAAAAAATCTTAAACTGCCAAAAATTATTCTAAACATCTAAATTTATGAAATTAGATAAAACAAGAAATTATTTTTTAAGAAAATAGTCTTTTTTTAGGCTCTTTGTCATATTATTATTTTCTCGAAAGTCTGTTGATTCGTTACCGTGGAGATTTTTAGCAATTTGATTGTTTGTCACAGTAAACTTTTGTATTGAAGCGGTTTTGTAAAAGCATTAAACACATTTGACATTCATGACATGACACAATTCATGCTTTAAATTACCTTCATAATCACTTTCGTTAAAATGTCTAGAACAGATTCCAGCATTTTTCACATTCTCGTTTGCACAGACGCTTCCAAACACTTTGTGTTTCTTTGTCTTTGGAGGAGCTAAAAGCTTTAATATCGAGTATAAAGCCGTTGCATTGATTGTCCACATCACAACCATACACAACACCCCTCATTTTCCCTTTTAAACTCTTAAAAGTGATATAAAGACACCAAAAAATAACTTTAAAACACGATCTTAACAAAACCGTGTTTCGTTTACGAAATATGGCGGAATTACTCACAGCGTGACGCTCATGGCCACGCCTACCTGAGCGGTGTCATATCTTCTTTTATTTGTATCATGGGCCATGAGCGGCATTACAGTACCAGTACAGGGAGTACCGTTATAGATCTTTTGTCCGTCCACTGGTGGATTAGCCAAGTACAGTGGCTGCACGCCCACGGATAGACGGGCTAGGTAATGCGTAGTTTTAACAAACATATAAGATGGTCCGCCTTGGGCATTGTAGAACGACTTTTACAGCAAAATTATCATTGGAAATTAACAAAAATATCTTGCACTTGCTGTTATATCAATTCTAGACAAGACATTTTAAATATGAGTTCAAAATTTTTGTCCCTAAACTTGGATATGCCGGGCTAAATTGCAGTTATTGTTGAAAGTTTTAACTTATTTTTTTCTGTAAAAACGTTTCTAGAATAACCAATGTTAACCCTCTTAAATTATATACCTACACGTTTGAATATATAGTTCATTTTGTTCTTTATAAAAACGTGCTGAACATCTCTGCTCCCAGTATTTAAATAGTTATTTGCAGATTAACAATCCTTGCTCATTTTTGTTGGAAGAGATAGTATAAATGATAAATTTATAGCACCACATTAAACTAGTTTATAACTTTTTTAGTTAGGGAAGACGTAAAATGGCGGACTATAAAGGAAAAAAAACTATAATAATAATTATAAAGTAGGGGACAAATTTATTTAAAAACATATTTACATACAAAACAAGAAACAATAAAAAAAGAGATCATTACAGAAAATGCTACTATACCTACACATTCCAAAAAAATATAAAGGTGAACAACTGAACAGCACACAAAAAAAACCAACACCATGAAGGACTTGAAGGGCCTCCAGCATGAGGAAAGTAAAGCAACTAACAAAATGCGCCTCCCCGGCACACATGCATACTCCAATTTTCTGTTAACTTGTACAGCTATAAAACATTTGGTCTTTAAATAGGTTATTAAATATAAAAGCGCGGGGCGCATTTTTATGCAATGTAGCTATTACCAACAGTGCGGAAAGTAGTTAACTTCCGCACGTCGTAGAAAAAGTATTTACAGTGGGCTCTGAATTCTGCTGTTAATGATTTTGGAAATGGCGAGATAAAAATGCCAAAACTTACTAATGAATTTCTTAAATCAAAATCAGTAAATGAAATGAATTAACTATATTCGTGATGGATTAGTCTTGTTAGTTGTCCAAAAAAATGTAACAAACAATCATTCTAAAAAAGATATTTTATTAACACAGCCAACTTACGACAAAGGTATATTCCTAACAAACCTATAAACCAAATCATATGCCCATTTTGGTTGATCAGCTGGCACCATATGACCAGCGTTCCGGACTAGCACTTCAGTAAGATTTCCTGCTACTTTAGAATATCCTGCTATTTCGTCATCGACCCGCCAAATATTTCTCGGTGCCGTTTTGTACTCTTCTGCACTACTAAACTCCAATTTCTTCAAAAAATTTACGGTCAACGGATACGCCACAATAATATCAAGTTGGCCGTTAAAGAAGAGGACTTTGTAGTGGCTGAGGAGTTCTGATACCCACGGGGCAACGGTATCCATGACATCTTCACGGAGGTTTGTTTCTACGACTTCTCCATCTGACATTGATGTGTTTCCAATATGGATGGCTGCAAGAAAATAAAATGTTAGGTCCTATACCAGCCAATACAGATATTCACATAATAATCTTATTCAACCATACTGGTTGAATACAAAGAAAGTTATACATCGTGGGATATAATATAGTTTATGCACTCAATGTGGAATTATAACTGCGCCACAAACGCTGTTGATGTGAGATGTGAATCTACTATAGTATATTGCAGATTGATGTTTTTTCAAAAATATATATAATTCTATTTGTTTAAAATTAGACTGTTAAAATGTAAGTTCAAAAACAAATTTTACTACTTTACTGTTACTATTACTATACCTTTTCTTACTGTAGGCGTTTGCAAGAAACTTTGGAATGAGCTGTCTCCTCCTGCAGGTAGAAACAGATAATTAAAGTAACTTGAAAACCCAGTAGCGTTTTCAAATACCGTCGGACTAGTAAAATCCCCATTTAGCAACGCATCAAACCCAAGAAACGCCTCCAAAAATTCTTTAGCCCTAATGTGTTGGACGGTTTCATCTTGGTACTTAACGAAGATGTCTCTTGTGTTGTCATCAATAAAACCAATTTCATACAGGTAATCACCATACACAACGATCATATTTTCTGGATCAGTAAGACCATCACCGATGAGGAGACCTTGAAGGTTGATTTTTAAATCGGCAGTTGGATTATTTTTGTAAATAGTGTAGCCTACGGAAGGCACATATTTTCCTGCATAAGACTCTCCAGTAACAAAGAAAGGATTCAATTGTAGTTCAGGGAATAGAATGAAGAATTGTACTAGGGCTTGATAAAGGTCTTCGCCTACTTTGGTTTGATTTTGAGCGTATCCACCATTGGTGAAACTAAAGCCGGTGCCTGCTGGGTTATCTATATAGATGACGGAGTGGTTTCTGGTCCAGGACCATTCTCTGTAGCTCAGCTTGTTGCCATCTTTAACAATGTATGGTCCGTTTTCTGTAAAGAGCGCATATGTGCTTGCAGCTCCTGGTCCACCTGAATTAAAAATAAAATTTAGTGAAAGATTTTTACATTTTTATTTCCTTTCCTTCATCAATGAAATTTTAATAATTAGGTTTTTTCACCTAATAAATAGATTTTTAAATAATTTCAGGGTAATTTTAATTCGAAGCCCAGCAAATTTTTATAAAATAAGAATACTCTTTTGAAAATCTAGAAAACATCACTTTGGGCAGTACTCTTTCGCTGGCGCTATGTTGAAACCTAAACATACCTTGCAACCATAACAAAACTGGATCGTTTTCAAAATCACCCTGCGACGGAATGAACCAGAAGAACAAGTTGGAATCATACAATTTATCCACAGTAAAATACCCGGAATAACTGGGCACTTCCTCAAATCCTTCGATGGTAGTCAAAGCCGCTGCTCTGCCTTCCTCAATTTGGTCATTCTCTATATACCGGGTTAAAATCAAAGGGTCTCCTACATCTTCATTTAGAGGAAGGTCAACTGGAGTAGGTGGTTTGTATATATTTGGATAGCCACCCTGAGATAGGGATAGAATGCTTAACATTAAAATGATAAGTAAGGTTTTATCCATGTTGTCTGCAAACAAAAATAGGCTATAATATTATTCTAAAAAATTAATTGAAAATTAATTTTCAATGCACGCTAGTAGGCCACAATTGTTTAAAAAAAAACCTGTAGCACTGCCACCTATATTCTATAGTCAAGAATATGTCACAAGATAAAAATTTTGGCAATAGTTTTTTTGTGATATTTTGTTGAGCTAAGAATATGAATTTCTTGGGACAAGTAAGTTATTTTTTGGCAGAAGTATAATATTTCCTAAAAGAATAAATCAATACTTACTCCGCCCCCCATGTGAGTTGAGGACAAAAATTTTAAATGCAGCCTTATGCCGTGTGGTATCTCATTTTAAAGGCCTTCAAAAAAAGAAACATTTTACCGCAAACCCGAGGTCTGTATCTTAATTCGTTTTTAAATGGCAAGCCTATAAAATTAAAAATCGCGAAAAAAATTTAAAGTTTTAGTACCTTTATTTCTCCTATTATTTTAAAAGTTGTTCAAAATGACCACCATGAACTTCTGGGCAGTAATATGGTCGATTTTGAAACTCTGCCAAGAAGTATTACCTACCATTCTCGAAAATGTAAGAAGTAAGTTCCAAAATCGACTTTATTAATTTTTACTGCCAAGTAGTCTTGGTGATCATTTTAAACGACTTTTAAAGTATAATAAGATATAGAAATTTTCATTTTTTTTTCACGATTTTTAATTTATAAAGGCTTGTCATTTAAAAGCGAACTAAAATAAAGGCCTCGGGTTTGCGGTAAAACGTTTTTTTTTGAATACCTTTAAAATGAGGTACCACACGGCATAGGGTTGCATTTAAAATTCTTGACCTCAACTAATTAATTATCGTCACTCCTCAAAACGTTAAATTAAAAAGTAGATTTATTACCCAATAAAATACACCCAAAAATTTGGTATCCCTATGTTTACTAAATAGGCAAAGATGTGTCCATACTAAAACTTTCCGGGCACACTGTATGTATATTAAGAATGCGAAAAAAGTAAACCTTTTGCTGGTGAAACAAAAAACCGTCCAAAAACTCGAGAGAAAGGGACTTTTTTACTATAGTCTAGATACCTTTTTACTATCGCGATAAGTGGGCCCTACCCTGTTTCCTGATAAAGGGCAATAGCCTAGCGCAACCTAGACTGGAATAAAAAATATTCCCTTTCTCTCGAGTTGTTGACGATCTTTTACGGCCGTGGCGCAGAGTTTATTGTTTTGCACTTTTAATATTTAGAGAAGAGGAGTGCCTAGGGCCCCAAATGTCTTAATCCGTCACTGTCTTGTACTCTTTGAAATAATATCTGGCAAGTTTGATTCCAAGAAAATATCACTCATGTAGATTTTTTTAAGTCATAAGGTTATTTGTTTGGGTACAGGGATATCCAAATAAAACTAAATAGGCCTTATAACTTTTTTATTTTTAAAGATGGGAAAAAATGTTAAATATTAAAGTTTTGTGGATTTTTGTAGTTGAGATATGGCTAGTTTTAGCTTATGAACTCTGAGAGAAGTAGAAAAATCAAGATTTGTTTTAACAAACAATTATAGAAGACTTTTGGATATGCAGAAATATACATAAGCCTTTTAAATAACTATTGGACACTTCTAAAATCAATTTAGTCAGTTTTTGTTCTTTACCGCTCCAACTAAGCAAGTTTTTCCCTGTATGGGTAATATTTCATATTTAATATCTTATGACTTATTCCGTTTTTGTCCAGTTATGCATGCTCAAAATACATTTTTTGTAATTCTCTGTTAGACGGCGCAGTTATCTCAATTTTGCCAAAAATTTACCTAACTTGTTTTTTTTCTGTACCTACTCCCATCAGCAAAACAATATAGTGTAAAACACCGATTTTCTCGCTTACTTTAAACTGGATGGTATGATTTTTATCATATTTTTTTGATTCTACGAGAAGTTCTAGACATATTTGGTATAACATACCCTATCCGGTTTTTCAATCGTTTTTGTAATATTTCAAATTAAAAATTATTTCGCATAAATATACTTTACATGTAACTATCCAGGTTGCGAACGAACTACCTGCCACCCTTTTAAATTTTCTTCGTAGGTAAGTCAAAGTTCATATCAAAGTTGACAATAATATTTTAGTCACGGTGAATTTATAATAATTGTATTTATGCAAAATGAGTTATTCTATTAATAAGAGATACAAAATGTTAAAATTATATTTAAAAAATAACAATAATATTACAGAGCCCAAAGACAATATGAAGAAAGAATTGAAATTGAATAGCGACAAAGAACTCCATCTTTAAATATCATAATAAAAACAAATAAAAGACTAGAAGAAAGAGGAACTCTGGGCAATGAAAAAAGAAGAGAAAAATGAAAAAAGGGACCTAGCAATTTTATTATATTTTCAAGAGAATCCAAAAAAATCAATCCCGATTGTTTGCAGTATCTCAAATATGGACGAAGAGATAAAATGTTGACTTATGGAACCGTTCAAAGAACATTAAAGTATTTTAAGTATAGACCAAATAAAATTATGGCAGTTCAAAAGCTTAGTGCCGATCAAAAAGAAAGGAGATATTATACTTTTTTCACAAATATTAACTTAAGAGTGCTACAAGATCCTAGTTTATTTCATACTATCGTTTGGACAGACGAAGCAACTTTCTCAACTGCGGGAATGTTTAATAGACGAAATGTTCATGTTTGGTCGGAAGAAAATCTCTTTACCGTCGATGAAATTGCTTCTCAGGGGCGTAACTCAATCAACGTTTGGTGTGGGATATTACGATATTTAAATGTAAAATTCTAGAACCATTGTGTTCTCGGAGAGTATTAACTGGCCAGCGCTATCCTAATTTCTTAGAAAATGAAATGGAAGATATTCTCGACGAATTGCCACTTGAAGAACGTCGAATGTATTATGCGGCAACAGGACGGAGCTCCGCCCCATAATATAATTGAGGTTCGCAATTATTTAAACCATCAGTATAACGAATGGATCGGTAAATATGGAACGTTAAAATACATTGGCCTGCAAATAGCCCAGACCTCACACCTTTAGATACTTTTCTTTGGAGTCATTTGAAAAGTGTCGTATACAGCAATCATTATGAAAATATTAAAGAAATTCCAAGGAAGGTGAGAAATTAAGTAAGAAATCTGAACGAAAATGATGTTGAAAGAATTATAAACACACTTCAGAGGCAGAGAAGAATGTGTGAAAAGTGCGACGGATTAAAATGGCGGACATGTTGAAAATTTCTTTTGATATATTCGCCAATTATAACATTTATCTGTGTATGTTATAATTCATTTGTTATTGTTTATATTCACTGGTTATTGCTTTCAAATATTAATAACCAATAAAAATCAATATACTGTGTAAGAGAATAACTTATTTTGCATAAAAATAAAATTATAAATTCACGGTGACTAAAGTATTATTCTCAACCTTGACATTAACTTGGCCTTACCCACGAAGAAAATTTAAAAAGGTACCAGGTATTTTGTTCGGAACCTGGATAGTTACGTTTAAAGTATGCGAAATAATTTTTAATTTGAAATATTTCAAAAACGATTAAAAACCCGCATAGGGCACGTTTTCAAAATATGTCTATAACTTGTCCTAGAATCCAAAAATTGCATGGTATGACAAAAATTATACTATCCAGTTTAAAATAAGCGAGAAAATCCATGTTTTATAGTATGTTTTTTTATTCGATTCTCAGTTGTTTTGGTGATAAGAAGAAACATATGAATGATCCATAAAATCCCCAAATCTTTCGTATTTGACATTTTTCCCAACTTTAAAAATAAAAAAGTTATAAGGCCTGTTCACTTTTACTTGGATACCCCTGTACATCAAAATTGTTGTACGTACGAAACTGAAATAAAATAGGTTTAAAAATATTGTACGATCCGATGGTACAGGGTCTTCCAACGAGGACTGAACAGGGGCTCATTTTTGAGCTTCCTTGTATTTAAGAAAAATCTAAAATAGCCAATCGATGTACTTTTTCCTGCAGAATTCAAAAATGAAACCAAAAATTTATTTGAACCAGAAACAAAAGAGTTACGCTATGGATAAGGTGTTTTTTAAATGGAACATAGCTTTTTTTATACGATTTTCGGAACGAGTGATTTTTTTTATGTCCGTTCTGATTAAAATATTTAATATTGTGACAGCTATTTTATTAAATTTTAATGTTTTATCCAGTATAATTTAACTTCAACCTGTTTGAAACATACACTAGGTAATAAAGGTAAAATCACCTTGAAATCCTTCAAAGTCAAAAAATGTAAATTTGTCAAATTTTTTGACTTTGAAGGATTTCAAGGTGATTTTACCTTTATTGCCTAGTGTATGTTTCAAACAGGTTGAAGTTAAATTATACTGGATAAAACATTAAAATTTAATAAAAATAGCTGTCACAATATTAAATATTTTAATCAGAACGGACATAAAAAAAATCACTCGTTCCGAAAATCGTATAAAAAAAGCTATGTCCATTTAAAAAACACCTTATCCATAGCGTAACTCTTTTGTTTCTGGTTCAAATAAATTTTTGGTTTCATTTTGAATTCTGCAGGAAAAAGTACATCGATTGGCTATTTTAGATTTTTCTTTAAATACAAGGAAGCTCAAAAATGAGCCCCTGTTCAGTCCTCGTTGGAAGACCCTGTACATAAAACTATCACACTTACCAATTTTCTTCAAATATCTTGAGTGATCGAAGTACAAAAGAATTATAATATGAAAATATAAGCGATAGGAAAAATAATGCAGGTCGCATCTAATCTATTTTCTTATCAAAGAAATGAAAACTTAAGTTTCTTGACGTAGCGAGTACCTATGTAAGTAGGTAAGAGTGTATTGTTTCCAAACATTAACTATAATAATAAACCAATTAACTAAATACTTTATTTAGAAATACAAAGATAAAAAATTCGATCAAGTGCAAGCGTTACTTGCACAATTAGTGTTCCGTGCCATCAGCCACCCACTTAACCTGACCAAACCTCGGCCGCCCGATCTCCGCCCATCTGCCACTCTGACCGCCGCCGACGGCACTAACTCCGTATCACATCGCGTATGCGCAGAGCTGATTGTGGTGGCGTTTCGACCAGGAGCGGATCCAGGATTTAGGAAAGGGGTGGCTAGACTTAAAGCGTTACTAAACTTAAACATTTACCCTTAAAAAAATCATAAAAATAGGAAATTACAATTAATTAAAGAAACCGAGCGACACTAAAACAGCTTACCTCTCTCGTCGTCTTCACAACTGGTAAACGGCATCTTCTTAGGTATATCTTCGTAGAATGTAGGGGTTGACACAAGCACCACAATAAATGGTTAAAAATAATTTAAAAAATTGAGTATGTGTACTCGTGGCGTACTTTTTAGGCGGCTCGCACACCAAGCCAAGGATGCACAAAACATAAAACGCGGTAAAAAATGCAAATTTCTTTTTTTTCGTTTACTTCTTCGCAGAAATTGCCATGCTACAATGCCATCCTTCACACTCGAAGACATTTTGAATACTGCAAATTAACGAATCTGCTGCAGTATTGGTGTACGCTAGTAGGAGCATGTGATATTTATCTTATGTTGCCTGTTTCATGTTTTATGCATCCTTGGTGTGCGAGCGGTCTAGACAGGCAGACGGACAGACATTGACGCGAGTAAGATTTGTAGGGTTGTAGGGTCATTTAGAAAGGGTACAAAACCCCTAATAATTTTAAGAGTTCCAAAATCCTGTTTGATTTTGTTTGGAAATATACATTCTCAGACTAGGCCGGTCTACCGGTCTAAAGACCGATTATTCCCACTCTGGGGTCCCTAGCGAAAATTTATATTTTATGACAGGCTGTTAAAGAATCTCAAGAGCGGATCCAGAGGGGTCATGACCCCCTCCCAAATCATGATTAATACCTATATATACAACTATTAAAATATAAATATAAAAAAGTTGAAGAAATATATTGCTGTTCTCTGAGTAACACACCCCCCCCCCCCCCCCCCCAAACGAAGTTCTGGATCCGCGCCTGAATTATCGAGTGTGATCCCAGTCCGATACTGGAAATATACATAAGTATGTCAAAGTAATTAAAACGAAGGATGTACTTATCAATAAACAATCATCTATTGTTTTTTTCAATTTGTTTTATTGTTTTCGGTGCTTCAGTTAAAAAAACATATTGTGGATAATGATATCGCAAGATTTTAACTTTTTTTATTTACTTAAAAATTAATTACAATTTGTCATATTTTTGATGGATATGGCAAGTGATATTTTGTTACAATTAATATATTTGATGAAATATTAAAAATAATATTCGGTATTTGTTTCGACGTTTTCTAAAAAAAAAAAACGAGATACCAAATTATCCACAATTTAGAAAAATAAGTCTCTTTCCAAAAAACGGTAATTTTACTCTGAATTAAATGATATTTACTTGAAAAAACTTCAAGAGTAGTTAATATTTTTATTTCAAAAAAGTCCACTGAAAATAAATCTTAATACCTATATCGCATTTTAATGAAAAGGCTTGTTACTTATAAATCTGCTTATCATATCAAATGCCCATTGTGATTGGTCAGCTGGCACCATATGCCCCGCATTCCTAACCAATATCTCAGTTAAGTTTCCTGCTTGCTTAACATATCCTGCAATGTCCTGGTCAACTTTCCATTGATACCTAGTCACTGTCTTATATTCTTCAGCCCCACTAAAATTTAGTTGTTGAAGAAAATTTAAAGTCAATGGATAGGGCACTATCATATCCAATTGCCCATTATAAATCAACACTCTATAATAGTTTAGAAGCTCTGATATCCATGGAACGACGCTCTGAACAAAGTCTTCGACAAGGTTCTTCTCTACGTCATTTCCGTCATTAAAAGTTGCATTTCCAACATGAATGGCAGCTCTTACGTCATTTCTCTGAACATATGTGCTCATAAGGTCGATTTGGATGTCCACAGGATCTCGTATATACAAAATATTACTATAATCTTCAAAACCTGTGACGTTTTTAATGAACGTAGAGTTTGAAAAATCGCCATCCGTCAGTGAATCAAACCAGTAGGCCGCCTTCTCCCACTCGTGATTCTGAATCATTTGAAAACCTTCCTGTTCAAGTTTCTTGACTTGATCTCTTGTATTAGAATCGTAAAGTCCCAGTTGATATAAGTAGTCACCGTATTCAAGCTGATTAATAGGATCACAATATCCGTTACCAATAGCGATGCCTTTTAAGTTGATTTTTAGTTTCGCTGTTGGATTGTTTTGATGAATTGTGTAGGCGATTGCAGGAATATATTTTCCTGCATATGATTCGCCAGTTACGTAGAAATCTTTTGATTGCAGATCAGGAAACATGGTAAAAAATTGAAGTAGAGCCTCGTAGAGATCAGCTCCGACTTTGGTTTGGTTTCGCGCAAAGCCACCTAAAAAATTTATAGTGTGCTAACTAATGTATACTGCGTTGTGTGGATTCATTTAGACTGTTCTGAAATATACTAACCTTCGGTGAAACTGAAACCGGTTCCTACAGGATTTTCCATGTAGATTACAGAATGCGTCTTGGTCCATGCAAATGGTCTTTCTTTCAGTCCATGTTGTATTTTTACAGAGAAGGGTCCATTTTCCGCAAAAAGTCCTAAATTGAAAGTAGGCATTTAAAGAATTATTAAATAAATTCAATTTAGATTATAATCCAGTTGGCTATTGGCTATAGGAGAGAGTAAGTTCACTTACCCATTAAGCTGGTAGAGCCTGGTCCGCCTTGTAACCATAAAAGAACTGGTGCATTTGCGTAATCGTTTTCACTTGGGAAAAACCAGAAGAACATATTAGAGTTAAATATATTGTCAACAGTGAAGAAACCTAAAAAAAGCAAAGTGCTTACTCAGTTACCCAAACATGGCACAGTAGCTTTAATTTTTATTACTTTATTTATTATTAATAGGGAATATGCATATGACCCAAATAAATCTGAAATATTTTTTTTATATTCTCTATATAAATTAAATGTGTATGGCGGTTGCTGTTATTCATTTATTTTGGTCTTTATTAACCAAAAAAAAAGGATTTTCTACTGCAAATTTTCGCGCGAATTTCGAAACTTGTAAAACGTGATCCCATTGGCTGTGTCGTCAAAACTGAACTTATGACTCATCATGAGTATATGGCGGATTCCAGTGTTGTAGAGTCAGCGACAACTCAATAAAACTGGTATTTAATGCGCATTTCATCCAATGAAATATCCCTGCACTTAAAGTAGAAGGTTCCTAAAATCTTATTCAAGCCGAAATCGGTCCAGGAACCTTTCAATTTTGCAACAAAAATTGTCATTTCTGCGAAATTTTGACATATTATTATCATCTTAATAATTTCGAGTAAATAAACTGCAATTCTTAATTTTCATGTCAATCTTCGAAAATTCAAAAATTTTCAAATTTAGGTGACCCCGATGCAAATAAACCTATTTATCCACGACTCGTCTATAATTTGATTATTATACATGAGTTTATGAAATAATAATAATATTCATTATTCACTAGTGAATAATGGTTTCATTATTCACCGCTTCCACGGATATCTCGATCCAAACTCCAAACAAGAGCTGTGCTCGATCCAAACCGGCTCGGAATGCGATTGTACGCACAAAATAAAAAACAAAGGTGGCTATGAAAACATTAGCTTCGTCACGTTGCGTTGTCGCGCTGTTGTGGTTACTTTAATTCCGAGTTTAATTCAAAACGTCAACATGACATTAAAAATAAAAATATATATTAATATTATCTAAATTTTTTTGATAGTCCTGGATAAAGTATAGTATTCTACTCGCATATAATGGCTGTTATATGCTCATTGAATAATATACTATTATCCATAACTCTACCGAAAAAATAAGCGATTTAAATTACTGGAAGGTATTCCTAGATAATTAACGGATAAAATAAACCCAAAAAGTATCACTAAATAGGGTAAATAGTGTGGAATAACGTCGGTTAAAAATAGGATTTGTCGGAAAAAAATCAAGAAAACCCTATTTTTACCCCTTAAATACGCTCCTGGATGACCCATTCGGTATTCATTTTAAAATGTAATTATCCCTTTATAAGACAGTGCTAAAAAATTGGAAAAAAAATAGATAGAAAAAATACAGAGTGATTCAAATGTTCCGATATCGAAGGCAACAAAAGTTAAAAAATCGAAATTTAATCAGCGATTGATCCCTTCCTATAGAGAATGAAGAAACTAAAAAATATGGATATCATATACTTCGACGAGCTCTTTCCGATGACGTATATGGGATGTGACAATCTAGACAAAATTTAAAAAAATTAATTTTTCGTCAGTGTTTGGTACCTATCTCTTAAATGGTACGTTCAACTACGATGGTTTCTGAATTCAATAGATAGTGATAGATAATGCAATTGTCTACAAATTAAAAAAAATAAATTACTTCTCTATCTACATATGGTCAAAATATATAGATAATAGATGGTTGAAAAATTCGAACAAAAAAATTATGGAATCGGTATGTTGTGATATATCTCAATAATTATAAGTTGTGATTAAAACTGTTCATCATTTTCAAAAATGTGACTTAATTTCAAGCAAAATAAAAAAATATCATCCCTTATCTGGAAAAAAATCAAAGATAGGATCGTCGGAAACTGTATGTCCGAGCCAACGCGACGGTGTTGACGAAATGCATTCAATAGCTGTATTATTAAGTTTTGTCGAGTTTTGCTTACTTAGTGAAAATATAAAATTGATTCCTTTGAATTTAATTTCCTTTAATTAAATTATTTTCAATGCATCATTCTATATAAAAGAAAAAGATACATTGAAAATAATTCATTTACAGGAAATTACCTAAATTAACGTTAATCAATTTTATATTAGGGACATTTTGCAAGCAGAAATTCCAGATACGCTAACCCCTAAACGCTAAAATGTAAAGTGATGTTTGAAAGATGCGATTTATAAAAACGTAAAATATTGAACAAAATGCAAAATCCTTCCCCATCTGTGGTCGGTTTAGAAAGTAAATTAGTAAGTATAGAAAAAACTCTAACTAAAACACCACTCTAAAGTTTAGCGGTTATGGATTAGCGTGTCTGGAATCTCTGCTTGCAAAATCTCACTATTATCACTAAGTAAAACTTTAAAACAAAACTTAATAATACAGCTGTAAATGAATTTCATCATAGCCGTTCTACGCGGTTGGCACTGTCAACACCGTCGCGTCGGCGCGGACCTATAGTTTCCGACGATCCTATCTTTGGTTTTATTCCAGGTAAAAGATGATTTTTTTTTATTTCGCTTGAAAATGATGAATAATTTTAGCCATAACTTACGAGTATAAATTACTGAGATATCACAACATTCTGATTCCATAGTTTTTTGTTCGAATTTTTCTGCCTTCTATTGCCTATATCTTTTGAACAGATGTAGATAGAAAGGTAATTTTATTTATTTGTAGATAATTGCTTTAGTTTTGAAATGAATTCATAAACCATCTATCTGAATGTACCATTTAAGAGATAGGTACCAAAAACTGAGGAAAAACTATTTTTTTCGTCTTTTTTCAGGATTATAAAAGCTATTTAAAAATATTAAATATTTCCGCTAAGATATCGTTTCCAGGACTTGAAAGGAGATTATACTAATTAAATTATGGCCACACCACTTTAACAAAATCTGAAAAAAATATGGAAGTGGGAAGACCCTTGGGTTAAAAAAAAAGTTATTCAGATTAAATAATTAAAGAATCCAAGAATTTAAATTTTGTTTCGAAAAAATCCCCAAGAAATATGTTTTCCTGATTTTAGGTTTTGTTAGCAGCAAAAATATAACGTTAATACGTAACTTTATTATTAATAGAACATATTTTTTTAATACCTGCATAGCTTTTCTTTTGTAAAAACTCATTGAAGTGAACCTCCGAAGCCATTTGAGCATCGTCTATCTTCCCTTCTTCAATTAAAGGGGTCAGAATAAGAGGTATTCCTGGATCATCGCCGCTTTGGAGCGGATACTGTTTTATTTGTGGATATGAGTTCAAAATAAATCCCATTGCCATACTAGATAAAATAATCACCTGGAGCAAGGTGAGATATTCCTTATGAAGTATCATTGTAAGTGATCTAAAATTAGAAAGTTTTCAAATTCAAATGCCTATAGTTATAGGGACTTTGATTAGAAGTTTGGTAAATTATTAGAAATAGTATATTTAGCATAAATTACTATTAAACTGCTCAACAAAATTAGGGAAACACTTTTTGGTACCCTGTAACTTGTTTGTTCGTTGCTATAAACGAGTGAAAATGATATCTTTATATTGATGCACGCTTTATTTTTGTGAAAAAATGGAAAAGAAAAGGGTTAACGCTAATTATCTAAGATAAGTTTAAGATTCCAGAGCAAGTACAAAAAATAAAGTGATCATGAAAATATCCACATTATTTAAATCTTATATTGCGGCAGGCTTGGATACGTTCACTGGACAACAGCATAACAGTTTATTGGTTTTGAATTCATTATCTTTTAAAATGAGAGATCTTGTCGAGATAGATGTAACTCATGGTTAACGCGCGATTTTAATTGAAAATGGTGTTAAAATCAGGCAAGTTACAAGAAATTTCAATAGCAGCCAGTCAGTCATCAAGCGTGTGTGTGATCACGTGATCACTATAGGAAGACTGGACGATATAAAAGATGAACCGAGCAAGGTCGAGAGCGAAGAATCACACGAATCCAGGACCGATAATTGGTAGTTTATTCTTTGTGTAGACGAGCATCCACTGCAAAAGATTCTAACCTCACCCCTTTAGATACATTTCTTTGGGGCCATTTGAAAAATGTATATAGCAATCATAATGAAAATATAGAAGAAATTCAAAGGAAGGTGAGAAATTAAGTAAGAAATCTGAACGAACATGACACTGAAAGTATTATAAATACACTTTAGAGGCAGAGAAGAATGTATGAAAAGTGCGAAGAATTAAATGGCGGATATGTTGAAAATTTCTATTGATATTTTCGCCAATGTTAGCATTTATCTGTTTATGTTTATGCATTTGTTATTATTTATAATCACTGGAGATTTTGCAACTGGAAGTTGCACACATGCTAAACCATAAACGATAAAATTTAAAGTGGTGTTTTAATCATAAATATGATTTATAATAAATCTAAAACATAAAAAAATGTATGATTTTGTATTAATTAATTTAGCAAAACCTCTGACTGAAACACTATGCTTAATTTTATCGTTATGGTTAGCATGTCTGCAATTTCTAGTAGCAAAATCTCCCTATTAAGAATATATGTCTTTTAATTACTAATTACTAAAACTCAACATTTATGGTTTAATTGAATAACTAATTTTGCATAAAAATAAAATTATAAATTCACAGTGACTAAAGTATTATTGTCAACCTTGACATTAACTTTGACTTACCTACAAAGAAAATTTAAAAAGGTATCAGGTATTTTGTACGGATCTTAAATAATTACGTTTAAACTATATTTATACGAAATAATTTTTAAATTGAGATGTTTCAAAAACGATTGAAAAACCGCATAGGGTATGTTATACAAAATATGTCTAGAACTTCTCCTAGAACCTAAAAATTGGATGGTATGATCAAAAGTATACCATCCAATTTAAAATAAGCGAGAAAATCGATGTTTTATACTATCTTTTTTTTATTCGACACTCAATTGTTTTCTGATAAACTGATAAGATACATCAATGATTCATAAAAATTCCAAAAACTTTCATATTTAACATTTCGTCCCATTTTTAAAAATAAAAAAGTTATAAGGCCTGTTCACTTTTATTTGGATATCCCTGTACATCAAAATTTGTTGTACGTACGAAACTGGAATATACTAGGTTTAAAAATATGTACGATCCAATGGTACCTAAAACACTTACCAATTTTCTGCAAATATGTTGGGTGATCGAAGTACAAGAGAATTATAATATCAAAATATAAGATAGATGCTGGTCGCATCTAATCTATTTTCTTATCAAAGAGCTTGGAGAGTAACAAACGTAATTTTCTTGACGCAGTAGCGAGTATCTATGTAAGTAGGTAAGAGTGGTGTTGTTTCCAAATGTCATTTACAAAAACATCTATAATAAACCAAACCAAATGCTTGGTTTAGGAATACACAATTAGTGTTCCGTGTCATCAGCCACCCACTTAACCTGACCAAACCTCGGCCTCCCGATCTCCGCCCATCTGCCGCGCTGGCCGCCGCCGCACAGTGGGAGAAATGCACATTTTAGGAACTCATAATTAGGAAATAAAAAAATGGATATTTTCTGTGTAGTAGTTGTTTACTTTTAACTCTAGTATTTCGTTATTGCAAGCAAAAAAGTGTTTTAGCAAGAAATTATGAATAACACGAAAAAAGATAACCACCACATATATTAATAAGTACTATTCAAAATTAGTTAATCTAAATTAATACTTTTATACGATAGTTTTGACAAATTATCCATACTAAGGGTAACAATAAAAAAAAAACAAATGTGTTTGACTAATGGTTTTCAGATTCAGAATTGTATGAGTCTATACAAATGAATTTGTTGTTGTGCTAGTTGCGGCTCAGATAATAATTGTAAGGCATCACTAGTAAAGGGGTGGTTAGAGCGGGATGTAGTTGATGTAGTTTTTGAAAGAGAGGTTCGGCTGACAGATCAGTGATTGTTATGAAGCCATCGTTAGGTTAACATTTCTTTGCTGATTTTAGAATGTCGTATGATGGGTATATGTTGGCATTTCGTTCTTTGGCACCGGACCGCATCAAAATGTATGAGTTTTTTGTGTAGTCTCCATCAATATATAAGGCCAAAGCTTCGTCGGGCGTGTAGGGTATTATAGGCTTTTCAGGAGAATAAATAGCTTTTTTCATTTCGGTCCCTCGCTTCGGCGAGATTTCTAATTCTTTAAGAAGCTTGGCAGCATCTCTTTTGCCAGATTTTTGTAAACTCAGCCTTGCTGCAAACTGCAATTCTTCATGACAAGTTGTCTCCACCAAAGAAGAAACTTTTAGGCGTTTTGATTGATCGCTTAATTCAAAAAATTGTTTTGGAGGGCGTCCAGGTTTTTGTGTTGATGGTCCCGGCATGTTTAGTTACTCGGTTGAAGCAGTCAATATTTCACAGGTAGGTAAATCAATTTTTGTAGCCAACCACTCTTTATTTTGAAATTAAAAATTTTTTAAACACCGATTTGCTTTTGTCCATCTATCATTGAGCTTACTTGTGAAGCTTTGCAGAATTTGATTGATTTTTCGGCACAGTTCTTCACTTTCATTGTTTACTAAGTCCACTGTGTTAAAAACGTAATTAATAACTGCACTAGTTTTAGTTGAACTTGTACTCTCGCCATGCCAAACTTAAAATAGATCTCTCTTGGACACAGACATGTCTTCTAGAATAAATTTTAATACATCAACGGGCAAGAATATGCAATTTATTTTATGTTTGATAGAAAGACAATTAGTGACATTAAAAAAACTACACAAAAAATCTCCGACAGCTCTTGGACGAAAATGTTTTAGATCTAGTAAAATTAGATAAATCTAATATTATCCATTTAAAAAATATAGTGACAAGCAATTTTTTTTCCTAACCAAAAAGGGGAGGTTTTTATGCAAACTAATATTATTAAAAAATAGAACATACCTTCATGTTAATAATTCACTAAGTAGTTTAATTATAAATCACCCTTATGTTTTGTAAAACAAACTTTAATGAAAACAACAAGTGTCGACTGGCATAGTCTAAAACCAAATACTATAAAATCATGTCATGTTTGACGATGTCTCGCGCACGGACAGATAAGCCAATCCTTGTCGTATTAAAAAAACATTGATATTTGGTTGTTTGCTTTTTATTTGTAATAGCATAAACACATTAGCCGATGGTCATATTTGGAATTTATTAATTCCTAAAATCTGCATTTCTCCCACTGTGCGCCGCCGCCGACGGCACCAACGCCGTATCACATCGCGTATGCGCAAAGCTGACTGGAAGAGCGTTTTGAAAATCGTCTAAGGACAAAACTCATTCCTTACATCGCATAGTGTGGCAGGAGACCCTAAAAGTTGGCATTAATTCTGTTAAGCCAAAAACCGGCTGCCATTGCATTTTCAAGTGCATTGCAAGTTTCTTGAGGTATTTTATTTTGCTTATGGACAACTCGTTCTTTTGGACATTTCTGTATGAAAATGCTTAATCCGGGCATACATATTTTTGTACCCTGACTCCCTCATAATATTAAACAGTTCTAATCCAGACACTTGCTAAGGTCTTTTGTTGCGATCCTGCGACAAAAACGAAATTTATGCTATACGTGGCGCCTTCTTCCCGCCACTTATCCTAGTTGAAGGCGTTTAAACTTTGAAAACTGCAAATAGCTGCAGCTAAATTAGTTATTTTTTTAGTTGCTCAGTTAACCAGGAATCCAGCAATATAAGAAACTCGACTTACGAAGGCCTTCAAATGTACCTACTTTATCATACACTGTATGATTTTTACTAGTGAAAATGTACTTTATTCTCAGATCCTTAGAATACTATAAATACAGTAACAAAACAAGTAAAGACTTGTCGATAATTATTTTAATAAATAAAAGTATGTCCGCAGGCAACTTCTCCGTTATTAAAATATTATGTTGCAACAAAAACGTAAATGTAAATAATAAGTATTTTCATTAGACCAACACAAGCACAATGTCTGAATATAAATCTTAAACTTCGCGACACTTCACCACCGAAATGCTAAAAGCGCACACTACAATAGTTTTATTAGTGATGTTAACAAAAAGATCTTAGGTAAATTTTGGTTGTTCGATTAAATTCTAACTTTTAGCGTCCCCGGCCCCTGTGTGCATTTGTGAGAAATATTTTTTGTCTAAAAATTTTTTCTCTAAAAACCAGTGGCTCAGCAGTTATAAGGAAATAAATAATTAAATTGTTTATAACAACTGATCGCGCTAGAATTTCTCAATCCTAATAATTCTAGCTCAATCTACACCTAATTCTCAATGTTCATGATTTTTTCAGATTTTTCTGAGCGATTCTTTTGGAGATAAGGGTGGGGGACAGCAATTTTTAAGCTTTTTTCCCTAAAATTGTTTTTAAAAAATGCATAAAAACTATTGTTGAATTCAGCCTTGTTGAATTCGTGCTTCAATAATCTTTCATTTGACACCCTACACGCTGCCCTTAACATTTTGTTTTCAATTTCCCAATGTACCCCCTGAAATTAACCCTCAGAATCAAAATTCAACTTTTTATACTTCTCGTCTATAACTGGGCCACCACACTCTATCTCTGTGGTAACTTTCAAGTCAACGTCGAATAGTTTCAGAGAAAATCGCCTGTAACAGACGGACGGACCGGCACCGAAGTCAATAATATTAATAAAAAATGTTTGGCGCAATCATCAATCAATCATTTTAAAAGGATGCTAGGATCTCGTAGACCTTAAAAAAGGCATAAAAATAGCGAATTAAGTACAATTAATTAAAGAAACGGGGCGACACTAAAACAGCTTACCTCTCTCGTCGTCTTCACTACTGGGAAAATGCCTCTTCTCAGGTATATCTTCGCAACCTGCAGGGGTTGACGCAAGCACCACAATAAGTGCGTAAAAATAATAGAAAAAATTGAGTCTGTGTACTCGTCGCGTACTCACTTGCGATATGGTACCACCTTAGTATGACAAAAACAGGACAATGTGATTTTGCGCGAGTTTTAATATAATTCAATAATAATTTTATGCCTCATTGACAGGGGCGTTTCAAAAGGTGGGACCGGACAATATACCTATATAACATATAATTTTTTGAGAACTCTGCGTTTTTTTGCATAATTTTGTTATGCATAGATCTACACGTTATCTAACTGTAATACGTACACGTTCGTGTGTAGTTTAAGAAATATTTGCTTCTGACAGGCAGACGGACAGACATTGACGCGAGTAAAATTTGTAGGGTCATTTAAAAAGGGTACGAGATCCCTAATAATTTTAAGAGTTTAAAAATCCTGTTTGGAAATATACATTCTCAGACTGGGCAGCCGGTCTACCGGTTTAAAGATCGATTATACCTACTCTGGGTCCCTAGCGAAAATATTTTATGACAGGCTATTGAAGAATCTCAATCGCGGATTTAGGGGGGGTCATGGGGGTCATGACCCCCTCCCAAATCATCCATACTACATATAACTATTAAATTATAAATATAAAAAAGATGAAAAAATATATTACCCTCCTCTGTGTACCCCCCCCCCCCCCCCCCCCCAAAAAAAAAACGAAGTTCTGGATCCGCGCCTGAATTATATAGAGTGTGACCCCAGTCCGATACTGAAAATATACATATGTATGCCAAAGTAATTAAAACGAAGGATGTACTTATCAATAAATAAACATCTATTGTTTTTTCAATTTGTTTTATTGTTTTTGGTGCTTCAATTAAAAATACATATTGTGGATAATGATAACGCAAGATTTTAACTTTTTTTATTTACTTAAAAATTAATTACAATTTGTCATGTTTTCGATGGATATGGCAAGTGATATTTTGTTACAATGAATATATGTGATGAAATATTGAACTAATATTGGGTATTTGTTTCCACGTTTTCTACAAAAAATGAGATACCGAATTAACCACAATTTAGAAAAATAAAAGTCTCATTCCAAGAAAAGGTAATTTCACTCTATGAATTAAATGATATTTAATTGAAAAAAACTTCAAGAGTAGTTAATATTTTTAGTTGAAAAAAGTCCACTGAATACAAATCTTAATATATCGCATTTTAATGAAAAGGCTTGTTACTTGTAAATCTGCTTATCATATCAAACGCCCATTGTGACTGGTCAGCTGGCACCATATGCCCCGCATTCCTAACCAATATCTCAGTCAAGTTTCCTGCTTGCTTAACATATCCTGCAATGTCCTGGTCAACTTCCCATTGATATCTAGTCGCTGTTTTATATTCTTCAGCCCCACTAAAATTTAGTTGTTGAAGAAAATTTAAAGTCAATGTATAGGGCACTATCATATCCAATTGCCCATTATAAATCAACACTCTATAATAGTTTAAAAGTTCTGATATCCATGGAGCAACGCTCTGAACCAAATCTTCGACAAGGTTCTTCTCTACGTCTTTTCCGTCATTAAAGGTTGCATTTCCAACATGAATGGCAGCTCTTACGTCATTTCTCTGAACATATTTGCTCATAAGACCGATTTCGAAGTCTACAGGATCTCTTGAATACAAAATATTACTATAATCTTCAAAACCTGTGACGTTTTTAATGAACGTAGAAGAGTTTGAAAAATCGCCATCCGTCAGTGAATCAAACCAGTAGGCCGCCTTCTCCCACTCGTGATTCCGAATCATTTGAAAACCTTCCTGTTCAAGTTTCTTGACTTGATCTCTTGTATTAGCATCGTATAGTCCCAGTTGATATAAGTACTCACCGTATTCAAGCTGATTAATAGGATCACAATATCCGTTACCAATAGCGATGCCTTTTAAGTTGATTTTTAGTTTCGCTGTTGGATTGTTTTGATGAATTGTGTAGGCGATTGCAGGAATATATTTTCCTGCATATGATTCGCCAGTTACGTAGAAATCTTTTGATTGCAGATCAGGAAACATGGTAAAAAATTGAAGTAGAGCTTCGTAGAGATCAGCTCCGACTTTCGTTTGATTTTGCGCAAAGCCACCTAAAAAATTTATAGTGTGCTAAGTAATGTATATTGCGTTGTGTAGAATTATTTAGACTGTTCTGGAATATACTAACCTTCGGTGAAACTGAAACCGGTTCCTACAGGATTGTCCATGTAGATTACAGAATGCGTCTTGGTCCATGCAAATGGTCTTTCTTTCAGTCCATGTTGTATTTTTACAGAGAAGGGTCCATTTTCCGCAAAAAGTCCTAAATTGAAAGTAGGCATTTAAAGAATTATTAAATAAATTCAATTTAGATTATAATCCAGTTGGCTATTGGCTATAGGAGAAAGAGTAAGTTCACTTACCCATTAAGCTGGTAGAGCCTGGTCCGCCTTGTAACCATAAAAGAACTGGTGCATTTGCGTAATCGTTTTCACTTGGGAAAAACCAGAAGAACATATTAGAGTTAAATATCTTGTCAACAGTGAAGAAACCTAAAAAAAAAGCAAAGTGCTTACTCAGTTACCCAAACACAGAGCAGCTTTAATTTTTATTACTTTATTTATTGTTAATTATTATAGAAAAAATTAAATTTTGTGCAAGTTGCTCATTGGCAACGAATATCCAACATCTAGATGTTTTAATTTTAATTTCATTTAAATAGGTTTTTATTTTTTGAATTTGAATATAATAAATGATGCACCTCAGAACTCCTTTAATGGGGAATATGAATGTATCTTTTTTTATTGCATCAACTATTCAAGCAAGTCATTGAAATGAAAATTAAATTTCTTAAAAACTAAGACATAGACCTGGGAAAACCTTATTTCAGCTTAAAAACTATAATTAAAATATTTATTATTTGGGTGTTACGCCACTGTACCGTTAAGGAAAATTAATATTTTAAAAAAATAATAAAAGTCACTGCGTTTTGACATTAGTCAAAATGACAAGTCTTGAGGTAATGCAGAAACATGACTATATACCGTAGGACAAAAAATATATAACTGCCTATTTATTCAATAATAAAATTATTTTTTCTAACTTCCTGTCTAAGTACTGGTAGCCAAATTCTGTTTATATCTACAGAAAAATTAGAAAAACATTTATCGTCATTGGATGATTTTCTTTAATAGCCTGTGATAAATGTTTTCCTAATTTTTCCGTAGATATAAACAGAATTTGGCTACCAATACTTAGACAGGAAGTTAGTAAAAATAATTTCATTATTGAATAAATAGGTAGTTATATATTTTTTGTCCTAGGGTATATAGTCATGTTCCTGCATTACCTGAAGACTTGTTATTTTGACTAATGTCAAACCTCATGCTGACAGAAAAGCAAGAAACGATTATCCAGAGGAATATTTTCGAAAAATCTGAAGAGTTCAATCAGAAAACTCTTATATCCTTTTTTAACCATTTTTTATAACTTCTTAGTTCATTTTTAATTTAGTTAGTTTGAATTTATTAGATTCTTTGATAACGAGACTAGATATTAGGTCTCGAAACGTCAGAAAAATCATTTTACTCAGTTTAGGTTTTAGACCGAATATATACTACACCGAATATATTATACTACATTATAGAGATAGATTAGGGTCAGGCATACTTTTTATAATTAAAAGTCACTGACAGTGTACAGAACATTTCTTTTTTCAGGATTTGTTTTTTTGTATTAAACGCAGTGACTTTTTTTATTTTTTTTAAATAATAATTTTCCTTAACAGTAGAGTGGCGTAACACCCAAATAATAAATCTTTTAATATTAATCCGCCACAATCATACAGGCATTATTTAAAAATCATAAAATTTAAATTAAGTGAAGGAGTCCATTTTTTTTAACTACCTGCATAACTTTTCTTTTGTAAAAACCCATTGAAGTAAACTTCCGAGGCCATTTGAGCATCGTCTATTTTCCCTTCTTCAATTAAAGGGGTTAAAAGAAGTGGTGGACCTGGATCGTCCCCGCTTTGAAGCGGATACTCTATGGTTTCGGGATATTGATTGACAAGAAATCCTATTACCATGCTAGATGAAATGACAATCAAGAGACATTCCTTGTAATGTGTCATTGTGTGATCTAAAATTCAGAGAAATGTAAGTATGTATTTCAAATAAAGGAGATAGCACAGGGGATTGTATTAGAAATAAAATCGTAAACAAAAAATATTTTTTATAAACCTGCTTTTAATATTTTGTACTAAAACGAAAAAAATAAGTCTTGTTTTTTTATTGGGACAATGCTGAATGCCATTTATAAGTTGACGCAGTTCGCGTGGGTTGTTCTTAATAAAAAAAAGTATCAAAGTTATCACTGAAAGTCATATAATACCTAAGTATATTATGTTAAATTTATTGTGCGCGCGAAAAAAGTATATACAGGCATTAATTTTGTTTGGCACAAATTGTAAGTACCCAAGTACCTATGGGGAAGATGGGGGGAGGGATATATTTAAGCATATTTTTGACATTTACCCCCTTCTCTTTATTTTGAGGATTGGGATAACTTTGGAATTTTAAAAGGGATGATATATTTTTGATAATAAAATTCGAATCTACGTAAAAAACTATGCATGTGTAAAGATTTTTTTATATGCTTTGTCGGTTACGGAATCATGATTTATTAGGTTATACAATAAAAAAAATGTTTATCATTTAATTTCATCTTATTTATCGTTTGTCACGCTTGCCAAGTTGTTGGAAATGCCCCATTTCAACTTCCAAACGCTTTCTCACTTTTTTTTAAATGAATTTTGTACCCGCTGTAATATTTCAGGTGTCACTAATATGCAGGCAAAGCGGATTCGGTATTTCATATCATGTAAAGTTGTAGATGCAGTCGCCATCACTTTGTTCTTTATAAACCCCACAAGAAAAAGTCAAGGGGAGTCAAATCCGGGGATCATATTTAATTGAGCAATGAACTGAAAAATAATCGTTAAAACGTCAAAATTCTCAACTCCCTTAAGGAAAAATAACGCACTTCCATGGAAACGAATAATTCTGAAATAAGTGAACTAGATTTACTGACATTTATTAATCTTTTTAATTTAATCAAAATTTGGTTAACCATATTTCCGTAACCGAAATAGCAAATCAAAATAAAAATTATACACATACGTGGTTTTTTGAATAGGTTCAAATTTTGTAAACAAAAGTACCTACATCCATTTAAAATTCCAAAGTTACTCCCCACCAGTGGCGGCTCCTGGAATTTCAGATTGTCGTTTCTCAGTTCCAACGCATGGGACCCACACCAAATTATAAAATGTTACTGTTGGGTACTCTACAATCATTTTCGTGAAAAATATTTTATTTTTAAATTACCGAAAAAAAGTAAATTTTTTGGGCCGCTTCACCTGAGATCTGAGAAAGCTCTGAAGAAAATTTTACTCAGCATATTTTTTCATAAAGTATATCAAATTTTATCGACAAATTCCAAATTTCGTGAAAATATTCTAATTTGCCTTAAATAAATGACATTTTAAATTATTTCTTAGACAAAAAAAATTAAAAACTAATTAATTTCAATATATTAGAGATAATTCAACGAAATTTGAATTTTATCGATAAAATCTGATAAAATTTATGAAAAAACCTTGGAAGTAAAATTTTCTTCAGAACTTTCTCAGATCTCAGGTGAAGCGGCCCAGAAAATTAACTTTTTTTTCGGAAATTTTTAAATTAAATAATTTAGTGTGGGTCCCATGGGAAGGAACTGAGATACGACACATCTAAAATTTCACGGGCCGCGCCCGTTTTTTCAGAAAATGTAAAAAAATGCTGACATTTTCGGAGTTATTGGGGTCAGAATATCTAATTTTGTCTAACAGATGTTAGGAAAAATTAACGGGTTGGGGGGAGGGGCTACAAATGAGCAACTGGGAATCTCTCCAAAAATGTTGACTAATATCATGTTAGGGGTTATTGAGGTCACAAAATTTAATTTGGCTTAACGGATGTTAAAAAAATTAAATGATGAATTAGGAATAAAATAATTTCAATCAAATAATTTCTTCAAATAAGAAAATTGGAAAGGATGAAATAAGTTTTATGCGAATTTGTTACTGAGGTTGATGGTAAGCCTATTTTTGTTTAAATGCTCGTACACCAAAGTTCTTAACTTTTAATTCGGCCCAATTTTATGGCATGACAATCCGTACTGATAATATTCATAAATAATTAGTGAGTTGCGCTTACCTCCAAGTTTAGAACTTTGGTGTACAAATTATTTAAAATTAAACACAATTGGGCTTACCATCAACTTTGGTGTGTATAAGTTTACTAAATTTAAACAAAATTAAGCTTACCATCAACATCAACCTCACTAACAAATACATACAAATATTATTTCATACTTTTTAGTGATTACCTTTTTTAAATTCAGTTCATTTTTTTGAGCAAATAAATTATTAAAATAAATAAATTATTTTATAACTTACAATTTAAAAACTGACCCACCTAAACAAGAAAAATCAACAGTGTTAATGTTAAAGCCGTTGACTGACAAGCAGACGAACTAAAATATTACGATTAGATAGATGTGCTTATATTACAACGAACAGACCGGGATTTGCGGTTTTATATACACTAAGGTCACTTTGTCAATAATTTACTCATAATAATAACTTGATATCGGTGTTGTTGTGTGAATCACCAATAAAAAGTGCATGGTCAGCGTATTGCCCCAGAATAAATTTTCTGTGGTATTGCTTGCTGACCCGAGATAACAAGTTTTGATCGCAGTTTATTAATACTTATTTCTTTGTTTGTTAAATCATATTCGCAACCAGAATTTTACCTTGAGAGGGGAAGGCGCTAATTATGGCACCTTAGAAAATTGTCCACAGGACAGGACAGGACAAGAGAAACAGTAGTAATTGGAAAATAATTGTCGACCGGGAGCTGGAGTGAAATCATAAAGGGGTAGTTCTACGGCTGCCAGCGTTTGCCCTTCTCAAATTCTATAGCTTTCGGTTCACGAATCGTTTCCTTGGAGTCGTCTGTTCGCCATGGTCCCCTCCATGGGCGCCCAAAGGGGAGGGGGAAGGGCAAGGGGGACAGTTGCCACCCCCTGAGGTTGGGTTCCACAAGTGCTTTTTAACAACTGCGCAACTTCGTGGTTTTGTAACATATAAATTACAAATAAAACCTGAAATTTACAGGCGCTCATGGTCTACGTCTTTCTTCCATCTTTGGGTGACCTACCTCGTTTCCTTCTTTCGGCGGTGTGCATTCCCATACTTTTTGAGGCCATCTGTCACTTCCCATTCGCTGGAGATGACCATATCAGCCGATACGTTTTCCTTAAAGTGTCTATTGTTGAGATGGTCCAACACACCTGAGCAAGCATTCGATCTGTATCTCGTTGTATCATTTCCCATGTGTCCTCTCCATATAAACTGCTGGCCACTCGAACTTACACATAGAGATTTTTAGGCAAAATTTAAAGTTCAATATTTTCAACAAGAATGCAAATTTTCGAACGCGTCTTGCAGATTTTAAGAGCTAGTTTTTTTTCGGATTAAGCTGCATGACGTATATTTATCGTAGGGCCATAGATTTATTATATACGGGGTGATCAATGAAGTCATGCAAAAAATCAAAAAGTTTGTATGAGTGAAATTTCCGCAAAAAATTTTTTTGGTCGTTGCAATATGGGTCGTTACTAAGGTATCATCAATATCTCTAGACGTTTTCGTCACTTTTTGGATTAAGGCCCTTAGGTCTTGTACACACTACTAAACATAAAATTTGGGTAGCAAAATTTTTAAAACGCTATAACTTGACATTGGATTGACGGTTCTTGATGATTTTTACGGATTTGGAATCCTTATTTCACGTAGATTTTCTATAATCTAAGCATTTTATTTGGGGGTTGAAATATACAGGTTGAAATTTACACATTATACCGGGTCGATAATAGACAAAAACGTAGCGACAAGAACAAGTTTATTACATTATATTCTACAATATACAAGATTGGTTAACGACGGCCAAAAGTCAATTCTTACAAAATTTCTAATTCTAAACCTAATTTAAAGGTTCCTGCAATCCCTAAAAAAACCCGGCAAATATCAATGGAAAATTGCCAAGTGCCCTATCTTTAAAATTTCATTGCCGAGTTAAATTACAAAAATAAAGAAAGCGAAAATCATAAAAAAGAACTAAGCTAACCTAGAATAAAATAGATAAACAAAAATATTACGTATAGGTAGTACTCGTATGGTATAAATTTAAATTATTTAATTTTATTTTTTAACCTAAATTAATTAAGCTGAGCTGAGCAGAGCTTAGACTTCAGTTACTTTATTTAAATAAGTAAAATTATTTACAGTTTTTGAAAATGTCCATATTGGTTTGGCCCACCAAAGCATTTGGCCCACCGGGCATTCGCCCGGTTGCCCGGTAGGCCAGTCCGACACTGGGTGGGGAGGGGCTTGCGTCCCCCTAGCCTTCTCGACGGCACGCCACTGCCCGAGGTAAGTGTTCACAATTTCCGTGTCTCCTCCATGCGGAAAGCGGGATCCATAGGAACCAAAACTTTTCCTGTTCTTCTAATATTTACTTAATTAAGTTATTTTTTACGTATTGAATAAAATTTATTTCATGCTTAGAATTTCCTTATTCCCCTTGGACAAGCATACCCTTTTATTTTTTTTTTTTTGCCTTGTTCTCAGAATAGAATGAGATATTCTTGTAGCGAAAATATTGGTCACAAAATCTGTAAATTATAGGGTAAAGCGCAAATTTTTTCCCTTACGCGACATCTAACTGGCATCTATTGTACTAAGAGAGAAACAGAGAAGTAGCAATCTATATTTCAGCTTCTGACATCTATGATTTAACCCCCTTACTTAACAAATATGGAAACTGCCGCTATTACTTATGGTGCTCTCTGTTAGGGAGTAGATAAGTTACATGGCTTAACTTAACACATTGAGATCATAAAACCTGAAAGTATTAAACTTTCAAACTTTTAGAATTGATTTAGAAGCTCAAAAAGATCACAGAACGGTAAAACAAACAGCAAAGTTATTAAAGGGCAGTTTGTTTTCATGTGAAAAATTGTAGGACTTCCGATTTAATATTACAGTACAGACAGAACAGAAAACTGTATTACATATGCTACAGCTGATATCTGTCAATATGTTGAATTAAATACGAATACGAAAGTTCGTCGTTGGCCAAAAAAAGAAAACAATAAAAATGGCTCAATCCGTGAGGAAGACCGTACAACAAGTAAAACCGATTTTGTCCCTGGATAAAGAGGAAGCCCGCAAAAGAGTATTAAACTTGTACAAGGCCTGGTTTAGACAGCTCCCTTATATAGGTTTGTAAACTTTCTTTGCCTCTACCTAACCTCAACACATATATTTATGTAATAGATATTTGGGCCCCCTTCTCACAAAGCAGCTTTTGTCTATCAGTTTTTAAAGAGGAAGAATACATTATACTATTTAAAATAACCTCCAATAATAAAATTTATAGATATGTAATTATTTTTAGTTAAAAACTATGATATGCCCAAAAGTGTAGAGCAGTGCAGACAGAAATTGCGAGCGGAATTTACAAAATACGATGATATTAAAGATGTTAGAGTTACTGATATGTTAATAATAAAGGTGAGCATTTAAAATGCCAAAGGCATAGAGTGCGCATGTTTCTCCATATTTAAGGTAAATTTTTATCTCTACATGTTATATTTTAGGGCCAAATGGAGCTCCAAGAAACAGTAAACATATGGAAGCAAAAAGGTCACATGATGTCATATTTCAAAGACACTTGGGAACCAAAACCAAAGGATTTTTTGTCTAAATTTTTAGCTGGCAAGGAGTAGGATAAAAAAACATCAATACCATTTGGATATTGTGTAGAACTTATGGAGCAAAGTGATTGTAGACTTATTTTGTAAATAACTTAAGAATAAAATAAAGTGTTAGGTAAGAAAATGTTCTTTTATTGCCTTTACATATAAATATTGGTACACAAATAATAGAACTAAGTAAACTACTTAAAATAGAGAGCCACAATTTTTGTCTAGGGTACTAAACTACCTGAAAAAAGGAAATTAACTTATGCATTCGAGGTTATAATTTCTTGGTAGGACAGTTTTTTAAAATCAAAGTAATAAAATCCATTTCAGAGCCTTTGAGGATCATGGTACGGTTTATTTCTAGTAAATCGGGAAATTAAATCCCAAGCCCACTGTGGCTGATCAGCAGGCACCATATGTCCTGCATCTCTCCCTAGAACTTCTGTCAAGTTTCCTGCTTGTTTTACGAATCCTGCTAAATTTGCTCCAACGTACCATTTATACCTAAAAGGGATGAATAACGGAAAATGGTTTTTTCATTTCCGAACATATATTTTTTCCTAGTTTTTCTAAATTTAAATTATGAACTCTACTGGCTTGTCAATGTCAATGAAAAAATTATTAATACAGTCCTACCTTTGTGCCGTTTTATACTGGTCAGCCCCGGCAAAATTTAAATTCTGAAGATAGTTTTCCGTTAACGGATAAGCTACAATAATATCTAACTGACCATTATACATCAAAACTCTGTAATGACTTAGCAGCTCAGAAATCCATGGTGCTACACTTTGCATCACATCATTTAATAAATTGTTCTAAAAAAAATTCTTAATTAATAATTAAAATAGAACTGGTACGTCAAATACATGTATGTACAGGGTGTCCAATTTTCGACACTTTTGCAGTGTATCTCGGTTATCTTTAAAGATAGAGAGCTGCGGTTTTCAAAATACTATGACTACGCTACTTTTTCGTGAAACGTATGATGCTATAAACAGAATTTTCATAGCCTCCTTCGTTTCAGAGATACAGGGTAATTTTGAAAATATGTTCAAAATATATGCGGTGAGTTTTATACAGCGACACTGGTTTTATAACACCACTTTCATTTTTAAGATAGCCCAGGGGCACATTCAGAATCGACGCCGGGTGTTCCCGGGTAGACTTGTCAATGACGTCACGGCCATAAGAAACAACGGCTGGCCTCACGGTCAGCTGTTTACCCGGGAACACCCGGCGTCGATTCTGAATGTGCCCCAGAAATCTAGCCCCAGGACTAGGGGTGGGCAAAATAATCGATTGAACGATTACAATTTTTTTTAAATTGATTAATCGATTTTTCGATTAATCGATTTTATCGATTTTTCGATTAATATATTTTTCGATTAATCGATTTTTTCGATTAATCGATTTTCTCGATTACTCGATTCTTTTTTATAATCATAACTCGACTATGAAAGACGTATTCAACGAAATAATTTGAACGTTTTTCGATCCGCGCTCCTTTAATTTTTGCGGGTCTAAAATTTAAATCGCCCGCCGGAATTGGGTTCAAGATAGGCAAGTGGTAAGCGCTGGAGTCGCTTTCATTATGTCATTAGTAATTACATAGTTTCGACGAGTTCAATAATCGATTTTCTCGATTAATCGATTTTTCGATTAATTTCGATTCATATAAATTTTATCGATTTTTCCGAGGATTTTTCGATTAATCGATTTTGTCGATTAATCGATTTTTCGATTAATCGATTAATTTCCATTAATCGATTAATTTCAATTAATCGATTAACTTCGATTAATCGATTATTTTCGATTATTCGATTAATCGGAAATAATCGATTATTTCAAATCATCAAAAATCGATTATCTTTTTCGATAATCGCCCAGCCCTAGAACGGTTTAAGATTTGGTACTGATCACTTTTACAATTTATTTTATTTCTAAATGATTTTTAACTTTGACCTTGTTGCAAAAACAGTATCTCTTACCTCCACAACATTTGTAATATGACTAAAAGTAGTATTTCCAACATGAATAGCGGCCCTTACATCTGATCTTTGGACATATTTTCCCATATACTGCAACTGCGCATTCAATGGATCCACAGGATACAAATAATTGAAATAATTATCAAATCCAGAGATGTTTTTAAATAGTGAATTGTGATTGTTCAGGTCACCGTTTAACAAAGAATCGAAAATTTGAAATGCCTTGTCAAATTGCTTGTTCTGAATATATTTAACACCCTGTTGTTCGTAGTCTTGAAAAGTTTTTCTTGCATTAATATCGATTAGGCCTAGTTGGTATAAGTAGTCGCCATATTTCAGCTGGTGTTCAGGGTCACTAAGACCATTGCCCATACTCAAACCTACAAGAAAACCATAATATTGCAGCAAAGATTACTTCTCAGCATAAATACTGTACCTTGTAAGTTTATTTTTAACTTCGCACTAGGATTTTTCTGGTGGATAGTGTACGAAATGGCAGGAACATACTTTCCAGCGTAAGATTCTCCCGTAACAAAGAAATCATTCTTTTGTAAATCCGGAAATAGGGTGAAAAATTGTATTAAAGCCGAATACAGATCTTGCCCTACTTTAGTTTCATTTTGGGCATAACCTCCATTGGTAAAACTAAATCCAGTACCTAAAATTTGCACGAAAGAGTAAAAAGTGGATCAGCAAATTGTTCATACACCTAAGTACTGCTAATAACTTAAAAAAGAACCTATTTAGATAGTTGTAACAAACCTTACCGACAGGATTATCAAAATATATTACATTATGGTTCTGCGTCCATGAATACTTTCTCAACTTTAATCCATGCTTATTTTTAGCCATAAAGGGCCCATTCTCCCCAAAAAGTCCTATTAAACTGCTTGCTCCAGGACCTCCTTGCAGCCATAATACAACAGGTGCATTAGTAGAATCAGTTTGGGCAGGAAAATACCAGAAAAACATGTTCGAGTTAAATGCTTTGTCAACAGTGAAATACCCTGTGAAATCACAAGAAAACCACAAGATGCTTTGTTGCTCCTTGTATAAATGCACACAAATCCACATTATACTCACCCGAATAACTTTTCTGTTTCTTAAAACCATTGAAATATACTTCTGAAGCTGATTGAGCCTCTTTGATCTTGTTCTGCTCGATAAGTGGAGTTAGGATTAGGGGCTGCCCTGGGTCACCGGTGAGCTTTTCTGGTGGTATTTGGGTGTAAAAATTTGGGAAAGCCCCATTAGTTCCATACAAAATAATAATTACAGCAAATAATTTAAGATGAAGCTGCATTTTTGATGCGTGTAAATTGTAAATACAACTCAAATTACAACTACTCTAAGGCTTAAAGTTTGAATTTTGATAATTCCTTTGGTAAAATTAGAAGAGGTTATCGCTTATTTTAGTTATTTTATTTCTTACGAAAGACGAGATTATATCAATATACAAATAACAACATTAATAATTTGGCAAAAACCGGTGAACCATAACCAAACCTAAACAAACCAATTTAGCAAAATTGATTAGGTTTCTTTTCTTGACTTAATCAGCATTAAAGTCTACTAGTGCCATCTGCGGATAAATAGTAAATGTCGACTCCGATATCCAAGGCGTAGACTAGGGTTGTGTAACGAATAATTTCTGTTAACGAGATAATTCCACTACCATACCAGTGTAAAGATGATAGCACTAAATGAAGTTCACCATTTTGTCAAGAATATCCGAAAAGAATTTTAACCCAAGACATCTGTGGGACATTTATTTAAAATATCTTATACTCGGAGAATTCTATTTTTATAGATTTTCTTTATGGATTTCTGTAGTTTGTGCAATGTTAATCTTCACCGTAATTTCGTGGGTTTAGGCAAGGTGGCAGCATGCATTTTAATGGATATTTTTCTTGCCAAACCAACAAAATATTCCAAACTGTCATAATAACAATAAGACAAATAAAAATTTGGAAATATTTTGATTCTAAAAAATGCTTTGTGCAAAACATTGACATTAAAAAAAACTATCGACAGGGACAAAGCATTTCATTCATAAAATCGTTTCGCGTCAAATCATTTATCCGTTTAAAACATTCAATGGATGCTACTAAACTAAGAGAGGTAGACACAATGGAAAACATACCAACACTGTCCAACATTCATGGCGGCTGCCTCCTCCAACATCAGTGGCGTGCTTTGTTGTAATAAATTTTTGTTACCCTAATATTACTAATGTGTTGATATAATATGTATAACTACACCAATGGATTCGATACAAATGAATACAACTTCACTTACTTGTGAAAAGGAACTTATTGGTTTAAATAGTCCAATTTTTTGCAAACTTGACACTGCCGCACCATATTTAAATGTTTTTTCGCAAAATAATGTCAGCTTCTTTAAAGAAAAACACTTAAACGCTTCTCGCAAACACAAAATAACAAAATTCCACTTTCGAACAATGTAGCAAACGTCAACGAATTTTATGAATGGTCGCTTGTGTCACTTTTCAATTCATAGTAAAACTGCTAGTAAACCGTCAAATATAGCCTTGTCACTTTTACTTAATAACTTAATAATTTATCACAGTTAGAAGGGAACAAAAGTTTATTCGGCTATACGATGCATAAGATAGAACAAAATGTGATTATTACTTTTTTTATTAATTACCTAATACTTATTTATGCTAATTTCATTAGGTGAAAATACAGTCAAGTTTAGTACTTATTTTATGTTTTTTGCGGTGTTTATTTGTAGGTAAATAATTTCTTGGCAGAACTAGGCACATTATTAAAAAATATTCCTTAATTAAAAAAGTGTATCTTGCTTGTTACGTTGATATCGCTAATGGCCTACAAAATTTGCCCCACCTGTAAAAAAACTCACGGGCCACGCCTAATAGTGACCCTAAAATCCTTAACTGCTCTAAACTCTGCTCATTCTTGTTCTAGATCTATGTGTGCCACTAATTCACATATTCCCATTAGTTTAATATTGAAATTAAAATTAGGGATATCCTATTCACCGGGTGCTAAATTAATTTTTGAGAAACCTACTTATTTTGACTGGACATCGGATCCCGACTGGTTTGCTCAGGATTGACGTCATACCTAAGATGGTGCCATTTTGGATCTTTATAGAAACTAAGATGCAAATGCTGTCTGTTCTGTTCTTATTTATTCATCTCCCTACCTAAGTTGAATCCTGCTCAGTGTAAGTTAGCCGACGAAATTCCCCCGGTAAACTCGCTTACGAAACAAAAACGATAATTTCCCCATTCGTTCCCTTTGAAAAACAAAAGAAAAACGTTAGAGTCGTGTAGTTATCTATCGGTTTTCCCGGTGCTTGGGTGACGGATCCCGTCCTGTTTAGATGAGACTTGTTCCCGTGCATGGAAATGGCCTACTTGCTCCGATGGGATGTCAGGCTTTCTATTTATGACCCCACTTCAAAATACAGGGCTGGGTTTAATCACAAATATGCCCACTATTGACATTCGGTCTGTTTCGAGAAGAAACAGTTTTTCATTTTGGGGGTACTATATTGAAATAGACTTGTAAAAGAGGTTTCTTGGCTACTAAATTATTTTTGATTGTGTTTTGACATTTCTAAGTTTCTTTTTTTGAGTAAATAATATTTTTTCCTAGATTCGTTGATAAAAAAGAGAAGTTCCATTGTATGTAGTGTCGTGTACTATTCTGACCTATATTTGCAAACTAAAATCAAAAATATAGATTTAAAAGTTAGTGCCCTTATAAGTATTTTTGTTAGCCAACCTTTGTTGGGGCCAGTGAGCCAAAAATTAGAAAATCCAGACAGTTTCTGGACATTTTTGCTTGGGTTTGCTCAGGTTTGACGTCCTTTTGACGTTTAAAACAAGTCAGTAACGCCAATTCTGAGTACTAATTTTATTAAGGCACTGCTTTGATGTCCAAAGGACCTTCGGAACTGACGTCATTTAGCTGTGACTTACTACTACTTGTGCCATTTGAAAGTCACTTTAGAAAGTAAACAGACGTCTTCTGGGCGAATGTTATGCTGTCTTTTAGACGCAATTGGGCGTAACGTGCTACCTGGGTAGTATAATAATATAGTTAAATAAATTATATTTGTCTGAAATAAATAGTGCTTTAATTAAAACAAAAATAGACAAAATTTTATTTCTTCAAGTTTGTCCACTACGCGTTCACTTTTGTAAAATATTGTCTTCGCCTTATTTGGTACTCTAAATTAGGGATTTTCTCGAGACCAGTACCTGACATGCTAAGGTGCTACAGTTCCATTAGTAGAAAATGTACATTTATCAGAACACAATAAATTTATAAAAATGGATATTTCCACTTAAAATTTTGTGTCCAACCTATAAACAAAAATCTAGTATTTTTGCTTCATCTTCCAATGTTTTTTAAGATCATCTGAATATGAGTTTTTTTACAGCTTCTAAAAGATGTTTTGCATGGTTTCTAAGGGGCACCACAGGAGTTTTTCTAGAAGACTGAAGAACTAAAACTGTGGCAGCATCGTTTTGGTCATATTTCTGCTTCTTTAGATTTAAAACCGAACTTTTTTATTGTGTTGTAGGTTGTCATTTCAGTAATTGGGATTTCTATAAATTTCCGGCTAAATTATTTTATGATGTAGCGGTATGATACTTGGCCATCCCCATAACACTGGACTATAAAAAACCTTTGTTCAGTAGAAGCATTTCAATGAGAAGTATTTTAAATAAAATGATTGCTTCATTTGATAAAGATATTGACAAACATCTCCATAGGTGCCATTATTGTTTAATATGTGGAAACTAGTACTCTGGTTAAAGGTGTAAGAGAGAATATTTGGTATTTTAAAAAATAATGTGATAAAAATCGTTTCTCTTAATATTTAATTTTTTAATGAAATCTTGTGCTAACTTAGGGTTTAATTTAAAACATATTTCATATTTGTTCTTTTGGTAGAAAATGAGAAACAAGGTATGTTTACTCTCACGTAAAATAACGTTTTCGTATTTTTTATGCTCCCACAGAGCGACAGACCGACGGAAACGGGAAACAATTTTTTTTATGTAGATACCTAGTCCCAAATGACCTCTCGTTTGGGGGTTTGACTCGAATGCAATTGCTCTAGCTTTTTTTTTATCTAAGACAGCCCAGTTCACAAGTACTAAAAAGAAGCGAATTGTAATTTGCTGGTAAGAGATTTAAAGGATTGAAGTTTACGAGGGGAAGGGGAAACCTCTGCAGGCAATTTCATCGATACAAACCCTAGGTATGTATCGAATGTAGGTATGAAGTACAAGTAGGATGTTCTCAGTTTGTGTAGCTGAACAGTAAAATATTTTAACAATTCTAATAAAAAAGGGCACCATCGGCCATCGAATGTCTGTCGTATGATTAATATTCACTTCAAAACTAGGGAAATTTTCAAACAGGCTCTGCTTTGCACCTATTTCTTATTAATTAAAGAAACACACGCTCAGTCCGGTTCTGTTCGTGATGGTATTTACGAGCCACTTTCAGAAACAGTAGCAGAACGAGGACGGCCTGCGTCATCTAGCGTCGCGACGGTCGCTTTATGCAGATAAGCTCGTTTTAATTGCCCCAAGGAAATCGCAATGGCCCAGAAAATAAACGAAACAGCGGGACATGTTTTGCTTTCAAATGGCGAATTGGCATAATATAGTATACCTTGGCATTTCTTTCTTGTATCCACTTAAAAAAAAGAATTCGCTATGTTAGGGTTCTATACCTAGACTAATGTAGCGAGGAATTGATACATTTGTTTACATCTGTCTTACCGCCAAAGATACCTCGCAGTCTCTTCGGGGAGCATGATACAGATAGAAGAATATATATACCGCGCAGTTAGGCGTGGCCATGTACGTCACGCTGTGAGTAATTCCGCCATATTTTCTAAACGAGACACGTCTTTGTTAAGAAACTTAAAATTTTGCACAGAGGTTTCTTACATAACGTAGGCATCTGCTAAGTAAGGGTTTTTCAAAATTCAACCCCTAAGGGGGCGAAACAGGGTTTCAGGGGTGGACAACTTAGTTATATACTATGAATTTACTACTGAACTTTATTGCAAATTTATAAAGAAAAGGGACATTTTTGTACGTGCTTTCGATAATATAGAACTAAATTTATTACAGCAACTCGTTCCAAAATGAAAATCATTTGAAAGCCAAACAAACCGCTGAAATTCAAGACAAAAACCTGTCAAAACATAACTGATCAACTATAAGATCTTAATTCAAAACAATAGTAAATCTTAAACCTTCTTAGTTAACCCAAACGTTTTTAATAAATCAACCCCTAAGGGGGTGAAATGGGGTTTCAAAGTTTGTAATGGAGTAAAATTGTTATACCGCGGATGAAGTCGCGGGCGAAAGCTACTTGACAAATAAGGATGAAGAATCTTTCACCAGTGGAACTCCGCGAGGTCATAGAATTCTATTTGTAGAGACAAAGCGATATATTTTCGCTGTTTTACAATAGCTATCAAATGATCGGCAGACAAAAACAACACGATGACTTTGTGTCGATTATAGAAAACTATCACCCGGAGTTGCACAGCGTCTGACAAACAGTGACAGTGACACATTTCTTCTCAAATAATAGATATACAAGTGTTACCAACCTAACTAAATCACAACGAAAAAATAATGTTGCCAACTTAGTTTGCCATTTTTGGAATTTTGATATTTTTGATAAAAAGAGCGTACCTATAACTGCTTAATTCACAAAAGTTTGTTCTATATATTTCATAGAAATTCTGCATCTATTTTTTCAAATATTTTCACACCAAATTATTGCAACATGTCTACTATAAATTGCGAGAAAAATTGCTATTTTCGTCGGTTCATTTTTGTGAAAAAGGATTATTGAGTACAGAACCAACACAAGCAAACTTTCTAAAAAAAATGGCGAATGAACACTAAAGTTAATAAATTTTAGTAAAATTGAATAAAAACACAAAGTAAGACATCGGTAGGTGTACGACTTCCCCAACTCCTATAATAATATTTCATCTACCGCTTCAATAAAAGAATAGCCGCCTCATAAACCCCCAGACTTAAGAGGCCAATTATCCGAAATCGTCTGAGTTCGCATGATGTATGTGGCGGATAAAGACATTCAAACTTACAGGTGGAGTCCCATGGTTATAATAATTTTAATTACAACAGTCTTATTGCCTCCTAAAATGTGCCATTTGTCACATGAATTATTTTATGACGGCACTGTAAGACCGGGTAGTTAAAATTAAAGGGCAGAAAATTAGACTTTATGATAAAAATTCATTTGATTTGTTCGTGATTGTCAAGTAACATTTTTGAGATGCTAACCTCAGTTACTCAGAGCTTAAGTCTATTATTTGTGGTTTCCTAACACTCTTGTTGCTTAGTCATTTCTTTTTAGTTCAGCTATTCTCTTTCGCAGTCGGATGTTTTATTGTCTAATATCATAATTATTTTAATGAATTACATGCCTTTTTACCCGACTGCGGAACACCAAGGCGGGTATTACGGTTAGTTTTGATCATTCGAAATTATATTATTTTCATTACCGTAGAATAAGTGGTGCCACCTTTGGTTCCCATGCCCAAGTGCACTTATTGCCTTCCATTGGAAGTAGTGTTCTCTGTAGTTTAAAAACTGAATAGCCGGTTGAGTTGGCGTGATCGCTCAGAGAGATCGCACGATGGTTCTGGTGAACGGGTAGTGTTATGCAACCCGCACTTTTAGCGATACCTGTTGGTATCGATACTTTTACTTTTTTTGGATGTATCATTTTTACGTAACAGTTAACATGGTATAAACTTATAAGCGAAACAATGCATAGTATGATGTTTTTTGTGCATCTAGTTTTGATACCCGAACATCTGATGCTCTTAAGGGTTGGTATCCGGTGCTTGCGATACTTGAAGGTTTCGAGTGCAGAGTATCGAAAAGATGCTTTCCTGCACATCGCTATAACAAGAGCAAAAAAATGAATATCGGGCTCTACGTGGCTGTGTCAAGTCACGATGGTTCATTTTGCGTGCAACTGAGGACGGTGAAGGAGTGGTAATTCCTTAAGTTCTTTGAGGGCCCTTTGTGGATCTGGGATGCCACCCCAAATATTCCTTCCGGGCTGTTTTGGTGTACCTTACGTTTCTTTGGATTTATTTGGCTGTTTGATGCCCTTAGGCCTGGAAGGATAACATTGTTAAATGGATTTCAAGCTATAATGGCCAACACGCACACTTCAGACTCGCCCAATAACCTTTAGGTAAGTTTTTTCCACTCAGAGATTTATTTGCTTCGTCTTCAGTTAAATGACGCCTATTCATATTGTGATACATAGAATAATCACAATTATTACAGAAATCACCAGGCAACGGTAAAACAGAAATGGAGCCTATGGAAACAAAATTCCACGTTATTTATATTTATCGATGCAATCGATTGGTACAATTTGAAATATGTATAAACATGATTTTTTTCCGAAACGAAGATAAGGGAACATAAACAAGGCATTTTTTTTGGTATATTTTTTCTCAGAGAAACCACAATATCCTTAACTTATTTCGATCAGTTTATTTCTACTATACATATACATTGCCACTGGCATTTTTTAGAAAAATTGTTATTGGTTCTTTACAGTGAATACTTTTATTACCCCCTTTCTTCCTTGAAAAAGAGATATTGAAATTATGAAATTTGGAAAAAGAATCCATTTTCCATGTTGTTTCTAAAAAAAAAAAAACAGTTTGCTTTTGAACAGAACTTTTACAAAATTACAATCGCCCAAACTTAGCGCTTGTAATACAGATAACAAAGAGGCAGCATTGGGCGATCGACAGAGAACAGAACCGTATTGATTCGCCATCAACCGGAGAAATAAGGGCAATCAAATGCGACGCACGTCCGACAGTTGTCCATCAGGCCCCGATTTGACAGTTTGTATCGCAACTAAGCCGTCAACTTGCGCTTCGGTAACTGCCCGAATATCGTAAACTTTCATTTCGACTGGATAAGTCCAGCGGCGTAGGGTCGAATACCTGGAAATCAAATTGTGGAAAATAATAAGACGCATAGGGGTCAAATTAAAGTACCTAATAGGGAATATGCAAATAATCCAAATAAACCTGAACTATTTTTTTTGCATTCTCAACATAAATTAAATACATATTTATGTTGGTTATTTTTATCCACTTATTTTGGTCTTTATTAAGAAAAAAAAATATTTTCTTTCTATAAATTTTCGTGCAAAATTCGAAACTTAAAAACATGATATTATTGGTTGTGACGTCACATGTCATGTAAATAAAAGTATAATAATGGCTAGTAGGAAAATCTGCGATATATTTACCAATCAAAATTGCATCAGTATCAGATTTTTGCAATTGACAAAAAAGTATATCAACATGGGGCATAACAGTGAAAAAACGACAACCAGTAAAAAAGTCAGAAATATTGCACATACTTGGCTTAAAATACCTGCTAATGTCTTTCCCTTTGTCTTTTGTGGTCTGTTTTAGATCCAGAAGAGGTTTGGGGCGTCCTTTTCCTTTAATTTCTAAACGTTATTCAAAACTTAATGAACTACTTATTTTGCACTGCAGTATTTCTTGCACTGTTAAAGCCATTGTTGACATAAGTACTTAAGTACTAGTACTACACAAAAAACAACACAAATATCAAATAATATCCAAACAAATCCTAAAAGTAGGTTAAAGCCGAAACACTTCAACTTAACAAAACGATAAACACACGATTGACGGTTGCGGCATCACAAAGTGACATCTGACATGGCGTCGAATGCTATGTTGCCAGGTTACTGTTATTACTGTAGGTTTTAATGTTTTATAGGCACAATACAATTATTATTATTAGTAAATACCTAAATATCTTAAAATAAAATTAGATAAGCTTATATTAAATGTATAAATGTATCGCGAATCGCGAATATTGTTCTAATAATAAATTGGTCAGGCTTAAATTAGTGAGTCAGAATTTGCGACAACCCGACATCCAGCACGGCGGCTTTGACAACCGCGCGCGTAAGCGATATTATTGGTGGGCCGACAAATTGTGTCTCTTTTTAATGTCCTCAAGCGCGTATGTTTATTTCTCTCTTAGCTTTAATGCATTTTATGTAGAGGTAGAGCATATACACCCATAAGGTCAATTTAAAATACGGCGAGTCTGGAGCAAGCTTGTCCTGATCACCGTTGTATACGGTGGCTTGATTCTCTCTTGGGGAGTTCTCACATGGAACTTGCACTTTTTTGAAACAAAATTTTCTTTTTTGGTTTTAAAAAATTAAAAAATAAATTATTAGGTAGATCATTGAAAATTTTAGGTGGGTCATTGACCAAATGACCTAATGGACGGGACGAGTCAGTTTACACTGAAGGCAAATGGCTGCTTTTTAAATCGTAATAATTTATACCGAAAGGTAAAAATTATTATTAATTAAATTTATCCTACCACTTTTTTTTCATAATAATATTTTTGGATTTGTAATGACTTCCTTAGGTTGGGTTGGGTTGGGTGATATTGGGTCGGCCAACGTAGACTCACCTGGAAAATGCCGCCTTACCTATGCTGCATGCATGGATTTATTAAGAATGGATACGGGATGATTTAACATTCTTTGAAGTCAAAACAAACCAATCTAAGCGACACTGTAAACACAATTTGTAAACATTGGCCACATCTTATTTTACCTTTTATTTTTGTACAAAAAATACGTTAGAAGCATCACAAGATTTACTAAAAGTAATAAAAGCCCTAAAATATTTTATTTTTCTGCTAAATAATAATAAATTTAAGTTAAAAAGGTTTTATTATTTATAGGTTATATTATTTCTAAAGGATTTTTAAAGTCACTCCCAGTCCTTTATAAATCTAGAAGTTGCACTTTTTCTTTTCTAGTTCATTAGACAAAGACGTATGTGTAACCGAGTGTTCAGACATATTTCCTAAGCAACCAGCAGAGACAGCAACACTTCTGAGCTCCAACACTCCAATGCTATTTTATCTCTTCTACTACCATTCTTGATTCAATTACGTATTTCCTTAAAGTTCGTAAACTCTACCTCTAGGGGAAATGTTTTCATAACAAACATCAAATAAACAGGCTTCACGTTCGATATGCTCACAGTATACGGACATCGAATCCTTTCTTAATAAATCCATGGCTGCATGTAACTTGTTTGAAATGTGGGGCTGGTAGAGACATTAAAAAAAAGATATTCAGTATCAGCTGAGACTTGAGGTAACTATGTTTCCATAAAGGCTTCCTGAAATGCACATCGACAAATACATATACAGTATTGCCGCATATACCGCATTTTAAGTACTTTTTACCATTGTTAAAAATAATATTGATGTAAATAGTAATCGAAATACATCTGAAATATTTTTTTGTGTTCTCTGCACAAATAACATATGTATAGCGGTTATTTTTTACTATTATTTTGGTTTTTACTAAAATTCGAAACTTGTCAAAAATGATCCAATTGGTTGTGACGTCATATGATATATAAATAAAAATGCTATTATGGCTAGCGTGTTGTCAGAGGCGGACCGTGACTTTTAGTTTGGGGGGGGGGGGGTTGTAGGTCACTTTTGGTTTAGGGGGGGGGGGGTTGGTAGACAAAACCCTTGTTTTTATATAAATATGTATATACTACCGTGCTGTATAATGTTTATAATAACTACTATAAGAGATCAATGGGGGGGGGGGGTTAACCCCAAAACCCCCCCATCGGTACGCCTCTGCGTGTTGTAAAAGGTAGCGTTAATTTATTTTCTTCATTATTTCCAGAAAATGAGAGATTTACAAATTACATATTTATAGCGGCTGTTTTTTACTATTATTCTGGTTTTGCTAAATAAGAAATGACTCCATGGATTTATTAGGACTGGATACGGGATGATTTCACATTCTTTGAAGCCAAAACAAAACATTCTAAACGACACTATAAACACAATTTGTAAACATTGGCCACATCTTATTTTACCTTGTATTTTTGTACAAAAATACGTTAGAAGCATCACAAGATTTACTAAAAGTAATAAAAGCCCCAAAATATTTTATTTTTCTGCTAAATAATAATAAATTTAAGTTATAAAGGTTTTATTATTTATAGGTTATGTTATTTCTAAAGGTGTTTATTTAAAGTCGCTCCGAGTCATTTATAAATCTATATAAATCTATACGTCGCACTTTTTCTTTTCTAGTTCATTAGACAAAGACGTACTTGTAACCGAGTGTTCAGACCGAGGTCAGCCGTTTTCCTAAACAACCAGCACAGACAACAACACTTCTGAGCTCCAACACTCCAATGCTATTTTATCTCTTTCTACTACCATTCTTGATTCAATTACGTAGTAATTCGTAGTCTTGTCTATGTTCGTAGTTTGTAAACTGCTCTCCCAAGAGAATAACAAACAACAAATTATAAGGCTTCACCTTCGATACGCTCACAGTGTACGGACATCGAATCCTTATTATAATAAATCCATGAATGACTCTTACACATTTTCATACAAAAATACGAAACTTGTAAAATATGATTCAATTGGTTGTGACGTCACATGCCATGTAAATAAAAATGTTATTATGGCTAGTGTATTGTAAAATCTGGCGTTAATTTATTTTTTTATTATTTCCCGAAAATTGGAAGATTTCGTAGATCAGAAACATTATATCTGATTAAAAAGACAATCGCAGGGCAATCGAACAATTTGTGGGCTAACAAACCTATTCTGTTTTATTCGTTGGCGACAGTTGATTCATTTATGATGGCAACTTATTTTTCTACAAATTCTGACTTTATCTACATCTGCAGATGTTCAAAGAGTAAAAACTAAAGGATTTGTTTAAGAATTATTAAATATTTTGTGCTAATATGCTCCAAATAAGTATTTTCTTTTAATTTATCTTACGCTATACTTTGACAGTGGTAAATCATAACATCAACATTTGTCCTATACCTATACCAAACTTTCTGCCATATCTCTACGCTCCTGGCGATATCGTAAACTTTCATTTGAACTGGATATCAGGACAGAGGCGCGCAAACTGGAAAAACCTCCCATAACTATCATATCACGTAGATGCTTTATATCAGGGCATCATGGATATGGCGGTCGCAAGGTAATAAGGATTTAAAGGAATAATGATTCCGAATAGGCTAAACTTGAAGAATATCGAATCCAGGTCGTTAAAATGCGGCTTGGTTTTTCTATTTTTCCATCCGATATACCCATAGTCTTTACTTTCGGGCGCCGTGAAGAAAGTTAGTAGATATTGTAATTGTCTAAGAATTCGACTTTCAGATTTTGGCATTTGAGCTTTTTAAGTGTAAATTTTACCTGAAATTTTAAGAGCTAATTTCTTTTTATTACCTAACCCCCTGTATTAAAGGAGACAAATTATTGCCAGAAATTCACTTGTATAAAATTTCCTACATACAGTGAGGTTGTACAGTCTGGAATAAATTTTGAAAAAACGCTGAATTTTTTTTAAATCGCTCTGACACGTCGATTTTGTTTTTTTATACGAATTTTTTCCAGTATTTCTTATCATCTTCGAAAACACTGTGCTGGAATCAACTTTAATTTTTTAAATGGGAACCCCCAATTTTTTTACATTTTAGGATTATTTGTATAATTCTGAATATTTTTATATTGCATGTCTTATACCTAAATTCAACTGTTGTTGATTTGTCAACAGTTCAATTTCGAAATTAAATAATATCAACAGTTAATTTTTTATCATTTTATTAAATGTTGAAAATGCTGTGGTTAATTGGCAGGAACCTAAGCGATTGGTAAATTTTTTGTCTGCACATTTCTGACTACTTCTGGAGTGACTCACAGTATTTCTTAATTAATTCGATGCTTTAAGTCCTCCATGTCAATTGACTTAGTTTGGAAATCTTTACCTTTAAGGTCACCCCACAGGAGAAAGTCAAGGGAGTTAAGTCTGGAGACCTCGGCGGTCATTTACGTTTTACTCTTTACCAGTTTAGAGTAGAAGGTGCATGAAGCTAGTGCCTTTATAGCTACCTGGCAGTCCGTTAGAATGCAAATTTTTGCTCCTTTAAGGCCTTTGTTGGCACATCCTGTGGTGCATAAATCTATCGCGTGTATTTCTGCTTGAACGATGGAAGGTATCAATTAGTCTGTTTTATTCTGCTTACAATTCCAACCTACACGAGTGTATGATCCATATTTTCCCATATTACGTAAATAAATTGCTGTTTAATTAAAAACCACATATTTAATAAAGGGCATCTTTGGAAGTAAAAATACTTTGAAATTTTTCGGTTTTCACCGAAAAAAAATTAGATGACAACATTATGTCTAAGTTTGTCAACGCCGCGGCTGGATCGTTGGTTTTTCCTTTGCAACACTAGAGCCAATGGTGCCCATTCTTTAGAAGCGTCGGATATGGGCTCGTTTAGGGTATTTTTAAAAATAACACAAATGTGCGATTTGAGGGGAAAAACTATTGGGGATATCTGTACACTATCCAATGAGTCACCGGTTTTCATATATGCAGTGAATTTCATAACACCCTATATAATATATTCTATCGTATTCGTCAGAAGCATTATTTTTCTATTATTTTCACATTCTCACATGACAAAAATAGTGTGAAAAATGCCTCAGTTTTGTGGAAATCACTCAAATTAAATATCTTTCCTAGAATAAACAGTTGTATAACAGCAAGAGTCTTATTCAAAGAATTTTCGCAGATAAGCGCACCGCAGCGCTGCAGTCTCACGTTGTTCCATCCCGCTTCTGATTGGTATTCGAAATGCACAAAGTCGATTGTTTTAATTGTTTCTCCGTTCTGTGCAACATACAATTTTCCGAAAGCACGTATATTCTAAATGTTGTAATTCTACCTCTAAAGCCGGGCACTAAACCATTCTGAACGCTGTTGGGAGACACAGAGAACACTTTACCTGAACCGGCAATATTTTTCGGCAATATCCAAGCTAGAGTCGACATTAGAATAAAATTTAGAATGGTCTTTTTCTGTTTTTGTTTGTATTTTAACTAATGAGTATTGCCGGAGGAGCGGAATTGAAGTGAAACGGTGAATACAAATTGGAGAATTTGGCTTTGTTCGAGACGATCTGTTATCTCTATAATTTCAAAACTGCATGTAAAAATGGTTGTTTCTTTGTTGGTTAGAACCACAAACAAGGTCCTTGTTGTTTATTAATTTATTTCTTTATATATGTTGTATATTTGTGAGCCTGATACTCACTCATGCATGTGACTATTGATTAACCAAATAAACTGATCGAAATAAGTTAAGGATATTGTGATTTCTCTGAGAAAAAAATATGCAAAAAAAATGGCAAGAACTGTGGCTAAACGAGGCACCAGGCAACTTGGAGCAGTCCTACAACAGTGGTTATAAATATTTCCCAACGTGCCGATGATGCTGTCCCGTCAATATCTGCATGTGATGTTTGAAGCAAAGAAAAGTTAGACCCGAATAAAGATTTTTCTCCTGAGATCGTTAGGCCATTTCCAAAGGCTCCCCCGAAAAAAGAAGGAAACCGGGCTAAAAAGAAAAGAGAGTCAGCAATTTATAGCGATACCTTTGAAAAAGAAGCAATGGGAGCCGAATATGAAGAAAAACAAAAGAAGCAGCGAAAGAAAATCTTGGCTAGTAATGTAGACAAAAGGAAACAAACCTGCAAAAAAATAATTCTGGCGTCCTAAAAAAAAAATGAGCCAGAAAGCGCCGATGATGATGAAGAATATTTTTGTCTCGTGTTCATAGAATCTTACATTTCAAGAAAACCGGGAGAAAAATGGTGCAATGTTTAGAATGCAAGAATTGGTCTCATGAAGAGTGCACACCACAACATGATTTGTACGTTTGTCACAACTGTGATTCTGAACAGTTATCTATTTATATTTTCTTTAATTTTGTTTTTGTTAGTTTTGTTTTTTATAGAATATTGATATTTTTGTACAAGAAATAAACCCTTATATTATGTTTCCCAAATAAATACTTTATTATATCCCCAATTTTAACCATAGTCCTTATAAATGTTGTGTTACAACCGGAAACCCCTCCCCCTCCCCCCGTAGTGTTTCAATCGACCCGGGGCCCTGGGCGGCTGTAATATATCACGTCACTTAAATTGTTAGTTACCTGTGAGGTGTTTACTTTGTTCAGCCCTAAAATATCACTTACATAACGAAAGTAACTAATTACCTTAACTATAACCATACAAATATTATTTGCAACTCTAATAGTTTTTTCATAAGTAAATGCTAAAATCAGAATGTTACAACCGATCCCGGTCTACCCTACTACCAAAAGTGTATTTATAATTCATGTACAAATAAATGCCATTATTATTATTATTATTATTATTATTATTCTTGAACTAAATTAAAAAGGTTGTGGCATTCCACATTTTAGAAATGTACACATCAACATTTGTGGTTTCTTACGAAGCACCCTTTGTATCTGCACTTCGGTAACTAAAAGTCAGTCCTTCTCTATAAAGACTTACACAAGATTTGTAGTTTCTACCAGCAATTGTACTAAAAACCAGTTTGCTGCTAATTTATCTTCTCAGTTTAAACCCATAATGTGACACACAAGTCGGGAATATCGCAGGGGGACGACCATAAAATCGGGACGTAGCAGGATAGCAGAGCGCTCTCTTTAAGAGCCTTCTAAATTGTAGTAAAGGTGTCAAGATAGGTCCAATTTAGTGGGCAATTGGACGCGAGTAATGCGCCCTTTAAAGGATTGACCAACTTGGAATGGCTCCTGTGACATTATCCTGGAAACGGGCGCAGGAAATGACCGGTCTGTGATTAGACGCAGGACGGAGCGGGAGCGGTTTCGAGAAAAGCCCTAATTAAAACCTGTAACTAACGGGACCAACACTTGAAGTGAACGAGTTGTGGTAATATAACTTTTCAGCGAGGAACACAGTTCAAATGCTTTAAAAAAAACTTAGTTCCGAAATATTTTTTACGAACCACACATTTCTCGAAAATACATTTTTTCAACAAACTCTATTTTCTGTCATTCACTTTTTCCATGGATGCTTTTTCGAAAATGCTTTTCATAACCCGTAAATTCAAAATAAATGTCTTCGATAATATGTTTCGTAATAATGTTCATTATGATACAAATTTTCATTTTCTTCTCCAGAAGAAGTTTGGAGAGCACCGTTTTAATTTACTTATAACATTACTGACTGTTTGCTGGGAAATTGGTGTTGGTCTTTCTGGGTGATTATTGTTAAATTCTTCGGCTGCTTCTCTAGTTGTGCGATAAATTATTTCCAACCATTAAATCAATCTCGACTCTTTCTTGATTAGTTAAACTCATTGTTAAAGGAAAAAATACAAATCACAAAAATTTTATTGACCTGTTTTAATTCGTGAAGCTTGTCTTTACATGTTTTACCTTAACATTTAATTATTTTAAGGTTAAAGGTTAATAATATAAAAAGTTCAAATTTTAATTACTGGAAAAATAATTTATTGTTGTCCTGTATACTACAAATTAATTATAACAACTTTAAATCGACATCTGTTAACCTTTCTTAAATTTGGTCTCTCAAAAATATTTGTATTAAACTTTAGTCAGATTTAAAATTTAATTTTTTCCTCTTTTGAGAGACCCTGTATAAAATATCAAAAAAAGTTCTGTGTCTATCTTAATATTTTTGGAAGCAAAACTTTTTATGAAGAGTAACTTTTTTCCCAAAAATTAATTATGAAGAAATTTTCCGTTTGGCAAGTAAATTCACGCACACGCTGTATATTCTTCTAAGACATCCGCAAAAATAAATTGTAAGTGTAGAAAATTGTCCTAAGCCCCCACGAAGTCATTGATATGAACCGCACCGTATTATATCTAATCTAACACTAAATGCCATCTAAGCATTCTCGCGCATTCCAAAAAAGATGAAGAGTTTATGAAGAGTAACTCTTTTCCCAAAAATTAATAATAAAGAAGTTTTCCATTTGGCAAGTAAATTCACGCACAGGCTGTATATTCTTCTAAGACATCCGCAAAAATAAATTGTAAGTGTAGAAAATTGTCCTAAGCCCCCACGAAGTCATTGATATGAACCGCACCGTATTATATCTAATCTAACACTAAATGCCATCTAAGCATTCTCGCGCATTCCAAAAAAGATGAAGAGTTTATGAAGAGTAACTCTTTTCCCAAAAATTAATAATAAAGAAGTTTTCCATTTGGCAAGTAAATTCACGCACAGGCTGTATATTCTTCTAAGACATCCGCAAAAATAAATTTTAAGTGTAGAAAATTGTCCTAAACCCTCACGAAGTAATTGATACGAACCACACCGTATTATATCTAATCTAACACTAAATGCCATCTAAGCATTCTCGCGAATTCCAAAAAAGATGAAGAGTTTATGAAGAGTAACTTTTTTCCCAAAAATTAATAATGAAGAAATTTTCCGTTTGGCAAGTAAATTCACGCACACGCTGTATATTCTTCTAAGACATCCGCAAAAATAAATTGTAAGTGTAGAAAATTGTCCTAAGCCCCCACGAAGTCATTGATATGAACCGCACCGTATTATACCTAATCTAACACTAAATGCCATCTAAGCATTCTCGCGAATTCCAAAAAAGATGAAGAGTTTATGAAGAGTAACTTTTTTCCCAAAAATTAATAATAAAGAAGTTTTCCATTTGGCAAGTAAATTCACGCACACGCTGTATATTCTTCTAAGACATCCGCAAAAATAAATTGTAAGTGTAGAAAATTGTCCTAAACCCTCACGAAGTAATTGATACGAACCACACCGTATTATATCTAATCTAACACTAAATGCCATCTTCTCGCGAATACCACAAAAGATGCAAGGGTTGAACGGTGGAGTGAAAAATTTCTCATATTTTATTGATCTAATCGAGGACAGGTAAATAAAAAAAAATCTGTTATTTTATTACTTTTAAATTTACACTTAAAATGTGGGTAAAACTGCTGGGAAGGAGTAAGTAAAGAAATACTCATGATGAAACTGCCGGAAATTTAAACGAAATTGAACTTTAAATCGCTGTTGAAGCGCTTACATTTTTTTTTCTTATATTACGATGACCGTACCTTATAATGAGCAGCTAAAAATAGAAAAACAAACAACAGAACTTGAGAAAAATTGATTTACATAATTCCGTATTATAATTTTGTATTTATTATGAAATACCTGCCTTCAGGTTAGCTTCGATTTTACAGGTTTTTCTTATGTTCATTATTGGAATGTTATTTTTTAGAATAATAATATATTTTCATCACACAGTCACACTACTTATCGAATTTGTTAATAAGTAATACACAAGCTTGTTTTAGGAGTGGTTTAATCTGCTTAAGTATGAGATATAATTCAATATAAGAAAATAAAAGATTAAAATGAAGAAACCAAAACATCCTAGTTTATATGACAAACGATCTGTCATTTATAATCATGGAGAGATATGAAAAATTTTAAAAAAGATAATTTAGACTATAAATAGGCCGCACTAAACAAAAACAGATATTGTGCGTACCTACACCATCACTGTCGCTACAGATATACATACGAACATGTTGCCTGCAGTAGCAACACTACTTGCCCTGTTTTTAGGGCTAACTTTTGCAGATCTGCCGACTAATTACGAATATTTTACGTCCAGTGGAATTAGCTCTGGACTGACGGCAGACCAACCGACATTTTTTCTAAATGGGAAAAGTATGTATATTTATAGTGGAGCTATCCACTATTTCAGGGTTCCAAGAGCATACTGGAGAGATAGGTTGCGAAAATTGAGAGCTGCAGGTTTTAACACTGTTGAGACTTACATCGCATGGAATTTGCATGAATATGAATCTGGTAAGTGCATACTGATTTTTTTGATTAAGAAAGAAAAAATATCAAATCGTGGTGGCTTTCCGGATGACGGTTCCGGATGAAAATAATCCATTTTTTCATACACTTGATTCTGACCCGCCATTTAAAAAGTTTATTTATAGTGTTTAAAAAAAACATCATTATTAAAGTATGTATATTTGGAGGCAAATTATTTTTTTTTTAGCTAAAAGTGCTTAAATTTAGAAGTTAAATTTTGCAATTAAGCTATGTCCATAATCCCTTTATAAATAACACTTTATTTAATAAAAAAATAAATTCTTTGGTTGATCGATTAAGGTACCAGATAAGGCTTATCAAATACTACAAATATTTGCAGAATTTGAGAGGTACTTAGGTTTATCCCCACAGGAAGATATTTCTATACTACAATTATTTACGTTTATCTTTCTCTACTAATTTAAATTTTAAAAAAATACATACAATGCGTCATACCTTAGCAACAGTGGCTTACTTAATTTGGATCGATTAAACCTAATGTGTTTTTTATTACCAACAAAGGTTGATACGAAAAATACAGAGTGTTAATACAAGTAGAAATTTTATTTTACATTTTGACCGATATGTTTTAAAAGATATATTAATAAATTCAAAAAACTTAATAGGCGTGGATTTCTTGAGATGGAAAAAGCAAATTCTTTCTCAGTTTGCTGTATTTTGTATAGGGTGCCACAAACAGCATTAAATTCCATTTTAAAACGTCCCAACTTTTTTCTGCTTCAGTATACATAAATTCTGAACAGAAATTCTTATTCCCCTACTTTTTTTTACTTAAAAAAGGTATAATGTCGCTAGAAGCAACTGCTTTTGAGATAAATACTTGTGTGCAAGTCTTTAAAATGTCATGAGTTCATTTTCAGCAGTTTATTTTTTAATTGTTCATTCATGTTTTACTCGATTTTTATTATTTTCACTTAATGTTCGCATTTCCTTAGTAAAAATGATTATTTTTGCCGATACCAAAGTTTTTATTCCTTATCTATTTTGTGCAATCTGGGATACGGTTCCCATATATGGGGAGTAGCATCACATTGCTTCGACAGTTATCATCCTTGACTCTACCCAAAAGAGCTGAGTTAGTCGGAGAGAAAGATAATATGATAAATCTGATGGGCCAAAGGGGATGCAAAGCTCTGACTACCTCAGCTCAGCTGACAAATGGCAAATATTAAACAACTACTAATGTAACTTAAAGTCTGTTCATTTGTGTTGTTTGAAACTGCACTAACCTACTTTATTTCTTGGATCACAGCAGTCAAGAGGTAGTAGACCGATCTTATTTAGGAATCGCATTTAATAAGGAGCTCTAGATAATCTTTGGCGCCACAAAAAAAGCCTCAATTTACAGCTGATGCCAATAGTTGCTTATTATTTGCCACTGATCTTAGTTGAGCTGAGATAGTCAGATCCTTGTGTTTTTTGCCTCATTAAATCTATGATACTGTCCCTCTGAATAACTTAGCTCAGCGAAGACAAGTGGCAAATCAAAAGGTTGCCTCCTATAACATGGATATGAGCGCAGGATGTGTTTGTTTATAGGGATGTTCGGCTATATACATTGGTAATTTTAAACAAAAATTAATATTTCTCCTATAAAACTAACTATTGTTAAATTTCTGCGCCGTTTCCCTACCAGGCCATTTTCCGACGAGTTTTCCCTACGAATAGGAAATTTCTATACGTGTTACCATCACTGCTCATCAATGATCTAGTCCTTACACGAAAATACCCTTCTCTCCCCTCATCGCCATGCTGTGGGGATCTGTCCCTTAAGTGTTCGTAACAGAACAACTAGAAGCGCGTTACATTTGAATCTCTTTTATGTCCAGCTACAAAAGCCTAGGACTTCCCACTTCCCTCGCTCATTCATATCTAACCATATATCATATCAAACCCACCCACCAATTCTTCAAATTTCGTGTTAGTAGATTGCATCTTCCTTCTCTTCAGACGCCCAAGGTGCGTTAGTACTTAGGTTTGACGTCTTCACGGGCTGGTCCGGATAAAAAATCCGCTATTTGCTAAAAAAACAAATTAATTTTATAAAAACAACCTGAAACTGACTTTATAAACCTGCGAGAAGCCTAGGCTCACGAGCCTATCTACGTCACACACCGTGTTTCATAATTATCAATCAGTAGTGTTCGCGAAGTCGGTGCCTGACCATGAGAGCGGCGGGACCGTAAATAAACTGTGTTTAAAAGTAAGAGATAATTTACATAATACTTAATACTAAAAAGACTTACCCTCTAAATTTGTGGACGGTGATTACTACCCAAGTTTTTATGGATTCGCCAGTGCAGATCTGAAGCCTTTTACTGTCTATTAAATAGGGCGATGGCTGTTATCGAACTGCAACATTGACCACCAAGCTCTTCTTGAAATCCGCTGATTCATAGATGGTCAGCCACAATATTTCACTGTATACTTCACGTCAAATTGCATTTTCCATTCGTTTGCGTAAACGTGGTAAATAGTTCCGCAATGTTGCTTCGCATGGCAATTCCCAGCCGGGAATATATTTTGCCCAAAAATTACGAACCGTTCTTTTCTGGACTGTATAAAAATGCATATTATAAGTATTCATAAATATCAGATCTAGTATAAATTCGGCATAGAGTTTTTGCCACCTTTTTTTAAATTCATGATTTTCACTATATCTTAACATGTTTTCGGCGCTGTGATCGTTTCCAGCACAATAAGTTCCTATTGGACACTAAACAACACACGCAAGACCCGTCACATTTTAGGTCCGGAAAAGCAAAAAAAAACGCGTTAGTGTTGTTATGAAATTAAAGTCTCAAAAATATGTTATTTTAAATAATTTTTAGGTGTTTTTGATTTTGGTGGAGGTGGCTCCGAAATGTCAGATTTCCTTTATCTCGAAGAATTCCTTAAAACTGCCCAGGAAGAAGATCTTTTCGCCATTGTCAGAGCAGGTCCGTTCATCTGTGCTGAATTTGAATTCGGAGGATATCCGAGTTTTATTCTTAGAGATGGTGAGAAACTCTGGGTCAGAACTGATAACGAATACTATATGAACTACGTTACTAGGTAGAAACATTGTTTTATTATCTTTATTTTTAAACCCGTTTTACATGTGTGCAAGTTGATGCAATTCATCTGCAAGATCTACATATTGCAACAGGCATGCGCAGTTCAGCGTCAGCTGATCTGCTTTGGAAAGTTTTTGGCTATTATACAAAAACGATTTTGCGCGATTGATCTTGCAATGTTTGTGCAATTTTGGGTAAAATGTTGGTAACTTTCCGGTAGCAATAATTACTAGGTCTAGTTTCAAGTGCACCAACTTACTTATATGTAAAACGGGTACATATTAAGGTATTCTACGTAAGGAAAATCGATAACGCCAGTACCAAAAGCACAACAATCCACTGTTCGCCACGATTTTCTATCAGAGGCTTTCTAAATCATTTCCAGTATATTTTTGGTCGCTGATTAAGAACTTGGCCGTCAAATTTCCCTTCTTTCTTTCTTGGGACTTCTAGGTTAGAATATCTCAGAAATATAATATATAGCTAAATTCTGGGCCTAGACTTGGTGGCGAAACAACTGTTTGTCATCTTACCAATTACCAGAACTACAAGCATCTTTTTTATTTATACCTTCTGTCCATTTGGAGTGATGTATGAAAATTTCTCGAAAATATATTTTCGAATATTATTGACGTTTTCAAACCGTTTTTTTTTTTAGAAAATCAACTTTTTGAATTTTTTAACCTCTTTTCGAAATACCTTCTCTTTTAAGAAAACAAGTTTTTAGCAAATATATTTTTTCAAAACTACGGTTCGTTTAGGTTAGTTCAGAATCTGTTTGTCCATCAAACCCAAGCAAACCCAGCAGAGTTCATAATATAAATTTAGGAAAACTCTATTTTCTAAAAAAATTATTTTTGAAAGATTCATTTAAAAAATATATTTTCGAGAAAATTTTGTAGATCCATTTCCGAAAAAGCACCTTTCGAAGAAGCTGTTTTTCGAAAAAAATTACTTAATTTAACATGAAAACAAAACAGAACAGTTGGTGATCTTAGCTTACACGCGACAAGACAAATTGTTTGATAAATATGAAAGTGTAAAGTGTGGCATTTTTTTATTTATGCCTTATGCTTATTTGGGAGAATATACGAGTACTTACGAAAATACAAATTTTATAAAATCAGTATTTTGAAGCACTTTTCAAAAATACATTTTTAAAACATTTTCGAGATTAAATGTTTTCGGATATTAATTTTTGCAAGCACCGACTTTTAAAAAAGTAATTTACAGGAAAGTAACATACCAAAACTAAGGAAACCTTATCATACCCAGAAAGGTGCGTTCAGCTTTGTTCAGGATCTTTCTTCGTCTTTTTTTCACGAACATTTCCCCAGCTAGCAGAGTTCATAATTTCAGAAAATATACCCATTTTTTAAAAATTAATTTTTGAAGACATTTCTGAAAAAATGTACTCGAAATACATGTTTTCGAGAGAATATTTCATAAATCCGTTTTGAAAAAAGCATCTTTGAAAAAGCTGTCAGGATATTTTTGAAAAAATGTACGTTCGATATGTGTATTCGAGAAAATATTTTTGAAAAGTTTCGTAATCCGGTTTTGAAAAAGCTGTTTCTCGAAAAATTTACTTTCAAAAGAATGTTTAAAAGAAAAACTATTTGGTTATTTGTTTCCTTTAGAAGTCAAAACGATCCGGCGTAAATTTTAATAAAATCGCAGTGGTTGTATGTGTAAGAAATGTTTTTAGAAACAATCAAAGAGCATGTAAATTAAAAATGATAAAACGGCTTGCATTTTATACAGCATATTAGTATTGATCTATATTCATATTTTTGTGATATAATTCATTTTAAAGACCTAACATTTGTTTGTTTTTATTTATAATTATAATATTTTGTAGAATACGTAGGAATGGTAAATCTTTATGTTACAATATTTATTTTTGTAAAATTCTCCATTGAAATTCTTTTTTACAAGGTTTTATTTACTTAAAACAAAAAAGAACATGCAGGATCCCTACAAGGTTCTTAAGAATTTGAAACATTAAATGCTTATCGTGGGACAGTAAACAATATTTCCATTCCATTTTGTAGTCATTTTCCTTGTTCGTGCTTATCTTTGGTAAAAATATTGAATCTGAATTCATTTCTTTCTTTTCCTGTATAGATGGTTTAACCAATTAATGCCAGTATTAGCTAATCACCAGTTCACCAAAGGAGGTCCCATTATTATGTTCCAAGTTGAAAACGAATATGCTTTGACTGGATACAAGGATCACAACTACCTTTGGCATCTCAGACAGTTAATGCTGGATAACGGTAAAATACATAAAATAAAACACAAAAGAAAAATAGGGATTGAAAAAATTACATTTAATTTTCATTTCAAAACATGTAAGAGAAATTGAGACTTTCCGAATGCTCTTTTTAAAAATATATTTTCTGGTATGGCTTTTCTGCATTTTCTGTGATTAATGCAGAAAAGTTGGAACAATTACTACTTTTACCATTTTCTTCTTCGTTTTTAAGGTATCGTCGAACTTTTGGTGACTGCCGATAATCCATGGAAAGGTACTGATGGTACTTACCAGGAATATTTCCTGATGACTGGTAACTTTGACACGGACGCAAAAACAAATCTCGATGATTTGGTTGAACTGCAACCTGGTAGACCTGTTATGGTCATGGAATATTGGTCAGGTAAAAATATATATGTAGTTTACTCTAAAAATATTTTTCTAATTTTTCTAGATTAGGGTGTTAATTTTTGTAGTGTATTAATATAAAATAACATGTCCTGACTGACTGACTGATTCATCATCGCCGAACCGAAACCGCTGAAGCTGTAAATATTGATATTTGGTCAGTAGTATTATGTAACGTAGAGACTCACTAAAAAGGAATTTTTCAAAATTCAACCCCTAAAGGAGTCGTAAGGGGGTTGAAAGTTTGTATGGAGAAAAAATATTAGGTGGTCCTATTAACTTCAAACATCATAGAAGTACTCCAAAAAATCATTAAACACGTGTTTTACAGTCTCTAATAAATCAACCCCTAAGGGGGTAAAATGGGGGTTCAAAGTTTGTAATGGACTACAACTGTTATACCGCGGACGAAGTCGCGGGCGAAAGCTAGTGCTAAATAAGACTTATACAATAGGAAAGCAGTTGAAAAATAACAATAGTAGATTTTAGGATTTCCTTTGATTTTCAAATTTGAAGCGAAAAACAATGCATGTTTATTTTTTAGGTACGTTTGACTATTGGTCTCAAAATCATAATACTAAATCTGTAGCTACGTTCCAAAAGGTCCTCGAAACAATCCTGGCATATCCAGCTTCAGTTAACATGTATATGTTCATTGGAGGAACAAGTTTTGGGTTTTTAAATGGAGCAGAAAACTTAGCATGGGATGACTGGAACACAGGTAAATTTATAAAAATTTATTACTACTACTACACAAGAGAACTCGAATCAAAAAGATATAAAAATAAATGATAATTGCTTTATAATCCTATAAACTCCCCAACTACTTAAATAACGTTAAAAATCTACCCTTACAACTGTTAACCCCGTTGAGTTACATACGTCGTCACCGTCGCCACCGTCGGTACGTTCAAGCACTCCCCTCGAAACCTGGATTAGAACTCATTTTGACTGCCTCCTCGAGAGCCCGGCTGGAGACTGCCCCTCAAAATTCACCCAGTACCTCGGTATCTTCCCCGACTATCGGTTCGGAGCCATGTCTAGCTCTTCGCATGATACAGAGGCGGAGTAAAGCCGAATTTTATACAAAACGAAATTATTGTTCTATGTTTAATGGATTGGTTATCCATTATACAAAGGTTAAATACTATATTATCTTAATCTAAGGTACACTTTTAATACGTGATTGAAAAAAAGACCTTTATTGGTTATTTTCCAAAGGTAACAAAATCACATTCAAAAGCCTTTACATATGGAATTTGAATTTATAAGTCTGGTAGTTACATATATCTGTATTGTCATAGCATCCTTTCTATAAAGAAGAATATTCGTTATCTCGCGATAATTAGTAAATCGCTAAAAGCTTTCTAGGTACGACACTGGTCGTTAATAACTTCTGTCTTTTTCTAACTCGTACAGAAATTAAAGTAGGTACTGTTATTACTGGCTTTCGCGTAAATTTTATGCTTTCAAAGATTCGTTCTAGTTCCCAAGCTCAGCCTTCTGCTCTTTTTACCTTTATGGTATCTATGATGATTAACATATGGGTAAAGTTCTTAGGAAAGAGCTTTTAACTAATCTCTCTAAAATAATCTAAAGCAAACATGTGGCCCTCGTAAATTAAAATGTGAGCTAGACCCAAAATGATTTTAAAGTAAACCTTTTGCCCTTAACTTTATGGCTTTTCTTAAAATATATGTTAGGCTCAAAAGTTATCCCTAACATTGTAATCTATTTGTACTCGTTTTGCCACATAGGTATTCAAAACCAAAGATATAAAATTTAAAAGATTTTTTTATAGATTACTGGTCCATGACGTCAAGCTATGACTATGATGCCCCACTCGCAGAAAACGGCGACTACACAGAAAAATATTGGGCTACGCAAAAGCTCCTAGCTCAATACAACCCAATCGAAACTAAACTACCTGCTACCCCAGAACTGGCCGCCAGGTCGTATTATTCCTGGGTCAAAATGGAAAAACAAATTGACATAGGGGTGCTGCTTGCTCAAGCACAGTCTGACAAAACGTCTTCACCAGTATCAATGGAAAATATGAACATTAATGGAGGAAGCGGACAAAGCTATGGCTATGTAGTGTACAGAAAAAGAGGTCTTAACTTGGCTGCAAACTCGTACGTGAAAATTGAGGGTAGAGTTTGTGACACCGTAATAGTATTGGTCAATGGAAAGAGAGTATCTCCTATTTTGGAATATGGTTCTGACATGGACAAGTTTGGAACGTGGAGAACATTAAATTCATATTTGCTTCTCAATACAGAGGCATTTACAGATGCTCAAGTGGATCTAGTAGTATCTAATTGGGGAAGAGTTAACGTTGGAGCCTATAGGCAATACAAGGGACTATGGCAAGGGAATATCTTGATCAACGACGAAATTGTTTACGATTGGATCATGTACGCTCTTGAATTTAAAAAGTCCTGGACAAATAGTCTCAAGTATTGGGAAGACCGTACTGATATGGCATCTGACAGTGGGCCAGTTCTTTACAAAGGAAGTCTTTCGATTACTGGTACACCAAGTGACACTTACGTGGACACGCAAGAATGGACCAAGGGTATTGTTATTGTAAATGGTTTTGTACTTGGAAGGTACAGCAAGATGGGGCCTCAACAGACTTTATACTTGCCTGGGACGCTTTTGAGGGAAGGCTCTAACGATATTATGGTGTTTGAAGAGTTTAAGGCTACTGATCAGGTGAAGTTTGTAGTTGATCCAATTTGGAGCAACAATGGTACAAAGCGTGTTGCGTAATTTGTTGATTAAATTTTTTGTTAGATTTGATAATAAATTAAAACAAATTTGAAGTGTTTTATTGTTGAGTGACAACACCTAACGTGACATAATAAAATTGCCGGTGGCTACGAATCTTTTCAAGTAGCAGATAAAATTTAAAAAAAAAACAAGATTAGAAAGTTACAGGGACGTATCAAAAGTAGCAATCTTTTCATTGATTTTATAAATAAATTTCTTGTCTGTACTTAAACAATGACACAAACTTTAAAAATTTAGGTTAAATATGCAAAAAAATAAAAATAGGTATTAAGTACTAAATACACACATGTTGCCTGCAGTACCAACAGTACTAATTCTGTATATAGGGGTAACATTTGCCGACCTGCCCACCAACCACGAATATTTTACATTGGACGGCATTAGCTTTTGGCTGTCGGCAGATTAACCATTTCCTTAACGGTAAGACCATATAGTTAAACACTATTTTCAAAGTATTTTATCCACAGCCGCCCCCCTCCTGACTGCCTTAACGTCCTCCATTTGCCTCTGGGCCCGCTACCGCCACATCGAAGACTCCAGCGCCCCTTTGAGGCGGTACCGCCCCCTTTGGAAATCTCTGATTTAAACTAACCCTTTTTTAGAGATCGGAAATAACTGTTTTATTTTCAAAATTAGGAATAATTATATATTTTATATTTTTATACCAAAGCAGATATTTAAAAAAACGTGTTTTTTATTCCCCCTCCTGCCAGTATATTAGACGCCCATGCCTTATCGGTTTTGTGAAGATCTAGTATATTTTCATTAAATTTGGTACTTTTTAAATCAGAATCTAGTACCAAATAAAACAATTGTCAACATTTAAAGTTTTTTAATAAAATAAAGTTTTTTTTCAGTGTACATCGAAATCGGATACAAATTTGTCATTAAAATAACACTTTTTTACTGTACAGTAGGGGGTGTTAAGACTATTTAAGGTCACAGAATTTGGGTACATAAAAAATCAAAGAAACCGACAAAGCTTTCGCCTCTTAATGAGTTACTATTTGCTGGTAGTATTAAACCAAAAAAAATTCATTAAATTCGATTACATGGATCTTCAACGAAATTTGAACATACTGTAAGACTGGTGCCCTGTAAATAGGTTAGATTTAAATCATGCAGTGGCGTGTGGTGACAATTATACATTTTTTCCACACTCACAAAAGATGGTCCCTCCATTGCAAAAAAAGCAGAAATATACCCGAAAAACTCGTAAATACGTAAATTATAAGAAATTAAACCGTATTTTTATAAAATTATAGCAATATGTTAAAAATTATGGATAATATTAATGGTATCTTTTTATGTCCAAAAATTTTAGGAAAGCGTTTGCAGATTTAAAAATGAGTTGTAAATGCATCATTCTAACCCAAATAGATAATTACAACTCAAACTAAACCATGGAACATTCTAGAAATGGAAAATTGATACTCCATGATCGCAATCGCTTAAGCTAATTACCGTGATACATGGTGTTAGTTCGCGACGATTCTGCTTGCCATAAATAATAAATCCGGCGGCGGCGGCACCTAGAGCGGCCATGCGGCTGCTAAGCCAGGAGTTTATGGGGCTCTCGAAATCCGACGTGTTTAAGAGGATGGAGGAAATAGTATGTAAAGGGGTAAGGTTAAGCTAGTCAGTGACGGGTTTTCGGCAATGACGATGTTAGCTCTCTTGTACGGGGGTAGCCGTGGGAGGCCATAGTTACGGAGAAAGGTACGATTATAAAAGTAATCGATTATTTCTCAGCTCTGGTAAAAGGGAGAGGTAGAGAAAGACCAAACCAGAGATAAGGAAATAGAGTCGAGAATGAGTTCGGAGAAAAAGTTTAACAGAAGCAGAAACTATTAATCATGCAGGAACGTACGTAATATATTTCATTTGTAATGAATGTTATTATCAATAGATATATTGCGATATATTTATATGGCAATTTGATAATTCAGTAAATAATAAAGAATACGGAACTTAGTATATCTCCCTATGTTACAGTATTTCTTGGCAGCACAATAAGATTTGTGTTTGCCCTCGTTTGTTTTGGCAATCGGTGCTCAAAGAAGTACAAACTTCAGTGAACCATAATTCCGAAAGAGGAAATCGAGAAAAATTTTACCCTTCCGTAGTTTTTATGTGGATTCAAATTTTATAAACCACAATACATTATCCCATTTAAAATTCCAAAGTTACCCCCACCCCTCAAAATAGAGATAGGGGTAAATTTAAAATATATGTTTAAATATCATCTCCCCATTAACAACTCTCCCTATTAACACACCAAAATTTCATGAAAATATTTTAAGTCGTTTTCTTTGTAACATTTTTGAAAAGTTCCCCCTGTATAAATGTGGCCCCGAGTACACCCCCCCCCCCCCCAGAGGCATCTCCTAGTTACGCCAATGCATGGACTGCACGCTCCTGGTAACAGATCTCTGCTGCATCTATCCTTCTAAATTTCAAAACTTTAAATACACCTAATTAAAAAAATCCATAATGCAGCATTTCTACATAACAGCAGCATAACGTATTTTCCCCTTTTATATCCCTTTCAACTTCCGCGTTGAAACGGATAATCCAAATCAGACTTTACGTGCAAAATTAAACGCAATTAAGACTTCAGACATTAAAATCGCCCAATATTTTTATTAAAAAACCACATACAGAATAACGGGCGCAGTTATTAAGAGACGGACCGAAAAGGGCGTTACCGTATTTTATTTTTATTGAAATTGAGTTTCTGCAACGGCTGGTAGCAAGTTGTGCCAGTTAAACAGGCCGTTTGTTCGTCCTCCTAATTAAACTATATTGTATTGCCTTGTGCGGACTACCGTATGGACTAACAAGTAAATATGTTTAATATTCGAAATCCTCATCGGACTAATCCGGAACACGCAACCTGTTCCGGTTCTATGGGCGATTATGAAGAGAAACTGCTTCACTAACGATTATCTCAGAAAAAGTTATTAAGCAGGGTCGGTTCTAGCGTGGTATGACTAAATTCATAGAAAGTCAGAAGTGGGACAGACAAAATGTGATGAGATTTAGATTACGCCGACTCTAAAATTTACCTAAGTCAAGTTTTATCCCATGATTCTAATAGAACGATGTTCAATACAGCAGTGTTAAAAATTTAACTTGGAAAACCAATGGTCCAAATTTTGCAAGACACGTAATAATGGCACTCTTAATAAAGTTTTTGCTTGTAAAATAAATAAGATTCACGTTATGGAAAATTCAATTTTTTATACAGGGAGCATAAAAATGCGAAATCGTTATTTTGCATAAGAGTAAACATACCTCCTTTATCATTTTCTACTAAAAAAACAAAATATGATATATATTTCAAATTAAACCCTAAGCCCGAAGTACAAGATTTTATTTAAAAAATATAAATATTAAAAGTAATGAGCTTTATAACATTATTTTTTTAAAGTCCCAACTAGAGATGGAACATTCTCGAGAATATATTTTTGGGAAATATTCTCCGAGAACAATGAGAACTTATCGGAAATTTTGGAGAATTTATTTTATATGTTGGAGAATTTTGTTCTGTTTGACTGCATAAATTGAAAGAACATATTTTTTTACCCAAGTTCTTACAATAATTTTATCTGAAAAAAGGGAGATAGCACTGCACAATACCTAATTTAGAAGATAATTAAATTGTAAATTAAAAAAAAATCATTTTTTATACATTTTATACATTTATTTCATTACGTGAATCTTATTTATTTTACAAACAAAAACTTTTCTTAGGAGTACCATTTTTAAGCATCTTGCAAAATTATTCCATTTGTCCTCTTCTAAACTCCATCCGCGGACATACTCTAACGAAATCAAAATTTCATTTTTTACTTTTTCTTTTAAACCGCGTGTCGCAGAAATTCGACAGACATGTCGCATTTTTGCGAGATGCGGTTCACAAGGAGAAGTAAGTATGAAATAAAATTTTGATTTATTGAATAAATTAAATATGTCTTAATTATTTGTCTACGAAAAAAAGTATTTTTTGCAGCGTATACCTAAGCAACAATAATGTACTAACTAAAGGATGCTGAGTACGTGTCTTAACCTTAACTAGCCAACATAACACGTTCTGATAAACAATTTGGAAACGATTATTGCAGAATAGAATTTAGTATTACGCCTAATCGAAATCAGCTCATATATCGTCCCACTTTTGATTCTCCATAAATTCAGCCTTATTCATGATAATCTGGTGTAACGTCAGTTAACACCTAAACTTGCTAACATTTACCGGTCAGATCGCCATAAAGCAGTAGTAAACGGTGGAGTCCGGCCTGACCAGTCACATTTATCAATTTTGAGAGCTTGTATGGGCAAATTGATTTAGGATTGGTAAACAGATAGCTATATGAAAAAGCAAACGCCTGGAAGTGAATGTACCTAAGTTGGTTTTATATAATAAGTTTGCCCTGGATAAATAGTACAGGGTGTTTCATAATTGAATGCTGATCCTTAAGGGTGATAATCTTTGGATGATTTTAAGAAAAATTCTTTATATGAACATAGGTCCGCAACAGCTTTATTTCTGAGATACAGGGTGTTGAAATTTAAGAAAAAAATCTGTTTTTCTTGAATATCTCTAAAACCGCTTTGTATTTTTGTTTTAAATTTTGGTAGGTGCAAAGTACGCTTAAAAATACATTTTCTTCAGGATAAAGGTTTTTTTAATTTTCATCAGTGGCGTCCCTGTTAACATGCCCTGCAATATTTTTAATCAAAAAAATGATACGCCACTGTTTTTTTTTAAATAAATGTTATTTTTATAATTGCCTTCTATCTTCTCATAAAAATGGTTTCTTGACTTTTTTTATCCGGCGTACGGTTTTCGAAATAAAGTTCATTCATTTGCTTGTCCCTATGTGATTTTATCTAGTAGTCTCAATTTCACAATTTGTGGTAACCTAAGCATCTAGGCTAGATTTTTATATTTTATAGTAACTATTATTTAGTTCTAGTAATTAAAGCCGTTAAAGAGTGGGATTATTTTGTAGGCTAGAAACATCTGGTATGCTAACAACACATTTCGTTGTTTTATAAACGCAAACAGTTAATTTAATTTTGGTATATTTTGTCCAAAATGGTTAAGTTTTTACAAATAAAAAATGTATTTTTATGCGTGCTTATTATTAGAACTAAATAATAGTTAGTTACTACAAAATATAAAAATCTAGCCTAGATGCTTTGGTTACCACAAATTGCGAAATTGAGACTAAGTACAAGAAAAAAATCACATAGGGACAAGCAAATGAATGAACTTTATTTCGAAAACCGTACGCCGGATAAAAAAAGTCAAGAGACCATTTTTATGAGAAGATAGAAGGCAATTATAAAAATAACATTTATTTAAAAAAAAACAGTGGCGTATCATTTTTTTGATTAAAAATATTGCAGGGCATGTTAACAGGGACGCCACTGATGAAAATTAAAAAAACCTTTATCCTGAAGAAAATGTATTTTTAAGCGTACTTTGCACCTACCAAAATTTAAAACAAAAATACAAAGCGGTTTTAGAGATATTGAAGAAAACAGATTTTTTTCTTAAATTTCAACACCCTGTATCTCAGAAATAAAGCTGTTGCGGACCTATGTTCATATAAAGAATTTTTCTTAAAATCATCCAAGGATTATCACCCTTAAGGATCAGCATTCAATTATGAAACACCCTGTATAGTGTAAACAATACATATACTAATATATTTTTACCCATTTATTCTGTGAATTTTAAAGATTGTTAAACCGGCGTATATCATATTGTGTTTCTAAACATACAACACCCACAAATAAAAAAGTAACATACGAGCATCGCGAGAACTTTTATAGGCAACCATATATACAATTAGAATGTTGCTTGAGCGTGTGTCGTGGGTTAATCCGGGAATATATCCGTTCGTTTGGTTCGTTTTTCGTTGAAGCTGGCGGACGTTCCGCCAAAATCTCATTTGGCATCTCCTTGTGTTTACTCGCTGGTCGTAAAAAGTAAACTGATTTATTTTCTAATTTATGTTCTACGACCAGCGAGTAAGCACAAGAAGATGCCAAATGAGATTTTGGCGAAACGTCTGCAAGTTTCAACGAGAAACGAACCAAACAAACCGAAGTATTCCCGGATTAACCACGATATATACATATATATATATATATATATATATATATATATATATATATATATATATACATATATATATATATATATATATATATATATATATATATATATATATATATATATATATATATATATATATATATATAGAGGAAGGGCTTTTGCGTCCGTAATAATGTGAGGAGCAGAACGTGTTAGTGGCAAAGCGGACGAAAAAGACAGTGAGGTAAGCTGCATTAAAGTAGGTACTCGAAGACCAATGGGCTGGTAGACTTGGGGATCCGAAGACAAACGCAACCATCAGGCAGCTTCCCCCATAGCAGACTCGCATATTCAATAGTTCTTTTTGACCAAAGACGGTACAGAATAGGCGGAACAAGAACAGATCTCACTAGAGTAAAGCTGCTACCGTTATATAGGCAGCCAGTAAAACAATAATGTAAGCGGAAGCATGACACCCGGTACCGGAACCGATTTTCACAGTTCTGTGGTACTCCCTAGGGGTCGCACATACAATCCCATCGGAAGCCGTGCAACTCCATCTGAAAAGCCAAATAATGTATAAGAAGGGTTTTAGCGTCCGTAAAGCGGATCAAAAAGACAGCGAGGTTGCTCGTGCATTACATCATTCTATAATCCATTTTTGGAAACTAATATTCCATAACGTTTGTGATAACTTTATATTAGCAGCTATGCAAATATTCATTTGTTAGGTTTTTACCACTGCAAGCAATTTGGGAAATTTCAGTTGACTGGTTGAAAATAGAAAACTTTACTGACAATAGGAATGATTAATTTTAAAACGTAAATACTTATATTGTGTACTCGAATCAAATTAAGGGAAACTATTTAGTTTTTAAGTTGACATTTGCCCATTAATAACCAGTCAATAATAAGTAATAAGTGCATTTTAATATTCAGAATTTTCCCGTACCCTTAGAAAGAACTACAAATCACCTAAGAAAAAAATATATTTTGTTATTATGACTGTTAAAATAATATTTATCATATTTGTCGCCCTATCACGAAGTTCGGGTGAACATTTTCCAAAAATCATTGGTAACTTTAAGCTAGAATTAGAGCAAAAGCTAACTACATGCGCTGTAAATCTTCTGCACGAGTTATGTTCGACAAAATTTCTCGGTACTAGTGGTACTCTCTACTGCAGCGAAGACATATTAACAAATTTCAATCTAAAAAATAAAAAATTCGTAAAGATAATCAAGACATATGAAAAAACTGAAACGTTTCTGAGCCAAAAATATGAAAAAACATATTTCTTTGATATCAGAATATCAGGACAGGATTTCCTTCAATATATTAACTCCAGCGACTTAATAGATCGAAGAGCCACCTTCTTATTTTTGCAGAAAACAGTAGGTTCAAAGTTTTTCAAAAATCTCCAAAACTTCTTCATTAACCCTGTATATATATTGGATGAGAACCTGAAAATTTATGTCGTGGATCCGTATGCAAGTGGAAATGCCAGCAAAAGTACTTCTTCTCCGGCATTTTTTGGAAAGTGTGAAAATATGGCACCACTAATTAAAAAATTGCAATGTAAGTAAAAAAAATTTTCATTAATATTTTAATTTGTATCCTCCTAAGCTATTTGTCGTTTTCGGCAGGCGCGGCGCGTGAAATTTTAAAATTGTATATCTCTGTTGCTACTTATGGAACCCATGCCAAGTTCAGGTTTTTTAATAGTTAGCCTACTAGGAATGTTTTGGTAAAGAAAAAAATCTTTTGTAATTTGCGAAAAGAAGTTGAATTTTTGAATTGACCCATCTGGAATAAAAATTAACACGCTTAGTTAATTTATTTATTATTTTTTCTAAACGAATTTTGTCGACAATTCTTAAATTTTAAAAGAAAAAATGTGTTAGTTATAGTCATTTGAATTTTTTTTAACCTAAAACATAATTTATTAAAAAATATATATAAACGACTATACTTTGTACTTGACTTGTAACACATTTTTTTCTCTTAAAATTTAAGAAGTGTCAACAAGATGATGTAGAAATTGTTTAGAAAAAATAATAAATAAAATACCTAAGCGTGTTAATGTTTGTCCCAGGTGGGTCAAATCATAAATTCAACTTTTTTTCGCAAATTACAAAACATTTTTTTTTATTTACCAGTAATTTACTAGTAAAACTTAACAAAAATGATCCTTTTAATATTTTATCGTCGAATGGTTAAGAGTTCCGTACTTTAAAAAATAAAACGAGTCAGGGCCGTACTCGGGTGCGGTAAAATTTTGAAAATATGTCAAACTTTTTTATTTGCAATTTTAACTTCAAATTTTGTATTTAGGACTTTAATGAGATCCTAAGGGAGTTTTCTTAATACAACTTCCTCAATTTTTAAAAATAGAGGTAAACCAGCTCTATTTTTATTATATAACCCAAGCAATTTTCATTATAAAGTTTTCTTAAGTTTTACAAAACGGAGGTAGTTTATTCTTCAGCGATTTTCACTTTTTTGTTATTTATGACTTTAGTACGCAAATGTTAGAAAAACTCTCATCTTATGTAGACGTTTTGGAACAAGCACCAATTTTTTCAGGAATACAAGTTTTCAGAATTTTCCATTTTGTTCAAACTTTTTTGACCAACCTGTATATATATATATATATATATATATATATATATATATATATATATATATATATATATATATATATATATATATATATAATATATATATATATATATATATATATATATATATATATATATATATATATATATATTATATATATATATAATATATATATATCCGAGAATTTATAAAAAATGGTCTAACACCACCTTGAGAATCTTTTACCGCACCATTCCGCCCTTCGTAACCAACGAAAATACTGGTACAGAAGATAAAGCCCTAAGGATCATAACAGATCTTTTGCAGATTAAAACCGAATCCAAAATAGGCAGAATATCATTTGAAGACTCAAACAATCCACAAATACGCCGTTACACAAACAATATAATGAAATATTTGTACTCAGATGAAGTGGACCTGATATTAGGAGCTTTTTATTCTGATGAAGATACCATAAAAAATTTCGATGGGTCAGTGGTTTACTATAGTGATAGCTTAAGTCTGGTCGCGCCTAAATCAAGTGTAAAGCCAGTATGGAAGAGAGTTTTGCAAATTTACTCTACCAGCAAATATTACTTACTTTGGTTTTGCGCCTCCACAATAGTCCTTCTTATAATCGTGCGATGCTTGTATAGCATTAATTGCTTTATCACCTGCTTGTGGTTGTACCAAATTATCATTGATTCGCCAATCAGCAGCATCCACAAGAAATCCACTTTGCGCATAGTACTAGTTTCCTGGATGCTCCTTTCCCTAGTGAATTCGACTATTTTTAAAAGCAACTTGCAGCAAATCTATTTCAGCAAAAGTTATGAAAATGAAATTAATACGCCAGGCGACGCAGTTGCATCAGGCCTTAAAATGTTTGTCCACAGCAATAAACATATGCAAAAATTAACAAACATCTCAATGGCAATCAGCAGAACAGTCATAATGTGTGACGTTTTACCAGACTGTTTGCATCGTGTAGCTTACAAAAAGGACTCCTGGATAGTTTTTCCGAAAATACCATTACTTTTCATAATTCCAATACACTTTTCGGACCCAAAATCAAAGGAACCACTCCTTCACATTGGGGAAGACTTTCACATGATTCCCATTCAAATGATCTTTAGAAAGTTTTACCCCCCATTTGAAGATGTTAACCTTGCTCTGACGCGATTGGTGGAGGGGGGAATCCTTGACTTTTTTAATAAGGAAAAATTATGGGATTACCAAAGGGTAACAAGTAGATTTCATAAACATCTAGGCAAAATAAAGCTGACGTTGGAGCACTTGGCGTTCGTATTTTTTATTTTAATCGCCGGGGGTTTTATGGCTATTGTAGCGTTTTTAGGGGAGCTTATCAAGTTTAACTTTTTTACTCGGTACCCATATTTAAATTAATAAAATTACTGATTTCTATTGTACCTTGTATTTTGCATTTTTTAGATATATCATGTAACCATGTTATTAAAATGATATTTAAATAATACCTTTGCACAATAAAGAGTCATAGAGAGTGAAAATAAAGCACTGTTATTAATTTTTATGTTATGGATTGTTTTTATAAATACTTTTTTCAACTTCTGCCCAATTAAAAATTTTCTTTAATCCTGCCGTATACAGTCAATTTTTTTTAGTGCTGGCCATAGGGATTTAAATGGTAAATTTTGAATCCCCTGGTAACTTTTGTTCTTATAAAAAGTTTTAAAAAAATTTCGGGTGAGGCATAATTTACTTATTAATTTAATTGACTTAACATTAAAATCGTTTTTAGCGGCAAACTTTAATCAATTTAACAGACATGCATTTTTTTGTAATAATTTACAGTTTCTCCTGTCCCCGTATGCTGAGTTACCTGAAACTACCTGAACATACTTTCAGTGCCATGACATTAAAAAAAAAATAATATCATCGATTACTCCGGCACACACAAAAAAATTGGTCTGTACATTTGACCAGACCCATCTATCTATATGTATTTTGATGCGCTGAATCCAAATCCGAATCCGAAAATTTTGAGTAAATTGCGATAAAACGCTGAAAATGACTAAAAATTGCAGTTATGAAAATGAAGAAAATTTTATTGAACTAGATCAAGTATGTTTCTTATGTATTTTGATGCCAATGTATTTGAACCCAAATTCAGAATCTTTTAATCTCGATCATTCATATATTTATCAAAAATCGTAAAAAATTGCAATGAGTAGCAGAAAATAGCAAAAAATAGTATTGTTCTTACGTACCAATGAACACTTTTATTACGTATGTGGGAGTGATTTATTGTAATATTATACTCTACAGAAGCCAAGTTACCCACTAATGTAGAGCTGAAGTCGCTTGATAACGACGCCTGCGGGCCTGCTTTCTCACCCTGACCAGACGCCGATACTGGGGTTCCGAATCCCTGCATCGTAAAGCACTTATCGCTTATGCCTGCCATGACGGCATACACGCCGTTAACCCAGGGACTCTTCCAGACGGTTCTGTTGTCCACCGTTACGTCATGGAGGTGCCCTGGTTACAGGCACAAGCAATCAGTCCTCCGAAGTTGAATTGCAATTTCTAGCTATTTTGAGCAGTTTTTCGCAATTTACTCAAAATTTTGAGAGCGTACGGGCCAAACGGACTTCGGATTTGGATTCAGCGCATCAAAATACATCTAGATAGATGGGTCTGGTCAAATGTACAGACCACTTGTTTTTTTGTGTGCCGGTGTTATCTTTGATAAAAATGTCGTTTTATACTTTAAATGAGAGTATTTTTATGGTTTGTAACTACATACAAGGAATGTCGAGTAGAGAGATCGTGTATAATTTTTCGACAGAATACCCAAATCGTCCTATTCCAAATAAGAGCACTGAACAAAGATTGTATGAACAGTTTTTGAGAACTGGTTGTATTGATACGCCCCATTGCAAACGCATAGGAAACCCAACCGTCGCGTAACGGATGAATTTAAATGAAATTATTCCTATGCCTAGTACCATAGACTAAATAATACCTAGACGAATACTGCCGTGCAACGAAAAGCGGGTCTCCCTTGAGACATTTGATGGGTTTACTGGTTTATGGTTTAAAAGTTTGTGTGTCTACCATTATATAAATATGTATACTATGTATCTATGTACATGTATATAATGGTGGAGAAACAAACTTTTAAATCATAAACCAGTAAACCCACCAAATGTCTCAGGGAAGTGTCTGTCTATATTCTTTATAGTCTCTGCTAGTACAATAAGATTCATCCTCTAATTGAAGGCAATTAGCAGATCAATTGGGTTCCTGTAAAAGCAGTTGTCATAAAGGTTCAAAACAGGGAAACTACCGTTCTTATAAAATAAGAAGTGTACAAAAACTATTGCCAGACGATTATTTTTTAACAATGGAAAAATACACAACTTTCAACGTTAAAATATAACGTTATAAAGTAGCTTAAAGCCTAATTTGTATATATGCAAAATTTATTTTGTTCGAGTGATTAGCAAGTTTTCGCACCCACCGACAGACCGACGGAAATGAGAAAATATTTTTTTGTGATTCAGAAACACCAAAACATAACGATCTGAGAAACTTTCGGGAGACGATTATTAAACGAATAAAATAATAACTCCTCTAGCGAGAGAAGAAAAGATAATATTTGTTCGTTCTGTATACAAGGTAAATCGCGCACCTGGCTTTGCAAAAGAAAAAGCCACGAACCTACCCTTAATCCCAGTGGGGGCCAAGTACAGAGAAAAGAGTTTTTTAAACTTCCCACCCTGTATAAAAATTTCATTAAGTTAATTTGTTACGTAAAATCGTCATTTGCGTGTTTATTTCTTTTAAGCTAATGTTTTAGAGTTATTACAGAACTAAACAAACATTTATCTACTTTTTCACATTCTGTTGTATGAAAATTCTAAATTGTAACTAAAAGCTTTGGGTTCATCAGAGTACTTATATTTTCGAATTAAAGAAACAATAAAAAATACTATTATATCACCGGTAAAATCTTAGCTACATACAAAGTATAATTTGTGTAAAATGTATTATTCTTAACAAAAAATAGATACTATTTATTAAATGGTGCTCGCTCACCATGTTATAGACGGAACCAGCATATAGACGGAAATCGGAAACCATGTTTTTTCTGATCTGGGTACCCCCAAACGTGATGTGAAAAAATCTCGAAAGATTTTTTTTCGCCAATAATATACTTTCGCTAGCGATAGAAGTCAAAAGACCAACAATCTGAATGTGGCGCAAAATTTTGGGGGGACTTAGGGCGCCTATGATGGATTAATACGCCTCTGGCTCTATATGAAGTGTTCTTGTTCATATCTGCAGTAAAACCCTTCGTCATTTACGAAAGATTCTCTTTTTAACAAGCGGTTCTTAAGTAAAATCAAATTAGAAATTAATGAAATTTTTTGTGGCATAACGGACAAAAAAGACAGTGTGTTCTGCTCTTTCATAAAGTAAGGAGCATCCAAGAACTAATGGAAAGCCCCGGGCCTGGTAGACAGTAAGCTTTCACTCTTGTTGGGGATCATCAGACTGACGCAACCATCAATAGCAATCCCGCATAGTCAACACTTCTTCTAAAACAGAACTATGCCTGCTGCCTGAGGGTTACGTCAGTCTGATGATCCCGAATAAGGGTGAAAACTTACTGTCCTCCCGGCCCCGGATTTTCCATTAGTTCTTGGATGCCACATACTTTAATGCAAGCGCAGGACACATTGTCCTTCTTGTCTGTTATTCCTAAAACATTTTCATTTTATTACATTATTTATTATGACCTTAAAATCTTCTTTTTAGAAGTTAATGTTTGAAAGTGTTCATGCTGTACATAGTTAATCGGAAAAGTATTGGGTGTTATGCTAGGCCTCAGACTAATCTATTTCTAAAATATTCTATATTTTTAAGTTTTTGCGCTAACAGACAGAGAGACCGACATAATGAGAGACTTTTTTTATTGCTGTTCACTATATTTTATAACACTGTTATAAGCCGTTTACTAATATGTTTAAAAAACGAATTTGCCACATGCCACCTTGTTAATGAAGTTACTTAAATTTGACAACTTTGTCGGAGGTGTATGCGATAGCTGTGCGCATAAAAACTTATACAGAGGAGGCTTACTAGTATAGTAAACATTTGTATCTCTTTTGGATGCTTATTCCTAACCCCTTACGTTACTCACGTAGAAGCCTGGGTGCCTGTGTATCGTATGGAGCCCAGTTAGATAGCCATGCACATATGTTGTTCTTTTGAAATATTGGCAAATAAATGGAGGATCCTTTATAGACCAATGATTGACGCCGCCATAGATATTCTAAACGCATGGTGTATGTATATATATATATATATATATATATATATATATATATATATATATATATATATATATATATATATATATATATATATATATTTGAACGTATTCACGGATGGAGAGATCTGAAGAAATGTTCCGGGAGTAGATCCGTTCGTTTGTTAAATTCCTATTGGAATCCGTCAGACGTTTCACCAAGGTCTCACTTGGCATTATACTCGTTGCTGTCATGTCGTAAACTGATCACTTTACTGACAGTAAACTGATATTGTGATATAATATTTTAAATCTAATAAAAAAAGCTACGAAGTAGGAACGCAATATATACAGGGTGTTACAAAAGATGTTAAGAAATTTTAAGGGCAGATTCTACATCTAAAAATATGAAAATAAGTTTATATAGACATGGATCCTTAAATGCTACTTTTTCAAGATACAGGGTGTTAAATATTTTCCCACCTCAAGTATTCCGAAGAGTTAGGAGAAATATGCGAAGACGATTTAGAGCATGTATTGAAGCACGGAGAAGCCATTTTCAACATCTACTATAAACTTAAATCAAAATGCACTGTTTCCTGACCAAAAATATTTATAAAAATCAATTTTAATTATTATTTGTTTTTATTGTAAGAAATAAATTAAATTTATCTCGAAAACGGTGCGTCAGAACAAAAAAGCTTAGGAGACAGTTTTCACACAGAATTAGTTGGGCTTCAAGAAAACAATATCAATTTTGCAAAAAACAGTAGCGAGCCATTTTGTTCGCTAAAAATAAAGACTTACCCGTACGCACGCCACTGATGCAAATACTTTAGAAAATTAATTTTTATACGTAAAGGTACCCTTTGATTACATACTGGCGTGTACCAAAATTCATGTCACTATCTTAACGCATTTTCGACAAATTAAAATGAAACATTTAAAAAAGAAAATATTAAACACCCTGTATCTCGAAAAAGAAGCGTTTGAACCCGTGTTTATATAAACTTATTTTCATATTTTCAGATGTAGAATCTGCCCTTAAAATTTCTTAACATCTTTTTGTAACACCCTGTATAGTCCAGTACTAATATGAACTTCGCGCACCGACAGGTTCTCTTAATAACTTAACTTTCAAAATTACTCTAATTTTTAGCAAAACAATAATACAAGTAATTATTTTTAGGACTTTTAGAAAGCAGTTGCAGCATATTTTTAATATTGTTTTACCACAATAGTTACTCACACAGTTATAGCTTGCACTTAACCGAATCTATTTTTGTTATAAGTACAACAAATAAAACTTTTTTTAAAACACATTCGTAAGCAAATTAACATTAATGTAAGGTAAAAACATCAGAGTAAAGACCGTCATTTGACCCCTTTCAAAATTGTTAAATTATCAAAATTGCATACTTTTTTTAAAACTAAAAATAAAGTTAGTTTCTTATTGAGAATAAAACGTATTGATTATTTTACGCCCCTCCCCCAACTTACAGACCCTTAGAAATTAAATATTGACCAGCTCCTTCCTCATGTGTGATTGCGTTATAAAACCTAAAACATCACTCAAATTTTAAATTTTTGGGTCCAGAAGTTTGGGCAAATATTTATTAATTCGCGCCATATATATATATATATATATATATATATATATATATATATATATATATATATATATATATATATATATATATATATATATATACATATATATTAGGGTGTTCGCTCGGGTGTCCGTTATTTCCCGACTTTAAAATTATTCAAAGCTCGGTAGTTATTTCGGTTTTAGGATTCCAAAAACGGGGTTTCCCCAAGTTTCAGCTCGATCCGTTGCAAATAACCGTGCCACAAGCATAGTTCAATTTTCCCATGTTATTTAAATGGGGAAGGGCATTTTTCTTGGTATTTTTGGGATTACAAAATACTAATTCAGACAATCCGTTTACTAACTGTTGAGTATCATTCTACAATGATATATTTACATGTAGGAACAGTTATATAGCCCATTCGTAAAAAAAAAAATAAAAAAAATATAAAAAAAAATAATAAAAAAAACTTTACGAATGGGCTAAATAACTGTTCCTACATGTAAATATACCATTGTAGAATGGTATTCAACAATTATTAAACGGATTGTCTGAATTAGTATTTTGTAATCCCAAAAATACCAAGAAAAATGCCCTTCCCCATTTAAATAACATGGCAAAAATGAAGTGTGCGGTGGCACGACTATCTGCAGCGGATCGAGCTGAAACTTCGGAAAACCTCGTTTTAGGGTTCCTAGAACCGAAATAACTACCGAGCTTTGAATAATTTTAAAGTCGGGAAATAACGGACACCCTAATATACATATATATATATATATATATATATATATATATATATATATATATATATATATATATATATATATATATATATATATATATATATATATATGTATATATATATATATATATATATATATATATATATATATATATATATATAAGAGGATAGATTTTTGCGTCCGTGATAATGTCAGGAAAAGAAAGTGTTAGTGGCAAAGCGGAAGAAAAAGACAGTGAGTTAAGCTTTTGCATTAAAACACGGGGAGTCCAAGACCAAATGGACAACCCTGGGCCGGTAGACTTGGGGATCGGAAGACTATCGTAACCATCAGCCAGCTCCCCCCATAGTAAACTCGCATATTCAATAGTTCGTTTTGACGGTACAGAATAGACGGAACAAGAACAGATCTCACTAGAGTAAAGCTGCTACCGTTATATAGGCAGCCAGTAAAACAATAACGTAAGCGGAAGCATGACACCCGGTGCCGGAACCGATTTTCACAGTTTTGTGGTACTCACTAGGGGTCGCACATATAATTCCACCGGAAGCCGTGCAACTCCATCCGAAATGCCAAATAATATATAAGAAGAAGGGTTTTAGCGTCCGTAAAGCGGACCAAAAAGACAGTGAGGTATGCTCTTGCATTACGTCATTCTCTAATGCATTTTCGAAAACTAATATCCTCTTGCGTTTGTGATTGTGATAACACTGATAACTTTTTATTACCAACTATGCAAATAGTCATTTGCTAGGTTTTTACCACTGCAAACAATTTGGAAAATGTCAGTTGACTTATTGAAAATAGAAAACTTTACTGACAACAGGAATGATTAATTGAAAACGTAGATGTTTATATTGTGTACTCCGATCAAATTAAGGGAAAATATTTGGTTTTTAAGTTGACATTTGCCCATTAATAACCAGTCAATAATAAGTAATAAGTGCATTTTAATATTCAGAATTTTCCCATACCCTTAGAAAGAACTACAAATCATCTAAGAAAAATATATATTTTGTTATTATGACTGTTAAAATAATACTTATCATATTTGTCGTCCTATCACGAAGCTTGGGTGAACATTTTGCAAAAATCATGGGTAACTTTAACCTAGAATTAGAGCAAAAGCTAACTACATGTGCTGTAAATCTCCTGCACGAGTTATGTTCGACAAAATTTGTCGGTACTAGTGGTACTCTCTACTGCAGCGAAGACATATTAACAAATTTCAATCTAAAAAATGGAAAATTCGTAAAGATGATCAAGACATATGAAAAAAGTGAAACGTTTCTGAGTCAAAAATATAAAAAAACATATTTCTTTGATATCAGAATATCAGGACAGGATTTTCTTCAATATATTAACTCCAACGACTTAATAGATCGAAGATCCACTTTCTTATTTTTGCAGAAAACAATAGATTCAAAGTTTTTCAAAAATCGCCAAAACTTCTTCATTATCCCTGTATATATATTGGACGAGAACCTGAATATTTACGTCGTGGATCCGTATGCAAGTGGAAATGCCAGCAAAAGTACTTTTTCTCCGGCATTTTTTGGAAAGTGTGAAAATATGGCACCACTAATTAAAAAATTGCAATGTAAGTAAAAATGTTTTTCATCAATATTTTAAATACGTGTACCCAAGCAAAACTGGTAATATACTCCTTTTTTCCAGCAGCGTTAGATTTAACCAATATTTGCATTACATAATTTAAATAAATATCAATAAGTAAAACTAATAAATAAATAGAAGTTGCAAACAATAATACTTATCTAGTAGAGAGTAAGTTGAAAATGTCCTCTATTTGCTTCCAAACAAGCGGGCGCCTTCGCAGCGTATTGTCCCGAACCCGTTGAAAGATATTTTTCATAATATTCCCTATTTCTAGGGTTGCCACTTCAACACGATTTTGCAGTTGTTTCACATTTTCAATTGACACACTACCTATAAATTATTTCCTTCATCGTACCCGACAACAGATGTGGCCCGTGAGTTTTTTATGGGTGGGGGAAATTTTGTGGGTCACTAGTGATATCAACGTAACAAGCAAAATACACTTTTTTAATTAAGTGAGATTTTTTAATAATGCGCCTAGTTCAGCCAAGAAATTATTCACCTACAAATAAACACCGCAAAAAACATAAAATACTAAAATTTGCATTTTTGCTGCGACTTTTTTAAATTAGTACCTAAATGAAAACAGTGTTTTGTACTGTTAAAGCCATTGTTAACACAAGTACTAGTACTACACAGGCACACAAAGAACCCAACACAAATACTAAATTATATCAAAAAACATATTACACACAAAATTAGGAAGCCGAAACACCAAACACCTTTTTAATGAATGATTGCCGGCAGCCAGCACGCGACGTAAAATGAAATCTAAACAAAATTTATGCAAATACAATACGCATATTAGGTAATTAGTATTTCTTTGTCTAACCCAAATGTTTTGCGAGCGGTTCGAGTGTATTTCCATAGTGATCCAGTTGGGACAACCCGAGAACCAAATTCGCCGACTGCCCCGTGCGCGCAGAAAACGATATTATTGGTAGGCCGTCGACTCGGATCTCTCTCTCTCTCTTTCCTCTTCCCCATTTTTACCGCTCTTCTCTCTTTATTTATTTCTTGCCCCGAGAGGAGCTGACCGCTATGACTGGTTAAAGATCTGGCGTAGCGGCGCGTTAAGTGACGGCGCAACACAAAGCGTCATAACGGGTTCATGCAGTGCTACCGTCAGCTCCTCTGGCGTCTTATAGTAACGCTTTTCTTTTTGTTTTTATAGTTATTTTGTGAAGCTTTTGAATTTTTGTCGGAAACGAGTGCGCTGGGCAAGTGTAAATACAATGATGCATTTGAAACAACTTTTCCTTGTATCAAAAAATCGTATTGAGTAATTTTACGTTACCTGGTACCTACTAACGTACACTGCTAGGTTGGTAGTTGCTGTAGATGTGAAAGACTAGCGAAATAAAAAATTATAGGACAGACGAAAAAAATCGAATTACTGTTTTAACACTGGAAGAGGATACGAAGGTAAAGTTTTTTAGTAATTCAAGTTGTGAGGAATTTCGCGTAAAAATTCAGGACGATATAAATAAGCCTGTTAATAAAAGCCAAATCTTCTAGTAAATATGATTAAAAATACGTAAATAAAAAAAGCACTTGCTTTAGTATTGCTTTGTATAGGTACTCTTTTTCATCCCAGTACTCTTGGTTTGAACAGCTGTTCTCTGGATTTTTTTGTGTTGCAGTATTTTAACTTTTTGAAATTGAATATTTTAAAAGAGTTAGTAGGTTTTCTTTCTTTAAATATAACAAAAATATTATTTTTTCAAACTCGTTACATAGGAATATTGTAGAGAGACTTGGCAACGCCACAGCGATTACTGACGTCAAAACAAAAGTTTTTTTCTTGACACATTGAGCAACTGACGTTGCTTAATATTTTGTATATGGCTATGTATTTATTTCCAGTGGTGCGCAGCGACTAAAAAATTTTTGAATGACGATATATACCTTTTTATCGTGAAGCGTCATCTATGAATATTTTTATTCAATCTGAATTCGTATCAGGATTTACCGGTTTCAATATATGTAGTAAATTTCATAACCCCCTGTATAATACAAACATAGTCAACTAAAATTTAGGTACATCTGTGAGTCACTTGATTCATATAGCTGGCCGCGACTGCTTTGTACTGCTTTCTTCTGACTTCGGCTGTTCTTGTCACAAGAAAAAAGGTGTGTTCGGGACACTTGCAGTGGTTTTTAGCATAGCGCTATAATACAATACTTGCAGGGTAGTTTTTAAGGGGTAACACCTATGTAGAAGCCCATTTTTGAGGGTCATAGGGAAGATAAAAAAAACTATATGACTTTGTTGTTTCAAAGTACATTTGAGAATTTTTTCACAATTTTATTAAGCAAAATGGCGCAGTAACATGGTTCTAAAGTGAGGTCCCTTTTTTTAGATGGCTGATCGGTGTGACAAATTGAAGGCGCTCATCGCGATTTAGAATAAAAATCAAAGTTTTTCTTAAAGTTTAGGACAAAACTAAAGAAAAATCGTAGAAATTTTACAAAAAATTGAAATGCAAACAAATGATTTTCGGGTAAAAATTTCATCAAAAATTGTATCCTTATCTTTAGATAGTTATTAAGTGTCACACCGATTTGCAAAGCGTTGTTTCGGGAAGAACGGCTTCAAAGTTTTGGTTCGTTGAAACTCGTAACGGTCGTTTTGATGCCACACTAATACACATAAAGTCGAAAAAACACTATACTAATATATATATATAGAACATATTTTACCTGTTTCAGCCCCTAGAATTTACAAAAAATGGTCGAAAACCACCTTGAGAATCTTTTACCGCATCATTCCGCCCTTCGTAACCAACGAAAACACTGGTACCGAAGATAACGCCCTAAGGACCATAACAGAACTTTTACAGATTAAAACCGAATCCAAAACAGGCAAAATATCATTTGAAGACGCAAACAATCCAGAAATACGCCGTAACAAATACTATGGTATGAAATATTTGTACTCAGATGAAGTAGACCTGCTGCTAGGAGCTTTTTATTTTGATGAAGATACCATAAAAGATTTTGATGGGACAGTGGTTTACTATACTGATAGCATAAGTATAGTAACGCCTAAATCAAGTGTAAAGCCAGTGTGGAAGAGAGTTTTGCAAATTTACTCTACCAGCAAATATTACTTACTTTGGTTTTGCGCCTCCACAATAGTCCTTGTTATAATCGTGCGATGCTTGTATAGCATTAATTGCTTTATAACCTTCATGTGGTTGTACCAAATTATCATTGATTCGCCAATCAGCAGCATCCACAAGAAATCCACTTTGCGCATAGTGCTAGTTTCCTGGATGCTCTTTTCCCTAGTGAATTCGACTATTTTTAAAAGCACCTTGCAGCAAATCCATTTCAAGAAAAGTTATGAACAAGAAATTCATACGCCAGGCGACGCAGTTGCCTCAGGCCTTAAAATGATTGCCTACAGCAAAAAACAAGTGCGAGAATTAACAAACATCTCAATGGCAATGAACAGAAAAGTCATAATGTGTGACCATATACGCGACTGTTTGCATCGTATAGCTTACAAAAAGGACTCTTGGATATTTTATCCCAAAATTCCATTACTTTTCACAATTCCAATATACTTTGCGGACCCAAAATCAAAGGAACCACTCCTTCACATTGGGGAAGACTTTCACATGATCCCCATTCAAATGATCTTTAGAAAGTTTTACCCCCCATTTAAAGATATTAACCTTGCTCTGACGCGTCTGGTGGAGGGGGGAATCCTTGACTTTTTCAATAAGGAAAAATTATGGGATTACCAAAGGGTAACAAGTAGATTTCATGAACATCTATGCAAAGGACAGCTGACATTGGAGCACTTGGCGTTCGTATTTTTTATTTTGAGTGCCGGGGGATTTATGGCTATTGTAACATTTTTAGGGGAGCTTACCAAGTTTAACTTTTTTACTCGGTACCCATATTTAAATTAATTAATTACTGATTTCTATTGTACCTTGTATTTTTTATTTTTTAGATGTTATGTAACCATGTTATTAAAACGTTATTCAAAGAATACCTTTCCACAATAAAGAGTCATAGAGAGTGAAAATAAAGCACAGTTATTAATTTTTATGTTATGGATCGTTTTTATAAATACTTTTTTCAGCTTCCGCCCAATTAAAAATTCTCTTTAATCCTGCAGTATACAGTGAGTTCTTTTAGCGCTGACCATAGGGATTTATATGGTAAATTTTGAACCCCCTGTTAACTGTTGTTCTAATAAAGGTAGAAAAAAAATCGTGTGAGGCATAATTTACTTATTAATTTAATTACCTTAACATTAAGATCTTTTAGCGGCAAACTTTAATGTAAAATATATACATTTTTTTGTAATAAATTACAGTTTCTCCTGACCCCGTATACTGAGTTACCTGAAACTACCTGAACATACTTTCAGTGCCATGACATTAAAAAAAAAAATAATGTCATCGATTATCTTTAATAAAAATGTCGTTTTATACTTTAAACGAGCGTATTTTTATTGTTTGCAACTACAAACGAGGAATGTCGAGTAGAGAGATCGTGCATAATTTTTCGACAGAATACCCAAATCGTCCTATTCCAAATAAGTGCACTGAACAAAGATTGTACGAACAGTTTTTGAGAACTCCCCTATTTTCGAGAAGATACGAATTAGTTCGCATACGCACATGTTCGAATGAATTTCGCATTGCTTTTATTTAAAAATTGTAATAATGTACGTCATCATTTCATATAGAACGCTAAAGTAGGTCCTATTTGGCCTATCAGCCAATCTTTCAGCGTCTTCTCTCGCTTCAATTAAATTTAATTAAAGGAAATCATTTCAACTTGACATTTTACTAATTTTTGAACAGTTTTTTCACACCATCTGCACATGAAATCCACAATTCAAATGGTACACACCAACTCGAACTACGGCATACGAATTAATTCGAATACGAACTTAACGTGCACATTCAAGTTTTTGTGCGAAAATCGTCATTTTTCGTACACGATCTTCTTCGATCACGCTCGAAAATTCGGGCCCTGGTTGTATTGATATTGATATGTCCCATTATAAACGCATAAGAAATCCAACCGTAGCCTAACGGAAGAATTTAAATGAAATTATGCCTAGTACCATAGCTAGTACAATAAGATTCATCCTCTAATTTAAGGCAATTAGCAGATCAATACGGTTCCTGTGAAAGCAGTTGTTATAAAGGTTTAAAACAGGAAAAATACCGTTCTTATAAAATAAGAAGTGTACAAAAACTATTGCCAGACGATAAGAAAATAAGAATGGAATTTTATGAGCTTTAGATGGAAAAAATTAACAGATATCCAAAAATACCAAATTCAATATTCTTTACCATTGAAAGTCACTTTTTACCAAATGGGATCGTAAACAAACAAAACACTAGGATTTGGGCACGAGAAAATTCATATTTTATACAACAAAATGACAGACAATGGCGGGAAAGCGTTAATGTTTGGCAGGAATTTGTGGAAACATCACTATTGGTCCCTTTTTCATCGAGGGTTCACTTAGTACTCATAACTATTTTGAATTATTGGAACTATAAGTAGGTCCTCCGTTGACTGAAATAAGAACTAATGGCCAAATAATTTTCCAACATGATGGTGTAGCCATGCGTCCTATAGTGCAGCAGCTCTTACTGAATACTTTAATAATACTTTTTGGTCCATTTAAGTGGCCTGCTCGGAGTCCAGACTTACTGCCGCTCAATTTCTTTTACTGGAGATAAGTGGGTTCGAAAGTTTTTGACGATATTCCTAAAATACCCCCACAACAGTGATGAATTAAAAAACAGAATTATTCAGGCAAAGAACTATTACTTCTCGCCAATTAGAAAATGTGAGCAGACATTTTTATTACAAGTTATCCGCTTATCCGCAAATAGCGGACACTTTTAACAATTTATTTTTAAATGTTCTTATTGTAGTTAAAAAAATGCATTTTTAGTTTTAAGTTATTTGTTTGAGACGTTTACTTTTATAGTAAAAATCAAATCAGTTTTTAACAAAAGTTTTATTTATAACGTAAAAAGTGTGGCAACAGTACGAAAGTATTGATGAAAATATTTTGTTTGTTTAAGAGAAAACTTGATAAAATTTAAGTTTCTATTCGTAAAATTTCAGAAATCACGCCAATTTAACTTTGTTTTTATCAACACTTTTACAAAGCCTCGTATCGTAATATGTGTCAAATTATTTTAAATAATGTAAATACCTGTCATCATCTAATAACTGATCTACAAAGACCGACAAATCTGCTTTTTAAAAAGATTTTTTTTTACAATTTCAATATGTTTACTAGTAAGAAAAGCACATGTAACTTCCTTTAAGAACTTAAACTAACTCTGCTGCAAGTTTCGTCTTTCATTTATAAGTAGAACAAAAGTTAACAGGGGGTACAAAATTAACCATGTAAATCCCTATGGCCCGTGTTAAAAGAAAACACACTGTATTTTTAGGTTTTCACTAAAACTGCTTTGAATCCATTTGACATCAAAATTTAAGTCGTTTAATCATCTTATCGCAACCACAATCTAACCACATATTACACTCCAAGGCCAAAAGCAATACTTTTGCCCAGGCCAGAAAATCTGGTCATAGAACTCTAGTTACACCACATTAATCCCATAACTCCAAAGCCAAAGCTAATACTTTCCAACAGGTAAGAAAATCTAGTCATAAAACTCTAGTTTCAAACCATTAGACTTCAAAAGATTCATTACAATTTTAGTCGTTTAATCGTCTAATCGTAAGTCAAACCAAAATATTCCACCACATAAATCCCATAACACCAAGAGCAAAAGCTACACTTTCATACAGACAAGAAAATCTAGGCATCTCAAGACATTATTTAATGTAATTGTTAGGATGAAGTTATTAGCTTGGAACACAGCTGCTTATTGGTTTGGAAATGCAGATACTAAAGGCAATAATCGGCCCGTGGAACTTAAGCCCTTTCGGGAAGGGTTAAGAATCGTAAATCGCGGCCTCGGTGACGGCTCACGAAGATTCTTAGGCGAGTTAGTGAAGATATCGCGTTAATACAATCGCCCGATGATATATTCGAGGACTTGTGCAATTATTGCGATCCAATGGCCATTCAAAACTTAATTCTCGAAATTTATATGTGTAGTTTTGGTGCTGGTGGGATATTTGATGAGTTATGGCCATGTGCAGCTCGATAAGAGTGGTGAATCGCTTTCTGGAAACAGTTCATCGGCAGCAGTTTAACAAAAAATTATAATACGAATGTTGCTTCATTGAAAGCAGGATAGATAGATTGATATGCGGTAAAGGAAATTTACATTAATGTACGTTAATTAATGTAACAAAATATACAAAAATATTACAAAAGAAATACGTTTTCGCTGCAGCGATACATATCTATTTTGGGTTATTTATTCTCCAAAATGATTGAAGTATATTTTTAGAAAGCATAGTTCCTAAAAAACGATAACTTAATGATTATCATAGACAGGTCTATTGTAATAATATCAATAGCGTGTATGTCATATCTTGGCAAATTGTAATGATAGTATTTAGCAGCCACGCTGCTAGTGACGTAAGATAAAAAAAACCGTCCTAAAGTATGCTATCGAATAAATCACGCATGTCTTGAATTATTACTCTTGAAAGATAACATAGGTAAAAGGTATAGGTAAATGAAAAATAAAACTGTCAAGTTCTGAAATTTTTATTTTTAAGGAAACTAAATATGGTACTCACGGCAGAACAAAAAGCTATTATAATCAAAAGTAACTTTAGAAATGGTAAAAGGGTTGATGGACAGTAGGTTTATTCAACAAGGGATGCCATTCAGGATTCTCAAACAGAATTTCCACACATAGTCAAGGATTTCGACAAGTTTCGCCAAGTTTTGACTAGATCTGTGGCTTTGTTCTAGAGAAACAGGAAGTGTGAATAGAAAGGCAGGAGACCCAAAGTTCCCACTGCATAGAAAATAGAAGAATTGTTAATCAACACTCACATACCCTTATTCGGCGCTTAAGTCAGTAAGTAAATGTATCCTACGGAACCTAAAATACAGTCCTGAAATGTGACCTGCATATACACGCTTATCATCTAAGCTCAGTCCGAATTGTTACCGAACGACAAACCGCAGCGAATGCAATTTTTAGAGTGGTGGCATGGTTTTACCTCTCAGGTTATGTAAATTGTCAACAAATGAGATTGTGAAGTTCTGAAAATCCACATTTCTGTATAGAGAAGCCTCTGCATTTACAGAGAGTTGGTGTGTGGGCGGCCATATCGAAAAGAAGGTTAATTGGACCGATTTTTTTAAGGGATTCTCAAATCGGCGCGATACCGTAATGAAATTTTGAAACCAAATAGACGATGAAGAGATGCGATAAGGCTACGTCCAGCAGGACGGCGCGACGCACCAATTCCCGTAACACTTGATAATTTAAATTTTGTGGAAGAATTTTTCGAAGCCCGAATCATTAGTTGTAATATGCCAGTTAGGTATCCACTACGGTCCTGCGATCTCACGCCGTGCGACTTTTTATATCCACTCATTAAAAACTCACTTTTTAAAACCCCTTGTGAAAATTTAGAAGACCTACGGGCTAAAATTACAAATAACTTTCAGGAGATTAACAACTTCCCTCAAGTGCCCACCAATATTTTTGATGCTGCAAAAAGAAGAATGAGAGCATGTTTCGAAGACGAAGGTGGACACGTCTCTCATTTAGCTTAAATTTATAATTTTTAAGTTCTTTGTTGTATATATTTTTTTTTATTCTGAGTTATGCAATGATAAAAATGTCATTTTCTTAAAAATAAAAAATTCAGAACTTGACAGTTTAATTTTTCACATATACCTTATACTTATGTTATCTTTCAAGAGTAATAATTCAAGGCATGCGTAATTGATTCTACGGCATACTTAAAGGGCGTGTTTTTCATCTTACGTCACTTTAAATACAAAGAGAAAGGCTATTATTTTTTCGGGATGCATAAAATTGATTTTATTACATTTTCAGTAAAACTTTTAGATGGCAAAAGAGGATTTACGTCCCTTAAAGAAGGGCTCTTTGACTATAACCGAATTTTAAACTTTTAATATTGACATTCTAAATAATATTATAGATATTTTGCAATATTAAAAGTAATTCTCAGGTATTAATTTGGTCAAATTTTAGGGGCCCGTAACTTTAAGGGATTCGGAAATCACTGCTCTACACAGTGCTACTGAAATTAAAATTTAGCGAATACTATTAAATCCATTACTATTAAAAAGAAATGTGTTTAGCACAGTAAACTTCGAAGATAAAACTAAAGGCAGCCGTCAATAAATATAATTCATCCCCATCACAGCGCGGCGTTCCTTCGGGAACCGGGTAAAACAAGCCATTTGAATGCATAGTTGTCCGTCAGTCAGGGTGACATTACAGCCCGACGCGGCGGCCGCTTCTCTCCCTCGGTTTCTCCAAATCGCCAATAAATTGTCATAAAACCGTCAGATCGTCTGATTTGACAGCTCCGGGGTAATTAAAGATGGGATTTATGTGAACGTTGCCGCTCGCATCTCGATTTTAGGGCTTGGGTTTGTTCCGTTTAACGTGTCGGAAGTTTTATCTTTCGAAGCAAGTTTGGTTAGCGTTATGGTTGCCTTGAAGACGCTGCTGTCTTGGACGAAAAATATATGAGCAGATTTGTACATGAACAAAGAGAATTTTGATAAAGCTTGACGTTATTACCGTCTTTTAATTTTACACGAGTTGTAATAAAATGTAACGAATCTCCCGTCTTTTAAAGAAGTGCCTCGATATTCACTAACAAGTTTTAAGATTTAGAACTGGTTTACATGATGATGTTTCTCAAATCCGAGATAACGCATTGCGATTGCATACCCAACCCAACCCAACCCAACCTAACCAAAATTTCAACTTTTTTTCGCAAATTACAAAATACTTTTTTTTTTTTACCAAAACATTAGGCTTACTATTAAAACCTCTGAACTTGGCATGGGTCCCGTAAGTTGCAACAGAGATATACAGCTTTAAAATTTCGTTATCCTCCGCTGTAGGCATTCCATATGATAAATAATGCTAATTAATAATCTTACAAACACGAAAAGAAATCATTACTTCCCATTGCATTCTTAGGGAACAATTTCTACCAAGAATATCATCGCCTATCCAAAGAAAAATCTACTTTCTCTCCTTCTACGTCAATCCGTCCACACACATGTGAAAGCGGGTGCGAAACACTTTTTTAAACAGCGTGGCTTGGAATCATGACGATTCTCAAAGCCCAGATGATGCATAGAGATCCAATTTGATAGTTATATCTTAGGTTAAGATCTTAGATCTCATATGACAGCTAATGCTAATTAATAACCTTACACATATAAAGAGAGATCACTACTTTCAATTTCTACCAAAAGTAACGTCACCTATCAAGAAAGGATCTACCTTCTTCCCTTTTACGTCAATCCGCCGACACACGTGTGTACACGCATGCCAAATATTTAATATCTCTTAACAACGAGGCTTGGGATGAAGATGATGATGATGATGATGATGATTCCCAAAGCCTGAATGATGCATAGCGATCCAATTTGACAGTTACATAATGTACGAGTATCTACAACATAACATACATCCCATATGACAAATAATACTAATTAATAATTCTATAAAGTTATAAACATTAAAAGGGATCACTACTTCCCCTTGCTTTCTTACGGAACAATTTCTACCAAAAATAACGTCACCTATCCAGAAAAGGTCTACTTTCTTCCCTTCTACGTCAATCGGTCGACACACGTGTGTACGCGTATGCGAAATACTTCTCTCAAAAGCGTGGTTTGGCCTGATAACGGCGCCCAAAGCCGAAATAAAGATAGCGATCTTAATATACTGCCTTTGTGTTCGAAATAGTTCCCGGATTTATGGGTTTTTATGCTCCAAATCTAATTAAAAACCGGTTGTAAATCACTAATTTGTTTAGGGCGATGGGATCCGGGGCGCTATTATCGTTCCTATTGGGTTTTAGTTAGCCATCCGTCATTTGAATAAATGTTTTTGATTGCTATTAATACTGTCGGGAGAGGGTAAATTCTAATATTAACTTTAGTCGATCGATTCGGAAATTTTTACTACTTGACAAGGCGGGTTAGTTATATGCTTGTATGGGAAAACGTCCATTTATCAGTTATTAGAGACCAATCAATACGGTTATGTATTGGTAATCATATACTCCCATATTTTTCCATAATTATAGCGTGTAAGTCATTTCGCGGTAAATTAAAACAAATTATTATAAATTAACATGTACAGCGAAAAAATATAAGGGTCCACTTCTTACTAAAATGAGGCTAACAGTATATTTGTGTCCTATCACTGATGCTAAATATTGTATAGTCGGTAGAAAATGGTTAAAAGGATGAGAGCACAGGTACATTACAATTTTAAATTAGTTAGGCGTGGGCAAGAAAGATGAGGGTACCAGAGATTATAGGCATAACAGGTAGGAGTCCAAGCCAGTTGGCAGTAACGCCCACACCGCTCTCTGGTTGTTAAATCTTGGACAAAATTCCTCTTTAATGTTGGCGTGAACAAGTGCCCCTTTCCGACAAGACCTGTGAGGAATTTAATAATCAGTGAACACCACCCTAGGATGATGATACATTGGTCGACGTATAATGGTCCAGAAGAAGAAAGTGTAGTGATAAGACCGAAAAGGAAAAAATACCATTACCTGAGATTTTTTTATCTGAGAAAACATCTGCAGTCAATTTGTTTCATAATCTGGAGACCCTAGGTATGAATGAGCGAGAAAAGTGGGATGTTCTAGGCTTTTTGTTTCCATATTTAGTATATGACGAACTAATATCAAAGATGTTAATTTACATTAATTAACATCTATATATACTTAATATAAAAAAACTAGTATATTGTAGTATTTTACTAAAATATCACAATTCTATTACTCGTGTTGCTTCTTTTCATTTAATTAGCATTATACCTCTCTCATTTAATTTGACAGTTACATGGACTTTGATCTTTTTTTAACCAGCTTTTTTTGTACTCTAATAACGTTTTAATTTTTTATACTTTTAAAAAAAGCCTGAAGGGATAATTCAATAAGTAGAGTATTTTTAGTTGCTGTTGAACTAAATTTATAGCTTTTTGTATTGAGTTGTAATAAAAAGTCTTAGAAGTTAAATATTGCAGTTTCTCATAATTAGTTGTAACTAATGCTATAAAACGATTAAAAATTCTATTTACTCAGTTTACGAGAGTGAGTAGGTGTACCGGTTTTTCAAGATCAACTAAATAAGTAGGGATAAAAAGAAAAACTTGTATTTGGATTAAAATTTTGAAACTTAGCCAACGAAAAGACAAGACGATGTTGTGAAATTTTATTCCCAAGAAAAGAAAGAGACAGATATGCACGGATTAGAGAGAAAGCTACCGATCCGGGTATGTAGTTTGGGAGAAAGACAGTAAAAAGGTAGATTGTTGAGGAATGCGGCATGCCATATCTGGTCAAGGGCCTTGGAAATACCAAAACGAACAGTAAAATCATAAATCCTGAGAATATCGACATTAAATATTTTTATACTAGTGTTTTTTTTTCGATTTCTGTTATTATTACTATTAATTCCTTTATTTAGCACCTGCCTAATAAAATACACAAACAATAAAATTCTACAATAAAATCTCACAACAATAAATATTACAATAAAAAGAACGAAAAAAAACAATAGTTAATAAAATGGAGGCTCAAAATATGTCATCAAATAATGGACGAATATGTACACTTAATAAAATAAGAATTTTTTACGTACCCTACAACAATAAAATTGACAGTCTTATAACCTATATTTGATGGTATATGGCACATATTAAAGGTTACGCACATTTACAGTCCAAACACAGCGTGAATCATTCTCCCTCTCCCTTTAACAGTTGTTTTAATTGATTATTAAATAAGTAAAGATTTCTTACATTTCTAATATTTGTTGGTAATGAATTAAAACTAATTAAACCTTCATGGTACACTGACTTTTCCGAGCTACTTTTGTTCCTTGTTGTTACACGAAAGTTATTTTTGTTTCTTGTTGGGTACGAGTGAACCGACTCATTCGTGACTAGTTTTTCAGTGAAATAATTAGAAGTCATCCCATTTTTAATTTTATATATAAGAATTAATGCTTGAAATTGGAGGAATTTTTCTATTGGAAGCCAATTTAGTCATTCCAACATATTTCTTATAGGTATATCCCTTCTTTCCCTTAGAATTATCCTTATCGTCCTGTTCTGTAATTTTTGAAGCCTGTTAATTTCATTTTTATTTGCCAAAAATAATACAGACGAACTAAAAACTAGACGAGGCAAGACCAAAGTATTATAGACAGTAACTTTTGTCCAATGCGATAGATATGTTGACACTCAAGATAAAAAATAGATATCTTTTATTATTTTATCAATAATGAAGATAATATGCTCCTTAAAATTAAGATTGTTTCCAACAATAAACCTAAGGTATTTAATTTTTTTTACCACCACAATATTATTACTGCCTATTGTCAACTCAGTTTACTTTGCTGAAATTCGATCTTATGTTTACTATTACCAATTAACATAAACTAATTTTTATTTTGTATTTAAGTTTAGTGAATTCATACTCATACTGAACCATATCTTAAGTTGATTGAGTTCTAACTTAGTGGAGTTTATTAAGTGATTCAGATTTTTCGAAAAGAAGTAATCTAGCGTATTGTACACAAATAAATGTATTGAACAGATTTTAATTATTTTAGTTATGTCGTTAATATATAAATTGTGCTTTTTTCTACTCTAGATATAATTTACCACGTACCGAATTGTCGAAATGTATCCTCTACAATCATAATCCACTAAAAATCCACTATAGAGTTCTTTCCTACCAAGAGTTACTTAACTATGATGACTAATCTAGACGAAACTATTAACAACTGATAGGTCAGCATATGACCGCAAATTACCGATCGCACACGAATGCGCCAGCCAATCGACGTTTGGATGAAAGAGCCCATTATGCTTGCCTCCAGCAGTAATTTGATATTGACAGTAAAAATATGGAAAAAATATCAAATCTAAAAATACGAGATAATCGAGAAGGTTTCCAACGAAAATTCAAAATATTCAAATTTACAACCTTTTATTACCGACACCGAATATTAGAAACAACATTAAAATACTCAATTATCCCCTTATTGCAGCACATACGCCGCCGCGCCCTTGTTAGCAGCCAGAACATTAGCGTCGCATCTACGCAACATGTCGCTTGATATGTGAATCCATTCGCTGCGATTTGTTTTATTTTGGGAGCCTCCGTAGCCGATAAATTGAGTAAATCGGGTTGCATACATCATTAAAGGTAATTAGAAGCGTGGAACATCTGCTAGCTATTGCCGAAAGGGACAAAATTTACAATCGGAGCAGTTCGGTGCTTGAAAATGTATGATTTGTTAAATTTTCTGTTTTGTTGCCCAGCCCGAATTGGTATAATAAACGTTTTCCGATTTTGAGGATAATTTTCACTTATAATCTCCCAAGTGCTTGAATTATTTCCGGAAATTTTTCGAGTATATGAAGCTTTCGAAAATTATCCTGAATCGCGCAGCGACGGGGGTAATTTTCTTAAAAAATCCACGTACTCGAAAAATTTCTTGCAATTAATTCGAACACGCCACTAAGTTTAACCCAAAGATGCTGAATCCCAATGATATTTTACCGAACTTTTGAGAGTGTCGGCATGATGCTTATTGGTCGAAGATTATAAAACTGTGCACTTGCCTTTGGTAACGGTATTACTCATGCATTTTTCCAGCATTTTGGAAACATAGACGTTATTAAGCAGTAGTTAATAACATGCGTTATAATCGGGAGCAGAAAGGGCAAACATAAATTTATGGTTAGAACATTTATTCCACCGGGCCAGTCGCCCTACTCTTTATAGCCGAAATCATTTTTAGAACATCAATTTCACTTATAACAGTGAAAGACATTATACTACTTACACTATCTATAATATTATTTTTATAAAACATTGACTGATCATCTTTTACCGAGATTATTTCTATAGAGTTAAGGAAATGTTGGTTAATTTTTACGTCACTTAAGTATTCAGGTATTGTATTATGAGTATTTTTTTGGATAAATTTACTAATTTTAGTGATTTCCAAATATCTTTTTTTTTGACTTGTTAGCCTCAACGTTAAAGAGAGCTCTTTTCTCTCTCCGTGCTTCTGCTGTTACCATGTTTCTTAAGCCGCGTACAGACCGAAGTTCCAACGCACACCAAGGCACATGTGACTAGAAATTTGGAAGCATGTAAATTGGTGTGTACGGCGTTGGCGAACATATCCCAACGCATCCAACGGTTTCCAAGGCCACCGTTGGCGTTGGCTTGCGTTCGGTCGTTGAGCGGTACTTCAAAGAGATGTTTGATTTGGTGTGGACGAGATTTGAATGTTTTCAGTCGTTGGCAAGTATTCCTCGGGTCTGTGCGTTTTGTTTTTGACAAATATTTTGTTTATTTCGCCTTTTGATATGAAATGGACATGATTTAGCCTTAAACTAATTGAACTATACCGGGATACCCCTATATTATGGGATCCTAGCAATATAAATTATAAACTCCCCAAAAAGAAGATAGATATTTGGCAAAGCATTGCTATTGCTACTGAAGTTAGGTGCAAGGTTGCTGAAATAAAGAAAAAATAGAGAGAAGGTTCTGAAATGATCACTGTGATAACTCCGAAATTCCTCCAGCAACTTACTTGTGTTATTAATACTTTTCTGTTTTTATATGGTGTTGTCATCCACCAGCGTCTTGGTCGACGTTTCTTTTTCTTATTGTTAAGTAAAGAATTTACAATTAAAAATGCGGCACTTTTACATAATGATTCATCACTCATCATCACTAGATGACATATTAAAATACCTCTTTCCGTAGAAAATGACCGAACCGTATCCAACGGTATCCAATTCGAAACTACAAACGCGGTGTGGACGACATCGTAAAATGCTTTCCAATCGTTTCCAATCCCAGCGCCTACTGGCACATTCGTTGGAGTTGGCGTTGGTTTGGATTGGGACTTGGTCTGTACGCGGCTTAAGTAGTTTATATGGAGGTTCTCCAATCCTCTGAATGTTCATATTTTTTGTAATTTTGCCAGAGTTTTATCCCTATCAGAAACCATGGCCCGTATAGCGTTTTATGTGACCCTAGGAAATGTGGATGTTTTTTGGTAGGTACAATCATATGAGAAAATGCTCACTGCAAATTGTCGATTCATATACGTTTGTATGTCATATACGTATTACTACTATATTGTTAGCATCCAATCTATCCGTTGTTAAAATTTGAAGCAAAAATAAAATCTTCTTTTCGTTGGTTTTGTACCACGTGATGTACCAGCACTTGACTTAACTGTCACTGTCAGTTCTGCAGTTTAAAATGTGAGCTTGTCGGTTTCCTTTTCGTCATTTTACCTTTCAAAAGTAAAAATAAATGTGTTTTTATTTGTGACTAAAAGTTAATTATTATCCTATTTACGATAATGACATAGCTAATGTACCGATATTGCCAGTTTTAAGCAGCAAGAAGTGAAACAACTACTTCTAGTTTCAGCGATGGATAGTCTTCAACAAGAATGCAAACTGAAGAGTGAATACATCATTTTTAATTTTTAATTTGAGATTTTGGGGCAAAACGGGTAAGAACATTATGTAAATAAAGCGAGGCATCGTTTGGAAATCTAAAAAAACACATTATTGAAGCTCGAATTACAACTCAAAATACGTAAGTATAATTTATTGTAATTATTTTTATATAATACATTATAATTAAAATCAAAATCTTCTTAAATAATTAATTACCTACCTATGCAAAATCACTTTGTCTTTCTCAACTGACCGTCGACATGCGAAACAAGATCTCATTTTCTATCTAAAATATTATTCTCTATTTCAATGTTATGCTTTAAAGTATATAATAATTCATAATTATTGCTGGTTTTTATTATATATATTTTATTATAAATTAAATTAAAGATTATTATTAGATTATTCACAAAATAACGCTACGGCGAAATCGAAGGCTTGTCAAATTCAAATTTGAACTTTTGAATATGACAGGCGCGAGCGGCCATGTCATATTCCGTGTTTTGATTAGCTGGGCGGTACGTAGTATTGAGTTCACTGGCTTGGCAAATCACGTGGTTGTTTATGAGGGATGTTCAGTACGGCATGTGACTGGTTAGCAAGTGTTTCCAAAGGCTACGTATTTGCTTCAATATTTTTTCGTCGTTCGCTATATAGTAGTAATTCGTATATGTTGTATGTCATATATTTATTACTAACTATATAGCGAACGACGAAAAAATGTTGAAGCAAAGACGTAGCCTTTGGAAACCATATCTAAAAAGTCACGTGACGTCCTGAACATCCCTCATAAATCACCACGTGATTTGTCAAACAAGTGAACTCAATACTACGTACCGTCCGCTAATCAAAACACCAAAGATGACAACATGGCCGCTCACGCCTGTCATATTTAAAAGTCCAAATCGGAATCTGACAAGCCTCGATTTCGCCGTAGCGTTATTTTGTGAATATTTATTTTAATTTATAATAAAACATCAGAAAAACCAGTAAGTATAAATTATTATATACTTTAAAGTACAATATCGAAACAGAGTTAATAATATTTTAGATAGAAAATGAGATCTTGTTTCGCATGTCGACGGTCAGTTGAGAAAGACAAAGTGATTTTGCATAGGTAGGTAATTAATTATTTAAGAAGATTTTGATTCTAATTATAATGTATTATATAAAAATTAATGATTACAATAAATTATACTTACGTATTTTGAGTTTTAATTCGAGATTAATAATGTGTTTTTTTTTTAGATTTCCAAACGATGCCTCGCTTGATTTACATAATGTTCTTACCCGTTTTGCCCCAAAATCTCAAATTAAGAATTAAAAATTATGTATTCACTCTTCAGTATACATTCTTGTGAAGAATATCCGCCGCCAAAAACTACAAGTAATTTCTTCACTTCTTGCTGCTTAACACTGGCATTATCGGTACATTAGCTATGTCAATATCGTAAATAGGATAATAATTAACTTTTAGTCCACTTTTCACAAATAAAAACACATTAATCTTTACTTTTGAAAGGCAAAAAGACGAAAAGGAAACGGACAAGCTCACATTTTAAACTGCTGTCAGAACTGACAGTGACAGTTCCGTCAAAACTCCAAAGTGCTAAGACATCACGTGGTACAAAACAAAAGATTTATCTTTGCTTCAAATTTTAACAAAGGGTAGAGTGGATGCTAACAATATAGTAGTAATAAATATATGTTGTATGTACAAACTTAACCTAGGGGTGGGTTAAGTTTGAGGTTAACATGTAGATTGACTCTTAGTTTTGCTCATCTCCTAACGTCACTTGACACTGACGATAAATGGCTGATTTTTAAATTGTGTAAATTATGCCGAAAAGAAAAAAATCCTAGTAATTTTCTTCAAAATACTACTTTTGGGTTTGTAATGGCATCCTTAAAACGATTTATGCATTAAAAAAATTCATGCATATTTCTTTTTAAATGAGTTTCAGTCCAGAAGAAGTTTCTTGTTGTGATTAATAAGAATCTTATTATATGTTCTTAATAGAACAGCTTAATTCAAAAAAACGTGTTAGAAGATTAAAGTTGGCACAAATAGCAAAATATAAGTAAATATAATTTCAAATATTTCTCTAACTGTACAGGGTCTTCCACCGAGGACTGAACAGGGGCTCATTTTTGAGCTTCCTTGTATTTAAAGAAAAATCTAAAATAGCCAATCGATGTACTTTTTCCTGCAGAATTCAAAAATGAAACCAAAAATTTATTTGAACCAGAAACAAAAGAGTTACGCTATGGAGAAGGTGTTTTTTAAATGGAACATAGCTTTTTTTATACGATTTTCTGAACGAGTGATTTTTTTTATGTCCGTTCTGATTAAAATATTTAATATTGTGACAGCTATTTTTATTAAATTTTAATGTTTTATCCAGTATAATTTAACTTTAACCTGTTTGAAACATACACTAGGTAATAAAGGTAAAATCACCTTGAAATCCTTCAAAGTCAAAAAATTTGACCTTGCTTCTCTTGCATTTTCTTGGCATTTGTAGAACAAGATAACAATCTGCAATCTCTCATCTAATGAATATTTCATTTCGGCAATATTATAGTAAATTTGTCAAATTTTTTGACTTTGAAGGATTTCAAGGTGATTTTACCTTTATTACCTAGTGTATGTTTCAAACAGGTTGAAGTTAAATTATACTGGATAAAACATTAAAATTTAATAAAAATAGCTGTCACAATATTAAATATTTTAATCAGAACGGACATAAAAAAAATCACTCGTTCCGAAAATCGTATAAAAAAAGCTATGTTCCATTTAAAAAACACCTTATCCATAGCGTAACTCTTTTGTTTCTGGTTCAAATAAATTTTTGGTTTAATTTTTGAATTCTGCAGGAAAAAGTACATCGATTGGCTATTTTAGATTTTTCTTTAAATACAAGGAAGCTCAAAAATGAGCCCCTGTTCAGTCCTCGTTGGAAGACCCTGTACCATCATATTTTCATTACAGACTTTTAATGGTATTTGGTGAATGGAAACACGTTAAAAACATTTCATAATTTTAGTAATTAGTAAAGCAGCGGCCATTATCATAAAATAAACATAAACCAAAACGTAAAACCTTTTAACGAGTATCTGAACATAAGCTTTTATAACATCTTTTCGAATAAAGTGTTCTGGAAAATATGTTTTACAAAATAAATGTAACTTTAACTAACAGTTTTTAGGTGCCAACGTTTATTTACGATATTATTGGTCTGAATAAATATAATAGCAGTCTAAAGAGAGTGCCACAAAACTTGCTGCTTATACGGGTCTCATTTGACAGTAAAGGTTTTGAGCCTTGAATTGACAAGTGTAAGTATGACAGCTATATTTTGTACGTTGAATTAGAAATAAATTCAGTTTTTTTGAAAATTTATATAAAAAAGGCAACTTCGATATGTATTTTCCATATTGATAGAATTAAATGGGTAATAATAAATATTTAATTTATGTAGAGAATACAAAAGATATATTTCCGGTTTATTTGAATTATATGCATGTTCCCTATTGATATCGTCTACACAACAGACTGCTCCAAAGCGAAAAACAATCACCTTAGGAACAAATTACTTAAAATACATACCGCTCGCCTCGCGTCAAGCACTACTCCGGTCAAGCTATTCAGTATTCCGGATGCCTTGTATACGTCCAGTTAACGTCACTCCGACGTAAAATGATTAACATATTTGGTGACCCTCTGCAGGAGTCCGGACAAGTGGACATCTCTGTTAAATGGCAAGCCTAATTTATCCCAGTTCTATTCCCAGATAATATTGTTAGAAACATTTAGTTAATGTCGCTTTTAATTTAAAACTTGTTGATTTTGAAGTTTAGGTTAGAAATAAAGAAATATTTTTTTAAATCGTTTAAGCAAGTCATTACAAACTTAAAAATACTATTTTGAGGGAAATTACTAGAATAACATAAACAACTTTTTTTACTTTTCGGTATAATTTTATATTATTGATTATATTATGCAACGATATAATGATGACTATTAATACACGAGCTTAAGGGGTTATATACAGGAGGCCTAAAAAAAGCGATTTTTCAAGAATTTTTCCTGAGAAGACTTTTAAATTTATTAATGTGAAAATTTGTACACATATTATGGTAACTTTTAACTGTATTTTAAGATTTTTGTATTTGTAAAAATAATAATTTTGAAAGCTGCCATAGCTGATCTCCAGGAGTTCCTCTCAAAAAAGGCATCTTGCGGTGACAACGATATCTCTGGACTGGTTCATCGAAAATGAAAAAAACCAAACGGATTTCGTTAAAGTAATGTATAGTCTTCTAGTTAATCGAAGGAATAAACAAAATAAAAAATTTTGACAAAATGGCGGCTTCTCAAAAAAAAATCGATTTTTCACCAAAATTTTGGCCTTAAATTGTTTATACAGGGTGACGCGGATCTAAATGAACATACTTCAACACAAGACAAAGAATACCTTGGGGGTTCTTAATCACCCATCTTTGATAGTTCAATTGTCGATAGTTAATAAGATACAGGGTGTTTTATGAACTTCAGCAATTTTTTGTTCTTGTCATATTTTTTAATGCACTCCGTATAAAATTTTCATATTGGGTCAACATCTGTAACCTATCTGTCGCTTAAAATTGCAGTATCAGAAAATTTTAAATTCCAGGCCCGTATTAAAAAAAGTTGACATTTTCAATTTTTACATTTTTAACACCCTGTATATCAATTTTTTCAAAATATTATTTTTTTATTGGAAAGAGCATAAAGAATTGACCCTAACGGCATAATTTTCAAAGTTCCCGCACCCATCACTTGATTAGAATAAATGGTTGTTTTGTAAAAAATTTCAAAATGGTGCATATTTGGAAATTAGAAATTAAGAAAATAACAATAAAAAAGCAAAAACTGCTTTCGAAGTAAAAAAATAAATGTACTAAACGTTTAATAGTTTTAACGAGACTAAATTTTAGGGAACAACACAACAACAAATAACAAAGTAATAATAATAATAACAAAACTGCAAGTTAAAATCGACTGCTTAAAATCTAATACATAGAAAAAGTTTTAGCAAGAATTAATTTTAAGAGCACTTTAGCAGAACACTGTTATTTAAGAAGCTGTTCAAAATGCCCTCCATTGGCTTGTTCACATCTTCGTCTTCTGATGTTTAAATTTGACACTGCTTTTCTAATTGCGTCTGGGTTATTTTTTATTTCCTGAAAAGCATTAATAATTCGTTGCAAAAGCTGCTCCCGCGTGTTGATTTCTTCTGAATAAACCAAATTTTTCATATTCCCCCAGAAAAAAAAGTCCATAGGATTAAAGTCCGGCGACCTGGCTGGCCATAAATGGGGCCCTCCACGGCCTATCCATCTGTTAGGAAACGTAATATTTAAAAATTCAGATACAACCCTTGCAAAATGTGGTGGGGCCCCATCATGTTGAAAAAAGAGCCCTCTCACGTTAGCATTTTCATTCTGCATAAGTCCTGGCAAAATGTTTTGTAAAAAATTTAAATATTGATTTCCATCTAATCTTTCAGCAAAAAAGTGCGGCCCAATTAATTTATTATTTATTATACCTGCCCAAACGTTTATGGAAAATTTGTGCTGCGAATGCGATTGTCTGATGGCATGTGGATTTTCTAACGACCATACATGGGAATTCCTTGAATTATTTACACCATCTCTGGTAAATTGTGCTTCATCGGTCCAGAGGATTCGATAAAGACTCCTTTGGTGTCTACTGAGCCACTGGCAAAAGAGTAACCGGTTTGCATAATCGCCAGGTTCCAATCTTTGAACTTCTTGAACATGAAACGGATGCAAGCCTTCCTTTTGCAGTGTTACATTAACTCTTTTTTGCGGGATTCCTAGACGTGTCGCAATTTTTCGAGTAGATGTTTTGGGATTATCTTCAACAAGATTTAAGATATCTTCTTCCTCCTGAACTGGATGTCGTATTGGTTGATCAATATTATTGTCGGTGGGAAAATGTCCATGTTCTCCAGCAAATAAAAATACATTTGCAAATGTTGTGTGATATGGACATCTTCTACCCGGAAATCGCCTACGATATTCCCGAACAGCAGCTCTTCCATTACCGTTACAAAAACCGTATACAAAAATAATGTCGGCATATTCGGCATTTGAAAATTGGTAAGGCATCTTCAACAGAAAATTGCAATAATTGTTAACCGAATACTAACAAAGGTCAGACACCTGTCACATATCTGATAGTGACTTGAATTGTTGCTATGGAACAGTAACTCGATAGTCTTTGGTTTGTTTTTAAATGAGGCAAAGTCTACTTCACAAAGTTTGAAATTTCTGACTGTAATTTACGATTTTTTGTCGATGTCTAAAAAGCAATCATTATCTTGCAGTTTTGTTATTATTATTATTACTTTGTTATTTGTTGTTGTGTTGTTCCCTAAAATTTAGTCTCCTTAAAACTATTAAACGTTTAGTACATTTATTTTTTTACTTCGGAAGCAGTTTTTGCTTTTTTATTGTTATTTTCTTAATTTCTAATTTCCAAATATGCACCATTTTGAAATTTTTTACAAAACAACCATTTATTCTAATCAAGTGATGGGTGCGGGAACTTTGAAAATTATGCCGTTAGGGTCAATTCTTTATGCTCTTTCCAATAAAAAAATAATATTTTGAAAAAATTGATATACAGGGTGTTAAAAATGTAAAAATTGAAAATGTCAACTTTTTTTAATACGGGCCTGGAATTTAAAATTTTCTGATACTGCAATTTTAAGCGACAGATAGGTTACAGATGTTGACCCAATATGAAAATTTTATACGGAGTGCATTAAAAAATATGACAAGAACAAAAAATTGCTGAAGTTCATAAAACACCCTGTATCTTATTAACTATCGACAATTGAACCATCAAAGATGGGTGATTAAGAACCCCCAAGGTATTCTTTGTCTTGTGTTGAAGTATGTTCATTTAGATCCGCGTCACCCTGTATAAAAAATATTTATCGGTGAGAAAAAACCTTCGATTAATTAGTAAAAAATATACTTAAGAAGCTTGTGTTAAAATTTGAGACTGATCGGTTCAGCCGTTTCCGAGAAATCTTCGTTACCGACTTTGAAAACACAGTTTTGAGAAAAACGCGTTTAAAGTTTCAAAAGCACTTTACATAGCGTACAATCGCTCTGACACGTCTTTACAAATATGCGTGTAACTTCGAAAATAATCGCCGGATTGCCTTGAAATTTTTTGTGTGTGTACTGGAATATATGTACATTACGAAAATGAAATTAAAAAAATCCATTTTTTGAAAATTCTAACTGTATATAACCCCTTAACGTAATGACACGAGCCGTGGTGAGTGTCGTTACGTATGCGGGTGTTTTAATGGCCATTACATGAGAGTTGCATACACTATTTTTTCTACGACCATTTATTAATGAATATTAAACTGAACAACATTTATTTAATTTAGCAATAGTTAAACAAATAATTTCTTCACTATCACTAATACCATAATCTGACATAATTTCTAGTTTAAATAGTCTTAAAAGTTTTAACGAAAATGCAAATTTAGTAACTGTCAAAGTTGGATCATATGTAGGCCACTTGATTAAAAAAGCATAAGTTTCAAGTCGGCTAATATCGCGGTTGCATAATGAAAATTTGTATTATAATGAATATACCCCGGCAGATCGGTAGCCATGAGTCATAAGTCAGGATTTTGGTTCTGGATGGGTTTTAAGTTGGCTTATAATGCGGTCTCCTAATGAAAATTTGTATCATAATAGATATGAAAGTTATTTTTTTTTATTACATTGGCACTACAAGCTAGTGTATTGGCCCCGGGACCAACATAGTAAACATTATTATCAAACATATCAAAGACAATATTTGTGTGGTTTTTGGGTTTGACTGTCAGTTGTCTCTTTCTCTTGACGTTTTGCCAATGCGAGTGGTTGGTATCTTCAGAAGATGCGCTCAGTTTGACTGCTCGGAAACTACTGGAACTCTGTGTGATCTCATGTTATATTTATGGGTCGCTAGGTTGGGCGGGCCTCATGCGTGGCATAATGATATAAATAAAAGAATACATGATACCGCGCAGGTAGGCGTGGCCATGTACGTCACGCTGTGAATAATTCCGCAATATTTTGTAAACGAGACATGTCTTTGTTAAGATCGCGTTGTGTTTTAAAGATATTTTTTGGTGTTTTTATATCACTTTTAAGAATTTAAAAGTGAATATGAGGTATATTGTGTATGGTTGTCATGTGGACAATCAATGCAAGCGCTTTATGCCCGATATTAAAGTTTTTAGCTTCCCCAAAAACAAAGAAACATAAAGTGTGTGGAAGCGTCTGTGCAAACGGAAAGGTAAGTTTAATATGAAAAATGCTAGAATCTGTTCTAGACATATTTTAAATCATATACTTTAAAATTTGTATTATAAGCAGGAGGCAAAGTATATTGCCAATAGAGTTTATACAAAATCGCCTATAACTAACGTAAACTCTATATTGCGCGATATAAATTTCAAAAATTACTCACAGCGTGACGTCATGCGTGAAACCAGACGAATTTGACACGGTTGTATATCATATCTTCCTTCTATTGTAGCATGGCGTGGCATCATATTCTCAGTCAGCTTCGTTAACGCTAATACGGTCTATGTTGAAAAACAAAAGTTTTAAACTGGCAAGCGTAAGAATAAGACGAATAAGTTTAATACTATGAATTTATTTCTGAGCTTTTTCGCAAATTTATAAAGAAAATGGAAATTTTAGGACGTACTTTCGACAATAGTAGAACTAAATTCACTACAGAAACTCGTTTCAAGACTCGTTTCAATTGGGAAACGAAGCAAGTCACTGAAATATCAGAATAATTCATAAGTTTTTAATGACGACTTATTAACAATAACAGAACAAAACTATGTCAAAACGTAACTGACCAATTATAAAATCTTAATTTAAACCAGTACTAAACCTTAAACTTTCCTAATGAATTTGATCGTTAATTTATAAATTAGACCGTTCTAAGCAATAGAGTCAAGCAGTAATCGTCTGCTGAGATGTTAACGCTGATCTTTTTAATTTCGTAGTTTGTGCGACTGTTTTGACTGGAATAATAAAAATAAATGTTCAGCGATCGTTTTGTACTTTGTCCTCTAGTTTAACTGCGCCATAACAGTTTTATTTTTAGAGTATTTTCTGCAATTTTAATACATGACCTAAATCAACAATGAATAATAAAAAAAGCGATCATCCGGAACTGCAATCATATTATTTTAACTCCTGCCTTTCTCAATAATAGAGCTGACTCTCTATCTTATATAGTAATTATTATGCATCATTTTGTGTACAAACTTTACAGATTAAGTCACAGTTTGCAATAAAGCTTCGTAGCAAACTTCACTACGGTGATTTGTGGTTAATTTCCTATCTAGTTTTTATAACTTGGGGTTTATTACGATTGTCAATTTTCAAATATTAATGGCTTTTAGTTTTAATAGCTTGAATGATTTTTATAATTTCGAATCGGAGCAAGTTTTGTAATGTGGGTTATTACACTGCAGTAAATAAAATTTTCTTTATTTTCTACATTGATTGTTTTAAAGGTTTTCTAATTAAATTAAGACCATGGAAAATTTTCTAAATCGGTTCAAAAGACATATATGAATAATATGTTGTTGAACAGAAACATCGATTCTTGCCAAAACCTTTGGAACTAATATAAAATAACAGCAGACGCGCACATTTTTTAAACGTTACCTCAAAACATTTTCTGAGATATCGAGAATAAATTTGTAAAAAATGTGTACATGTTTTCAAAAATGCTGTTTATTTAAACATACAGGGTGTTTCAGTTTCAAAAAACATATTCCATTGCTTAAAGGAAGATTCTTGGAAATAATCTTAAGCAAAAAGTTTATATGAATATAGGTCCACAGATGCACCATTTCAAAGATACAGGGTGTTAAATTTTTTAAATGCTCTTTCCTTGTTAAGACCGATGTACAATAAGTACCAGTATGGGAAAGCTAAACCATTTAGACGTTTGATAAAATTACATTTATATTCCAACCGGAGTGAAAACTAAAAAATATGAACAGGTAAGTTTGGTTAGGAATTTAACGTACTATTTGATTGAGATACAAAAATGTGAACAAACTAGTGGCGTACATGTTTTTATTAAAATAATATTTTACCGTCTTCTCATTTGCTCTTTGATCGAATCGATCATAGTGTTCGTCTCAGAAGTTGGACTCTTGTGGCTTTCATTTAGATGTTTTTGCCTATGTTAAAAGTTACTTGAGCGATCAGTTTCTTCAGGATGATCGGACCGGCTGTGGATCTGGTGTGATCGTAATCGATTGTATCTAAATGTAGATAAATGTAAGGTGGTGACATGTTCACGTAAAAAAGACATAGTCGAGTTTCGATTGTTGAGAGCTATGAAACAGTTTTATATCAAATCTTTTGTGAGATACTATGTCAACAGCGCAAATCGATATGTATATATTATTTTATTGGTGTGAAATATGGCGGTTTTTTTAATTCCAAAATTTCACGGTCAATATATTGCCGCAGACTTGTTTTAAGAAAAATCTTATTTCATTTTGTTAAATTGCACCCTACCCACTCTTGTTTCTAAATGTAGCTAAATGTAAGGTGGTGACATGTTCACGTAAAAAAGACATAGCCGAGTTTCGATTGTTGAGAGCTATGAAACAGTTTTATATCAAATCTTTTGTCAGATACTATGTCAACAGCGCAAATCGATATGTATATATTATTTTATTGGTGTGCATTATGGCGGTTTTTGTAATTCCAAAATTTCACGGTCAATATATTGCCGCAGACTTGTTTTAAGAAAAATCTTATTTCATTTTGTTAAATTGCACTCTACCCACTCTTGTTTTACTTAAAAATAATATTTAAATCCGATTGAGCGCAACATGCCCATTATGCATGAACTAAATTATATTTTACGAAAACCCTCTTTGTTGAATATAAAGTACTCCATGATTGACAGGTGATTGTAGAAATAAAATACTCGTATTTAATTGTTTATCCCTAAGGAACTATCTATCCAGTACGCATAAAAAGTAGCTTTCTCTATGTCAAGTTTCATAGCGATCCGCTGTTCCGTTGAGATATGATAAAGAAAGGAATAAGCAACAAACAGATTTTCGCAATTATAATATACGTAAGAGCAGGATAAAAACTTGTTAGAACCCAACCCGTCCACTAGAAGATCTAAATTTAGTCCTAAAGTGAATTCTAGTATTAATTTTTGTATTTAGTATTAACCAACAATAACATGCAGAATACATAACAAAAAGAAACGCGGCACAGTTCCAATCGCGCAAAAGGTCCACAATTTAAGAAGGGATTTTCTCGAGATTCATTTCAATAATATGAATAAATATAAGGTGAATCCGGCGCTCGGGCTAATGAGCGCCAGTTAGTGTCTTTCCGCTGACTCACGACGCAATTTAAACAATTTGTGACTCGAAATAACATTAAAATCTGTCGCGGCGAACCGGTAAATCAGGATTTGCTACAAAGCGACTCTTCTTCATGCTGGCATTTACGTTTTGGGCTGGGATTGGAGTAAAACGTATTTAATTGTTTCCAAAATAAAAGAGGTGGGTAAATTTTAGCGTAGTACACATATCATGTTCTGAGAACATATTAAAATGACAACCTGTATGCCAATATAGCGTGGTGCTCTAGTCTTAAAAAAAATTTCTTTTATCTTTATGCACTTAATATATTCATTCTTATTCTCTTTTTACTCCGCCAACAAAACGTACGAGAAAGTCTGTAGTCGGTACGACTCGCCTCGCGTGAATATGTTACATATATTGTTTAATCTTATCACAGTTAAAATAATAGGAAAAAATTAATGTATTAACGTTTACTGGTCTTTACATATATTTTTCTTCAGATTGGCAAAACTCATCGTTGTGGTAGGTGTCAACCAAACAAGCAGTTGAGATATTCGCCTGATTACTGCCTCAGGACGTTGTTGTGTCTGGCACTGCATGTAGCTGCTGTCTCAGGACTTAATGGATCAAGGCTAGGTTTGTGGCTGCACCTAGATATTCCACTTGGTTCTTGAGAGTCCAAAGTGATTTCTTCTGCCAATCTCGGGATGTTACCTGAAATTATAAAATGTGATATTAGATCAGAGGGGAAGAAATCGAAAAAAAATTATCCTTTAATTTGGAAGTTATTAAAATCTGAACATTTATTATACACTTTTAGAAAGTTAACAATGATACTAATAAATTGCAAAATGTGCATACATCATAAATTACAACTGTTACTCAAGATTAGACACTTCATGGAATGGAATACTTCAATATGTTGAGTGATTGACTGAAGAAAGAACTTGAGATAAGGTTTACAAAATGTAAACAATTTTGGGTCAGAATGGTAGAGAAATAATAATGTTAGAAAAATAGCTGAATCAGCAAACAATATATATATATATATATATATATATATATATATATATATATATATATATATATATATATATATATATATATATATATATATATATATATATATATACGTCAAAATCAGTATTGTCAAATAAAGACAGTTAATAATTGTATTGCAAGATTTATATATTAAAATCTTACAATGACCATACAGCACTTAGAACAATGATCAGTTGTTCCAAGAAAAGCTAATACCATACTTTAAAATAATTGCAAATATCCAAACGCAAAACTTATCTGAACAATCCGTTTAAGATACCTGTACCATAAATAATACATAATTAGGAAGTTTCCATTTTTTTTTCATTTTCTCTTAATAAATAGTCCTAAAAATGTAAAAGACATATGTATTTTTTGTATTTAATTATCTGTAGAAATAAAAAAGTTATCGTCCTTCAAAGTCTGAGATGCTACGCTCACGTTGGCTGAGGCTCGATGACGTCCATACCCACAACTCCGTCAACAGCGGAATAGGCGCCCGTTTAATCTTTAGTGTTATTCTTACCAGACAGGATCCAATGCATTAAAGTAAACACGCGAAAGCAGCAGCTGGCAGCTAGCCCGGAGACCATGGGGCGAAAGAATTCTGTATTTTGACGTCACGGCCGATAAAAGCCGCGCGCGAAGTTATTAAATAAGAAATTGAATAAGTTCGTCAATTTTGAAGATATCGAGATAATTTTTTTTCCTTGATAAGTTAAGTGAAAGACTATTAAATGACGTTGAAGTTACTCGATATTTCTGAAATAGGAAAAAATTAAAGAATGTTATAAAATTTAACCAATAAGCCAACATAAACCCTAAAATATCTTAAGATGGTTCCAGTATTCTTAGATTATATGTGCATGAGATGACTTTAAGATAGCCAATTACGTCATTAAGCACATTTGCCTAAAAACCTGAGAAAATATCATTATTTAAGGTTAAATAATGAGAAAAGCAAAGTTATACCATATTAAGTAAAAAAATATACTATTATTTAAATTAAATGTTCATTTAGCCATAATTCAAAGTATTTAAAAATTTTAATGGCGGAGCACTCATCTTCTTAAAGGTCATTTCAAGAAAAACGGAGGGGCAGCGATTAAAATGGCATCTACTTTAACAACAAGAAACTACCATTTATTTATTTAGAGAAATTAACAAAATAAAGCTAACCTGTAACCTGATATCTTCGATAAGTCTTAAATTTATTCTTAGATGGCTTAACAATAGCAACAAAATAAGAATAAAATAATAAGAAACCAGAAATTAAACGGAATAGGCATTTACTTTATTACAAACATAAATAATATTTATTGGCTAATAAAGAAAAGTTAATCATATTGTGGCAAATTATACACATCTAATAACAGGTGCATGTCATCTTTTACAAATTATGAACATAATTAAAAAGTGCATATCATCCTTTCAAAATTGTGACCAAACAATAAAAAGGTGCATATCATCTTTTGTAAAATTACGGATAGTCTTGTACTTGAGACACCCTTCGTATTGGTTGTATAACTATGTTTTGAATACTTTAAATTTAGTGAAGTTGTAGGTTGATTTTGCTAAGATCTTTTCTAAAAGCTGGTTAATTTTTTTCATATAATCTCCGGTAGAAAATTTGTGGGCATACTCACAGGTGTGGCATGATTCTTATGTCAAAAGTACCCTGCTGGATGCATAGTGCCAAGAAATTAAAAAAAGCTATAAAATACAAGTTTTTTTACTTTTGTATTATTAAAATTGGAGAACTAATTACCCATACGAGATTGTAACATAAGTTTAAAATGCTTACAGTTGATATTTATACAAACTGTAAAACTAACTATACCATCTGAAGCATCTTCAAATTGATAGCCGAAGACAAACTCGTAATTTCCGACATGTAACCTTCGTCAAACACTGAGGTTTGATGAAATTAGACGCATTGCTTGTACGTGCGTCAAAATGTTTTTGCTCTGGCGTGAAAACGGTTAAGTTAATCTTATTTACGTAACGTCTATACTTTTGATGTCATTTAAATTAAAAGACCGAAACGTGTATTTTGTAAGGTGTTACGTTATATTCAGAACCATATTTAGGCAGCACAATCGTAAATTCGCATACATGCATTTTCCTAAAACTATAATTAGTAGACAGACTAAAACCCCTTTAAAAGATACCTTTTAAAGGGATTCAAAGTCACACTTTAGCCCCAAATAATAGCGACTAACATAGCCTTTTTTAGCTACGGAATGCAAAATATACAAAATAGCGATTCTGTATTTTAAATTATACCACTAAAGTAGCGATACACTTGTTGTTCCTTTCGATGGCCATTTTACCTCAATACATTTTTGCACGTCTTTACCTCCAAAATTAAAACATAAGCAGATGCGCGCCATATTTAAAAGTACGGGTTCGCCTCACGAAACTGTCAGCGAGTGGCAAAAGAAACACCCTTAGCTTAGAAATGGGCCTGATTGGGTCGAAAATGGGCCAAAAGACACTTGTCACGTGCACGTTTAAAGACGGGGCCCCAAAATGGAAAAAACGAAGGTGGAGGGATGGTAATGGCAAAAAGAATGATAATACAGACACTAGAAAAAGCTTTTCTCGGACGGTTTACGGAAGTTATTGGGAGGAAAATGAGCTTTTATTTGCTATTAACAATAATTAATTGTATACATTTATTTTTTTAATTATACTCTTGTAAATACGCCTTTTTATATTGCCCAAAGGAGCATAAAACTTCATCTTTAAGATTCACTATAAAGGTTTTGGACTTGATACTGGTTAAAATTTAGATAGTCTATGTAAACAGTTAGGTTTTGACAGGTTTGATCATATAAATGTGTTATTTTCACGGCACAAAAGCATATCAAAAACATTTAAAAATTATCGATAATTTGCACTTGTGCAAATTATCGGGATTTACTGTTTATCGTGGGTCTCTTTTTGAGACGTTTAGGGGTATAATAAATCCTATATTTACAGACTCAGAGTCTGTAACGAACATCCGATGAAGCTATAGTGTAGCGAAACGCGTCATGTTATAAAGTATTAAATAAAAGTGGAAATTTGGCTAAAATTGTCTTGGTAATGTATGTTTAAATTTAATATAGCACGTGATCGATCGTATTGTTTACAACAATTATACACGTGCCTGTCAAAAATTAGAAGCTAAAAAATAAATTTAAGAACTTATGATCATGTATATGTGTTGAGTTGCCTATACTCATCATACCTAACCGGATTCGTTTATCCATAATACAAATAGATATTATTTGTTAACGTAGAGTTTGTTTCTTGATTATAGTGTAACTTGTGAGTAATTCTGTTTATTAAACAATAAAATTTCTCCAAAACTACCCTATTAGTATTGTATAATGGCAATATGCAAAAATTCCATTGCAAGTGCCACGAACTCTTTTTCATGTGCTAAGAACAGCCAAAATTAGAAGACAGTAGTCCAAAGTTAATTAAAAATTTAACATAAATATTAAATGTTAATATCGCCAAATTCAAGCAATTTGCTATTAATTCATATTGGATATTTTTTTATACAAATATCGTTTATTTTCTGCCGTTGTGCAATATACATACCAGTATATTTGGCACAATATCTATATGCTTAAATGGTCTAACACATGAACATAGAAAAGACATCGTCGCAACATCATATTTATGTTGTAATTAGAGGCTCGCCTTGACGACAGTCGCCGTTTGCGTCGAGCTAAGAACAAACGGTGTCCTGCAAATTATTTCCTGGACACTGCATGCAAAGGGCGACTAAGTCATGAGCTAGATAGTAACTTAATTATTGGTTTTAGTGCTCAAATGGCGACACAGCTTGAGATCATTTTATACCTCTAGCTATGTTTTGTTCAATTATACTTTTGTTCTGCTTCTCAACATTTATTATCCTGAGCAAATCAAAATAAACTTAAAGAAATCTGCGCAAACCTGTGCAGATTCACCTTCTCTAGCTTTTGCTTAGGGTTTTCTTTGTCTTTTCTGGCCCGTTACAATGGACCATTAAAATCTAGTACCTATATTTAGAGAATAATCAGCATTATGATCCAACAATATGTTTTACACATTAATCCTGGCCAATAAAAATGAATTTGAAATGATTTTGGCGATACCTGCAGAACCGTCTGTTACTTTAAGTAATCAAGGATTGCTCTATAAGTTTAATGGCAGTTTCGGTGTTTGAGAAACCTTAAGGTTTCATTGGGACCGCCCGTTCCGGGACGGTCTCTATACCGAGCCGTTGGTCAGAAAATGTGTGTGTGTGCGTCTGTTGTCCGTTTCGACATGTTCACCTTTTTAATTTTTTTTCTCGAAAACAGTTTGAGGGGGAGCAACCAAATTTTCTGGGTTAATAGAGGGATAGTGCGACTAGCTTCGGTAAAAAATCAAGCCATAACTGTGTTATTATACAGTGCGCTATGAAATTCAGTGCATATATTGAAACCGATAAATTCTGGTATAAATTCAGATGGGGCAAAATTAGCCATAAATGGCGCTTTGCGATAGTAAACTAGAAATAGCCCCTTAAAAAATATTTTAACCACTCCGGACCACTGGTAATCAACACATAGCCATATAAAAAACAGTGAGCTAGGTTGTGGTGTTGCCAAGTCTCTAAATAATAATTCTATATAACAAGTTTGAAGAAATAATATTTTTGTTACCTTTAAAGAATGAAATCCTATTAACTCTTCCATAATTCTCAACTTTAAAATGTTAAAATACTATAATACAAATAAAACAATCCAAAAAACAGAGGTTGAAACCAAAACTTACCAAATTCAATACAAACCCAATTAAAAAATATTTTCGAAAAAAATCGAAAAATCGTTTTCCTAAATTAAAGAATAAATATCCTTTAGAAAAACATAGTTCTCGGGATACGTCCTTGTCAAAGTTCGCGAGATCAAAACATTAAATGAATTGGTTCTGTGTTTCAATCTCGCAGATTAATCATCTCTGAAGATGCCTCGCGGAATCAAAGACAAATCGCCGGAAAGTTATTTTCCTTTGACGATCTAATCCCAAACCCTATGATTTACGAAATGATTATTATCGCTGTGAAAGCTTCTGTTCTATGTTCATCGTTGGCCATGTTAGATAAACTTCATCTCGTGGGGCATAAACCTAACTTTTTGGATTAGACAAATAAATAAAATTTTTATAAAGTTTTATCAATCTCACGTTTTCTATTTTAACAAATATTTCATTACACATTGTTGCCAAATTCTCTTGTTCAAGCCTGCTAAACTTAGATGGATTTTTTCTATAGGGCTCGGGCTGGCCATTCGTAACAATTTGGCCCAGCCAGCACATGATATTACGGGCATCACTTATTTATCGCCGGACTACCGCTGCTACCTTGTTGTTGGCTAGTCAACTTTGCTAAGTAATTATGCCCTGGGACAAGGTTTTATTGACTATTTTTCTTCTCTGGATCATTATGGAATTTTTCGTGTAAATTATCATGATCATGATCATTGTACATTTCGTTTCTCGATCTTAATATATAAACAAATATGATTTAAAAATAAAAAGTACACAGGGTGTCCTAGAATTTTCTTAACAAGCGATACCTCCGCTATAGGAAACACTATAAAAATTTAAAAAGCGGTATTTTTAGGATTTCAAATGGGCATAGGGTAAAAACTTATTCATTTGTTTTAGTTTTGAATAAACAATATTTATTTTCGTAAAATTAAAATCATTTTCTCCACTTTTTTAATTTCTGTATTTTATAATCTATTGGAATTTACTTTACAATTACTACAGTGATCGTAACTACTTAAAAGAAAATTCACTTTCTGACATTTTTTAGCTCGTTTACATTATGGTGGAAAGGTGTGGTTTTGTGCTAAAACTTTGGCCGTTTTTTATTACAACTATTTTATAGATTAAACACTGTTCAAAAATTGTGTGCAATTGGCTGCTAAACTTCTAATTTTTGACATATTATATGAATTTATATCTTCATCAAAAGTAAACACACTATCTATACATCCTTCACAATTTAAACCCAAGCTCAATTTTCATACTTATCCGTACCAACATTCTGTATACTAACTTTACGTCCTCGTTTAAATTGCCCCGCCCATAAACTCCGTAATAAAACCTAAAATACCGTCACTAACCATCCCTTAATCATTTCGCCATACGTCATGAATTTTATAGTAATACATTCAAATAAAGCATTAGCTGGGGTCAAGCTAGGAACATGGGGCTCAAAGTATCGGACGATAAAACTTTATGTATATTACATGTAGTTGCCGTAACGCTATGTCCATTTCCACATGTTTATAACGTCAAAATAGGATGGCTTGACAGCTATATGTGCTAGGTTCTAATTAGAGGGGTCAGGTCAGCTATTGAACGGACAGGGGATAAAGGAAAATGGTCTGGGATTAGAACTCTAAATAAATATCAATTAAGTTGACATTTTTGTTTGTTTATTGAGACAAGGTTCACTAAGAAGGTTTAAAACTTAGCCCTTATTTACATTTAGTTTTCTATTTCGTCTTTATGGATTTGAGAAATTTTTCCCTGTTATTGTTAACAAGTCGTCACTAGCTAATCCTGAGAAACATCTTGAATCATATTATTTTAATTAGCAGCAGAAACAACGGAAATAATTTAATTTATCCTGTTTCGTAGACCAAACCCACAAAATAAATAAATAGATTTAATATAGTAATTATTGTCAGTTTTGAAATTGTTCCAAACCGAATGTTACCAAGTTTATCGCCTCGGAACACTAGAAATTAGACGATATATTAAACCTATTTAAGGCCGTTAGAAGCCCAATATTATTCGAGCTAATAGAACTGTTGACTGTTCCAAGTTAAGTTGTAGATCATGTGTCATCTCTACAAAATGGCCCCGGAGAATAAGTGCAGAGTATAGAGTGTGCGGTGCCCGGGTTGGAGCGCCTTGTGTTTACAATGGTGTTTATGGCTGCGCTGTGAACGTTAAACTGCTACAATTAGTGCAGCGTTAGGTCTTCAATAATTCACTGGCAATTATTGCCCCGCAAATAGTTTGTTGGGATCTTGGAGATACATTTGGTCATTGCGAAATAAAAGACGTGTAAGAATTGATATAGTTTTACTACCGTAGCAAAATTTTTTAAAAAAGAGAAATTGCTTCCCAATAAAATGCAATAGGGAATATGCATATGACGCAAATAAATCTAAAATATTTTTTAATATTCTCTACATAAATCGAATGTTTATAGCGGTTGCTGTTATCCACTTATTTTGGTCTTTTCTACTGTAAATTTTCGCGCGAATTTCGAAACGTAAAACGTGATCCCATTGGCTGTCTCGGCAAAAGTTTTTTTATGACTCATAATGAGTACATGGCGAATTTCAGTGTTGTAGGGTCATCGAAAAATCAATAAAAATGTCATTTAATGCGTAACTCATCCAATGAAATATCCCTGCACTTAAAGTAGAAGGTTCCTAAAATCTTATTCATGTATATTTCAATTTCGCAAGAAAAACTAGCATTTTTGCGAAATTTTGACACATCATATTTTAATAATTTCGAGTAAATAAACTGCAATTCTTTGTTTCCATGGCATCTTCGAAAATTCAAAAATTAAAAAAAATTTCATGTCCCCGATTCAAATAAACCTATTTATTTATGACTTTAACGAAAAAATAAGCGATTTAAATTAGTGGAAGGTACTCTTAGATAATTAACGGATAAAATAAACCCGAAAAGAATCAGTTAATAAGGTAAATAGTGTAGAATAATGTTGGTTAAAAATTGGATTTGTTGGAAAATATCAAGAAAATTCTGTTTTTACCCCTGAAATTCGCTCCTGGATGACCCACTCGGTATTCATTTTAAAGTGTGATTATCCCTTTATAAGATAGTGTTGACAAATTGCGAAAAAATTAGGTAGGAAAAAATATAGATCAACCCAAAAAATTCGATTGCTCCCCCTTTGACTGTTTCCGAGAAAAACAAACCTATTCGACTTTGGGTTAAGCTTTCCGTTAACATGTAGATTGACACCTATTTTTGCTGATCTCCTGACATCATTATGCAAGAATGATAAATAACTGCTTTTTAAATTGTAATAAATTATACCGAAAAGTAAACATTTTTTTTAGCTAAATTATCGGTGTAATTTTTTTAATTGACGTAACGTCAAAAAATTATCGCTGTGATTTAAAAAAACTTTACTCATCTTACGGGACTTTTACCATATGAGTGAAATAATCTTAGCAATTTTCTTCAAAATATTTTTTTGGGTTTGTAATGACTTCCTTAAAGGATTTAAACAATAAAAAATATATGTGCATATTCCTCATTGGTCCAAGAGTTATTGGAATATGATCCTGACAGGCGAGATCAATTTTTTGAAATAATGACGGAGCTAACAGTTAATAACGCAAGATTTGTCCGAGGAATTTGTTCTTCAGATAAAGCAACTTTTTCTTTAAATGGTCAGATGAAGAAAATCATACTCAGTATAATCAAAAGGTTAATGTTGGGGCGAGGATTGTTGAAAATGGGGTAATCGGACCATTTTTCTTTGATGAAAGCCCCGTTGGAGAAAGATATCTAAATTTCCTCCAAAATGATCGCGTTCCAGCTCTAGCCACTCTGTTTCCAAATAACACTGATCCTGATTTACCAAGTTTGACCTTATGGTTTCAACAGAATGGTGCTCCTCTGCATTATGCTGCTGATGTGAGGGCGAGGGAATACTTAAATATCATTTTTCCTAGGAAATGTCTAAAATTGATTGTACGATCCAAAAATGTAAAAATACAAAGGATGTTTCATTTAAAAAATAAATCTACACGAAGCACTTTTCTGATCCACCCTGTATAATTTTTTTCTTTAAAAAATAAATTTCAAAAAAATAAAATTGATGGAAAATCGCTCGGATTTTGTATAAATTAAGCGGTATTCCTGGCCTCTACGAGTAACAACTTAGTAAGTTTTACATACTTTTAAGACTTTTAAACTATAAAGAAGAGCTTAATGGAATTAAATTTAACGATCTTGCTTGCTAGAAAAACCAGGGACTTGTATCTCAAAAAAAATTCGTGGTATAATATGCCTATTAGAGTCCATAAAATACGTGTTCGTGGTTACGAGGTTATATCTCAATTTAATATACTAATTGGCGCAATATCAGAATCATTGAAAGCAAGACACAAAGAAATTCGCAAAGAAAGATTAGTACATACCAGGAAACTTCACCGACTAAAATTAAGTATTGATTTAATGAATCGCATGATCATTATATCCGATCCCTTACTAGCTTTTAATCGAAAAATAATCAGTATGATTAAAGAATACATTGCGTTTACAGAGGACACTGATCCTTTGTCAGTATATAATATCACGACTACTCTTGAAGATATCGAAGCAAGTGAAAGTGACTCAGGGGCAAAATAAGATACATATTTTAACTACATAGTGATACACGTGTTTTTTCTTAAATTAGGTTCTTATTTATTCTTTTCATTAACTATTTACAGTTGATAATACTATTTATCTTCAGTATTATTTCTACTGTTAATTTGTTTTATTTGTGACCTTACAATAGAAAATAAATGTTTTGTTTTAAATATATACTAATAGCAGACAAATTTGTGATAAATAAATTATATGATAATATTAATATGTTGCCGAGTTCTGATTTTTGTCCCAATTCCCCATTAAATCGCTGCATTGTGCGCCTCACTTTAATTTTTTAATAAGGCTGCTTTAAAAATCCTAATTTAGTTACACCTGCACCTCTAACTATTTTAACAAATAACCCTGTGGTAGATTATGATAGCTTCCTGCAACACCGACCGGGAAACTCCCGTCCACGATTTGCAGTAATCAGTCCGTAACGAGCCGGTAGCAGCAGCGCCATCTGCCTGGACCGTCTTGTGTTTATAGCCTGTCCAACATTGCTATTAACACGTCCAATATCCGACGGGGACAAGACATAACCGAGATATGAATGACGTGACTAGACCCAAATGACTTCGCCACGGTTTTCTATTTACGGGAGGGGTTGGTTTGCTGGCCCAGTTGATGCGGTCCGGATTATTAAATTCGTGGACTACCTAATTTAAACTTTGTAAAGTTTGGTTTGGCTTGTTTTGGTGGGAGTGCTGAACATCAATTTGCATATAATGTTCGTGATGTATGGTGCGGCTAGAGTTGCCAACTTGTTTTCGAGAGAATACAGAGTGTTATGAAATTCACTGCATATATTGAAATCGGTAAATCTTGGTGTGAATTCGGATGGGGGAAAAATAGTCATAAATGGCGCTTTGCAGTAATAAGCTATATATCGCCCCTCAAAAAAGAAATTTACTACACATGATCATATAAAAAATAGTGAGCTAGCTTGTTGTGTTGCCAAATCTCTTCACAATAATAATATACATAAGTAACAAGTTTGAAGAAATAATATTTCTGTTACCTTTAAAGAAAGAAATCCTACTAACTCTTTCAAAATTCTCAATTTCAAAAAGTTCATATACTATAATACAAATAAAACAATCCAGAGAACAGCTGTTCAAACCAAGAGTAAAATAATCACGCTCAACTAAACACCCAGAAATGTTGTGTTTTACTAACTAACTCTAAACGCGTACGATATTTTGTTAATTCTAATAGCACTATCAAAGGGCTGAAAACTATTTTCTTTCACTAATTAATAAACAGAAAGCAAAAATTTACACTGCATTATTCAAAATAATAATACATTTATTATTTCCAATAATATTGTCATATTTTCCCATATATTCTTTATTTTTCCAAATTTCTATATATTATGTTATTTATTTAATATTTCGGAAACCACGCTACGTGCTACAATTGCATATCGTAGGCCTCGCCTTGGTTTTATGAAGCCTGACCAGTTTGTACTGTATGTATAAACTGTTCTTGAGAGATTCATATATAAAGCGTACCAGCGAGATGCAAGAGGAGGCGTCCCGAAGAGAAGGCGTCCCGAGAGGGAGGCGTCACTGTGGTGTCGCACTAGTAGCACCGTGCGCCAGCCCTTTAGGCTGAGTAAGTACTCAGTTAGAAGCTGCTCCCTACGCTAGTATTCCTAGCAACGTAAGTGCATTGTGTGTACCTGAATAGAAATATAAGTGTTTTGGTAAATCGCAATATAATTTATCAACCCCTACGTGACATTTGGTGGAGAAGCGCCGTGCTTAAGGCCTATACGTGATAATATTACATTGCATATGTACAAAAAAAGGAAATAATGGGCCATGTTTGCATCCTCCCATGCAAGCTCGGATGCTTTTGAGGCCTAAAAATGTAGATTTAAAACTAAATTAAGGAAAAGCATACGAGTTGAAAAATAGGTGCCGGAGTAGAGCAGTTGGAGCCACCAGAAAAGAAGAGAGAAAAGAGAGGGAAGAACAGATGGGTGGAAGAGAATTGAACAATGTGAATTGCGCACAGTTATTAATTTTTGGCTCTTTTTTAATTTCTGTTAATAGTAATTAATTTTGTAACATCAATTAAATTTTCTTTTTAAATGAATTACAAAATTCAAAAAAGTTCCTTTTTTCAAATTTGTTTATGAGCGAGGCTATATTATAACTAAATGATTTTTTAAAAAGTTCTTTATTGTTATTAGGGATTGTTATATGTTTTCTATATTTAAATTATGAATATCAGTGCGCAACTTCATTCTGTTATAAAGGTAAGGCGGATTTTTAAATTTAATTATCTTATAAAAGGAACACAACGACGACAGGGTACGCCTTGCAAACATGTTTAGTCAACGTAGGTCCTTTAGTTTATGAGAAACTCGCTCTCTACGTCAAATGCCACAAGAGAACCTTATGCAAGAATTTTTCATTTTTTGTATACGCCTGCTATCAACGGAATCCAGAGAAGGTCCATGTGATAATAGAAATCAAAGTAAGATAAAATGAGAGTTTCACACAACAGAGCCTTAGTTTTTTGACTTAAGTAGTGCCCATGGGGCACAAAATCTTTAACACTGAAAACGCTCTTTTAAAGCATAGTGTGATATGTTCTTTAAATTTTAGCTTGGTGTAAATCCTAAGACCTAATTTTTTTTCATATGGTTTAAATAAAATTAATTCTTGTCCCAAACTTAATTTAATAATGTTCAATAAATCAGTTCTTTTATTTTCGTTACAAAGCAGTAAAGCAACAGATCTCTTAGGGTCAATTTTGAGTAAATGGTTGTTAGAGATTTTAAGTAGTATTGCCAAGTCCTTATTAAGCTGGTTATTTGCAAGAAGAAGGCAAAATCAAAAGATAATTTGCGTATCATCAGCATAAAGATGATACGGACAACAGTTTATTGGTTTAACCAAATTTGATGTAAATAAGCTATATAAAAGAGGTCCCAAAATACTTCCCTGTGGTACCCCCGAGCTGACACCCAAAGTTCAAGAAAATAGGACTTTTATTCAAAGAATTAAATCGTATTCTAAGTAACTATAATTAGTAATAAAATAATATTTTAGTTATTATGTCATTGTCAGTAAATGAATATTAGAAACCCGAGAGTGTGTCTGGAACAATAGTATCCGCATTTTTATAACCACGGCACTCTGAAAAACTCAAATTCATTTTTTCTAAGTAAAGAAATTGCATTTTCTGACATTTTTAATAGGAAGCAGTTCAAGCCAAATAAAGGAAAATCGAGACAACTTTTTCTGTTAAATGAGCCATTAAAAAACTTCAAATAAAATTAAACTTTGTGCTATAGCAACCTTCATCCATTTTCCTAAATGGATACACAAAGATAAAGAAAACACCCTTATCCCAGAAATAAAACTAACAATAGTCGTATTTCCCTCTTAATGTCTCCAATATTCTTCGAAACCGCTTTACCTGAGAAGCGTTATTGTGAGTGACGAGACATCCCGGTCGAGAATGTGACACTAACAGCTATGGCAGGATGAAGACTTACGGGATCATGGCGGATCGCAGGAATTCAGATGACTCTGATTAGCGTTACAGGGGTTTATTGTTATTTTTAGACGGTTTAGGATGGGGCAATTAAAAAGAGGGAAATAGGCTGTGTAATAGAAGGCTTTTATATGGGCAAAACATTTTTGTTACTTGAAATATGAAAGCAGATTTCACCTATTTTAAAAACAAGAATATTTAATTTGATAGATACAACTATTGCAAACGGTTTCTTATATTTGCACAACAATGGATGATTCACTGGCAAGGTTTAAGGCTTGTAGCACTGGTTTAAATTACAATTGTCTTTAAGAGTGGAGACCCGGAATTACCTGAGAACTATCGCCCTATAGCGCTTCTTCCAATTATTTCAAAAATAGTAGGAAAATGTATTTCAATTCAACTTATTCTCTCTTATTTTGAGAACAATGCCTATTTCAGTAACTGTTAGTTTGGTCTTCGAAGGAAAAAAAATACGGTCCTAGCCATAGAAACTCTTGTATCAGAAATTTTAAATAGCTTGCATAAACTAGAATATAACACAGTAGTTTCTAGAACTGTCAATCCCGGAGTAGAAACCGGTTTCGAAAATGCCGGGATCGATTAATATTTTCGGGATTAGTCTCGAAATATTCTTTAGCGACACCGACAGTGTTATAGAAGACACTGAAGGCATGGAATAAGGTGAAAGTTTTGGAAAAAAATTACTTTTTGGAAGTAATCATTACCAATAATCATGTCCTCTGTGTATTGGTGTCTAGGGTTAGACAAATAGTTCGAACATTTAGGAAATCGCCAACTAAACATAATATATTATAAAGTATATCAAAAATGATCCTGGGAAAGAGCTAAAGGTTATATTATATTGCAAAAAGAGATGGAGCAGCTTCCTTGACATGCTCGAGCATTTTACACTATTAGAAAATTTCATAAAATTTTTTTATTGATCTAAACATAACAACAATTTTGGATTCAGAAAGTGAGGTTCTAGAAGGTGTTGTAAAAGTTCTCCAACCAATAAAAATTGCAGTTGATACCCTATGCCGCCGCGATATGGATTTATTAAGTAAAGAAGATGCGGTTTTAAAGTTCATGTTGAAGGAATTATCCAGAATTAAAACACCACTCAGTACGGAACTACAAGAGTCATTGAGAACAAGGATTAAGCAACGCAGAACCATTTATTCTGACATTCTCTGTTATCTCAAAAATCCCGACATTCTAAACTCTGAACAAGATGACTGCTTCAAAACATCAAATATTTCCCTCATGAAATCTAAATTGGAAACACTTTTAATCAGGCTAGACATAGACAATAAACGTTGGAAATCCAAAAATGTGTTCAGTATTTCGGTCGATTGAATCAATAATTGGGGTCAGAGGTATGGGATTTCAACAAATCCGTGAAGTAGTAAAATAAAGAATAGTATATGCCAGTGGAAAGCAAAAGTTGAAAAGCAACTGGGAAAAACAATTAAAAGCTATTGTGAACCAGTTGATGATGAAAATTGAAACAAGAATTTAAAGATAACCAAGAAAACACGAAAGAAGAACTTAACAATCTTCTTCTTCAAGTGCCATCTCCGCGACGAAGATTGGCAATCATCATGGCTATCCTGACTTTGGAGGCCGCTGCTCTGAAGAGTTCGCTTGAACTACATCCAAACCACTCTCTCAAGTTACGCAGCCACAATATTCTCCTCCTTCCCACACTTCTCCTGCCACAGATCCTTCCCTGAATAATGAGCCGCAGCATGAACTTAGCAATATCCAAGAAAATATGAAGCAAGAAATTAAGCCAACCAAAAAAAAAATGAAAGGACTTAAAAATAGCCGAGACATTGTAAACAATAACTTGAGAATAACCAAGAAAGCATGCAAGAACTTAAGCATAGTCAAGAAATTATGAAACAAGAATTTAAGGATAACCAAGAAAGCATGAAAGAAAATCTTAAGAAATCCCTAGAAATTATGAAACAAGAACTTAAGGATTACCCAGAAAGCATTAAAGTAAATCTTAAGAGAATCCAAGAAATTGTGAAACAAGAACTAAAGAATAACCAAGATATTATGAAACAATAACTCAAGGATTACCAAGAAAGTATGAAAAGAGAACTTAAAAAGTCAAGACATTGTGAAACGAGTACTGAAGGATAAGCAAAAAAGCATAAAGGAACTTAAGAATAGTCAAGAAGTTAGAAATCAAGGACAAATGGATAACCAAGAAAAAATGAAAAAGGAATTTAAGGATAGCCAAGAAATTATGGGACAAGAACTCGAAGATAGCCAAGAAAGCATGAATCAAGAAGTCAAGGATCTTTAACAATTCAGAATACAAGCAACTAAAACCTAAACAGTCTAAACAACTTCTGGGAAGTTCGTAATATTATTATATTACCTATTGTATATTGGTGGTAATTATATTTCAGACAACTGCATTAAATAATCTGGATTACATTAAATATTTTGGTATTTATTTTTTTATCTGAGGGCTTACAATAACTGTAACTACAGCCTGAAGAAGTTAATATTGTTAAAACAAAACTGAAAAAAATAAAGGCACTGAGTATTGGTGTTAATGGTGCTGTTCGACATCAGTCATCGATTTTGAAATAGTTGCTGTGACCGATGGATTAATAACTCCCGCCAATTGCAATCGCCATTTACTTTATTTATGTTGCGTAGTTCATCATACACTTTGATTAGTTTACGGCTTTTATGGAGTGGAATCTGATGACGTGGCAAGCGGGACGATTGGTTGCAGAATTGGATATTTCGGCCCGGTTTGTTTTCTCCTGACCGTCAGATTTATGGTGACTTTAAATGTTCCGTGATTTATTAATTCCCTGTATATCTGATGTATTTTCACTTTTGTACTATAATTAATATTCAATATTTGCTAGGATAAGATTCAATAGCAATTATTTCTAGACTTCTAGTGTGCGGGCAAAATTATGTTTTTAACATGTTTAAAAAATGTTTAAACTTTGCGATATTGAAATAATAGAATTCGTTTTATTTACTTGTTATCGGTTAGGCCTACATGAAAGGATTATATTCACAAATTAAATGGCGTTGTTGTCAAATTTCCCGCCTCGCCGTCTAACCTTTGCATCTTTTTTGCAGCTCGCACAACTGCCAGTATTTAGATAATATTTAGCATTATATTAGATGGAATACGGTGCGATTCATACCAATCAATTGAGATGAATCGAATAGAAATATGTTTAGCATTTCTGCGAGTTAAAAGTTAAATACTGTTACAGGTAAAAGCAGTGGGAGTTAATAACGTACGTGCATTAAAAGTATTATTAAATTTTATTTTAAACGTACCAGACGAAGATTCCTGTATTTTGGCGAAACCAGAGCAAACAAAAAAATACAGGAATTTTAAGGAAGGACCTTGGAAAATATGGCCACTATTCATTGATGTGAAATATGGCGGGTTTTTTAATTTTATGAACAATTTTTTTTATGTACACCGGGCCGCAGAAAGAAAATTTAATTCGGGATTAGAACACCCTGTTAAATTTGAATACAGTGGTAAATTTGTGCTGCTAATTTGTGGCTAATACCTGCATTACCAAGAAATCGCTTAATACCGGTGTTTACATTTAAGCAATCGGAAGAAGTCGTGTAGCTGCCAAGTGTAGAAAGTTGTACCTAACCCGTCTTATGTTTGTTTTGATGTGCAAATGGGTTTTTGAACAGATAATAATTATGGAAAAGAAATAAAGAGACATATCCTACAGTTATACTAAAAATGAAAAAGATCTATTGATAAAAGTACTAGGAAAATGAGAAAATTTAATTTTTATTCAAAATTATACATTCTTTATTCAAGTTTACAGAGTTGTTTATTTCTCACGTTCACAAATTGTTCCGTAAAATTCGCAATTAAAGTCTGACTTCATAGATTTGCCAGTATAGAACTCTTTCTAATTGTTTCCGGTTCTTTATGTTTTCTATATTTACCCTTTCAATTACAATTTCGCCGCAAGAAATGTTTTTTTATATAAAATTTTAAATAACAACATTGTGGTTTATTATTCAAATAATCCATATTTTAGGTTATAATGCAAATTATAAATTTATTTATATTTCCTACATTTTTATTATAGTGCGGATACTTCGATACAAAGGTAGGTACCTACTCAGTAAATAATGATAAATTAATTGCCCATCTGCAATCCAGCAGTGCATAATTTTAGTTTCAAATATTAAAGAAAGGGCGTTTCTTTAATTTTTTTAGTTAGAATACAAAATTTGGCTAAATTAATCAATATTTTATCAAAGATTTTGGAAGAATAGTAAATTTAATGCCAAATATTGTAGAATTAGTTTAATTCGGAGTTAAGTATTCTCTATGTTGAACACAATTTGAAGAAATAAACATCTCTAAAGGTTGTGCAGTAGGGTGGTCCTTATTTATATAGGCATTTTTTTATTATTATTATTTTAATGGTAGGACCCCCCAGTTTTGTCCACACTACACAAAAACAGACTGTACAAAGTTTGAGCTCAATCAGACATCGTTAATCCGTGCCCCATCGAGGACAAATTTTAGATTTTTTTTTCGTATTTTGTATTCTAAAACTAACGTGTTAAAAATAAATACCACTGTTATGCATGTAGACTGTAGGCCCCTTTTATATAATTTTTGAGATATAAATCTCATTTTAATTGGTTTAATATTTTGTATTTACACATATAATATACAAGTTATGCAATTAATAATTTAAGTACGAATCGAACACTTTAAATACCTACTCAAAACGAACAATAATTATTACGAATATGTTTTTCTTAACGCCCCTTGCGTAGGTCTTGGATATTTTCTTCGATAATCTTGCACCGTCTGGAAAATAAAAGAAAATTTCATGATATATAAAAAAGAAACAAAACTATTTAAACTTTAAACAGAAAAGTTAAGAAAATAATCATAAGGTCAAAGATCACCTCACCTGTAAAACAAATTGTTTCTGGGATTCGTCTTTTTTAAATTTAGAGTTCTTCCATTAATTTCACACCTTTTCCACTGCATCATTTACCATTCTCAAAGATTTTAGGATTTTTCTCCCTTGTATATAACTTTTTTGATCTTTCCAATGTACAGGGTCCAGTTGAAGAAAATCTTGGGAAATTCCAAACCTAGCAAATAATTTCTTAGATTTTAGAAATTAGAAATCTCTCCCTGGCTCTCTTAATGGATGTACGATTAATAACAAAATCAATTGGATTTAAATTAACGGCTTCGACACAAGCTGTCAAAATATGAATGGCATCCCTGTCACTAATCTTACATTTGTCTAAAGCTGCTGCGAGTCGCGCCGTCAAAATAAAATATCTTTTGCTCTTTTACTTTTTGACGGTTTAAGGGTCGAAGCGCAGCTTTCTATTTCGGTTTCTCTATATTCCTTTGATGTGCCTGGTTGGCTAGGAAATGCAACAGTTTCAAAATCCATATCTGTTTCTTTGGCCTCGTTAGTAGAATCCGAAGAAGAAGACAGATGTACTGAAATAGAGAAAAAAACACGTTACAGAAGAAAATAAAGTTGATACTAAAAAAATCATATTAGGTACATTAAAAAAGGAATGTTACCTGTATCTGCAGTTTCTAAAAACTGCTTTACTTTTCTTTGCAGTTTATTTTCTTCTCGTGTAGCTTTTTTTTATTTCGGCATTTAATAATTTTCTGTCTACTCCTGTCTCCTGTCTTTGCATAACTAAAAATTCCTTATCTTCTTTAATTTTTATTATATTTAGAGCATTAGAATGCGCTATATCAAAGAGGTCATTTAAGTGTTCTTCAAATTGTCTCTCTTTTTGTCTACAAGATTCACTTTCTCGTGATTTATGTTTTTCCAAATTACGTAAGGTTTCATATAGCTTCTTACACTTTTTGATGCAATCTGAGCGGTCCTGAGTTGGTATACGAGCTTTTTTCCAAAATATTAAAGCCTCATCAATTACAATAGAAGCACAGTAAGTTAAACTTCACTTCACACATATTATAAAAAAGTACACTTAAAACATTTCTTCGGGATGATAATTTACTACCAGTAATCTGATTTTGCATTAAGCCAACAATAAACACTGGTTCTCAAGACATATTTTGTAAATTTTAATTAATATAATAGAAAAATACAATTTCTGTGGTGAAAATTCAAGTGGCATTCAGCGCTGCTGTTGCTTTGCAAAATACCAGACGGCAACTACACCTGGATTTTGAGTCCTTTGGGGCACGGGTTAATATTTATTCATTGATCCCAAATTTAACAGGGAATAGTTTTTTATATAAATAAACAAACTAAGAGGGTCCTGCATACAAATATTTGAAGTTCGAAAATAAGGACCACCCTATTGTGCAGTGTCAATTATTGTCTATTTAATCACTGAAGAGTTAACATTTCGGGCAGTTCCTGTAAACGAAACGCTATGTTAAACCGGCTGTCTTTTATTTTTAACATTGACACTGGAATAAAGTTTTCTGCAAGCAACTATTGAGTCGTGAAATAATTGTCGAGAAAAACTGGAGCCGACTTTGGTAGACTCCAATAAAAATAATAGTCTAACTCGATGGAGTAAAACAGACCCCTCAAAAACGTATTAGCCCAAGAAATACCCGTATGATTTAAAAGCTATTATGACAACTTAAAAGCTGTTACAACCCTCACCTAAGAAATTTTCAAGCAGAACACAGAGCAAATCGTATCTCACCGAAATACAAACAGGCGCACGTGCTCCCGACACGTGTAGAAATCACACCCGGCCGATAAACAAGCGCAGCGCGGCATATCGGCCAGATAAATTGAATACCACTTGCAAATAAGCACTACGAGAGCGGCACATTATGACAGTGCGTGTTCTGGGAGAGAAGACGTCCAATTTGTTATACACGGCGTGCAAATTGTACCCCATCGTTACATGATTTTTAATGTATCCTACACATGGGTGAAACTTGAATTGAGTAAGTGTAAACACGACCGTTACACCATTAATAGTCCATCGTACCACTACGTGGCACTGTAGGATGATTCTTCTGCAAGTAGGCTACCATGATTTTACTCGTTCTTTGAACTTTATGACAGTTGACGTGGAAACGTTTGTCAAATTTCGCCGCGATTTGTGACAGGCCGATGCAATAATTATTTTATAGTTTTAAACAATTTCATTCCCTATTTTTGTATGTTTTGTAAAAAAGGCAATTTTTTGCCTCTCAAGGTATCAAAAGTGAAAGATAATAATATTATTTATAATGGATGTTGAACAACATGATGTGATTAGAATTTACTTGATACTAAAGAAAAAGGTTTTCTCGGAAGCATCCGGTAATTCTAATTGCTCCATCATGTTCAGCAGGTCAAAATTCACAAGAAATATCATTTTTGTAACCTGCCTTGATAGACACAAAAAATATTGTTCTTTTTGTTTGTTCTTTAAAAATTCTGCTTTTGTTTAAACAATATATTTAATACCTGTTTTAAATAATGCTGGGTTGCAGGGCGCGCAGAGAAATTACTTAGCCTCAACACAATGTTGTCTGTTAATTTTTTTATTTTTTCTTCCATGCACTCCCTATGTTTTTTTATAAATCCTGGTAGACTATGTTTTTAATGCATGTTTTACATTTGTGTAGTTGTCCATTCCTTCATGAATTTCAACATGCTAACATGAAGTCGTAAAAAAATGGGGATTATCTTTCAAGCTCAGGAGTTAACGGTATTTAGTAAAATATATAGTCTCAACTTTAAGAAAATTTACACATTTAGGTACATGGAAAACTACTCATATATAAAAGAAACAGAACACATTCATTTGCATTTTGGGCTATTATTTTAATAATAATGTGATAACAATAACTGGTTGGTAAATAAAGCCGACATGTACATACTTTGTAGTTTTATTATATAATTTATATTTTACATATTATACTGTGTAGGGTTTATAAGTATCGGTATTTGATTGTTAAAGACTACTATTGTTTTTTAGTTTGTTTATAGGCAATTACCTCTAAAATATAATTTAATCAGTAAAATCGTCAATTTATAGATGGTTTTACTGAATACATAATATTTTATTGAGTAATACGAAATAAAAACAATAAATCGTCTTTAAAACAATCAAATTCTAGCTTAAAAATAAATTAATATATTAAACATACCACCTTTAAACTACCCGCCACGAGAAAACGAGCTAGAGCGACATCACGTTTTATTTAGGAGTTAACATTTCTAACCTATTATATATTTTTTGGTATTCTATAATAAAATAATATTTAAAATAAGATATATCGATTTCAATAAATAAGTAAATAACATGCAGGGTGTTATGTAATTCACTGCATCTATTAAAACCGGTATATCCTGGTGGTATGAATTCAGATGGGGGGAAATTAGTTATAAATGGTAATTTATACTAGATTTGATATTTATGAGCGCTTGTAATATGCCTTTTTATACAGTCCACAAAAAACGTTTCGTAATGTGAAGCCACTTCTCGTTTGTTGGTTATGGTAGACATATTTCTGTTAAGGAAAATCATATTGCTGCACATAATAATAATAATAATAATAATAATAATAATAAAGTTTATATAAATTAATTACAATTTAAATATGTTGTATATATGTATATTATAAATAAACTTGATAAAACCCACGAAGACGTACTTGTTGGGGGAAAATCTTATATTTAACATTACATTATTTAATTATATAAATTATTCATTTGAAAAAAATATATATTCAAATACATACATCCAATTTCTTTTTTAGGACAAGAGAGATCCTTAGAGAAAAATAAATAAATAATTTTTATATTATACAAAATAATATCAAAGTAATTCCAAAAATTTCTTTAAATCGTTTGTTGTTAATATCCAAGTTTTTATTTCAATTTTATATTTTTTTAATGATACCTTTAATATTTACTGGTAAATAATCGTTTAAATAAAAACATAAATATTTATAATTCTTTTGTGCTATAAACTTATGTATTTTTGGTTTAATGGAAATTTCATTTTTATGACGCGTGTCACGGTTATGTTTTTTAAATTGTATTAGATTTTTATTTTTAAAAACGTATACTAAAATATTATAAATATATATTTGCCTCACGTCCATTTTTTTTTGTTTCTAAATATAATTCCTTTGAAGGATAAAAATAGTCTTTATTAAACATAATTTTTAGAAGTCTTTTTTGTAATACTTCTATACTTCTCAAACTATTTCTGCGGCAGTGCTAATTCCAATTCAAAATATACAGTGTGGTCCTAAAGCCCCCCCCCCCCATTCTAACTTTTGCTACGACAGGAATATTGAAATGAAATTTTGTGAGATTCTCGACTAAAAAATTTTAAATTATCTTCCAAAATGGTGACCAGCCGCCATCTTGTATAACTTTTTTAAATGGCGATAGGTGTCATGTGACACATCATTTCAAAGGTCTTTGAAAGTTCTATTCAACCTCCGAGAAAATAATTGCCTAAAAACAAAGATTTTCTTCAGTTTTGAATCTTTAGAAAAAATGGAGAAATATACGCGTCTGTTTTGTAAAGGCCCATAAAGCAAAGGGGACCCAGAGCGGATCTGCGGCGAAAAAAAATTTTTTAAAAGATACAACACCTGTTAATACTACCACCTTTAATGTTACTGTCAATACTACTACTACAAACAAAGATGTAAACCAGGATGCTGGAAATGACTCCGGTTCTATAACCGGATGCCGCGGTTGTGCATGCGGCTACCCGCAATGCGGCTACCCGCAATGCTGCTGCCCACTAGGCGGGTCCAACCGCATACTACGGCCAGTCGGACGGCTGGCCGCATCACGGGTCACCGCTTAGTACGTATGTGCCCTAAATGATACCGCGCGACCTTCAAGCGCTCGCGGCTCTGCTGTAAGAGCTTGACGAGGCCATGGAAGTAGCCAGACCGATATCAGTACTATCGCCCTATTCTAAATCCACCGTACATACAGGAAGTAAACAATTTGTCGTTTAATCAATTCCCATATTTTTCATTTAACTCAAAGTCAATAATCACAGCCCTAAATAAAGTTCAATCGTAAAACAATAACCCTAAAAATTAATGGCGCGTCGCCGGGATGGACTAAAAGTCAAGTAATAAAGTTCCATGCTATGAATTGCGTAAATTGCAAAGTAAAAGAGACTTTATTGGGCAGAACGATTTAAATGGTTTTATTTACTGGCAGTTTTTGATTATTATAACCTGATTTCATTGAGCACCCAGCTAAAGTAAACTATTATTAAGAAAACAAATATTTTTTCCTTCACTCTTCGACTCAAGGGTCATTATACCGGTTCTTAAGTGCACTTGAAGCCCGTTAATTTTCCCGTCACATAGATTTTTAAAGAATTTAGTGAACTCCACCCTTTAGCACTTCAGGTATCTTATAGAATGGGCTATGCAGCCCAGTTGAAATTAAAGAGTACCATCGATTTTAAAAAAAGGAAGAAACAAGCAAACCTCGTTTTAAACCAGGTTTACTCTAGTTTCTTCAGGCTGGCTCAGATTTTAAAACTGAGAAAAATAACAAATTAAACCCATGATTGTTTTAAAATTTCATCCCCCAAACACAAATTTTTCAATTAGAAATTCAATAAATATTATAATTTTTAATTAACCCCAAACCCAATCAAGGAACAAGAAACATTCCTTCCAAAAGTGCAAATCATTGCGGAATTAATTCAAAAACTTTTTATCTCTAATTACCAAAACATATTTTCATACTCGCCGGTCTGGAAAAAGTAAAATTCTTTTCCTGATTAATGTTTACCCTGGGATGAGCGCAAGAGTTAAAAAACTGCTTAATTTGGGGTGATTATTCTCATTATTACTACCGTATCTAAGTTTTGCAGCTTTCGGTGTTCTGGATAACACAAACAGAGACCATAGAAGTATGGGTTACTTTAAAAATGACTACGTTCTGAAATCGTTATATCAAAAAACTTGTGAAGTAAGAGTAGTAGGCATTGAGCGCTCAGTAATGTTATTTAGTTCTTTTTCTACTCTCGTACTCTATATTCAAATTAAAAGGCTTCGATATGTTTTATAATAATGCTCATTATGACACAAATTTTTATTATGAAACCGCGTTATGAGCCAATTTAAAACCCATACTTTTTTAATCAAGTGGCTTTTTTTAAAACAAATAATCTGACTTTGACAGTTCTGTCTGTCTGTTAAAACATTTTAAATAAAATTTGCATTTTATTTAAAATGTTTTAAAATATTTAGATCAGAAATTGTGTCATATTATGGTATTAGCGATAGTGAAGAATTTAATTTGTTTTACTGTTGCTTAATTAAATTAATGTTGTTCAGTGTAAGATTTATTAATAAATGGTCTTTTTAATTTTTTTAAACCTAAATTATAATTAAAAAAATTCAAGTGACTATAACTTTCTACTAACATATTTTTTTCTCTTAAAGTTTAAAATTTTCGACAAAATGATGTAAAAGTTGTTTAGAAGAAATAATAAATAAGATACCTAAACCTGTTCATTTTTTTCAAAAAAAAACAAAATTATTTTCTCCTTAACAAAACATTCCAAGTGGGCTCATTATTAAAACCCCTAAATTTGGTACGGGTCCTGTAAGTATGGACAGAGAACTTTGAAATTTTACCGGCCGCCACTGGTATGCTTGAAAATGGCGTAATCTCTTAAATAAATAGCTTTTCGGACATTTGGAACAATATAGTTTTACTACCAATTCTCTTTTATGTCATAAGATATTTAAACATAACACAGATCATTATCAAAGTACCATATAAAAAAAAATTGGTTATAAATTGTTCCAGCTTTAAGGTATGGTAATAGGTTAATATTGTTTCTACATAATATACAGGGTGTTCGAAAAGTCTTAGTATGGGTGGTATCTTTGGTAGTAGTAAAGACAGAGACACCACGTTTTAGGTGTATCTTATTGGTTAATATATCTACTTTTTATGCATGTAATTTAACTTTTTCAACCCCCTTGAGAGGTCAAGCTAGGGAGTTCAGGTTAAAATTTTTAAATGCAACCCTATGCCGTGTGGTACCTTATTTTAAAGGTTTTCAAATAGAAACATTTTACCGCAAACCCGAGGTCCGTATCTTAATTTGTTTTTAAATGGCAAGCCTATAAAAATCAAAAATCGTAAAAAAATTATTTCTCTTATTATTTTAAAAGTTGTTCAAAATTATCACGGTTAACTTCTTGGCAGTAATAAAGTCGATTTTGGAACTCATTTCTCACATCTTCGAGAAATAACTTCTTCAACATTCAACATAACAAGTTCTTCGCCATTCTCGAAAATTCTCTAAAATGTGAGAAATGAGTTCCAAAATCGACTTTATTACTGCCAAGAAGTTCATGATGGTCATTTTGAACAACTTTTAAAGCAATAAGAGAAATAAAGGTATTTAAATTTTTAATATTTCACACGATTTTTAATTTTTAAATGCTATCCATATAAAAACGAACTAAGATACGAACGGATTCGCCTTGTGTTTCAAACTAGTTTTAATTTTATCTCCAGCGTTGTTATACATCATATACATTAATGAAATAATTCAAAATAACAGAGGTCCTTTTGTTTTTCTTGCATTTCTCCCAAATTTCAAAACAGGCTCCATAAGTTGTTTTCGTAGTGGAAAAAATAATAATAACATCTATATATTATGTAGGAAAACCAAGGCAATTTATTTTATATTCAAAACTACATTAGCCTACTAAGCTATAGAAAAAATAATATCGGTGGTGTTCAGCGGTGATTTTTTTTTTAAATTTAATCGAATGTAAGTAAGTAATAATTTTTGGATTTATAACCAACCCACGTAAATATCTACCCATTACTGATCACTTGAAGAACTTTATACAGCAGACACAAAGAAAAAGAGTCACTTTAAATAATACGGCCTACACAGAGTTATTTTTATAATAAACAGCAGTATCCAATACCTAAACCAAAAAACAATTTTTTGAAGCGTATTAAGAACAAATTTATTTATTCACTTTTCGACTGGTTTGTTGATAATAATTGATAATTGAAATAATGAGCAGTGGAAAATATCTGTTTTAAGTAGCCTGGCTAACGGTACATAAAATCTCACGACCAAATTTCTAATATGTGACTGCCTATTTTTCAATTTTTGTTAATGGGACACCACACTGTGGAGCGTGAGGAAAGTTATTTAGTTTTGATATTTTTTAAATATTTTATTTCATTATTTTAGACGTCAAAGTGAAAATACGATTCAAAAGTCAAACTTATATTATTCTATTTTGTTATTAACAATATTAATGGTAAAAGAGCTGTTATTTGCATTTGTTAAATTTATGGTGGTTTTTAACTGCCATAGAAAGTTTTCTTGCATTTCAGAATTATTTATATCTTGTCTATGTTCAATATGAGGTGACTGAAGGTCAGTTGCTGCTGGTTGCTGCTACTTGGAAGTGGTAGCCTGGTTATGGAGTATCCGATGTGCATATATCCTTTAGCAACTTTTATGGACTTCCATCCACCATGGCGCTTAAGATTCGTTATGTCTACTCCACAGTCTAGTAGCAGAGTGGCTGAAGACCGCCTAAAACAATGCGGACAATGCCCAATGTATATATAGAGCTTGGTATTTGGCAGTTTTAGATATATTCAGCCACGTCCCTAGGCATCTTGCCGATTTTGGTAATCCCAACACATTGGACGCAATAATGCTTACTTTTTATTAAGTTTAAATTTCGCTCCCCGCTTACTACAAAGCTCCTGCGTTTATGGTTTTATTATCAGGAATCGTAATGTGCATCAAGGATTTTGTCTTCAGGGGTCAAATAAGTCAATTCTTCGAGGTGGCAGGCGTCTGCCACCCCAATTAATGTGACAACTTTAGTCAAAAGTATACATCATCTGGAGCCTCGTTCAGAAATTGCTCTATATTGGCTATTCTTACAGTTTTAGATTTTTTTGGCTGAAATCGAGCATTCCTTCTCTTGAGAAAGGCCATCACTTTATAATATTTTCTTTTATCCAAATTATGTTTTAATTTCAGCATAGTTTTTAACATTGGGTACCTTGACCATAACGTGGATGGTTTGCAAGTTTTTGAAATTTCAAAAAAGTCATAATTTTTGGATTGTTTTTTTTTGGGTATTTCCCACCAATATTCTACTAAATATGTTAAATTGGACCTCTTCGGTCCTGGTCCAGTGACGTTAATTACCATACGAAGTCTAATTAAGTGGCGATATAGGTATGTGATTGTTGATAAATTGTTTTTCGTGTCAGTGCTAAAAAAACTTTCAGTAGGGGAGACCGGTGACAATTGTAACAAGTGTCAATTGTAACATTCAGTATACTTCCGCCCTCCGCCGGATTATCGCGAACCGAGTTACACATGTTCAACGGTTGTTGACAGATCTTTCTTTAGATTGTTAGTTGCTTTAAGAATTCTGATGAATACTGTTGTTACGATCTGAAACGTGACTTTCAACACGAAAAGTAAGTATTTATTTTTATTTTCTTTTGTAAATAATTTCTTAACCATATTTTCAATATATATTTAAAATATACCACTGAAATATGGATTATATTGACTATATAATCTTTTAATAAGAACACTTTAGGAATTAGATTACATAGTTTAATAATGTAAACAAATCATATATGTCCTTTGGTGTCAATTGTAACATGAATAAAAGTGACGATTGTAACATGTTACAAGTGAAACCAATGTAAAAACTATGTATCATCACAATGTATTTCTTTATAGAACGCTTTACAATATGAAACCAAACATTTGTGGAGACCTCATACCGTGCATACGGAAGAAAAAATACTCTTATATTAACTTAAAATTAATAATTTGTAAATTTTTCCCATAAGAGCCAAGCCAAAAATTTTGAGTAAAAAGGTCTTCTTCCGCACAAACGATATACTTAACTCAGGTGAAGAGTAAGGTCTTTTAGTAATGTTAACATACCCACGTTTCTTATCTAACATTATTCATTTTAAAAGAATATTTTACTTTGCATTTGTATATTTTCAAATATTGTTATTTATATTTTAATAGAAGTTACTAATACATATTGTTACGAATTTGTCGTGTTTTTTTTTTGGTATATTTTTGTCGACTTTAACAACAGAAAAAAACTACTTTTTTATTTGTGTAACTCTTTGTTTATTTTAATATTTATATTTAAAATAAAATATAACATGTTTGTACGTACTGTTAGTATTGACACCTGTGTCCGTTGTTACAATTGCCACCAGTCGGGTGCCAATTGAAACACTTGTCATTGACTTGAAATATATGTTCTAAACAAGAAACTAGATATTTTTTCTACATTCTAAATTTATTAGGTTACTTACAAAGCTCGGGGACATCCTCAAAAAAAAAATCAATAAATTAGAACTGACAGGTAAGGTTGTAGAAAATCACATGTGTTTTTTGTTACAATTGTCACCGGTCTCCCCTACTAGTGCTGAAAATATTTTCAGCACTTCAGCGCTTGTAAATTTTCGAGATCAGTGAGCTCTTACTGATTAAGAATTGTATACTATTTTTTCCATATATGTATGTATTAATCTTTACGAAAAAATACAAAAACTGGTCTCTGACATTAAGTGACAAAAAAAAATTGTACTGCACAACAAGACTGTTGAAAAAAAAAATAGTAGTAATGGTACTGCTCAATATTATCTCTAAAATCTTCTTGATTGCGGAGTTAACTATAACCTGAACGAAAATCTTTATGGTTTACTTACCGTATATATAAGAAATTTTTTAAACTTAATCAATTTCATACAGCTTATCTAAACGAGTGACCCAGAATCATAAAAAGGTAATTCAAAAACGTAGCGAAATAGACTGGCTGTAGCGCTACAGTTTATGTAAATAATGCAGATGAGATTTTTCTCCCAGTCGGTCATAAAGTGTGGCCTTATCCGTTCTCGCGCACTTAGCAACATTTCCTTATTAAATACCGCCAACTAATAAGATCTGTAAGGGAGAATTGCCCCATATTTCTCCAGATAATGGCTTGTGTCTTCTTTTTAGAGTTCTCGTTGCCAGTTTCAGACAAATATTCGCTCGGGAAAACGAAATATTCGAAAACGGGGCGAAACGTGGCGGTTTAATAATTTTCATTTATGATTATTTCTTGTTAAACTTTGGTTCTTACATTAAAATTGCAGAAAGAGTCGAAAGCTAAAGGAACACGTGTGAAACTCTCTGTCGGCACCTTACTTGATGACATAACACCCAAACTATAAATGTAAATTATATAGGAACACAACGTTACCATTTGTAGGCAACCAGATATAAGGTTGGGAAAATGTTCCGGAACAGGGGATCCAAAAGTGATATCAGATCGGGGTTTTCGACAACCGATAGGACTAATATGGACGGAAATATGAACAAATAAATGTAGGAACCCAAATTTAATTTAAAAAAATAAGGAACATTTTTAAATAATATTCAAAATGTCGTCGTTCAGCCACCTGACAAGCCTCTCTGAAAACTGAGAAAGAACGTTTTGCAAATGTTGATGAGAAATAGCGTAAACAGCATGTAAAATTCTGTTTTCAAGTTCCTTCAAAGAGTTAGGTTTTGTGCGATATACGACAGTCTTTAAATGTCCCCAGAGGTAGAAATCTAAAGGTGTTAGATCTGGAGATCTAGGAGGCCATTCAATGTGCCCTCTCCTACCAATCCACCGTCCAGGAAACGTTTCATCCAAATAGTTTCGGATATGTATGGCAAAATGCGGTGGCGCTTCATCTTGCTGAAACCAAATGTCATTCCGTAATATTTGATCGTTATCTTGATCATGATACAAAGTTTTCAAATCTGGTATAATCTTCTCTGGTATAATCTGCCTACGCATTTAATTTTTGGGGATGTTGCGTACGGTGCTCCATCATCCAATCTGGATTATGGTCTGACCCGTACCGGTAGTTGTGCCTGTTTACGAAGCCATTAAGACAGAATGTGGCCTCGTCAGAAAATAAAATACGACTTAAAAAGTTAGGTTGTATGTCTAAGTAGTCCATTATTTTTTGACAAAATTGCATACGCCTATCAGGATCGTCCTCTGATAGCTCTTGAAGCAACCTCGGTTTATAAGGAAACATTTTAAATTTTCTTTGGATTCGGATTTTTCGCTGTTATCATGTACGATGGCAAGTTTTGGAACTGAAGTCTGTGGATCTTCTTGCAGGGCAAGCATAACATCCAGGGATTTATCATCATTTGTAGCTGTTTTCGGACGACCCGTTTTTGGCAAGTTTTTTACTGTACCCGTATGTTATGAAATATCCTATTAGCAGTTGATTTAGAAATGGGATCTCGATTAGGAAAGGTTTTATTACAAAGATCGGTTGCTTCTTGAGAATATCTACGTCTGTCCCAATATGCTATCATCATAAGCAGAGTAATGCGATAAATAGAAAACTAACACCACTAACTTAAACTAATATTAAGTTGAAATCTGTCAGAATGACAGAAAAAGATACGTACCCACTATTTTGAGTTTGCGTTTTATAAGCTGCAAATATTTCTGTATCTAATCTTAAAACGTACGATAAATATCCCCTGGTATCTAAGGAAACTACAATCTAATAACTTTTTTTCTAAAATTCTTCCTACCTAGAAAATCTCAGAATGTAAACATAATATAGCTGACCGCATTATTTAAAATTGTGTTGCCCAAGTTGCTTACTACGCAAATAAGGTTATAAATTCTTGTTTATTTATTTATTGTACTACGATGTGTTATTATTACTATTTATAATACCTTCACGTGCTTTACTTTCCAAACAATAATAAATTTTGCAAAGTTTCCTTAAATACATTTATTTAGATTAAATGAATGTGTAAATTTTATGTCATGAAAGATTAGGTATTAAAGTTAGATAATAACTATTAAAAATTGCTAGTGCTAGTTAACAAAAAAGTATTTATTTATTTAAATGTTAGTATAAGATTCAGTGATGTGATTAAATACTTACATTATGTGCCCAGTTTTAGACCTCACACCAGAACAAGATGTTTGCCTTCCATACAAGTTTCGATAACGATCATCAGAAGCTTAGAATTAGAAATCTTTAGCGCTTCACATGAAACAACGAAATCTCCAACAAAATCTTCTCGAGTATATTTCTGTTTTCGTTAATCTGTCGAAACGTTGTGTTTTCTCTTGTAGTTTAATCAGCAAAATATGAGGTAAAATATGGGTTAACCACTGTACATTTTCAAACGTTTGACAAAAGCTATAGTACAATAATATTAACAAACCTTTGAGTGTCGGTATTACATAAGTAGGTTTGAAAATAAAGTAAAGAGTAAATAAACTTCTGCAGATTTCTTGATTCTACTGTTGTTCGTTCAAATGGATTTCTGACTGGCATCCTGACAAGAAGCACTGACGAGGACTGATAAGGTCGAAAGCACTCTGCTAATAAATTTTTAAAAATTCTGCACTTAATACAAAGCTATGTTTCATTCATACTTAAAAAGTGTACACAGCCTTCACACATTCCTTATGTAACTAATGTCCGATGTAGTTAATACCCAAATAGCTAATGCCCAAGTAGTTAATAACCAAGTAGTTAATGCCCAAGCAGCTAACGCCTTAGTAGCTAAGGCCAAAGTAACTATCGCCCAAGAGAGTGACATTTGACAGTTGGCAGATGACATACGACAGATGATGCATGAGAGATGACGTATGACATATGACAGATGATGTATGACAGGTGACGCCATTGTGCAGCTTGGGAGCTTGCGCAATGGCGTTATGGAATTCCACCGGCGGCCGTTGGATGCAGGAGAAACTATCTTACACTACTCAGATAAATCTCTAGGACTCCATTGAGTTGAGTTTAGTATATAATACTTTAGAGAAAAATTGATGGTTGGTATAATAGACCAGTTTTAATAATGGTAAATGCCGCAAGATTTAATTAAAAAAAATCTGGGAAACAAAATTGTATTTTCTGACCTCAATAACCCCGAAAATGTTCAGTCAACATCTCCAGCCACTGTTCTCTTATCCCCCCCCCCCCATTCCTATATTTTTAAAATGAAATTCAAACAGGACCACCAGGTCATAAGTCACATGCAAAAATTGTTGGTCTTCATGACTTTCTTTCAGTTTTGCAAAAGTTTTTGCAGGTTTCCAATCATTTTGACAAAAAAATCTTAAAATGAGACCATCCGAGAGAACTCATATACAAAACAAAAAAAAGTAATGGAAATCGGCGCATCCGGTCAAGAATTATGTGCGTACATACATAAGAAAAACACTGAGAACTTCCGTTAAGTCGGTTAAAAAACGAGTCGTTCGGTCAGCATTCTTGAGCACGCCATCCAAATTGAACGGCACGAACGACCCATTACTATTACCTTTAAAATAAAATATTATCAGTCAAGTATAAGAACTTTACCTTGTAAAGCCCTCGTATTTAAATAAATGAACCTTAACTATCACCGTCTTTGCACTTGTCTTTTAGACACTTATAATTATTCGAAAATTTATCGAAGTGATTAATGCCTATCATTGCGTAAGGATATACCTTCGATTATCAAGCTGATGTAGAGGACAAATTTCTAAAACTTGGAAATTGTACGATAGCTTGTTGAATTTATATACGAGTATATATAGGTAGAGGATTTTCCCGTTTAAACTTTAAAGTAATAATTTCTCCCTATGGTATTTCATGCTAGAGATACTGAGGTAAAAACCTACATAACTGTTTAATAAAAATTTCGGGTCCCTTTCAGCCAATTGCACGAAATTTTTAATCCAATGTTAAATCCTATTTTAATATTTTAGATAAATATCAGGATTTTCAAAGCTATTACGTCGTCGCTGAAAAGACAAAGGAGCGTAACTCCATTTAACATATTTTGTCGCTGAAAAGACAAAGGAGCGTAACTCCATTTAACATATTTCGTCGCTGAAAAGACAAAGGAGCGTAACTCCATTTAACATATTTTTCAGGAGAAGCGACTGAAAATTAAGACAGTATTGCATTTGTTACTGAACCTTCTCCTTCTGTTATAATTTACAGTACATTTATGTAAGTTGTTTAGTAGACTAAGTAGTTTATGCTAAATGTTATAAATATGACCTTGGGGATAGGTACCTATGGTGGCCGTAACTCGAAATTCGGGTTTTCGGAGTTACGCCTCTTTGCCTTTCCAGCGACGATTTTTCAGGAGAAAATTAAGCCAGTATTGCATTGGTTACTGAACCTTCTTCTTGTGTTATAATTTACAGTACATTTATGTAAGTTGTATAGTAATAAGTAGTTTATGCTAAATGTTATAAATATGACCTTGGGGGTAGGTATGGTGGCCATAACTTAAAATTCGGGTTTTCGAAGTTACGCCCCTTTGTCTTGTCAGCAACGATGTGTCACTTATCTTGGCACAGCACATGCAGCAGCTTTACCAGCACTCAAAACCGCCCTAAAAGCTTTGATTTCCCCTACAAATACTACCCCACAATGGTTTTTCATAAATAGCAGAAGAATAAATGTAACAATAATTGAATTTTGCATTTAGTCTGCTTATGTACAATCTTTTCTCATACAGTAGTAGACAAGAGGACAAATGGACCTTAAAGTGAAAACTACGAAAAAAGGTCATTCTTTATAAAAGTTTTTGCTTGCTTAAAATAAGATCCAAAAATTTGTTTCTTTGTACAGGGTATGCGAAAAATACAAAAACGTAAAATTTGGTTAAGAGCAAAGCTGCCTCTTTTAAATTTTAATGCAAACGTTTAATAAAAAGTTATTTGACATTTTAAAAGAATTCGTATTTCAGATTTTCAAGTAAGAATTTAAAATCACTTAAAAGTCACTTTGTCATCTTTATTATTTGATTACACCTTTGACAACTGTGACGTATTTGTCAAAATAATAAAGATGTCTTTAGAGCAAAGATAATCCAAAATTACAGACACATACAGGTTAAAGAAAATTACTGATAGAATATTAAATAATAATTATAATATTCGAGAAATATTTCTTATTTTATTAAACCTTAAAAAATTAAGGGCAAATCATATTTATTTTGCAAAAACTTCTACTTCATATGCCACGCATTTTTCTAACTGATAACGTCGAAAATGGTTAAAGATTCTTCTTATTTTTTTCCAGTGAAATCGATTCCATCCCTCTTAAAATTCTCTGCTTTAAAACTTCTTCGCCATTTTCAATGGGTCTTTCATATGTTAGTTATTTAATGCGCCCCCAGAGAAACCTATCACAAATTGTCAAATCGGGACCCCTAGGGAGCCACAAAATTGGACCATTTCGGCCCATCCATCGATTTTCAAATTTGCGATAGAACTAATCCCTTACTTCTGCAGCATGGTGTGCAGGACACCCATGTTGCTGAAAATTCATATTTCGGCGATTTGAAGAGACAATTCTTCTAACCTGTCTGACAAAAATGACTATGTCTGTTACATGTATTATCAAAAGAATATGTTATAATCCCATCATTTACTGTTTTAAAATACTGACAGCGGTTCGCAATTCTAAACAGTGGATTTTCCCTAACCCAGTATCTCACATGCTGAGAAGCTACAGTGCCGATTGTACTGAAGGTTGACTCATCCGAGAATATTATCAGCTTATGAAAGTTCACGTTGTTACTTAGAATTTTATCAACTGCCTAGGGAGAAAAAGTGACCCTTTCAAACCTAAAATTAGGGAGGAAAAGTAAATTTTCTATCTAACATTTTAGATCTCTAATGTTTACAGCCCTTGTTCTTTCTCTTGATGGTACATGGTAAAAGAACAGCCGCAGTTTAATTTTATAATGAGGCTACTTTACATTTTTCTGTGTGGTTGCTACTCCTAAAGTATCGATGCTCCAAGTATTTCTTTCTAATGATAGACCTGACAAGATCGGCAATCAACATCCGTATTTAATTAACATTCCTTCGCACCTAACTTCACATTGCCCTTAAATTCGTTTTGCGTATTGTGAATGATTGGTAAGATCGAATAAATTTCTGTCCCCTTAATTTATTGTTGGATTCGTTTTCGTTGCCAACTCTCCTTTTGCCTTCGTAGTACTGTTATGGAGTTATTTTGTTTTCACTTAATTTAACCTTTATATACTATGAGAACATATTATCATTGTTAATTTGCTCTTATTGTTGAGAAAGTCGCAAGAATAATGAATATACATATAACACTAGTTTACAACAAAAATGTACCTCGTGAAAAAAGTGTTTTTTGACCTAATTCGAGGTCGCTGAAAACGAAAATGACAATCATTTATTTTTCCAAAGAAGCGTTTGCGAAATATTCGCAAAAAACGTATTTTTCGGCTCTTTTTCCAGTTATGGTCCAACATCTCGAGAACGGTAGACGTAATCGACCTAAAATGTACACACATTTCGAGGTACGCTTCTTTTTTCACATAAATATTAATTTTGAGTCAATTGGAAGAGTATTTTTTGAGTTACAGCTACTGAAAGTTGAAAAAAACTGCATTTTTTAAGATTTTTTGAAAATTGCACTTTTTTGTTTGTTTTATTTAGTTATTAGGGTTTTTTTCCCATGTTTTTTGAATTGCATATGAAAGATTATTTCGTCACGAAAATATATTGCCCAAGTTTGTTCAAATCGGTTGTAAAATGTGGAAGATATTACTGATTAAGTGAAGGCAGACCATTTCAGCTTTTGCCATGAACGCCCAGAAGTCCGGAGAAATTAGTTTCAAATGAGTACGTTAGGCTTTACTACCTTAATTACATGAGCAAAGTTCACCTAATTTCTTCGGACTTCTGGGCGTTCATGGCAAAAGCTGAAATCGTCTGCCTTCACTTAATCAGTAATATCTTCCACATTTTACAACCGATTTGAACAAACTTGGGCAATATATTTTCGTGACGAAATAATCTTTCATATGCAATTCAGAAAACATAATAACACTAATAACTAAATAAAACAAACAAAAATGTGCAATTTTCAAAAAAGCTCAAAAAAGGGAAATTTTTTTCAACTTTTAGTAGCTGTAACTCAAAAAATACTCTTCCAATCGACTCAAAATTAATATTTATGTGAAAAAAGAAGCGTTCCTCGAAATGTGTGTACATTTTAGGTCGATTACGTCTACCGTTCTCGAGATGTTGGTCCATAACTGGAAAAAGAGCCGAAAAACACGTTTTTTGTGAATATTTCGCAAGCGCTTCTTTGGAAAAATAAATAATTGTCATTTTCGTTTTCAGCGACCTCGAATTAGGTTAAAAATACTTTTTTCACGAAGTACATTTTTCTTGTAAACTAGTGTTATATGTTCGCAAATATTTTGGCATGTGTGCCATTCAAATCTTAACTGATATAAGTATACTTGTGTGGTGAAATGTTAAGTGATTTTTCATCTTTCCTTAAAGAACGGGATTCATAAAGTTTGAGAAATAGTGCGCTAGTGCCAAGTATGTGGAAGAATCGATTATTTTCATTCGAAACTGTCTTTTCATAGGTTTGCTTAGTGGAAAACAGACGGCCCGTGAAGTCATTACGTTGGCGCGCGGAGACGGAGTTATGGCGATCGTTCTTTGTCCTATACACGCACAATGTATGAACCAAACAAAAGACTAGTTATAAATGAATGGCTGCGTCTCCTCTCAATGGTGATGCCATTTCATGAGAAAATACTATTTGCTTTAAAACAGCAAAACGAAGGAAAACTATAGCTCACAGAACAGGACGACCTAAACTTAAAGAACAATTTTAAAGTCATTTAAAGCAATATAAACGATCCTAAACAAAAGTAAAAATGGGTCGTTAATAAAATTTAATGGCATTTGGTCACATTTTAAGCCAAAGAAAAATGTAAATTAGAGAAAAACGTATCATAAATAATCAGCACCTTCCTGTTTCCCGTATTCCCGTGTACATCCCGGCCCGCAGTTATTTATTCCTCCAGAATGTATTAAGCCGTACTTTCGTAAGAATTTACAAACAATTGGTCCGTCTTCTCGGAGGAAATCTTTCTTAAATTTCCCTCGATGTAAATAAAAGTTGTCATTTTCTTGCGCACAAAGAGAAATTATTGTTTTTGGGCCCGTTTTTAAAAGTGCTTCTCCTCCGTTTTTCGAGAAAATGGGATTAGTCTGCTTTAACAAATTAAATTATGTTAAATAGAAAATACAAAGTTTCTCTTTATTCTTCTTGTTTGTTTCTTGTTTTAAATGCGAATCTTTACCTGGGAAATGATACATGTTTATTTTTGCTTATTTAGAACAGGATGTCTTTCATCTAAAGTCTTTCAATGGATTATTATGAGACGTTGGTTTTGGTGATTTCAGTCTATTTAAAATATTTGATACAGAGTGTCTAATTTTCGACACTATCTTTAAAGATAGAGAGCTCCGGTTTTCGCAATACTGCGTTACTTTTTCATGAAACGTATGATGCTATAAACAGAATTTTTAAAGCTTCGTTTCGGAGATACAGGGCGTTTTTGAAAATGTCTCATTTTCAAGCACCCCTCGCATCTCAGTTGCCTTTTAATTTATCGGTAAGGTGACAACTGATTATTTTATAGTTTTTTGCGTAGAATCTAGTGGCGTAGTCAACTTTTTTCTAAAAGGAACGAATTTCAAGATAAAAATCAAAGTTGCATTTTTTTAAATGGGACACCCTGTATATTTTGTTTTCATTCGATTGATTTTTTTCATAAGCTTTTCAAAATATATATAATTGTTGGTATATATCTTTTTGAATAACTTCCGAGTTTCACAATAATTAAAAAATTATATAATAAATAACAATTAGGTGATTTGCGAACAATAATTTTTTTAAATAATCACTTACAAATTTTCACAAGCAGTCTGACTAGCAGCCATGCAAGGATACTATTATACTCATTTGTTTCAAATCACTATATCACGGCCTACTATGAAATATTATACCCATTTTTATTATTGTAAAATTCGGAAGTTATTTCAAGAGATATGTACTAACAGTTTATATTTTCGAAAAACTTATGAAAAAAGCAATGGAATGAAATCAAAATATACAGGGTGTCCCATTTAAAAAAATGCAACTTTGGTTTTTATCTTAAAACTCGTTCCTTCTAGAAAAAAATCGACTACGCCTTTGGATTATACGCAAAAAACTATGTAATAATCAGTTTTTACCTTACCGATAAATTCAAAGGCAACTGAGCTACGAGGGCTGCTTGAAAATGAGACATTTTCAAAATCGTCCTGTATCTGCGAAACGAAGAGGGCTATGAAAATTCTGTTTATAGCATCATATGTTTCACGAAAAAGTAGTACAGTAGTGCGAAAACCGCAGCTCTCTATGTTTAAAGATAACCGAGATATCCTGCAAAAGTGTTGAAAATTGGACACCCTGTACATTATTGATGTTAAACTTTTACATTATATTCAGGGTGGTAAAAAGAGTTTGAAATAAATGGAGGCGTTTTTGTTACGGGTTTCTCTGAAAATTTTATTCTTGATAAAATTTAGTGAATGATCTAAAATCAAGAAAAAATAATTTATTGAAGAAAAATGGAAAACGACTCGAGAGTAAACGAACTGTTTTTTTTAATAAAGAAATGTTATAAGGAAGAGGTCCTTAGGGTTAAAAAAATCGGTCAAGTGCAAGCTATACTCGCACAATTAGTGTTCCGTGCCATCAGCCCCCCGTTTAAATTTATTAATAGTAATGCATTCATGTTTTTTGAAAAACGTGTAAGGTCAGAAGTTGTTCCTTACATTATGAGACATATTTTTTGTTAAATAATTTTTCTCGAAAACCAATGGTTCAGCAGTTGTATGGAAATAAACAATTAAATTATTTATAACACTTGATAGCTCTGGAATTTTTTAATTCTGATAATTTTGTCTGAATCTACACCTAATTCTCAATGTTCATATTTTTTTTCAGAGTTTTGTGAGCGATCCTTTTGGTGATAAGGAAGGGAGACAGTAATAATTATTGAAATGCACTCTGGTTTCGACTGAGACAAATTAAAAATTTTGAACAATATATAAGGACAAAAGTTGTTTCTTACATCGGCATTGTGAGAAATATTTTTTGTCAGTTTTCTCAAAAACCAATGGTTTAGCAGTTATAAGGAAATAAACAATTAAATTGTTTATATCAATTGATAGCGCTAGAATTATTCAATCCTGATAATTTTGGCTCAATCTGCACCTACTTCTCAATGTCCATGATTTTTTTCAGATTTACCAGAGCTATTCTTTTGGTGAAAACGGCGGGATAGAGCAATTTGTAAGCGTTTTTCCCGAAAAATGTTTAAAAAAAAATGCATAAAAAATATATCACATATATTGTTGAATTCGTGCGTCAATAGGATTTCATTTGACACCCTACACGATGTTCTTGGAAATTTTTATTTATCTCCCAAATTAACCCCAGAATCAAAATTCAACTTTTTATACTTCACGTCTATAATTGGGCCACCATACTCTATCTTTGTGCTAAATTTGAAATTTTTACGTAAAATAGTTTAAGAGAAAATCGCCTGTGACAGACGGACGGACGGACATCGAAGTGATTCCATATGTATTCCGTTTGGCACGGAACACTAAAAATTAACTCTTTCTAATTTGAGAGTAAAATTTAAAAACGACAAGAAACGCTCTGGACGACCAAAAACCACAACGACGAAGAAAGGGGTCGATTAAGCGCACCAAATCGTGATGGACGATTAACTTTGGGAGAGATAACGGAGACTGTTAGCATTTCATATAAACGGGCACACAACATTTTACATGAAAATGCTGAGCGCGCATTGCGTGCAGAGTTTGCTCACTGTTAATCACTGTTTCGATGGCGAAACTGCATGAACCCAAGTACGAATTGATTCCGCGTCCACCGTGCTCTCCAGATTTGGCCCCGTCTGACTTTTTCTCTTCCGAAATTTAAAAATGCTCTGGGAAGAAATTTTCATTGGATGCTAAAATAATAAGTTCTGTTACTGACTATTTTTCTAGTTTGGATAGAAACTATTATCCTGAGGGACTAAAGGGTTTCAATTTATCCTCGTGAAATAGTAAAAATGCAGAAATATCTGGTCTATTTAAATATCTAATTCATTTTTTGTTAGTATGTGGGTTCCGATATACTGGGACTATTTTTTCTTTACTTTAAACTCCCCACCTAAAAATGTCTTCCTGCTTTATATCCGGCGAGTTCCCTCAGGACGCCTTCCGGGCTCCGCGATAGCATTGTATATGAGGTCCGTTAGACTGGACATAGTTTAAGCCGTCTCATAAACCAGGCGCTATCTGGACATCAGTCGGGAACAGTTTGGCGCTCAGACCGAACGAACGCTGCTGCCGTGATCCCCGAGGTAAACATCGTAACTCCTGCGGAAACGTTACAGCAGGAATGGTGGTATCGGCTCCTGCGGGTAGTTAGACCATAACTTGTTTGCCGTAAGCCAATGAGGGGATGGATTTTTTATGGACGGCGAAATGAGACGTTTTAACTTTATGTTTGGCCGGCTTCCGGTGAAAATGTTGCTTAGAAAAAGTTGGCCCAAAAGGGACTAAAAATAAATATTGATGTATTTTTTCAATGTAGAGTTAACATATTTCATTTACAGTTATTACAGTATTTTTTCTACTACTCTAATATTCAACTTAAATGTATTCGATATGTTTCATAATAATGTCCATAATGATACAAATTTTCATTATGAAACCGCTGTATTAGCCAATTTTAAACCCATACTTTTTTAATCAAGTGGTCTTGCTTCTTTTTACTAAAATTTGCACTTTCATTAAAACTTTTGTATAAATTATGTCAGCTTATGGTATTAGTGATAGTAAAGAATTTAATTTGTTTAAGGCGACATTTTCCATGTTGGCCAACTTAATTTCATTTTGACATGGTTTTTTGGCTTTAAAATTTTTAACAATAATATTATAAGTATATTAAGTATGGATACATATTCTACAGGTATTAACAAACGTTCCAAGATATTTTTTGATTTATTTTAGGAAAACAATAGTACCTAACAGAAAAAATGTCACCATAGATTTTTTAATAAATTGACCTTCTGGGTCATCTTAAAATTTTGGTTAAGTTTTAGGTTTGATATCCTTTTTATTTTTAGTCTGATTTTAGTGATTTTTTAGAGAGCTATAGATACAATTATTGGTTTTAACAAGTTTGTACAAATTTTAAGTAAAATTGGTTTTTTGACATATTGTACAAAGATAATCGAAATATTGTTTTCTTGCCTAATTTTAAAACGCCCTGTGGAATAATTAACTGGCAAAATTATTTCGATTTGCCAGTTTTCATTTAATGTCATTCGTTTTGTTTTTTGGTTGGGTACTCTAGCCACATACCGATAATTCCGTGCGTCTTCCACAAGGGCTACAGCTTGTTCAGCACTTAAAACCATTGTAAATACACAAATTCGCTGTCAAACTGACAATAAAGCGACAAGCAACACATACCTCAGCCACCTTGTCAAATAAAACATTTAATTCATATTACATCAACTTATTATGGAAAAATTTAAATTAGATCATTTTGCATTTGTGTAAGAACACATGCACGTATTGATATGAACCAAAAACCAAAATGTAAAGTCATGGCGCTAAATGAAAATTGGCATTTTGAAATAATTTTGCTAATTAATTATTCTACAGGGTGTTTTAAAATTAGGCAAGAAAAACAACATTTCGATTATCTTTGTATAATATGTTAAAAACCCGATTTTATTAAATATTTTAACAAACATGTTAAAACTAATAATTCTATCTAGAGCTCTTTAAAAAATCACTAAAATTGGACTAGAAATAAAAAATTATCATGCCAAAGACATAATCAAAATTCTAAGATGACCGATTTTTTGCATGTGAATGTATTTTATTCAGTTTAATATTTATTAATATGGTCTTAAAAAAATAGTGTGTGCAACTCTCATGTAATGGCCATTAACACACTTGCATTCGTAACGACACTGGCCAAGGCTCGTATCATTACTTTATGCTCATGTTTAAGTGATAGCCGTCATTACATATTCGTTTCATAATATAGGTACTATAAAATGTTACATGGCTGTAATTTGATTAAGAGCCACAACAATACCTACAACAAGTATACAAATGATTATCCATTATATTCGTCACACTCTGTATAATTTAAGAACAAATACAAAATCTCTTGTATTAGTTTCTGAGTTTAGAGAGCACTTTAGCTGAGCTGGCAACTCGTATTTAGTTCGAGGCGCAGGGCAATAAAACAAATACTGGCTGCCAGAATTAAACACTATGAAGTCTGCAAGGAAATTAACTTTATACATAAATTTGATTTAGCAGTGAAGTGAGTTAGGAAAACTGGAGAGCCCTTTGATGCAATTAAACATGATTTGTGTGCTTAAACAGGACGGGATTAGGAATTTTCCGATAACGTTTTACGGTAATACGAATAATACACCCGAAGATAACTAAAGACAAAACAATCCGAGTCTGTTTTCAAGAGGTCAGTGTTTGTAGTTGTATTATTATTAAGCATGCTTCTAAGCACATGATCGATGTCGTTTTGAGGCTAACAGTATTGTAACGGGTTCGGCGCGCTTTAGTGTTTCTCCGTCGGCCATAGCCATGAACACGTTGTAGTATGCCTTCCAGAAGCCATGACTTAAAACATCGTAACAGCGTATACGCTGAACTACTGTGCCTCCATGCTACGACTACGCTCTATAAGTTGGTTCTTGCCTTATCCCAAATTTAGGTCCGAGGAGTTTTAATTTAAATGAATGCCTTTTATCTTTTCTATGTCTCCTTGCCACCTGGTTTTTGTAGCTTGCTTTAGTGTAGGGGTAAATAATTTTATTAAACCTTTTTTTCCTTGGACCTGAATTTCTTCATTTTCTAGCATTTCTCCAAGTCTTCACTATTAATGGAAGGTCGTACTTAATTTAGTTATTGTTAATTGACTAGGCCTACTTACCTATTTTGCTTTCCGGAGGGTATTTGTAACATTTTTATATTTGTTAAATCAAATTAAGGACCACTGCACCAAAGCAAGCTGCTAAAACCAGGGAACAAGGAGACTTACACGAGATAAAAGGCGTTCAAGTAAATTAAAACTCTTCGGACCTACACTGGAGACAAGGCAAGAACAAACTTATACAGCGTAATCGTAATATGGAGGCACAGTAGTTCAATTAAGGTAAGAATTAAATAGGCACTTTTTAATAAGCGTAATTAGTAGAGCTCAAAAACACGCTTCTCGATCATAGGCGTCGGAAACGTAAATACGCAACTGCATATAAGTATGTGATAATAAGATGCATTATACTAAGAAAAATACTTACCCAGTAACTAGGATTCAGTGATGTTAGTTCTAGGGAATTTTCTCTAGATCTAGGTATTTTTTAGTGTTTCAGGGATAAAGGGAATTTTTGTGATTATCTAGGGATTTTTGTTGGTAGAAAGAATTTTCGAGTAATAAATAGTTTTGTTATATTATTTTGTCATTAATTACAAAAACAAAACTCGGTATAATCGAGTCGAGTGATGTGAGCGACATACAAAAATATCCATATAAAAAAATAAATTGACATTGTTTTTAATTTAATTTCTTAGCGATTAACACTTATCTTTGCTTATCTCCTGGCGCCACTTGGCGCTAAGGGCAAATGGCTGATTTTTAAGTTATTGTAATAAAATTGTAGAAATTTGTTTTAGTTCAATTATCTTAGTAAATTTCTTCAAAATAATATATTTGGGTTTGTAATGACTTCCCTAAACAATTTATGCAATAAAAAATACATACATGTTTCTTATTAACAGATGTTGCAATTTTTATGATAAGTAGTATATTTTTATTTTTCAAAGGAACATATGGCCTTCTTTACATTTGGCTTAAAATGGATACGCCCCTGAATATACTTTTAAAAAGCCATACGAATTTATAAGTGTTAAATCAGAATTTAATATAACGAAGGTTTCCAACCCTGACAGGAAGAAAATAAATTCACGACCAATTGGAGAATTTGATAAAACAGAAAAGTATCTTTCCATAAAGCCGATAAATCAAACGTAATCGTTACAAATGCAGTCATACCGGGCCGCCATAAATTATATATTCGTTCTTCAAAATGGGAATTCGCGTTCATTTTCACAAAATTACCGTAAATCAACGGGTGACGTTGAGCTTCAAAATGTACATCGGAAAAAACTTTTTAATTTATTACCAATTGCAGAGCTATTCATTTTGTTTGGTCGTACATCCACTCCGGAATAAAACTATGTACTGGGCCAATTATTAAATTTTATTTATGTCTGCGTAATGTCAAAATTATACCGGTGAATATTTTACAATGGCTTGTAAATTGTCTAATTTGATCGGTATTATTTTGTAGCGTTTTGTATTCCTGCATGGACTATTAATGCTAGTTTTATTATGATATGTATATATGTATCATAACAAATCTAGGAAAGTGGTAGAAAAATGGAAGGTGGTAGAGGAATTCTTCCTCTACCGAGGTGGTACCACGCCACACATCCTTTTAAAGGGCTGGTGAAATCGCTACTGATGTTTCCAGCTCTGGATGTGGGAGTCGGATTTCCCCAGTACACCCACGGTAATAGTACTTAGACTTCGGTCTTCGTGGACTGTTAGCAGATAAAAAAGGGTGTTGAATGAATTTCACTGCATATATAAAAACCGGTACATCCTGGTCTGATTTCAGATGGAAGAAAAGTATTCATAAATGGCGGTTCGCAATAATAAGATCTCTAACCAGCGCGTGCAGCGGTTCCTGCTACTGGTAAGAAACATATGATACCGATTAAGTTGCCAATTCTAACAATAATTTTTTCTATATAACAAGTCAGCATAAGAAATAATGATATTGTTACCTTTGTAGTAAAATTTAAATACACTTATTTTGAAAATGTTTAAGATTAACAAATACCAATATGCCAAAAAATACTGACAGCACAATACATCGATCAATTTACTGCAAGAAATCAACGCTTGACTAACACACTAAAAAACTCCCACTAAACACAATATTTAAAAGATTCCACGGTATCTTGTCACTACCCGCACTATTAAAAACTAATGTTGTGTTACTTGTAAAGTAAATTCTCTGTAAAATTCACTTTTCTTATTAGAAAGATTTTTACGTTAAACTTGACACATTTATGCAATACTAACAAAACATTAGGTATAGCCATTAATGAAAAAAAACGTCCCATTAACTTATTAAATACAATGCTTGAAAGACTCTACGATATTTTTTACTATCAGCACTATTAAAACACTGAAAACAAAAAATGTATTTATTAAATAAAATCTTATAAAAAATACTTTCTAAACACAAGATTTTATTATTTAGATCTACTAGAACGAAAAAAACTAGTATAGTTTCTTCATTGTGGCAATGCTAAATGTTATTTATAAGTGGACGTAGTTTGCGTGGGTGGATCCTAACAAACGTAGTATCAAAGTTATCACTGAAACAGATATGATATATTCTGTTATATTTATTGTCTTAAAAGATTGTAGCGCGCGAAAAATTTATACAGGCATTAATTTTGTTTGGCAGAAATTGTAAGTAGATGCCTAAGTATTTATTTTTTCCTTTCTATTCACCCGACAAGCTTTTAAGACAATAAAAACATAATATATTATATCTGTTTCAGTGATAACTTTGATACTACTTTTATTAGGATCCACCCACGCGAACTACGTCCACTTATAAATAGCATTTAGCACTGCCACAATAAAAAAACTATACTTATTTTTTTCGTTTTAGTACATCTAAATAATAAAAGCTTGTTTTTAAAAAGTATTTTTTACAAGATTTTCTTTCTAAACTTTTAGTTACGTCTTAACCTATACATTTCTAATAATGCATCACTATTACAAGAAGTTTTACCTGTTGTCGTATTCTACTCGTCAAACCCTTTCATTTAATGGCCATATCAGGGAACTTGTTAAGAAAACGGTAATCCGCCATCTTGTGGCGTCCGCCATATTGGGTTTAGAATGGCGTTCACAGCGTTCTTTGTTCCTATTACTCTTTGTTCCTAACCAATTAAGTCTTTCTTTTTGTCCTCACTTGTTTTTTGCATGTGACAAATATTAAGTAGAACTATTATTTCTTTCACCAATGTGCTGCAACGTGACCCCTAATCCTTTCCTTTTACTAAACCTTGAACATACCATTAACGTACTGCACATATTCTCAAATTAAATCAAAATCACATACTGGCTCTACCAGTCGCTTAGAGCTTTTAACGAAATTTAATTAGAGCCGTGGCCAAATCTCACGTAGATCCATCCCTTCGTAAATTTAGCGCGCTCCATTGTCCTTCGTCCTGCGTTTAAATCAGCATACGGTGGCCTTTTTGGCACCTTTTCCTCGCTGGAGATGCTTGCTGGTCGTATGGCTGTATAGTGTTTTAATTATTGGTTACATAGGCGTAGAGCTTTATTTGAAAGATATTCAAAAACTTTTAACAACCTACCTCTAAATTCACTGGAAAGGTGTAATTTCTTAAATTTAGATCTTCTGGTTGATCAGGTCCTGTCATTGTTAATAAGCTTCAATAATCTATTATTTCTGCGATTTGCTTGGTTTCCAAATAATTTTTACCTTGGAACCATCCAAGTAATATGTTATGGTTACACATAAATGCAACCATTCGACTTTTTATAAGCTCGATGATTTTTGACAATGTTGGGAGTAACGAAATTGGTCGAAAGTCAGCTCGATTTTCAAGGTATCCACCCGTCATAGGAAAGAACTCGGTTGTCTTCTTATTCTCATACTGGTCAATTTTAACTTTTAACTGTCAAATTAGAGCGGTATTAGGAATAGTAAATTTGGAAGTTTATCTACAAAATAAGGCATATATTTAAAGCACTTTTAAAATCAGTGGATAAATGAATATATTTATGAAAAAGGGTTGTAGATTAGGTTGACAACTTGGTGGTACTTAAGTTAAATTAAAATGTTGTTTTTTAATCACTTAATTATAGTTTGTGCTGTTTCCGCCACTGACCAAAAATCTCTCTTCTTCATCCTAATAATTGGCATTAGTAGCCTGGTCGCTAATCTCGCTATTCCTGGACCTGGCTCCGGAAGAATAGCGAAGGATTTGCGATGCCGGCCATTTGCACCGACACAAATCACTTTTACTGCCCATAGAGAACCTTTTGCTAATGCCGCGCGTTGAATATCTCAGATTTAATTTCCACTCTTAAATATAAATACTATGAGGCGCTCCGTTTTATTGCCTGCGCTGTAATTAATTGTTTATGTATTCCCGGTGTCTCTGGAAATAAACACGGCACCACTGGGGATAATTTTAGGCCATATTTTAACATTCGAAATTGTTACTTTTTTCGTTTAAGCAATTAAAATTAATAGGCCCCAAATATATTTATTTAATACAGCAAATCAAGTTTTATTACTTTTATTCATTTAATCGGAAACAATGATTTTTATTTTTGGAACCACCTTGGTGTCATATAACCACAAATTATGCACCATAACAAGAAATGGTGTGTGATAAGTCTAGAAGTTGTGAATAAATTAATGAATTAAATCCACAGATAGACCAATTTTCAATTATTTAAACTTTTTGTGCATACCAAGCAATTGTATTACGGTTCTTTGCTGCTACTTATTTAATAATAAACAAGTACTTTTTTTTCGAAAAAACATTTGTTGATCATATAACTCCAAATTGTGAACGCAAACAAAAAGTGGCCTGTCATAAGTCTGAAAGCTGTGATCAGAATAGTAAGTTAAATCAACAAATAGACACAATTTTCACTTCTAAACTTCTGTGCAATTTGTAAAATGCTTTTCTTTCTTTGTAAATAAAACTCACGAACACATCTATAGGACAAAATTTACGTGTCTTATGCTTACACTTGTAAAATTAGCATGGTCTTGATAATAGTAAATAAGCCCTTAACGACTATCATGTTTGTTAGACTTAAACCATTTTAAGTATACACCATATCGCGAAAGTTTTAGTTTAAAATCGCCGATCACTTTCCAATAAAGGAAACATGCCTCGATAAATTGTAAAACACAATACCCTTAACTTTGCAACTTACAGCAACGAAACACGTCGTTGAAACTCTTCGCTAATGCCACGTCCTCACGGACCCATAACGTGTTATACAGTGTGCTATAAGGTGCCCGATATACGTCTGCCCCGTTTCGTAAATATCGTTGTTAACCTGCCGGACAAAGTCCAGCTCAGGTCTCCAGACTCTAAGCACCACGTATTTAGATGTCCGGCCTTTATTTAGGACCTCTTGAGGAATATATCGGAGGAAGTTCGTGTAGAAAAGTATTATAATTTAGGGGAAAACTTTGTGTGGTGCAAGGATTAGTATAATAAGGCGGTAAAAGTTTGGAGGTGAGTTAATGCACCCAAGGTATATTAATGTTTATACTACTTTTACATATTAAAGCAACAAATTGATGGTGCAAGGAAGTGTAGATTTAGAAAGTTGCAAATTCTGTTATCTATTTATTTTTGTTCAACACTAAGTATTAAATTAGGTCCAAGTCCATAACAGTCACGCGACTTACTTGCAAAACAGGATAATATAATTTATCAATATTTCATTGAGTGGTAACCATTCCCGGAGCTCCACTTGCATGGACATCTCTAGACGAAATTCTACCAAATCTAAACTAATGACATCATCGTTTCACAATATCTTAAAAAAACAGCAAACTTGCCTATGAATTTGAGGAATCATAACTTTTTAGGAAGGTACCTAGTCATCAGTTTCAGCTTCCAGTTTAGTATTAACGTAATGAACTTGGTTGTTTGCGTGCTTACTGTCTAGCAGGAAACCTATTGGGATCAAAGAGTTTGCACACATGGTACAGACATGTTTATCTTATTTAAGGGATAAATAAAAGTTAAGAGACAAAATCAGAGGTAGGTAAGGAGCGAATCATAGGGATCAACTCAGTTAGGCCATTTCCATGAGCTATCACAATACTCTCTATTGCATTTGAAAATAAAGCTGGGTTAGTTTCTACCCCTGGATGGAGGGTAAAATTCACGGAATTGCTGTGGAATCAAAAAAGGGTCCCCGTGTTTTTGGATTTTCTCAAGGAATGGATGGAGTCTTTGTTACCGAACTTATTCCAGTTAAAAAATTTACCCTGTATATTGACCTTTCGAATAAATAACAGTTTATATTAAAAGAAATTGTATTTATTAATTTTGTTTAATAATGCAAATTATTTTGCTTACAAAACTTTGTTCTAAATAAACAAATATCCAAAAGGAAAATTGTGTTTGTAAATTACCCATTGATAACTGGTAAGGAGCTACAACCAGGACGTGTAGTTCTTCATAATTGGATATCTATCGTGCAAGTGATATGTCACACCCCCGAAAAAGCGAACCGAAGCTAAGTGTTCAGAAAGTAGTTTAGGACCTCACTAGATATTTTTTATTAAGATCAGTTAATATCATCTCAGTCTTGCATAAAAGTTTGAGAAGCAATTATCGTGAAAGAACCATTTTATCACGACCAAAAACATAATTCATAAATGAAGTAGCTTGGCAGAGTAATAATGTTGAACATGGTCGTTAGTAATGGACATTAACAGCGCGAAATAAATAATCTCGTACAATAATTTTCCACCGCTGTTCTCCATTTTAAAATGAGCATCAAAAGGACAGTATGTTACCATAATTATAAGTTTTAACTGCAGTCGGTGCTACAGCCCCTTTCGGCCCCTTTAATTGATGGACTGCATTGCGCCAGGTGGGCTCAAGAGTCGTAAATAAGGAGTTATGGCTGAATATATTTGGGCAGTTTTGGCCAGGCATTTGGATAAATAACTCTGTGTAAGTTAGAGTTGGGTGCTACGGGTGTCTCACTAAAGTATTCATAGTGTAAAATTAAATTGTAAGAGAGTAATTTGTTGTTATGAATTTTACTACAAATCGGTTGTCAAACTTGTATTGTAATTTTTGTCTCTTTTTTCGGATAATTTCTGAATAAATCCAGATAACGGCGAGATTTGGGGGCTCCAGGGGGAGGGGGCGAGAAATGCAAATTCATCCAAATTTGACAGCGTCATATAAAATAATGATTAACTTATACAAATAATATATATTTTTGCAAAAAAGATCATATTTTCTGATCAAGCATGTTTTACATCAAATGGAGTAGTTAGCTCTCAAAATTATATATAATAAAAAGAATATATATATATATATATATATATATATATATATATATATATATATATATATATATATATATATATATATATATATATATATTTATATATATTCTTCTACTACTCCATTTGATGTAAAATATTGTAAAACATGCTTGATCAGAAAATATGATTTTTTTTTGCAAAAATGTATATTATTTGAATAAGTTAATCATTATTATTAAAGCCATTTTTAACCCTACCCCAAACATAATATCAAAGAACCTGTTTCGTTAAAAAATGTCCGAAAGAAAGCCATAATTTCACCTTAAGGGACAGCTTAGACCGCTTTTCGATTATCGTTCGTACTGTGTGAAGATATGATGCCAGAGGGACTCTTTCTTGTCAACTTCTGTTGGCCATCTTACAAGCTACATCGAATCGGACACACAGTAATATTATACATAATAGATGGGTTATTTTTCTGTCTAAAGCCCGCGTTGACAATAAAACAATGTACTGTATGGTTTTGTTCTAACAAGTTAGTAATTTAGTTCCGAAACTATTTTATATTGTCCTTTTGCCTCTCCTTAGGACTGTATTTTGTCGAAATGCCTTAATAAGAGATGGCGCATCAACATTAAGTTTTAACCAGTCTGTTTACAGAAACATAGTAAGTTGCGATTAGAAATATTTAAACAATAAGAAATCGTTTAAGGAAGTCATTACAAACCCAAAAATGGGATTTTCGAAAATTAAGTCCTCGGAAGTTTGTCTCCGAAAATATGTCTTCGGAAGTTTATTTTCGAAAATTATGTCTCCGGAAGTTTGTTTTCGAGAATATGTTGATGCAATTTGTAGTTGAAGAGTTTAGGGCATTAACACCACTGAAACGTTAATTGCATCATCTACTCCATTTCTACCTCTGCAGAAAACCACTATTGAACTTTTCGAAAACCTCTTGTATACTCTTTCCCTGTTTTCTTTTAACTAGAATAAATTTTCGATTGAGTCATGGACAAAACTTCGTAATAAAGAATATCGTAGATCCAGACGTTTCAAAGCTAATCCCGCTATTTATGTTGAAACTTACATGAGCTAGAGCAAGACTTATCAAATAAAAAGGAGAGTTTATTGAGTCAAACGCCAATATTATGTCCTACATAGGGTTTAACTTATTGGCCCTAAGCTTGTGTCCACTGGCTGGATTTTCCAATTGTGGCTGGTATTGTTCAAAAATATGACTTTGAGATACGGCTTAGAAATATCGATTTAAGAAATTCGTAGCTTCAAATATTATGCTGTTTGTCTGGAAATATAATCCACAAAATATAGTTGGTAAACTTTCAATAAATAAAGAAAGACATTTTTAGAAAAATGTATGGAATGCATTAGCACAAGGATCTAGGGAACCCGTTCGCTTCTTGATGCAAAGGCTTTAGCACATGCTATCTTTGATTGGTTTCGCTTCACAGCAGACAGCTTGCCATTTGACTTGTGTTGGTTGTTTGTTTGTTTCTGCTGTGAGCCTGTGACGTTTAAAATCACACGAATTATAAATATACTGAAAATAATAAATAAAAGGTAACCCAGATCGGCTCCAAAAGGTGCAGAAATAAAAATTGCATAATAAAGTCAGTTGTGCAATACGTTCTAGGACAGGTTTACTCAGTTTTCGGTTTCATCAGTATCTTATTTAATACAATGTCAGTTGTATGCGGTGTTGATATAATTTTATACCAACAGGAATCGTGCAGTCGCAGTAAAAACTCAACAATAATAGATAGAAAATTAAAAAAAGATACTGATGAAATCTAAAACTGAGCAAACCTGTCCGAGAACGGTATTTAATAAATAAATATAATAAAATAAAAATAATTAATAGTAATTTCCACTTTCTTTGTTGTGGTTTGATTTACTCCCTAATGAAATTATGCCCCTTTCTTTATGTAAATAATTATTGATTCAAATAGCACTTTTCATACGCATTATTTATTTGACATTAAAATATAGGTACCTACACTAAGCTTTTTAGAATTGAACGGTTTTCAAGGCAGTCGTAGAAAATCCTTTTGACTCTTCATTCTTGCTTAATAATCCCAACGCGGTTATACAATCACATAAACACAGAAGTGTTTTGTTGGTTACATATCTGTTACTTTACGCGTGCGTGAAGCCTTTGCATCAAGAAGCGAACGGGTTCCCTAGATCCTTGTTGTATTAGCAAGGAAAGTCACTTACATTTAAATTAGGTGATCCTATCCCTGTACAAAATAGACAAATAAAAAAGAAACAAAAAATGTATGCCGATTCTCCAACGCTAGTCCGGTCTAATTTGACAATCAAAAGTTTTCAACTGACAAGTGTAAGAATAAGATAACTAAGTTTTATGCGAGTACTATGAATTTGTTTTTGAGATTTTTCGCAAATTTGTAAATAAAAGAGCAATTTTAGTACTTTCGACAAAAATAGAACTAAATTCACTACAGCAACTCGTTCCAGAATGAAAATCATTTGGAAACCAAGCAAATCGATGAAATATTAGAATAATTCATTAGTTTTTCATGATGACTTATTAACAATGACAGGACAAAAACCTGTCAAAACATATCTGATTAACTATAAGATTTTAATTTAAATCAGCCTAAATCTTAAATCTTCTTAGTGAATCTGAACGATAATTTTTAAAAATGTGTTTTTTAAAAATATTTTCGAAATGGGTTTTTGTAAATTTGTAATAGAAAAATCTTTGTTTTTTGTAAATAAAAACCAAAATAGTTGGATAAAATTGACCACCACAAATAGTTAATCTATGTAGAGAATACAAAAGAGATATTTTAGATTTATTTGAATTATATGCATATTGGCGCCTTTGCTTCCAAAATTTTTGTTATTGGTTGTGGATTATTTTCTACTTCCGAAAAATGTTCCTAGATCCGATTAGTGACTGTGAATTGTTTTTTTAAACGAGTTACAAAAAAACGTTAAAGGTTTGAGTTTTGCAGTGTAGTCTTTCGTAAATTCTTGTAGCGGTTAATCATTGTGTTATTGTTACTTGCAAAAATTCCTATTACGATTGAAATGTACTTAAAAACTTAACAGTTATTGTTGAATTATTGAAAAAGTAGTACACGAGGGAAAAACCGGCACCGTTTTGGTCATACCGCGCTATAAAAAGTAATAAAAGACCAAAACTATCAGAAATGAGACATTTTATAGGTTTTGCACTATCCTTATTTAAAGAAATAGTAATAAAAATAATAATTTATCATTAAAGTAAAAATAATCTAAATAGAACCCCGATTTTATTACTAAATAGGATTTAATATGAGCCCTAAACTGTAGCCAGTAATTTTTATCCATCCAATTACCTTTCCTTTGTATTCAGCAGTTCTGTGAGGCCATATTTCAGAGGATTGAAGAACATAAAGGCAGCGAAACGTCGTTTCGGCTTGAGTCGGTCCTAAAACGGTTTGATTTGTTGGAGCCGTTAATTGAAAACCAGGGGCAATTATATAAGCGACGCCCGGTGGCGTCGGATTACCTAAACGGCGCTTCAGAAGAGACGCCGCCGTGAAAGAGGCGTCGATTGTCGAAAATTTGGTAGAAGCTCGGTAAAGGAAAGGGCGGTTATTACGTTGGTCAGTCAAAAAGTTTTCAATCCAAAAATTAACTTTAAGGGTATTGATTTTTTAAAGTGTAGCATCCGTTTTAAATTAAAACAAGTAAAAGATAGTGGATTTGCAGATCTAAAAAAAAACATTTGTATTAAAATATGGGCAGTCCATAAGAATGTAGAATTTTAACTCAACTCTTCTACTTTCGAAAGAGATTTGAACTGAACGTTTTATCGAAAAAATATTTTATGAAAATGCATTATAAAGTAGTCAGCCAAGTTTAGAATATGTTTTTGGAGTCATAATGATGGTTGCCTTTTTTGGAAATATTAGAAGAAATATTCTGCAGGGTAACAAGAATGAGAGGAGGCATATTTTAATATATGCTTGACATATTTTGAAGGACAGGTGGCAGATTTGAACTTTTAAAGGTATATTTTTTCGAAAATTTGATTATCCGTCAGACTCTGCGTGTGTACGTAGAAATTTATATCCAAACATTCGTAATATGCAATATGCACATACTCCAAATAAACATGAATTATTTTTTTCTGTTCCTTACATAAATTAAATATACAGTGACCGCCAGAGAGTGAGCAGCATATGAGAAAAATTTTTATCTTTGAATTAAAGAAATTTATTTTATTTCGAAAACGTTCTGCATACCTTCAAACTAAAATAATACCCAATAAATCCAGGGAAAGTTTTATGATATACGGGGAAGAGACAAAATTCGAAATTGAGTTAAGTCTTCTAAGGACCACGATTAAAACCTAAATAAAGAAAAAACTTTGTAGTTTTAGGAACAAATATACCATTTGAAAGATAGTTTAAGTTAAAGTGTATCAAAATTTGAGTCAGATGAAATTCTTTTGACTCCCCAAAAAATTATGTACGGTGTGCCGCAAAGATATTTAAAGTTTTTATGTTTTTATTTTTAATGGCCATAATATTTTTGAAACTGATTACTCCGAAATAACATCTTCGGGTATCTCTAATAAAGTCTACAGAAAATATGATTTGCGTGCTAGGATGCGCGATCTATTTTTTTACAGAGTAGTTCTCAAAAAACGATTAAATCCTATTTTTTGTCCAAAGTACGCGAAAATTAATATTTGAGCCTTTTAAATGTCATGCGAGATTTCGGGTTATGAGGAAACCTCTCCACCTACACTACTGCAGCTTCCTTGTGGCTTTTTCTGTAATCCCCCAAAATTAACAAATATCAACTTGCACATTAAAATTCGCTTCCATGTTAAATTAAGCAATAAACTAAGAAATAATAATCGTTAAAACATCAAAATTCTCAACTGACAAGTAAAAATAACGCATGCCCATGGAAACAAATAATAATTCTGAAATAAGTGAACTCGATTTATTGTTAAAATTTATTTATTTTTTAAAATCAAAATTTAATAACCAAACGGGCAAATCAAAAAAAAATACATACGTAGTTCTTTACGTAGATTTGAATTTTATAAACAAAAGTACATCATCCCGTTTAAAATTCCAAAGGTACCCTCCACCCCTCACAATAGAGAGATGGGATAATTGTCAAAAATATGTTTAAATATGTCCCCCCACGTCCTTATTAACTCACCAAAATTTCACGAAAATATTTTTGACCGTTTTCGAGATATCGCCTTGTAGCACTTTAGCAAACACCGTGTATAGGCTTCGCCGGTTGTACGGGCTCCTTAAGTAAGGCGTAAGAAATCATTATTATGTGAACAACCTGAGCAACCATCACTCCTAAAAAATTGTATTTTCTGAATTCCAACTATTTCGTCATAATTACATGCTTTCGCTTATTCTAGATACAACTATACCCACACGTCATACTGGTAAACCAATTTACTCTGTTCTCTATACATAGCACATCCGCGATAAATATCAAAAGACCCCTGAAATGAGACTTGACAATGGCGGCTAAGTCAGTCGCAACAATTCCGTTTGTGAATGGGAACAGTGTGACCACAGCCTGTCCGGCTTTCATCCTCGTCTCCACATCAAAGAAGGGTTTAGTTCTGGAAATTCTGTGACGACTTAAACCCCTGCACCTTTGCAGACGTTACCGCACGACGACGTTTGCACTGTTTAGTGTATTTATTATGTAGTGTGTATGTGTATGATTGTTTCTCTGTCTGACTAATTTCTCTAGTTACAATAGAAAAGGTGGTTTCGTGGAAACCCGCTGTTTGTTAAATAGTATATTGTACAAGTTTTGGAAATGACTTTCTTACACTAATCGAATTAATTAAAGCATCACAACGAATTTATCATAATTTTGGTAGCGAATTTCTTCTGACCCCTTAATCCGACTGTAAAAATTTTTTTTTTAGGTTGTATGTTCATTCTTTAGAAAATATATTATACCAGTATTGTTTGAAAAAAATCAATTTTGTACATTATATAGGGGTTTAACAATAATGTTGTTTTCCCTAAAGTTTGTAACGCTCTGCAGATTAGACCCGCCATAACTGCGACTCACATTCACAACTAGTCTGTAGCATCATCAATTCTTAACATTTTGTTTTTTAATTCACTCTGATCTCTCAGTTATTGAAGGAGATACAGGGCTTCTCAAAGTGTGTTGTTTTTTGCTTAATGCACTTTGAAAAATATCAAAACATGAAAATTGCCTTTACGACGTGTTATGGTGTGACTTGCAAGAATTCCGAACTTGAATCCCCTTGAAAACCTCTAGGACATCCTTGGTAGGTGGCTAGAAAATCTTTATCCAACAATTTGGGACGGTAGGACAAATACTTGTTGAAATCTGGAATGGACTAGATCAAAATGAAATAAGATGAGGCGTGCGTCGGCGTCGCTGTCAAACTGTTATTCGCTATTGACACTAACTCTGATTTTTTAGTTTTTAAAATTCTTACCGTTTAATTTTCTATTACTGTACCTATACTTTTTAATCTTTAAGTTTTATTATGTTACTGTTATGTTCTTGTATGTGTTACATTAAATTTTATTGATTTATTTTCTTAATAAAATTAATGCGGTAATTCATATTTGTAACACAATAAAATCCTCATTCTTTATATACTACTCCAATTAATAACCTCACCACAATGAATTTATCATAATTGTGGTAGCGAATTTCTTCTGACCAATTACTCCGACTGTTCAAAGCTTTTTTTAGGTGTAGGTTGTTCATTCTTTAGAGAAGTACGCATACGGTGTTGTATATTTACTTACTTTGTGTATGGTCTGTGTTTTCCCATATTAAGTAAAGAAATTGCTATTAAATTAGAAGACACATTTTTAGTAAAATAGTTTTTGGAATTAAAATCATAACAAAAAATAAAAATTCATCTTTTTCTTAGCACAAAGTTTAAGCTAGTAGAAATAATGCTTATCTCATTAATAACTTAATATACGGTGTCATAAATATTAGTTAAAACTAAGGCTACTGACAAAAAGGATTGATTTCGCAGTGGTGTTCTTACTATTCTTTTTGTTTTTCTTAGGAAAAAGTTTAAATTTGATTTTGATTGATTGATTGTTAAATTACGGTTAATAACAGGAAATTAATTATTTTTAAAGATTTATAATATGTCTGGCAACGTTGAAGCAAATTCAATTGTTTTTAGTTTTTTCGCGCGCAATTTTCCGTCAAAGTCAAACGAACACATACGTCAGCCAGGTGCGGCTGAAGAAAAAAAAAAGTATTGGGTTTGTCTGTACACTACCCCCTGAGTCACCCATTCCCATCAATACAGTGAATTCCATAACACCTTACATATATACATACATATATATATATATATATATATATATATATATATATATATATATATATATATATATATATATATATATATATATATATATATGTACATATGTCTATGGAAGCAACAGTAAGAAAATACAAAAGCAAAAATATTTTGAATTATTAAGCAGAAACTGTTTTAGTAATCGCATAGCCTATACATGGAATGGTTTACAAGAGGCCACAAAGGAATTGTAAAATTTTAATTTAATAGAAATCGTATACATTGTAGTTCCCATCTTACTGTATTTAAAATGTAAAAATTATATTATCTATGACAGTTTAATTGGTTATACCGTCAACTGTTGAATTCAGTAAATAAAATATGCCATGTTGGTCCCTGCCACAGGGGGTGTAAAAAATACCAAATTGTACACAAAATTTTAACTCGACAAACACTACTTGTCAACAACATCTGAGTATCTACACCCTTCATAGCTTCCATACTTTTATTGCCACTTTGTAATACCCCCTTGAGTTGGAGCTAAAACACTCGAACAATAAAAACGGTCATAATCATAATCTAAACAAGATAAGACCCGTCTCAGCCGTCCTCTTATACCCCAAAACGGTCTTGTTTATTATTATGTCTCTGCGATAATTTAAAATTATAACAATTATGCTAAGTGTACTTAACAGACGAAATTAATATTCAAAATGTAACGCTACAACTGTTACAGCGTTCTTAACATTAACAAAGGTAAGTTATAAGACTCTTCTGCTCGGTTTGCTAAAATAAAGTAAAGCTTAATGGTAAGGGCTGCTGCAAAGGGGTAATTTGTAATGATGTGCATGTAAAAGCCGAGTTAAGAAAATTAGCTTGGAATTTTCTAAGTGAAATTTTATTGTTTTCTTTGGGGATGTGGAGTGCAGATCCAACATGTTATCAATTTTAGGAAAAACGTTTTACCCCAAAACATAATGATATCTTAAAAGTATAATATATAAATCTAATTTTGAATTTTTTGCTTCATAAATTAGGAGAACCAAAAATATTTATTTATTTCCCACATCAAAAGAAAGAAGCTCTGTAATAACAAATTATTATTTTTTGGATGCATATAATTCAACTAAACCTGAAGTATTATTTTTTATTCTTTATATACATTGAATAATTACTGTTTTTTTATCCATTTATTTTGATCCTTATTAATAACAAAAAACTACTACAAATTTTCTTACAAAATTCGAAACTTGCAAAACGTGATACTATTGTTTGTGGCGTCACATGTTATGTTAATAAAAGTGTTATAATGACTGATGTATGGTGAATTTCAGTATTAATTTATTTTCTTGATTATTTCCCAAAAGTTAGGAGATTTCGTGGATAAGAAAAATTACATTTGAATCGAAGAAATATTTAACAATGAGCGGAACAAAATGTGTGCAAGGACAACCAGATAATTTGCTAAAAGTTGCGACGCACTTTGTTTGGGTTTTATTAAAAAGTGCAGAGTTAAATAATTGTCAAAAATACTATGATGAGTACCTTTGGCTATGTACAGTTCTGTTCATAAAAAACCCGTAAAAGTGATATGACTAGTTTTTGTATTATTTAAGCTGTTTGGAACAGACTTTTGTGATTGATTATTTTTTTGAGGTTATCATATGTTAAAGGTTATATGCGAAAAATGCAAAGCATTGACGTCGATGAAGTAAATAAAAAATTTAAGTCAAATGGTAAAGTAATAATATATTTAATTTTATAATAATGCGAACATATTGGGAATTATATAAAACAAGAACAATAACAATAGATTAAGAAACTAACACCTGGTCATTGAACCCTGCTTTTCGATCACGTGAGCTAATCTGTTAGGCATCGAGTGAATTAAATTTATTATAATAGTTGGGTCAAGCTCTTCCCAGCATTCATGGATTATTTCCCACAATTCGTTAGAATTTTGAGGCAAAATATTCCAGTCATATATTTTTTTACAATTATAGCCCACACATTTTCTATTGGATTAATATCCGGACTGAAAGAAGGCCATGGTAATACTCCTACATTATTATTTTGAAATCAGTCCTTTACACTATTCGCAGTGGGCACTGGACAATAATTATCCTGTTGGTAAATGAAAGAATTATTCGGGTAAACGGACTGAACAGATGGGAGCATAATGTTCCCGAACATTACAGTAATTTTCAGCATTGAATCTTCCCTCCCAACGCCAAACCCATGGGTGCTTATCCAATCCCATATTATTGACAGAAAAGCGCCCAGGTCTAAATGCAAGATCGCTACTGTAACGTTATAAGTAGATTGAAAATTATTTTTATCTGTGAATACCAGGCGCGGTCCGTGAAATTTTAAAGTTGTATATCTCTGTTGCTACTTATGGGACCCATGCCAACTTCAGGGTTTTTAACAGTTAGCCTTCTAGGAATGTTTTGGTAAATAAAAAAAATATTTTGTAGTTTGCGAAAAAAAGTTTTTGAATTTTTGAATTGACCCACCAGGGTAAAAAAATTAACACGTTGTTATTTTATTTATTATTTTTTCTAAACAAATTTTACATCATCAGCTGTTAAATTAAAACTCCTAGAAATCAAAATTGGGAGAAAGGCAAAAACAAACTCATACAGCGTAACCGTAGCACAGCAGTACAATAAGGGTCAATTAAAAGTAAATAATAAATGGACATGTGTAGAAAAGATTAATTAGTGAAAAAAAGCAAGGCACTGTGACAAAATTTGTATGTCATAAAGTTAATGTTTGTATGATGGATGGTCACTTATTTCTCTTTAAAATTTCATTACAAATACTTATTATTTATTTTAACATATAAATAAACGTACAGCCAAATTGTTTACTTGAATTTGACGATTCTGACGTTTCATAAAAAAAATTTGATTAACATTGCACTAGGTATGTACTTTCTTCCAACATCTGTTGCTACTTATGGGACCCATACCAAATTCAGGTTTTTTAATAGTGAGCCTACTAGGAATGTTTTGGTAAAGAAAAAAAATATTTTGCAATTTGCGAAAAAAGTTGATTTTTTGAATTGACCCACCTGGGTAAAAAATTAACACGCTTAGATATTTTATTTATTATTTTTTCTAAACAAATTTTACATCATTTTGTCGACAATTCTTAAATTTTAAGAGAAAAAAATGTGTTAGTAGAAAGTTATAGTCATTTGAATTTTTTGCAACCGAAAATTTAAATTATTTTTCGGTTGAAAAAATTCAAATGACTATAACTTTCTACCAACACATTTTATTCTCTTAAAATTTAAGAATTGTCGACAAAATGATGTAAAGTTTGTTTAGAAAAAATAATAAATAAAATATCTAAGCGTGTTAATTTTTTACCCTGGTGGGTCAATTCAAAAAATCAACTTTTTTTCGCAAATTGCAAAATATTTTTTTTCTTTACCAAAACATTCCTAGTAGGCTCACTATTAAAAAACCTGAATTTGGTATGGGTCCCATAAGTAGCAACAGAGATATACAACTTTGAAATTTCACGGGCCGCGCCTGGTGTCCGCTCCTCTTGCTGATGAGCAATGTCTATAAGCTTTGACATCGCTATCCCTTAGTCTATTACGCTTTTATTGACTTACGGTTGTTATCAATTAGAAAATTACACTGCTAAAAGTTGCAACGTTGCAAAATCCTTATTTACATTCCATTAAAAACTCCATGTAACTTATAACTCATAAAACTAACATTATAAATAACAAACTTTGGATGTGTTTGTTTCATTAAGGGCCACTTCAAACCATAACTTACTATTATGTAAGTTTGAGAAGGTCTAAAGGGACTGTCGGCCAACAAATTTCGACTGCTATCTAGATGCGAAGTGTTGATTCAGGACACATCCCGAAATGAGCAGGAATGTCGCATAAATCAACAGGAAAGACAGTTTAAGAGAACCACAGCATTAATCAACTGAGGTAGTCGTGTGGCGAGTCGACCAAAAGCCACTGTTCAATAGTTCATATTTTTTGCTGAATAATTTATAAATGTAATTATAAAACACACAGTTTGTTGTCTGTCTGTATATCTGTGTACACATTTTTTATAATGCTTGGATTTGTAAAATTTCGGAATATTCCGAATAACGCCATCGTTAAAAATTTTAATGATCATGAAATTGGAAGAAGATGGAACAAACCATACTAAACATTAAAATAAGATGAACCTGTATGCAGGCATTAGCAGTATACATATTATCCACAGGAATTACAGGACATTTCTTCATTTGTTCATTTTCCTTTTTGACAAATTTTAATTTGTATTGGAATCGTCAATCGTACCATCTTAAAATTATTTTTACCACATAAAAAACTTTCTACCGAATACAAACATTTATCCAATAAAATATCTTTCAATCTGGGTTTAAAAATTTTCAAAGTAGGAGACTTTGTGACATAGTCTGGCAATTTTTATCACATAGTTTTTTTGTCACATAGTCTGGCTCTAAAGAATTAGGAGATTTAAAACTTATTTTATACCTATTGTAAGGAACCTAAAGTTTGTTTTGCTGGCGTGTGTTTACCTAATGTTTATCTTTTACTAGATCAAAGTTACATTTATTAATATAAACATATATACATATTTCAAAAACAAATAATCTAAGGAGTGTTAAAACCCTAAATTTTTTAAAAAGATTTGTACATTGGTAGGTACAGGGTCTTCCAACGAGGACTGAACAGGGGCTCATTTTTGAGCTTCCTTGTATCTAAAGAAAAATCTAAAATAGCCAATCGATGTACTTTTTCCTGCAGAATTCAAAAATGAAACCAAAAATTTATTTGAACCAGAAACAAAAGAGTTACGCTATGGATAAGTTTTGGTGTTTTTTAAATGGAACATAGCTTTTTTTATACGATTTTCGGAACGAGTGATATTTTTTATGTCCGTTCTGATTAAAATATTTAATATTGTGACAGCTATTTTTATTAAATTTTAATGTTTTATCCAGTATAATTTAACTTCAACCTGTTTGAAACATACACTAGGTAATAAAGGTAAAAAATCACCTTGAAATCCTTCAAAGTCAAAAAATTTGACAAATTTACTATAATATATATATATATATATATATATATATATATATATATATATATATATATATATATATATATATATATATATATATATATATATATATATATATATATATATATATATATAATTTCTGTGAAAATTTGCAATAAATCTTCTCCTTGCTTCTCTGGCATTTTCTTGGCATTTGTAGAACAAGATAACAATCTGCAATCTCTCATCTAATGAATATTTCATTTCGGCAATATTATAGTAAATTTGTCAAATTTTTTGACTTTGAAGGATTTCAAGGTGATTTTACCTTTATTACCTAGTGTATGTTTCAAACAGGTTGAAGTTAAATTATACTGGATAAAACATTAAAATTTAATAAAAATAGCTGTCACAATATTAAATATTTTAATCAGAACGGACATAAAAAAAATCACTCGTTCCGAAAATCGTATAAAAAAAGCTATGTTCCATTTAAAAAACACCTTATCCATAGCGTAACTCTTTTGTTTCTGGTTCAAATAAATTTTTGGTTTCATTTTTGAATTCTGCAGGAAAAAGTACATCGATTGGCTATTTTAGATTTTTCTTTAAATACAAGGAAGCTCAAAAATGAGCCCCTGTTCAGTCCTCGTTGGAAGACCCTGTACATGAGCTATAGATAATATAATGAGTCCTTTTTGTGATAAGAAAACCTTATAGGTAAAGGGTGACCAACTCCAGAAAATTATCCCATATCTCTGTCGAGTCCCGACCTGAGCAAAGTACAGAGAAATAAGCTGTTTTTCGTGTAAAACGGTGAGCAAATTTTTAAACATGTACACTACAGTATCAACTTTACACGCAGTCACTTTTGAAATCTAGACATTCATTCAAAAAGATTCCCAGGAACTTAAGTAATAGAGCCCCTGAGCAGAGATATCATCTTTAGAGCATTTCTTTTGATAATTGTGAAACCGAATGAAACTTGTTTTACTGTGAGAAATAAAAAGTTTTCATTAAACCACCCTCTTGAGTCGTTCATGACATTATCACATCTTATTTCCAGATCTCTATCCAGTCTTTCAGAGACTAAAAATGACGTATCATCCGCGCAAACAGACATGGCGTCAGCAGGGATGCAGCTTATACCAATTATATATAATACAAAAAGGACAGGGCCAATATAGAACCCTGTGGGACACCTACCTGTTTACAATTTATATATTGTTCGGTTTTTCGGCCACGATAAAATATACTTACGTACTGCTCTCTATTTTCAAAAAATGTTTTTATCCATTTCAAGAAAGAATTGCAAAATTCCTTAATCCTTCCATACTTGAGGAGGAAGGCCCCATGGTCAACGCAATCGAATGCCCTGCAAAGGTCACAAAAGACCCTAACAGGACACAGTTTTCACAGTTTTCTTATGAGAGCCGGCTCATTACTGTGTCGAATGGCTCTCTTTTGGATAGAATCAATGATGTTAAGTGTCAAACAATATTCTGGTATTATTTGGGAAACATAGACGGTGTATAATGGAAGGGGAAAAGTATTTTCAGACTCTGAAGAGAAAACAAGCTTTCAGGCAGCTGATGTATCTATTGAAGTAATGCGTTTGTACCAGCCGAGATCATTTTCGAAAGCGTTGCCAACTTGATCGAATGTTTCTTGGTTCTCTAGGGCTTGGCCATTTTCGTGGATGGGATCAGCGTTGCTGGATTTTTTGAGTGACAGGGTATTAAGGGACCCAAGCAAGACTGGGTCTAAGATTAATTGAATGTCTTGCAGAAGGGTATCCAGGTCGTGATTCGAGACTGCTTTGGAAAAATGAAAGTTAGGGCGAAGAGTACTGTCGTCAACGTAACTGTTAATGGCATTGGTATTTGAAGGGAGCAGGTCACAAATGTGAAAATAGTATATTATTTAACGAGCGGTAATGTAGGTCATAACTCACGCAGATGAAGTTTGCAGCACGAGCCGCAGGCGAGTGCTGTAATTCATCAAGTGAGTTATGACCATTACCGCAAGTTGAATACTATACTTTATCTACGACTATAGCAATAAATACTAAGATACAAGTACAATAATTAGGTATTAACTTAATTTGAAAACGTCAAAATTATTCGAGTGACATTACTTCCCTCAATAACAATAATGGACTGTTTCCTTTCGGCCAATCGGCTTGTACAGAGTCACCTTGATATTCGGTTCGTAAATCTTTTCCGATTTATTATAGTGAGTTATAGCAGTGAGTTATTATAACTCATGTTGTTTGTTTATAGATACTATTAATTGTTCAAAAGTAGTTGAATAATTAATATATAACTTAATAGGAGTAGATAAAGAACTTTATTTTACGGAAAAATCACGTTTTTGTTTTAATACGACTTTACCCTCGTACGCTGAGAAGGACTACAAAAAGTGTATAAAGGCGTACCTCATACAGGAGCGTATTATTTTAAATAACGCTTATTCCATGAACGGTACTAAAGTTAAAATAATAAATACGTTAGATTTAAATTTAATAATTTAAGTGATAAGTAATGTTCGTGTCAGACAGAAATTATTTTAAAGGATTTAATTAATTAATAGTGTTATATAGAGAACGTCCTGCTAAAGACAATGGACTCGTCCTTGTGTTGACGTAACGCACAAAGGCTTCATCCTGACAAGTCCTTTGTGAGGACAACAACAGAAAACGACGCCGCCGGACCTCGGGGAAAAGATCTGTCCGAGATGTCCGAATGAGTGGCAATTAGCTGGTGGAGAAATTAATTGGGTTAAAAAGGATTGGATTATTTTAACTGAGTTATAGGGTTAAAGTTGGCTTAATGGGGGTTGTTCTAAAGGGATTATAGTTTGAGATGTATAAGGATTGCTCTGATCCTTTTGTAGTAAAAAGTTCTTTCATATTGCCAGGTTAAGAAAACTTCAGTCGGAAAATTTGCTACTCGCTGTTTGTAAATGAGGAGGGAACTTTAATTATCCTGGAAGTTAACCGTCTAAATCTCAGAAACTTCTCTGTTCGCCACTGTAGTTTGGTCACTATGTTTATTTAGGTGTAACTGATATTGAAAAACTGAATTGAAAAATTCCGACATATTTCTTAATGACCAATTAGAATTAATAACTCGCCCTTATTAAACTTATTTACCTAATAGAAATGAAGCCCAGTGGGAATTCCCCATAGTAAATTAGTATAATAATAAAACCTAAATTAAATTTTATTTATCTACCTAGATTGTTTGTTGTATTTTATGACACCTTTGTGAACTTTTAGTTTAAGATTTAGTCTATAACAAACATCCGGTGAAGCTATAGTGCAGCGAAACGCGTCATGTTATAAAGTATTAAATAAAAGTGGAAATTTGGCTAAAATTGTCTATCATTATGTGTAATTTATAAGTATTAATCTATATTTAAATAATAAAAAAAATTCAAATATTAGTTACTGCAAAAATAATAATTTATTGTTGTTCTGTAAACTACAAATTAATTATAACAATTTTAATTCGTCATTTGTTTGCCTTCCTTCAATTTGGTCGCTCAAAAATATTTGTATTAAACTTTTGTCACATTTAAAATTAAATTTTTTCATTTTTTGAGACCTCCTGTATAAAATATCAAAAAAAGTTCTGTGTTGATCTTAATATTTTTGGAAGCAAAACATTTTATGAAGAGTAACTTTTTTCAAATATTAATAATAAAGAAGTTTTCCATTTGGCAAGAAAATTCTCGCAATATACCTTAACTACGTTACTGTATATGGCATGTTTGCAAAAGCATCGGCTCTCAGAAGATAAAAACAGTTAGTAATCTCATAAATGTCAAAATCGACCGTTTTACATTGTAGTGAATCTTCCTGCAAACCTTTTATTTTAGATCGCCAGAGTTGTAAGTCACATTTTTTTGCATGTCATACAGTACATATACCCACCAATGCCTCTCTAGCAATATATCTAAGCAAAACAAAATGTCAAAATTTGAAGGGCTAGAATTCAAAAAGAACTTCGTGCGTCTACAAATTAGGACAAAATTCGAGTTTACACATTAAAAAATAAATGAAGGAAACTTAAATTTAAAAGAACTTTAACACTGCCTCCTGTAAATATCAACTGTCTCCCTAAACGTTCGTTTTTAACACTTGATATTTAACCTGACAAATGATTCAACGGGATTTCAATTGTTGCTCGACACAGATCATTACCCGAGAGTTTTCATTGTGGAAACCATTAATTTACCCTTATTCTATTCGCATATCTTCTCTTTTGCCCTTCCTTTAAAAGGAGAATAATTATTGAATCTGTGTGGGAAATAGCAACAAGTATAGCCCAATTTTAAAATATACGTTTGTCAACGATGGTTATGAAAAATTAAAAAACTCATTTCCAATGAAGTCAAAAGTTTTCTCATATTGTATAAAAAAGGTTTTCTCTCAACCCATTAAGAAAATGCACTCCCGTGTGATTTCACACAACAATATTCACACTTTTTATTCTCGCTATGGTATTTCACATAGTCTGTCTGCGTGAAAATAAGGAAAGAAAAAGGCAAATAAAACCCTCAAAATGTGGTGCAACAGAAGAATATTGAAGATGAGTTGGGTAGAAAGGGTCACAAATGGGGAAATGCTGAAGCGAGTCACGAAAGGAAGGATCATTTGGTGAATGTTACAGGAAAGAAGAGACAAGATCGTGCGGAGGGATTGGTAGACGATAAAAAAAGCAGAGGTAATCCCATGAGACAAAGAAGAAATTTTATTACAAATTTCATACTGTCCTGTACCCTAGATTATTTTGAAGTATGTAGTTTGAAAAAAATAAACGTTGTTGAATTTTCTAGTTTCATTATATTTGAAACTGATATTTCTCTGTATATGTAAACAAAAACAATAAAGAAAATAACGCTTTGCATACACAGCACAGACCTCTCGCAAAGACTGATCTTATTCGTTGCACCGCGTCAGATAAGTGTTCTTTATGTTAATGATTATATGCATGCTTTTAAAAGTTAAACAGGTGAAGGTGGGGAAATTGGATGCATTTGCCAGTCTTGAAACGTAATTATTACCAGTGGCCCCTGGCGGGAAAATAAGAAAGTTTGTTTTATATAAATGTCAGATTCATAATAAGGTTTACTGTTTATTTACGTTGAGCTTGTCTCTTTTTCTATATTATTACTGTCATGTGCTAAATATACAAAATAAAACTTGATGACTAGATGGTCAGAAACTTTTTGTGAATACGACCATGCAGGTGCATCTCTGGTAATAATTACCACTCAAAAAAAAACATTAATAGGGTACATGATCTTGATCTGCACTTGCAGAGAGTTAATTCATAAAACTGACATCATACCATACTGTTTTTAATATTTTAACGAAACATTAGATATGAGAAAGTTATCAGTCCAATGGAACCCCGGATGCTCACTCACAATTTCTCAAAAGCGATCTTGCGTTGCGATTTCACAGCAACTGTTAGTAAAAATTAAAAAAATATACTTTTTCGACAAATTCATAACTATAGATGAGACATGGATTTATAACTATGACCCGGTACCGAAAATTCGTAATGCGGAATGGTAACATCGTGGCTCTCTTCCACTTTAAAAACTCAGAGTGTAGGCATCTGTTGGTAAAGGTATAACCTGCTTCTTTTTGGGACCCGAATAGGGTAATTCGTATTAAAACCGTAAAGGAACGACGGCAACAGGATCATATCACGCCGAACTAACGTACAGACTGCGGGAAGTTTAGTTACTTAACAAAAGGTGAGAGTTTTATCAGGATAACACGCCCGGTCATACAAGTTACATGCCTGACTGCTATTTAAAACTGAAGTTGTAAATTAGTTCCACACCTACCTTATTCGCCTGATCTGGCCCGTAGTGACTTTTGTCTATTCCCGAAATTATTGGAAAATATTGATTGGGTCCTGTAAAAAAAGGTTATTGCTGCCGGAAGTCAGTGGTTTGGGGAGGATCAGGTTGGATGGTTATTTTACCAGAAATATGTAGAGATGTTGGAGCCCTACTAGGAGAAGTGTATAGGAATTTGGGGGGTTATGAGGTAAAAATTTGAATCAGACTACTAGGTTAGTTTAAGAAACTCAACTCAACTCAAACCGAACTTTACTGTCCAAAGAAGACTTTCTTACTGACAAAGTTAAACTTAATCTACATAAGGAAATAAGACTAAATAATAAAACAATATTTGTAAAATTTGAAATGTAACATAATAAAAAAAATAAAATAGATGATTTTAGATATAAAAAAACATATAACACACAATAACGTTAAATAACGACTACTAATGAGTTAATAAAACTAATAAATAAAAATCTGAAACAGATTAACTAGTTTTGCATACTTTTTACTTACTTTAAAATTGTTTATTACCTAAAGAAAGTATTTATTCTCATTGATAAAATATTCGCCTAGTACTACCATAGACTAAATAATACCTAGACGAACACTGCTGTGCAACGAAAAGTGGGTCTCCCTTGAGACATTTGGTGGGTTTACTGGTTAATTTGCAAGTACAGATTATCTAGAAATAGAAAGACAACATCATTTGTACTTCTATCAGTTTAAAAGCCATATTGGGAGATGTTTAGGCTATTACACCTATCTGTAAATCCCCGTTTCTCTACACTTGTACTCTGATATTCTAATTAAATATCTTCGATATGTGTTATAATATTGTTCATTATGATTCGAGTTTTCATTATGAAACCGCGTTATTGGCCAATTTTAAACCCATACGTTTTAAACAAGTGGCCTCTTGTTAATAAAAATGATGTGACTTTGACAGTATTTTTTTACTAAAACTTACATTGTCATTAAAACATTTAAGAATATTTAAATTAAAATTTACGCCCCATTATGGTATTAGTGATTTGATGAAAAATTTAATTTGTTTAAGTGCTGCTAATTTAAATAAATTTTGTTCAGTTTAATATTTTTAGTTAATAAATCGTAGAAAAAATAGTGTATGCAACTTCCATATAATGACCATTAATATACTCGCATTCGTAACGGCACTCGTCAAGGCTCACGTTGTTATTTCATGCTCGGGTATTAATAGCCACCATTACTTTATCGTTGCATAATATACTCTTATAATACCACATTTCCTACGGTATAACGGTACACATTCTTTTTTATAAACCCCGAGTATTTTACATTAAAACCTCATTTCACCTACCTTTCCAGTTCATCTAAAAAGTTAATTATTTTCTCATTTTCGCGAATTCGTACAACTTTAAATCCCCGAAAACAAACAGAATTCCATCCCTCAAGGAAGATACAAACGCTAAGCCAGCGAGATAATAACCCTGCAGCGCGAGGCATCATTTACATTTTTTATCTGGCATAGTGTATAATTCAGAAAAGTAACTGGAGCTGAATCCAGAGTACATTATACAGAGGGACATAATTTTCAGTGGTTTACGGCTGTCTAGAAACAATACATGAATCACCGGCACTCCCCAGCCTAGCGGTAATGGATGTGTACTTTCTGGATTAAAAATGAAGCGTATTGAAATATTTTTACGGTGGGTTTCTCTAGCTTGGAGCCGTTATTTTGCCGGTCTGAGTTTAAACATTTTAAGCACGGGATTATTTCCTTTTATCTTTTTATAAAGAAGTGTGTGTCGTATGCTTACCAAGCTTGTATAATTTTTAAAACTCGTGAATCTCAGATTTATCAATTCTGTACGATGTGTAATTACTTGATTGATTTACCACACTATCCTGTGGAGGTTCAGGACTTAGCAATAATTTAAATTTAGATCTTTAGCTGGTCAGTTAGGGTATATGTCTGGTCGATGATTTCCTGTTCTGTCTTTAATTATGCGTCAAATTTTGTGTACGAAATGGTGTCGTGCTGGTTCCCTGAGGGTTGAATAAATTCGATTCAGTCGTTAATGGTAAAGCTCGTTTTAAGCTCTTTCCCTGACTTATTGACTCCAGTAAACTATTATCGACACCAGCTGTAATAAAAACCGGTAAATGTGCAAGAACTGTAAACAAGGCCGGCCCTAATAAAATAACAGGTAAAGATAATTTTAATATAATGAGTAAAGGGTATGAATAAAGTATTTTTTACCTGGTTTCATAATTTCGAAATATTTTAGTTTAGTTTGGTACACCGTGCAGCTGTTATATGATTTCGATCGTGCTATTCCGAACGTGCTAAAAATGTGACGTCCTTGGAAAGACGTTGATCATAGTGCCTCCGGTAGAGTTAATTTAAAAAGAAAATATTTATCGCCCGATGCCAAGCTAATTGTTAAAAATGTATGTTTCTTGATTGAACACGGAATTTAATGTAAATGCACAAAAAATTCCTTTGTCTACAGTTAAAGATATTGTGACAAAGAAAATTAAAGACAAAAAAGTACATAGCGATGCTGGTAAAAGCAAGTGTTTTGACGAAAGCGACAAAAACTTAATTCGTAGAAAAATGTATGCTATGTACGAGGTGAAAATTGTGCCTACGTTTGTTGCAATAAAGCAGCGACAAATGAAAAATGAAACCAACATTTCTTGCAGCAGGACAAGCCTCTGGAGAGTATTATCTCAAATGTATTTTAAATATCGGAGCATTAATAAAAGACAAATATTAATGGAATCACAACGATTACGACAGTGGCGCTTTAATGATTTAATATCTATAAGAAAGTACAGATTAGGGAATCGTTCCATTGGATGTGTACATTCTGGATTAAAAATGAAGTGTATTGAAATACTTTTACGGTGGGTTTCTCTAGCTTGGAGCCGTTATTTGCCGGTCTGAGTTTAAAAATTGTAAGCATAGGATTATTTATTTCTATTTTTTTATATAAAGAAGTGTATGTCGTATGCTTCAAGCTTGAATAATTTTTAGAACTTGTGAATTATAGGTTTATCAATTGTGTATGCTGTGTGATAACGATTGATTTACCACACTAACTTTTGGCGGTTCGGGACTTAGGAACAATTTAAATTTAGATCTTTAGCTTATCAGTTATAGCCCAGCCGCTATGTCCAAAAAAACCTGAAATTAATGACTCAACCCGATCTCAAAAACTTATGAAAAATTGAAAAAAATTAAAATAAAGTTTTTAAATAAGTAATAAAATAAAATTAGTCAAATAATTTTTTTGCTCCTTCACGGTAGGCGTAACACCAGAAATACTAATCCTAGGAGAAAAAAGGTTAGGACCAAAGTTCGAGAATTTCATTCCCTACAAAATTATTTATGTTCCTTAATGCTCTAAAGTTTTAAATAAACGAGATAATGGAATAATTTAATTTCACCCTTTTTTAGGTTTAAATCGAAAAATACCGATCGTAGACAAAGAATTGTTGAAACAAAAGTTGTAGAGAATTAAATTTCCTACAAGTTCCATTGAAAAAAATTAGGAAATTTAACACCTTGTATCTTTAAGAAAGAAGCATCCGCCGACCATGTTCATGTGAACTTTTGCCTTAGTTTCTTTCAAGGAATCTCCCTTTGAGCACATGTTATTTGAAACACCCCGTATAAAACAATATTGAAATTTGTATTTAAATAAAGAATATATTTGAATAATATTCATATTGAAAGAATGTATCTTTAAAAAGCTAAATATTGATCTAAAATACGAGATTAAGACTACTTCCGCTAGATGGCATCTAGAATATCAGAAGCTTAGCAAATCTCAACAGAACTTTTTTGGTATTTGGGAAGCCTTGTTCATTTAAAATGATCGCTACGTTTAGATTAAAGAGAAAAAGGACAAAGCGTCCTTTGCTATTAAACCTTAGACAAAGATAGAATAAGTTCTGATAATATCAGTTGCTCGTTTGCATTGCCTGAAGCTACATTCTATTTGCCGATGTGTGAGTAGCTTCCTTGTTTTGCCTATATATTGGTATCTCTTTTTGAGGTATTTAATTAAGTAGGTTCCTCCTTTTCTATTGCGCTTTGGAGTAAAATTTAAATATAGGTATTGCGGCACGACGACAGCACGCTCAGCATCTAAAGGATTCCGCTAGCAGGAGTACAGAATGTTCGCAGGAGTCTCGTAGCAGTCAAAATTGTGATATTTTCTATAATAATGTTGACATTTATACAAATTTTTATCTAAATTAATGGAATGGAATATCATAGATACACATGGAAAAAAGAAAGAATTTTAAAGCCGCAGTAGAATGGATATTAAGATAGAACACAACAAAATATTGTCAGATGATTACAAACTAATTTGTAAAAAATAATTTTGAAAATATGTGTGAATTTTTCAAAATTCAATTTATAGTAGTTAATTGTAGTAGTTAGAAAATGTTAATTAAAAAGACAAAAATGAATTCTGAGGAAACCCAAACAAACCTTTTCATACTCGCTTTTCTTGGTTTGTCAGATTTTCTTAGATTTGCTGGCCTTTTTAATATTATTATTATCAAAATTTTCTAACTTAATAAAAAAATAGTCTTTATTAAATCCCAAAAATATATTCTTAAGGCATTAGACTTGGTTGATTAATCATAAACAGAGTATTCTATAATGCCTTGTTGAAAAGTTTCTTTGAACATTCAAGATCCGAGAAAAGTGTTTTTCCAATAAAAAATTTAAAAAATGTACTTCTACTTCTAGTAAAGAATATTTTAAAAATTGTATTTTCAAAATATCCCTTTTTCGACAAAGAAATTTTGTAAAAAATAAGATATATGAAATATAGCTACACTCTGGTATTATACAGCGCATTTTGTCTAAAGTGGACTTAGGGTTTTTTACACGTTAAATTTTTTATCCCATGTTAGGCCATGTTCTATTAAAAGGATAGAGATTAAGCTTGACGTAGGTATACTTTAGAGTGAAAAAACGCATATGGATTAGCGTGCCTGCATTTTCTAGTTTCACAATCTCACTATTATCTCAACATGAAAGTATCTGTTTCACAAAGAAAATAGAATACGTTTATTAAATCTGGACGTATGCTAAGAGAGTTGCGCTTTGTTATAAATAAATAAATTTTTAGTTTTTAGTTTTTCAATAGTGCTGATAGTGAAAAATACCGTGGATTTGCATTAAAACAAAAAAAGGCAACTTTATTCTTAACCAAGTTTTACGTTTTTGTGTTTTTGGCATACCCTGTATAAAAAACAAATTTTTGGCAACGTGGGTCTTATTTTTAAAGCATGCAAAAGTTCTTATAGAGAATGACCTTTTTTCGTATCTTTCACTTTTTGGTCCATTTGTCCTTTTGTCTAGCCCATTTGAGGACATATTGTATAAGAGATAACGAATGAGAACTTTTCAGATGTGGCAGAAAGCATGGAAAAAGAAAAGTAGTGTTGTCAATTTAATTTGCTATATTTCGACTTTGACCCTTTCATAGAAAAAAAAGTGTATCTGTTTTGCGTATGCTCTCTTGTTACCCCGGTGAGATGTAAGCAAATTTCGTATTCTTATTTCAAATATGAAAGATCTCATTTCAAAGATATAAGCGTTGCTCCTTCTAATGTTTTGCCACGTGCAAACTGTATTTTAATGTAAATGCCTCAAAGTTTTCCTTCGCTTTTGTCGATGAACGTTCTTTCATATGCCTGAAAATGACGCCGTTTATTCTCATTTTCACAAGATTAACTCGGAATTAAGTGTTAGTAGTTTTGCGGAGTTTAAACTTATATTTCAAATTTATATACATATTTGCTTATGTCTTTAGGTTGTTAGCACGAATAACCATAATTTGAACTTCATGTAAATATGTAATTTGTCCATTCTTAACGTTGAAAATCGAAAAAAAAATCCTATTTAATAGCTATTTACCTGACAAGTGCGGAAAGTGATACTTTCGCGCACGCGACTGTAGATGACCAAAACGACGCGAAGCGGAGTTCCGTCAGCACTCGAGTGCGGAAGTTGTTTCTACGAAAGCACTATGGGAAATGGGGCCATATTTCTTAGCCAAAATGAAAATTTCAAGTTAAAATCATAACAAAAAGTTTTATAAAAGCAAATTGTATGATGAAAAATTCCACTACTTGTAAGTGTTTTAAATGACATTGGAAAACATATTTTAAATTTCATTTTACGTTAAAAAATAGTTATGTGATTAAGATATAATTGTAAGTAATAGCACTTTATTTACATACATACATACATACAACATGTTATTACAATAGTAAATCAGGAAAATAAATTAACACTGAAATCACCATATACTAGTCATTATAACACTTTTATTCACCTGGCATGTGACGTCACAGTCAATAGACTAGACTATAATAAAATAATTTATTATGTTCATAATTACAAAAATATACATTTTGATGAGACATGTCAGTAATTGTGTATATCACAATTAATTAAACTATGTATTATTTACAATAAAATATACGCAGACCCAAAACAAAAACAGTTTAAGCTATAATATCACTAAACACATGTCAAAAAAACTCATCCGTGGTATAGAAACCTTCCACTAGAAGCATCCTTTTAAGTTCACCCATAAATTTGTCACCGTTAACCTCGTCTTTGAGTTTATTGGGAAGATTGTTGTATATTCTGCATCCTGCATTTATAGGGGAATTTTTAAAGGACTCTTGGCTGTGCATATTTAATAATATATTATTTTCCCCGTATATTATAATCGTGAATATCACGTTTTCCAAACTTCGAATTTTGTAATAATTTGTAGTGAAAAATCTATTTTTGTTTTGTTAATAAAGATCAAAATAAACAGATAAAAACAACCTTACTTTATGTAGAGATTATAAAAAAAAAATCTGATTTATTTGGATTATATGCATATTGCCTATTTAAACCAGTACTAAATCTTGAACCATTTTAGTGAATCTGAGCGTTAGCGTTTACTAAAAATTACAAGAAGCCTTAATAATCCCAATTAAACCTAATTAAACCAAAAAAGTCGAATATCTGTACATTTGCTCATGTTTGTTTGGGTTTACCGCGGATTGTCTTCTGGGTGTGATTTTTTTTAATTAAATAGTGATATTATAAAAGTAGTATTCATTTAGTCTTTTCAATGATATATCATTTAAATATTAAATTAAAGCTCGTATTAATAAGAGATCCATTAAATAATTTCAAAAGCGTATAAATAATAAATTTGTCGATAGTTTAAATTATTCTCAAATATACCGCATACATTATTTAGGTCAAAATAAATTCTAATCAATAATGCGCTAACAACGTAAAATTACAAAATTACTGCAAAACGAATGCAAAATATATATTTATTTGTAGGCCGATGGCACCCGGGCCGCTTTTAATCTCGTTCTGCATAAATTTCTGATTGACGTAATGTCAAATTCGGATTATTAAATATTAAATAACAATTATAATTTTCATTTGGGACATCAATCAGCTTCGGGAATAATTAACTTTGGATCTAAATGCAGGGAAATTTCATAAAATTAGTGCGGCTTGATTCGATAAAACTCGGTTGGTTTTAGCAATTAAAAATGTTATTACTCCCTGACGGACGTGGCTGTAAATCGATTAAAATCAGTACAATGCTGTAATGCAAGAAAATATTAAATTTCACTTGTAAAGAGTGTTCCAATAGGTACTTCGGAATTTAAGTTTTCCTAAAGGAAAACGACAAGGTCAAACTTCAACACTTTGAAATTTAAAATATTCAGAAAAATCGTCCTTACTTACCCTTTAGAGTCCCTAACAAAGGACCACCTGTTCAGTCAGGAGGGATGAAACTAGATTTCACTTAGTTTTTCTCAAAGAAGGTTATGCGAGCACCCAACCGCCAGAGTGGCGACAGATAAGTGACGGACAAATGATAACTCCACAGTCAAAAAGCAGGCAATAAGGTGGGTTCTATTAACCCAACTGGTCTGTCTGACGCTTTGTCTTTCTATTGCCGCGAAAACTCTGGTTGGCGTAAGCATTCTATTCTCAGATTTAGAGTAATTTCCACAATGGCATTACATAGCTTTTATAAATTCCGTTTTTATTAAAACTACTCAGAATTTTCTACCATTTTTGCAGACCTAAATATATTTAGTGTGAATCAGTTTGTGTCACTTAAATAGTTTGGTACTTGGAAACAGGAATGAACCGGCTCAAAAAGAAAAATATAATGATTTTTTGACTTATACCCTTATAACATTACAGCTTGTTGCTAGAGGCCAGAGTTTCATAATTAATGCGATAAATTTATCTCCACGCGGGCTCTAGGGCCTATCTAATTTGAACTGAGAATAATGATAGAACAAACAATTGAACAAGAATTCACCCTATTGGTCAGTTCCATGGACAGTTTACACTACAACATATTTTAGCAATTGCAATATTCTTTTTTCTTTCCTATTAGTCATGGAGCAAACAGATTTCTTTGTATCTGTGTTGGCGAAAGTGCATTAGAAAAAGACAAAAAAAGGATATGTTTAACTTTTATCGTACCTTCTTTGCTTGCGGAAGTATTGCTGGTTATCTACTTTGAAAGATTAGCCATCGCAATATTCTTTTCTATCCTGATAAAATTTCCAACGGAATCGGATTTCTTTCTATCCTTGTTGGTAAAAGGCGTATTAGTAAAAGACAAATAAAAGCGATGTGGTTGTCAATAATAAAGAAAATGTTCAAATATTTTAACACAGCTGCCTTTGTTTGTGCAAGTATTTCTGGTTGTCTACTTTGAAAGATTTATTAGAATCAAAACAAAAAGAAATAATCTGGCAAAATACTTAGGTACCCGAAAGAAGCTTTTGACTTTGGTGTTTTATGAGTTTATAACAAAAGATCTTGTGTTTTTATTTTTACCGAACACAAACGGCATTTGTAAAAATCTCGATTTTATTAAGCAAAACATTTAGTGTCAGCATAGCCACATCAACTTGTTTTACACTACTTAAAATTGTATCCTACCCCTCAAACAAACAATACCCAATACTTGCTGCCGCTCTAACGAATAATTCGCAATAATAGGATAGAAGAAAAAGTTTTTAAATAAATAAAGAAAGTTACCAAAAATGAGTAGATATTTTATTAAGAGAAACAATTCTAATATCTAATGCATTTAAAAAAAAAATCCCTATTCTCCGATATATAATATATGAGTATCATAAAAAATGCGAAATGAATCTATAATACGGGCTACCTGCGAATAGTGACATATATGAGAGTTAAAGAGGCGATAAAAGTTGTTTAATCGAATATGCCAAGTAGTTTCTCAATTTTTAATTGTAAATGTTGACAGTCTTAACTCCAGGATAGCTACACTTTGTACTGGCACTGCAACTTCACCTATAAACTGAATTCCAAATGTTTCTAGGGCGCAATTGTCACTCTTTTCTCAATAACTAGAAGAAATTTTGAACCCCTTTTTCCTTAATTTTATATTGGGTCGGCGTTCCTGAAATTAATCATTCCCATAACGCCCGGTCCTACTAATGTGAAGAATCAAACAAATATGTACCTTTCGTAAAATTTCGGTTGTTGTTAGCCAGTCGCAGATTTATAGAAGTCTGAAATTTAAGCTGCTAACACTCTATATAAACTTTTTAGAAATATTGCCATACTACAAAGACAACTTATGGACAGGCTTGAAATATGTCATATTTATGTTTATAACTCAATTTTGTTTTAGTTGTAAAAATTTCAGAGTATGAGAGAGAAAGAAGACGAGAGAGAGAAACATGAGAGAGAGACATAATCGATCTCTCCGTTGTAAAATGGATTTCTGATATCATTCTCAATTAAAATCGGATAGATCATAGTCATTGTATTCCGATGCTGGAACGAATTTCTTTATTTCTATCACCTAAAATATTTAAATTAAGTTTGCGGCGTCCTTTTCACCATTTGTTTCAGTTAGCCATCATTCCCTCCACTAAAACATTCCCAGAAAACCACCACCAGACATCATGTTCCACCAATTAATACCAGAAAGATTAAAGTATAAGAAAATGTTGCACCTTGTTTCGAGAAGACAAGCCAAAGCTTATCTAATACCTGAAACTTGAGAACGCGCGTTTGCCGCTTAATCTTTTGCAGTGTTGCCTCGCGTCGCGACGTTAATATCTTAATTCCAGGCATTTGAATAAATGTTAATATTAACTTCGGCGCCTTCGTCCGAGATATTACGTTTTCATCATATTTTCGTGATTTATTCCCTTTCTTGAGAAAGTTGGATCAAGTTTTGCTGATTGCCTTGAGCGGGGTGAGCGGTAAGTTAATGGAATTCGATTTCGCGGGTAAAGGGTGAATTTATGTGTCGTAATGTTGCTGAGACGATTTGGGTTTTATTTGCAAGTGTAAATATACAGCGTGTTCCATATTTAAACCTTTATATTCTTTACATATTATTATTACGAACAACGCTTGCAGGTGGGCAGAGTTAGCATTACCTGGGCACTGGCACTGGCCGGGCAACATTATCAATGCCATACAGGTTTTCTCAGGTTTCATTGAACAGAATGTATGTATGGCTGTCTAACCAGGATTCTTTTGACAGGACTGTGTGAAAATATTTTTTACAAACAACAACATAACACGACTTTGATTATCAAGACTTACGTAATCTTATAAAGCTGTTGGAAAACTCTCAAGTGTTAACAAACCTTCAAGCAAAAAACTTTTTTTTAATACACCTCTAATAGCTATTTACCTAAGTGCTATTTTTCCGCACGTGACTGCAGTTGACTGAATGACGCGAAGCGGAGTTCGGTCAGCAGTCGAGTGCGGAAAAGACACTTTTAGAACGTGTTGGGTACAATATTTTTTCTACGAGCGTGGAGAATATTACTTAGTTTTGGTATTTTTTTCAAATACTTTATTTCAGTATAGACGTCAAGGTGAAAATACAATTGAAAATTCAAACTTATATGTGACTGTCTCTGATAAAAGGGACCTAGGTGCGAAAATATGTTTTTGAAAAAAAAAGCGTTTAAAGTAAGTATGTATATTGCATAAGTTTGTTGGAGTCAACTGTATAATATGATAATCTAACTCTAACTAACAAAAGAGTGCACCGGAGCTATGGAGTACCTACCCCTTACTTACCACCCCTCACCCACCCTCTCCGATCAAATCGATTGGCAGCTGTTGGAAAGTAGTAGTAATTGTCCAAATATTATTGGATTTTAATGTCGCGCACCGTCATATGGAAAATTTAACTGAGCAAATATAGCTGACGATGGCCAACTAACATAAGGAATTCGTAGATTCCGAAGAGAAAACTTTTCATCTACAATTACACACTCCGCCTTCTGCCAATGAGTTGCCTTCTATAATTCTACCAAAAAGATAATCAAATGAAAGAAAATGGTATCTTTATGACAGCATTAGTACTTTATGCTTCGATCCAGGCAAACAGGACCTTGTAGCGCCAAAACCAGCGGAAAAACCACCCAAAAAGAAAAGAAGGACAATACAAAAAAAATGGTATTATCTTGCAAATTATTTTTTGTATGTATACAGCAATCATGTATGTTGTTTGGTCATATAAAGAAAGTTTTAAATATTTTAAGGGATTCGAAGTCATTCAATATGTTTTTAGGTACCCGAATCCATTCTGCGGACTTCTCGATTCAAAGCCGGTAACGGTGTTAAGCTATCCTTTTCTAATCAGTAATATTGAATGAGTCGAACATAAATCTTTGATTACCTCGGAACTTTAGGTTGAAAGCTTTAAATCCAATCCTTTGTACCTGCTGTTACTGATATCGACTATGTATTATTGTATTATATGTCAGACATTATGACAACAACGCAAATCGATATATTATTTATTGGTGTGAAATATGGCGGTTTTTTTTTAATTACTTTTAAATTTTTACGTTCAATATACTGCCGTAGACTTGTTTTAAAAAAAATCTGATTTCATTTTGATTAACTGCAACCTACCTACTATTTTATTACTTATAAATAATATTAAAATTCGATTGAGAACAACAGACCCATTGCTGCTGGTTGCTGCGATTTAGAAGTGGTAGCTTGGTTTTGGAGGATCCTATGTGCATTTTGTTTTCCGTTTTGTAAAGACTCGTCCACATATCATCCAGCTACTTTTATGGACTTTCATCCACCATGGCGCTTAAGATTCGTGAAGTCTACTCCACAGTCTACTAGCAGAGCGGCTGAAGATTGCCTAAAACAGCCCAGTGTAGATCTTGTGATTTGGTAGTTTCTCAGGTATCCAGCCACGTTTTGGGCGTCTTGCCGATTTGGTTAATTCCATCACATTGGACAGAACATTTTCCATTTTGGTAATTTTTCCGCTTCGAGTCGTTCGGTTAGCAGTCGAGTGCGGAAAAGATAATTTCCGCACGTGTTCTGTACAACGTTTTTTCACGAGCATGAGGAAAATTATCTAGTATTGGTAATTTTTTTAAATATTTTATTTTAGTATAGACGTCAAAGTGACAATACAATTCAAAATTCAAACTTGGGTTTGCAAGTTTTTGAATGTCGGAAAAGTATACTAGAATTACCTCTTCTATCTTAACTGTTTTTACACCCCATTTATAGTTTTGCCAGAGTTACCTGAATCTCAGAAATCTAAATTATTAAGATTTAAGTGGTATAAAAAGCCAGACAAAGGCCTGCCGCTTATACCGGGCTCGCTCGATTCCCCATAGCAAGTATCCCACATTTCATTCAGATTTGTTAGTGATAACTTCGGTATATAATGCAAACAGCAGCTGCCTGTCTCGTGAAGGGACACCTGCAGCGACGATTCGTTTTGTCTCTTTTCCACTAAGGGTAATATTATATTGGCGCATGCAGAGGACGGAGTCATTTTATTATAATTAAGACGTTACGTCTAGACAGATGCTCGTTTAGAACATAATTTATGAGAAACAGTTAAGTTTTAGGTTTTGATCAGTGAAGTGCGTATTATAAGTGTTTTTACTTGGTTTATGTAAGTGAATTTTTATTATAATAATGGCTTTTTGGCGACCTTTTGAGGTAGATGAAAGCGAATTATTACATGTTGAATTACCTTCGGTACCGACCGTGGCATCGCCAGTCGAAACATGACCGGAGTTTAATAAAGATTTACATGTTCAAAGTCACCGAATAATTCTAAATATTTACGGCTGTTTTAAAAAAGAAAATCCGGCATAGTCAGATAAAGCCATTATAAAAAGAGTTAACGAATTAACACAACTTTCGATATCTACAATTTATCACGTAATTAAAACAAGAGATGTTACAGATCATTCGGTAAAGCGAAAGAAAACTAATCAAAAGTTTCATAAAGTTGACGATGCAGCAAAAGATGTCATTAGACGAATTGTGTACAATCTATATAAGGAAAATACGGTACCAACATTAGAAATGATCCGGGATAAGTTACGCGATTACCCTGATTACAATTACCAGTCATTGGAAACTCTTCGAGGAATTTTATTAGATTGCGGATTTAAACACAAAAAAATTGATAATCGGATGGTTATAATGGAATCGCACCGTCTTGTTGAACATCGTCAAGAATATTTGCGTAAAATAAAAGAACACCGGGAATCAAATAGGTATATAGTGTATCTAGATGAGACATGGTTTGATACTCATGATGTTGTTCAGTACGGTTGGGTAGATGAAACTCAAAATTGCAGTTTAAATGCACCGTGTTCAAGAGGAACCTCCCCTTACCCCAAAAAAAAAATTAGACAGTATTACGATGGCCATGGTCATGTAAGAAACTCCAATAATTTCAAGATTCTCGGGAACGCATCCGAGCCATTATGTGTGTCCTTGGTTCTCAGTTGAATAGCTGATCTCGATCATGACAATAGATATAGTTATAATATAATATAGTTACACTTACTACACAACGATCATAAAAATAACAATGTATTTATGCCATTAATTTAAAGTCTTAATTATCGGTCGACGGTACACCCATGAATACAATTGTTTCTATGGTTAAACATTGTTTTTGCAGATTCAGTTAGGTTTTGATATACCTATAAATAATATTTGGTTAAAATGTTAAAACTTTTTATTGTGTCCCATCTTAAATTGGTTATAATATTTTGGGACGCCTATGGCTGGACCTTATCGGCACGGCTGCGTCAAACGTGTCGGCTTCGTTACCTTTTTTTGCGGTTTCACTTAACTTTAGTTAAAGTATACTAAATGTTTTCAATTCTTTGACATAACGGTATTTCGATTTTTTGTTAACAGTTCGACGTTCGAATTCTTTGCTTCTTTGAGGATGTCATCCGGTACTACATCAATCATATTATCTTCAATTTTTTCCTCGATCTCCATTTTCTACTCAAAAGTTGGATAAAAGTCAAATAACCTATGTACTTTTACTTTGCCTATAGTGACAGTCAACAAATAGATAAATAACACAAACTTAATTGCATAGCAACGATATAAGTAGAAAGGCCCTGTAATTATTCGATGGATTCATAATTTGTGGATGGGTATTTTTTGGGCATCACTATTTTACTTAATGTGCTAAATTGGACCTTTTCGGTCTCGGTCCAGTGACTTTAATTAGCAAAAGACGTATAATTAAGTGGCGATATAAGTATGTGATTGTTGATGTATTGTTTCCCTTGTACCTAAGTGCTGAAAAAGCTTTCAGCATTAGTGCGGAAAAGTACAACTTTCAGCACGCATATAAGTGTGGAAAGTAGTTACTGTTTGCACGCTCGTAGAAAAAAACATTTAAGCAACTTGTTCCATGACCAAACTGGAATGGCACCAAGAACTTTTGTGAATACCGATTCAATAGTTTTTCAGTGCCTTTTATTTAGGATTCTTATGGAAAGTATAGTATGTTTCTCTTAAAGATTACCAGTTTTAGTACACTTAGTTCAACGTTTATGAAGTAAGATGAAACTATAAAATTATATTTTACGTCATTGCCATCTCTCAGTAATCCATGATTTCATTTGTGCCAACTGCCACAATATACTTTTTAAACCGTACCCTATAAAAACCGCAGAAACACGTACGGAAATCCTTTATCCTGCGACTTCCTATCCCTGCAGGACATCAATCTTACGAAGACGGCATTTTAATTAAAACGCTTTATCGGTGGGCGCGGTGGCCGTAACTCACCGTTGCTGCTGGATAGACAGCCTCCTCCTGCTGAGGCTGCTGATCTGCAGGAACAACTTTCATCGGTCCGTGATGCATGACCCCCATTAAGGCAGGCATTCGTCTTTCATTTCCTTTGCTGAAAAGGGGGTAAATCTATTGAGGTTAGTGGGAATAATAAATATCAGAGGTGTATAGGTAAAAATTTATTTTAAACAATTAATTTGGGGGAAAAGCAAAAAAGGTATATTTCAACACAATTATTCTCTACTTGATAATGCTTTATAAGTCTTTGACATTGTTGGCGTGACCGAAAATAGTTTTACAATTTCTGTCAAGTATGATACACATGCTTTTTATAGGACTGCTTTTCAGAGTTTCAGACTGCCATAATGTCTTACTGATAAATGAATTAGGTTTACAAATTAAAGACATTACAAAATTTTTGATTTTTGAATATAATTATTTTCATTAAGTAAAGTTTCTTTTCTTTTCGTATAAAAACGTTAATCAAAAATGAAAGTCAAGCCAAATAAACTGGGAAAAAATTTCCATGGAAACGAATAATAATTGTGAAATAAGTGAACTTGATTTATTGGTAAAATTTATTTATTTTTTAGTTTTAATAAAATTTTAGATAAGCATAATTCCATACCCGCAAGAGCAAACAAAAAAAAATTCGTACCCATATGTAGTTTTTTACATAGATGCTAATTTTATGAACAAAGGACATCATCCCATTTGAAATTCCAAAGTTACCCGCACCCCTCAAAATAAAGAGAGGGGTATATTAAAATATTTTAAACCGCTTTCGGGATATCGCCATGTAACACTTTAGAAAACTCACCCTGTAGATGTGGAAAAAGTGGTAATAACCTTTTCATGCAGATTTAATCTTTCTACAGCTTTTGTTAACAGCTTCTTTTTTTTAATTTAAAACTACAAGTCAAAGACGAATTGTTAAAAGTTCAAGTTTTAAGTTCAATCGTACTTAAATAGATTATGTGTAACCGTGGAAGTTGTGTTGGAATCAACAAAAATTAGGCTGAAGTCTAGAAGAGCCTGGGTAAACCTGGACAAATCTTAGCAAACCCGTTTAGATTTGCCTTCTATGGGTTTGATCCGGTTGACTTAGTTGTTTTTTCTATCTTATTTATTACCATTTTCTAAGCTATTTGGATGTCTTCAAACGATATATGTAGTCATTAAAAAGTCTGCAAATAAACTAAATTAATAGAGGAAAGATTGTACATCATATAGCTCTAAATTGTGACGTAAATAATGAAATGAAAATCATACCTACATAGATTATGCATAACTTTAGAAGTTATGTTGGTATCTACCACTATTGTGTTGAAATCTCCGAAAATCCTCTGAAAGGTTTCAGCAGAAGGTACTACTAAGGTGTCTTTCAAAATGACAAAATTAACCTTTTTCAAAGAAACAGTTAAAATTTATTTTGAAGACCTGCGTTTATTGAACTATCTCTATATTTTGATAGGGTATCAATGGCCTAATAAAGATATTACTCTGCGGTAGGACAAAATAAACAAACAAACACCTATCTATATTCTATATTCCTGCCAAAACACAAAAAAGAATTTATTTATTGTAGAAACAGTACAACATA